>OW240913.1:71816669-71931661 GCA_933207985.1 Pelobates cultripes | reverse complement strand
GTATCCACTGTTAGCGTAACACACCCGCTTTAAGGACACTGACTGCTATTCAATCTATAACAGTAAAAAAAGTTTTTTGTTTTTAAATCCAAGCTATTGTGACACAGGATCTAATTAGAGGCACTTGTCAGCGTATCCACTGTTAGCGTAACACACCCGCTTTAAGGACACTGACTGCTATTCAATCTATAACAGTGAAAAAAACTTTTTTGTTTTTTAAATCCAAACTATTGTGACACCAGATCTAATTAGTGGCACTTGTCAGCGTATCCACTGTTAGCGTAACACACCCGCTTTAAGGACACTGACTGCTATTCAATCTACAACAGTAAAAAAAGTTTTTTGTTTTTAAATCCAAGCTATTGTGACACAAGATCTAATTAGTGGCACTTGTCAGCGTATCCACTGTTAGCGTAACACACCCGCTTTAAGGACACTGACTGCTATTCAATCTATAACAGTGAAAAAAGATTATTTTTTTATATCCAAGCTATTGTGACACCAAGATGTGGTGGTGGCAGCACTGACTGAAAATGGGCTGGTATGCACTGTAGGCCTGACACAGAAGCTGGCAACAGTGGCAGACAACTGACTGCTATTCAATCTATAACGGTGAAAAAGTTTTTTGTTTTTAAATCCAAGCTATTGTGACACCAGATGTAATTGGTGGCACTGACTGGGGAAATGGGCACAGTATGCACTGTGAGCCTGACACAGAAGCTGGCAGCAGTGGCAGACAACTGACTGCTATTCAATCTATAACAGTGAAAAAAGTTTTTTGTTTTTAAATCCAAGCTATTGTGACACCAGATGTAAGTGGTGGCACTGACTGGGGAAATGGGCACTGTGAGCCTGACACAGAAGCTGGCAGCAGTGGCAGACAACTAAGTGCATTTACATTACATAGAAAAAAAAAATAAAAAAAGCATACCCTTATCCCTAACCTAGCTATGCTTTTCCCTATCTTATGAACAGCAGCTACACTTTCCCTCCTCTTACTAAGCATGCAGCTTGAGAATGAATCTAAAATGGATGCTGTCCAGTAGGTGGGAGGGTCTGCTAGGGAGGCTGTGCTGCTAATTGGCTGGAATGTGTCTGCTGACTGTGAGGTACAGGGTCAAAGTTTACTCAATGATGACGAATAGGGGGCGGGTCGAACCGCGCATATGTTCGCCCGCCGTGGCGATCGCGAACATGCTATGTTCGCCAGGAACCGTTCGCCGGCGCACCGTTCGGTACATCACTAATACTTTGTTGTTATTATTATTATTATTATTATTATTATTATTTACAGTACCACTGGAGAAATTGCAGAGGAGTAGAATGGAATTCAGAAGGAGAAATAAGGTTCTCTGCAGAATGAAAACCAGCATTAGAGCAAGCAAAAAGACGTTTGGGGTAAAATCCTGTACATGCACAGCATTGAGAAGGTGGTAGTTAATGTATACAATTATGCACAGCTCATAGGACATACTGCAAAACCAACTGGAAAAGTGGATCCTTAATTTTTCAGAAAATGTCTTAGTGTGGTGGCATTAGCTTAGACTTTGAAGGTAACAATCCTGTAAAAAAAAATGGATTTGTTTAATTTTACGTATTTCCACACAAATTAATATTGTGTGCCATTGTTATTGTTTACCCTTAACTTGCTGAACCTGGCATTGCAGACCCACACCGACACAGAATACCCGCTGGAGTGTGGGCAAGAATACCACTCTATGAAGGTGACCAAAGATTAAACTCCAGAAGAAAACAAGCAGAAATAAATAGACGCATGCTTTCTTTGTGGGTATAGCTATTAAATAGTGAAAACAGTTTTTTTGTTTGTTTGTTTGTTTTTTATCTGTGGACTGTTCTTTTAGGAGCTGAATTTGAACAATTCCCCAAATAAGGTATTTCCAATATTGCCATTTTAGAATAACGTTTTGTTATTCTGATGTCAATTATCATAGCTTACTTGTCAATACAAATATCTGTATCTATAAAAGAAGTTTATAGATTTATTAGGATCACAAAACATTTTAGATTACTTCTATTATATTGAATGTTCCCTTAGAATCTGTTTGTTCTAACACAATGTACAGCACATTTTAAAATTATTTTACGTGAAACTCCAATTGTTAGATTATGTTGATGAATATGTTGGTTTTTTTTTGTTTGATTTATCTCCAATTGAAAAACCTCATGTTATAGCGTGTTTATGGTACTCATACTGAGTTGCATATTGAGCAGTATGGCACACAGGTTGTGTTGAGTTTACAGATAGCGTTAGTCAGCTCAGCTTTGTTTTTTATGTATGTTGCCAATTCTTAAGAGTAAATAAATACCAATTAAGTACTGCAGCACCTGAGGGTTGCGTTCGCCACCCTTTGTGTTTAGCAATGTTCCATGCATTTACTCCCCTAACTTTTCAAATCTGTTGCAGTTATACGTTCTTATTAGGCTTACATATTTTAATAATGAAACAACAAACGTGCTGGTGTGCAAGATTTAAAAGAACACCCTTAGTGTTGTGTTTATACACAAATAAGTGGAAATAATGTTAACACACAATATAACACATGTATATACTTGCAAACTTGTACTGATGGTATCTGCAAATGGGAGACAAAAAGAAACACAAGAAGCACTCCTAGTGCACTCCTAGTGCAATAAAATTATAAAAATAATATAAATATGAAAAAACCCTGTATAACGCCCAGGGAGGATCAGTCCCTAGAGTGCATGGGATCCAACAGATGATCTGGTGACCCGGGTAACAGGTAAAAAACTCCTTTATTATATTCCTTAAAAACACATCTAGCAGCAATAATAAGTCCACCGTCTGTTCACCAGCCCCCTGGGAGTAAAGTGCAGTTACAATATAACCGCCGTCCTTCTCCTTCAGATTGTGGCTCATCTCACCGGCGTGCAAGCTTTAAACACTTCCGTGTTCCTGGTCCCGTGGTCCCGTGATGAATTTTGCCCCTCCTCCTGGGGCTTTCTCAAACGAGCAGTATCTCCTCCCACCACTGTTTGTCTTTTATTTGTAAGCTATTTAGTCGTGATCCAATCGGCATATAATAGTCTCCACCTCACACAGAGGGAGTCTCTGGAATATCACAGTCCATCCAGTCCAAGTATAGTCTTTAATTCTAGAACTCAATTACAACATACCTCACACTACTTGCATAAAAATATTTATATTTACATGTATCATATCCAGGATGTACATAAAATCTGCATATTAAAACAAGGAACCTATGTTCATTTCCCCATTATTATACCAGACTTCAAAAAAAGGGGCGAGATTGTCTAACCCAAAACTTAGGACAAGTCTTTTATCTAAGTGCAAATGTGACCTGTTCCTGTATGCTAAAAAATAAATAATAACTAAATATATAGAAGTGTGTGAGAAAGCAGTAAAAAAAAAAAAAAAATGAAAGAAATATTTAAATCTCAATTCTAATATTAAAAATGTATAATTAAAAGAGAGTTAAAAGGTTGGCAACGCATACAATAAAATATACAGTAAATCACAAAGCCATACAATGTGGGACTAAACAGGTATATATATAGGTAGACAGGAGGTGTCTGAATATAAAATAATATATATAAGAAATGGAAAAAATACTAAAACACTATATTGTAAAAAATTACACAATTCAAAACCCTTATTGAGACCGGACGGGGCTAAAGTCTTTAATTGAAAAATCCATCGCATCTCCTCCTGTCCGATATTACAAATAAAATCACCTGCTCTCCAATTCTTAGATACCTGTTTAATCCCAGAAAATTCCAGGCCACTAGGGTCCTGCCTATATTTTAATAATGTGTTTATTTCAAGTTTCAGAAGTTGGTAGCCCTCTGTACCGATGACTCTGCAGTGTGGAACATCAAAACTTCATCTTCAAAATGATTTTTTAAATTGTGCTGTACCATTTCAGCTTCCAAGCAATTCACCACTGTATATTTTAGTCCAGGTTATTTGAGGGCTATAAAATCGCGAGTTAGAAGAATTGAGTGGGGTTTGGATATCCAATGCAACTATTTTAGCCTAAATCTTGCCATTCAGTTTGTAGTTCACAACAAAAATTATTGCGGTACTTTTTTGCATAATGTAAGTGATGACTGCAGTTCATTAACCCCTTAAGGACAGATGATGGAAATATTCCGTCATGATTCCCTTTTATTCCAGAAGTCGTTCCCTTAAGGGGTTAAACTTCTGTGCCTCACGTATTCTTCTCAAAACACTATCTACTTTTTATTAAACTACTGCCAGTTTATTTATAAATGAGTATAAGAAGCATAATTTTATTATTATTGCTGTTATTATTATAATATTTAAAAACATCTTCTATAGCATACTACCATCACACACATACATGTTTTCAGCCAATTCTTTGCACATAGGATGACAATCTGATGTCATAGAGAGAACTGGAATTACATATATACTCTGTATATATTTGCTTTGCCATTCACTAGTAAGGCATCTACCTATATTTTCTTGAAACCTACATCTGTCAATAAAAAGAAGCAAGTGTAGGGTTTCTGTAGTTCATTAGAACTTTGTAACAAAATCCTGTATTTTAGGATAGTAAATCCTTAGTACACTAGACACACAGCTTCAAAATGTGAAAAAATAGCATAATACCAGTTAAGCGTGCCTGGGGTAGATTTACGTCACAGTGGGAGGTCACACAACAAAATTTAGTTTCTGCAAAGACTACAGTAGCTGCAGGATGTCTGGAGATGGAGATTTGCCAGATACCGTTGCTCGTCGTGTAGCCGCAGGGCATAGTTTCAAAAAGCTGAATAATGACTTAGAAATCTATTTCTCAGCATGTCCTACAATGGTTGAAGTTTTCATTTCCACAAGTCACCTCTAATTTACTCATGCTATGTGCAAGATGGACTAATGGTTTCTCCACCTTTGATGATACGTGAGTTATGTGGATCCTCGTTTTGCCCAAGAAAATAATTGGATCCTCAGTCAGTAAGCCATGAGAATGTCTATGAATATGGCATGGATGAGCCATGAGCTGTGGAGTATGTGCTTCAGACTATACATCAGAAAGTATGACGGTACTGCATACAGTGATGGAGTGTAGAGTGCTTAAGAAAACATCCAAGCTTTTCCTGGTGAAACCATGTCATTTGTTCTAATTTTTCCACGGAGAATTCCCTGATACGGGCAGGAATTTTTAGAGTCCTTATCTGTTAGATGAAAATTCTGATATTTTTCAAGAAAACACACAAGACAGATGGAAAAATTCCTGTGCAGGAGATGAGAGATATTTAGTATTTTTTTTTTTTTTTTTAATCTTTAATTTTTATTTAAGTATACATAGTACTGGGTAAAACAAAGTGCACATGTATTACATTTCAGATCAGTTGTGATCTCATCCAGTGGTCATAAGGTAAAGTCAATGATGAATTAGGTAAGTGGCTTAAGGAAGAAAACATGGGGAAGATATAGAAAGAAAGGACCCAACAGGAGTCCGTGTAACAGATGGAGCCTTACCAATGTGGAGGCATCACAGCTGTCCCAGATGCTATTGAATTTTTTAGTCATTCCAAGTATCTTCTGCAGCATGCCTTTGTAATAGTATGTAGCCAGTGGAATAGCTGAAAGTGTTTTAGATTTCTGTCGTTTGGCTAAGTTCTCTTTTGCCGCAGTCAGGATGTGTGATATTAATTGTCATGGGGGTGGCAGCTTGTCCAGCAATCAGTTTTCCCGTGAAAACATTAGGTTGAATTGTGTGGCATAGAAAATAAAAGTTTGGAAAAGGTTTCAATGAATTTCTAAGATCATGGCACAGGTAGGGAGACTGGGGACCTCTTTAAATAAATAAAAGTGTGTGTGTGTGTGTGTGTGTGTGTTTATATAGCTACCTGAGTTTTCAGTATTTCATAAAGATACAATGTTTATGAAGTACTGATTAAAGGAATACCATAATGCCTGAATGCAAAGCTGTATTTCTGGCACTATAGCTCCCTTTGCCTCTCCCCTCCCTCGCACCCCCCAAACACTCTATGTACTTACTGATCCTAGCGCCGACGTCCAATGGCGAAAAATCTGACGCTGGACATCCTCATGCAGAATGTGATCTAAGTATATATGTACACATACAAATACATACACATACACTGTCTAAGTGTATTTTAATATTAATTTATATATTAGTATAAAAATACTGGACCAAAGGTCCATTTGGATGCAGGAAGCACCTCCAGTGGCTGTCTGGTAGGCAGCCACTGGAGGCAGACTTAGTGCTGCAATGTAAACATTGCAGTTTCTCTAGAACTTCAATTTGTTACATTGCAGCACTAAGTGCAATAGGAACACTGCACCTAGACCACTTCAATGAGCTGAAGTGGTCTGGGTGCCTATAGTGTCCCTTTAAGACTCAATTGGAATTTCACTGAAAAAAGCAAAAGGCACCCCTCAGCCACCGGATCCAACCGGATCTGTCCATTTTGTTGGTCTTTGAGAAAACATCCCCGAAATTGACAGATGCGCTTTAAGAAAGGAGGTTTTAAATAATTTAGTAGATAGCTCCCTAATTTTGGTATCCCCGTATATGACAATTCCCCATAAGGATACCAAAATAGGGAGCAATCAATTATTTTAATATTCATTTTTTTTTAGCTATATAGATAAAGGTGGACCTCTATCCATTTACATTTCCTTTATGTGGAAAAAGTTTGCCATAGATCCTTTGTATAGATCCTTAGATGGTACAGGATACATAGAACTCAGAGTTGCAATGGGAACAGTGTAGATCCATCATTTAGTGTTAAACTATGCAGCTCCCTGCCGGAATCCTGCTGGGGAGGAAGGGAATGGCTTGCAAAAGCTTTAAGCAGGAGAACTGCTATTTTTGCAAACGGTTTTAGATATACCTCCAATACAAAAATACATAATTAAATATATGGGCATTTGCACTGAGGTACATCTACAAAATAGGTATTTTTTTAATGGGTGATAAACTAGCAAAGATCTAAAAATGTAAAGAATCAGAGGTAAAACGCACATTTTTAAAAATGTATTCGTCACATACAAGATCCTTCCAATTTCTACCATATATCCAGGAGAAATTAAATGTTTGCTATAAATGTAGTTTGCTTTTTCCTTAGTGACAGAGTGTCTACATTATTCTTACAAAAAAAGATACTTTAGCATAGCAATCATGGAGCTGCAATCAATTAGGAGGGATATGTCTGGCTTAGACTCAGGGAGTGATGTCATCTGTATATAGGACTAGTTTCTGTTTTCCAAGATTGAGCTAATATGTCGGATACGAGCAGGGAATTTTTCATTTTACAAGGGCTAGTATACAAATCAAAAAGGATAAAGGAAAAACCTACTGAACACAATTGGTTATTCTAAAAAAATTTAATAAAAAAAAACAAATAATAGGCCCATGATTTCCTCAGAAAGGTGGTAGGTGTGCAAACCATACAGAGTGTTTGCTATGCATGCCCAATTTAGCCAGTTAAATGTTTTTTTTTTGGTGCCAGGGGCAAGTAGGATACCCAGAACATTATTTCTAAGGGTTATTTTACTGAGACTTGGATACAATAGGAACTGTCTGAGGCTTGTCTGTAACAAATAAACCCCAATTTTTGAAGCTATTGAAAAGTGTGACTAAAAAAAGGAGCAATAGCAATAAATTGCCATAATAGCAGATGGAGAACCCATCAGGACCCATAACTTTGTGTTTAGGCAAGGTAAAGATTGCCTGGAATACTTTGGAGACTATTATTGGAGATTCTAGGTTTCGAGCTTGCTGAGGTATAAGTTGGGGTAGATCGACATTTTCTAGAATGGAATTCATTTCAGAAGAGGAAGGAACTATGATTAGTGCATACTTTTGATAGCTTAGATAAAACTTGGTGAATTAATGAAAGAATTTAGCTGGGCTTGTTATTTTGTCAACGATTTATCAGCGAGGAAGATCATTTTAAAATGTGTTTGCCGATATTTCAGTTTCCGTTATATATACATAGAGAGTGATTTCTCTAGTGAAAGATCTGACCTACTTTCCTACGACAGTGTTCCGTATGTTCTATTTGGATGCACTGAGGATGAAAACAAACTTGGGAAATTTGTGAGGAGAGGTGTTTTTTTGTTGATTCTTGTTTTATGCTTCTAATTTTTCTAGTTGCAACATAAGCCAAAATTGTGACTGCAATGATTGTTTCTTCTTGAGTGAACATTGTTTGCCTCATGTGAGCACCTAGAGTGCCAGCCATAAGGTGTTGATTATTTCTGAATAATATACATTCACTATTTGCTTAATCACAGGGTCACACTACAATGCTTCATTGAGTCCCCAGAAACTCCTTCCTCTGGCTGGATGTTGAGTTGTGAATGCAGTCAGTGTGGGGCATAATCCAAGTAGATAACTAAGCCATTTATTGCCTCGATACTGTCTGCAAGGTGGGATTGCCAACAAGGCTAACAATTATCCTCGAAAAAATTTTAGTTGAAGAATGTTACTTGGAAACTCCAAGGATCATGGGGCCAGGTGTGCCATGGTGGCATCCCAGTGTAATTTGTCAGATTATTTCAAAACAGTTACACCTCTTACCTGGTACCCTTGGGTGCTTTCACCGTATCCTTTCTGCTAGAGCAGAAGAAACTGCATGCCTCTGTTTAGCTAGCATGGCCAATAAAAGTATGAGCTCGTTGGCTCAGTCAATGAGCACCATATTTCACGGTTGTTATGCTCAGTACAGCTAGCTAAGAAAGGGAAAGCAGGGCTGGATTTACCCTCCTTGCTGCTCCAAGGCCAGTATCCTCAATGCAAGAGAATGGAGGGTCAGGCACACAGAAGGACTTATGTACGTTTTTAAACTGTTCTAATTTTGAAATATTACACTGGGATGGCACTCCTGACACCATAACCACTAAGGCCTCTAGTATTCTTACTATATGAAATTCTGTCTGATTGCTAAGTGTATTTTCTTTAATAAGAGTTTTGACTTGCTTGTATATTAATAAGAAAGTAAGTCCTAAATATTTTTAGTTTTTGTATTGTTTTGTATGCTGATGTCATTATAACAATATGTATCTTTTTTTTTGCTATCTGAGCAGATATTGTAAATGACATTTGTTTGCAATAAACAAATATCATTTGCATTCGTTAAAATCAGAGAATTCACAATTCCAAGCGTGAAGGTGCTAAAGACAATAAGTGCGCATCCATAGTGCTTTCCACATAGACAGCGCTTTACAATGTTTGTGCCTAGGCATCTGGAACAAGTTAAAATCTCAAGTGACCTTTGAAGACCTTCTCATGTTCATTTCAATGCTAAAAGCTTTGCCCAAATAGCCAGATTGGCTTATGGTAAGCTAAAAAGAAATTCTTAAATAAGCAGAAACAAAAACAGAAAGTGATTTTTCTTACTATAGTTTTTTCTCAATCTCCCGCCCCATTCTGTATAAGTGCAGAATTTCTTAGCAATACATTTCTTGAACTGCAAACATATGATCAGTATACAATATACATTATAGTAAATGCCTCAGTATTACAAGATTATCATGTTGTCACTACAAGACACCTTATGTACAACAGACCATATCTTATGCATTCTTCTCTATTTATTGGGAAAGGTCTGTTAGCCTTACTCAACTTTCCTGCTGTAAGTGGTAAGTTCCATCTCTCCTTCACTTTTCATTCACCCACCACGTAAGTTGCAATGCACATTTTTAAACCATGCCCAATACCATTCCTATCTGTGTGTGCAGCAGTCATGCTCCCCCTCCCAAAGCGTCCAGGGGGATGCCTTTCTACAGGCACTGCAAAGCTGGGACATTCCATCACAACATCTCCCAGTGTTAAATTATATTGTCTATCCAAGACTCACCAAGATATAGTGCTCATGGTCATTCATTCAGTGTATCCCTCAATATACCGTATTCATTCTTATGCTATCTTTACCATCTGAAACATTAACCAATGTACAGCAAAAACAATGCTGAAACAGATTATCTATCAAATAATTCAAAACACACTCAATGTCCTTTTGTTGCACAGATACAGAATAGTCCTGTAAACGTGTTCACCTGGGAAATCTGGGTGAAGTGATGGTGGTCTCAGTAAGCTTAGGTATCTGAGACTGAGAGGGTTATTCACTAAAGTGAGAATTGAGTGCATTTTCAAATTGAAATTCAAAATAGTCGAACTGGAAACATTAAAGGGACACTACACTCACCAAAACAAGTTTAGCTTAATAAAGCAGTCTTTATGTATAGATTATGCCTCTGACATTTCACTTCTCGATTCTTAGCTATTTAGGAGTTAAATCACTTTGTTTCTGTTTATGTGGCACTAGTCACACCTCCCCTGACTGTGAATGACACAGCCCGAATGAAAATAAAATGGTTTCACTTTCAATCAGATAGTAACTTGCTTTAAAAGATTGTATGTCCTTCTCTGTAAATTGTACTTTAATCACACACAGAAGGCTCCTGTAGTGCCAAGAAAGCTATTAACAGAGCAGGAGATAAGAAATTATAGATTAAATAGAATTTTAATAAAGGAAGTATAAACATTAGATGATTCTTTACAGGAAGTGTTTAGGAAGACTGTGTAAGTCACATGCAGGGAGGTCTGACTAGAGCTGCATAAACAAAGTAGTTTAACTTCCAAATGGCAGAGAATTGATCAGTGAAACGGCAGGGGCGTGTTTTATACACCATAACTGTTGCATTAAGCTAAAGTTGTTTTGGTGACTATAGTGTCCCGTTACGTCAGCTATGCTTTCAGTTCAGCTATTCAAATTCAAAGTGTTTAAATTTGAAATTCACTCTCAATTCCCACTTTAGTGAATAACCCTGTTCGTTAAATTGGTGAGTTTAGGTGTGGCTGCAGAGTGTGTAGGCTATGATAGGATCGATATGAACATAAGTGCTACATTGCTTGTCCTATGTTAACATAGTGGGAAATACTTTAAACTGATTGCTCAATGTGGTGCAATGCAGTAACACCTTTCCACCTTCATCAACCATTTGTAAAACCACTTCAATTTGATCTTGGTCTCAGGACATCCTATTCACACGTATGTAAGTACCCAACCGAGTCAAGATAGCAAATGATCAAAACTAAATAGGATCCAAAAATGCTTTATTCAAAAACATTATAAGAATGTAATTACTAAAATATTGCTACCTGCCTAAATATTTCACAATATACACATAAGTTGCAATCTGCTGCTTTAACCTCTTAGATATTATTTATATTCATTGCAATCACCACAGTACACCCCTAAAACCGAATTGCCAATACAGATTGTTAATCTTACATAGCATCATTGAAATCTATGCAAAATTATGTCACTATAATTTTAGAACAGGACCTTTAAAGACCAGATTGTTGTGATGACATATATTGTAATTAGTCCTTAAGGAGTTACAGGAACTGGTTAAAAACCAAGAAGAATCATAGACATCAACATAGTGTAGCAAAAGGGGAGAGGATAAACATTTTGCCCCTCGCCTGGAATTTTGCCTATAGCAGCAGTAATGTTACAAGGCCATTTCAAGTACTGGGGAAACAATCAAGGGTAATTTGATGGTTGGTGGGTTTAGATCACCTTGCTAGAATCCTTCTGGTGACTGAAGTGGTACTGTAATTTCAAGGATGGCTAAATCCATTTATCAATGTAAGAGTGATGGTATTGATACAGCAGTTGATTTGGAGTAGGAGGGTTACATCATCTTCTTATGAAACATAAATATATTTAAAAATATATATATATCCAAACTCTGTGGTCTGTGCGGGAGTGATAAAAATGTAAAATGATAATTCTAAGCAATATTCCTAAATGTATTCTTCTATCTCTTTATCTGAGCTGAGTTTGGAAGAAATCAAGGTCAAAATCAATATCGTTTTATGCTGAATGAAAACCAAGACAAGTATCTGCAAGCATTGCACATTAAATCTTTGGTTTCTGTTTTCACAAAATTACATGCTGTCACAAATAGGCAAACAAAACATATTGGCAAACTAAACAAACCTACTCAGTAATTTCACAAAACAATACTATATGCATATCATTGTGATTTCCAAATGAGAAGCTGAGTGAGAGACAAGTGGAGAAACTGGGCCACAAAATAGGTGACGTTTAATAGAGACAGTCTCATCGAAGATCTCAGTGAGGGGACAATCGGTAAAACTGCAGTGTCACATGGGAAAAATAATTGAAACACTCAAGAGCACTTGTAGCTAACTGCTGCATTCAAGATAAAATGTTTCTAAGAAAGGGAGAGCAGGGCTGGATTTACCCTCCTTGCTGCTCCAAGGCCAGTATCCGCAATGCACTCAACCCTATATATCGTCATAAAGGCATCAAGTGGCCGAAACGTTAATCTTTGGATGATGTGACCTGCACAATAAATCCACATTGATCAAGACCTTTGAGTGCTACCTGTTTGTACTAATTTTATGTATGTAACTTGGTATTGCACTTAGGCATAACCAAAAATACTGATTTTGTTTAAGAAGAGTACCAAGCTTGGATCCTCTAGGGAAGTCGTTTTCAGGAAGTCGTTTTCAATCACTTTTTTCCAACTGTAACTCTTTTGGTTTGTGCTTCGCAAGTAACTCCAAGCCTCAATAGCAAACCAGTAACCAAACTCATGTTTATGTGTTCCATTAACAACAAAACCGCTGCCCATGAGTGGTTCACTGTCTTTGCATCTCTTCCTGAATTGTGTTTCAAAGTTGTTGTATACAGCAAACATAAACTCCAAGGAATCCATCTTTAAAATGGAATAATGTGTCAAAAAGGTATCGATTGCACGCATTTAAATGACTAGTTTGATTGATCAGTGAATATGACTAGGTTGGTGGTTGGACGATAAGTGGGACAGAGCTGGGAGAGTGTGTGTGTGTCTGGAGGCTGCTTGTAGAGTTGTATGTTTGTAGGAATGCAGCTTGTGGGGTTGCATTAATTGGGGTGCCTACTTGTGTTTTATTTGGGGCTGTAGTGGGGGAATAGGGGCTTCATTGGTGTTAGTGGCTATAGTTGAGTTATAGGGGATGTAGTGGAAGGATAAGTGCTCTGGTGGTGAATGGGTTTATAGTGGGGGAATAGGGGCTGTAGTGGAGAGATACAGCCTATAGCGGCAGTTTTGGGGCTGTAGTGGGAGGTTAGGGACTATTTATGTTTTAAAATGATTATAGTGGGGTGACAGGGGCTGTAGTGGGGGTATAGGGGATATAGTGGGAGGATAGGGACTAAGTTCACAGACGTAGAAAAGTGGATCGCAAAAAACAAACTCTTCCTAAACACTGACCAAACAGTCACAATGATCTTTGGAACAATACCTAAATTACACAAATTACACAATTCCCACCTATCCATCAGAACAAAATCAAATGGCACACTGACCGCAGTCCACTCTTTCAAATACTTGGGTATGTTGTTACACCCCAATCTATCTTTTGGCCTCCACATAGAAAAACTTGCATCTAAACTTTATCCAAACGTAGGTGCCCTGTACAGAAACAAATCCTGCCTAAGCCCTACAGCAAATGCTGATGCCAATCATTGATTATGTTGATATAGTATATGCATCTGTATCGCAAACCCACCTTAATAAACTCAATACATTGTATAACTCGCTCTGCCGATTTGTGCTACAATGTAATTACAGGACCCACGATTGTGACATGCTAAAAGAACTAAACTGGCTGTCGCTGGAATCCAGACGCACCCTTCATCTTTGCAGCCTTGTGTTTAAGA
This sequence comes from Pelobates cultripes, assembly GCA_933207985.1. Lineage (NCBI taxonomy): Eukaryota > Metazoa > Chordata > Amphibia > Anura > Pelobatidae > Pelobates > Pelobates cultripes. The sequence goes on along the minus strand of OW240913.1, from coordinate 71,917,921 downwards.
GCTTTTCTGGGAAGTTCCCAACCTACCTGAGCAGAATGCTCTCCTCAGCTGTTCCCACCTCCTATAACCTCCGATCCAGTACCAGCACTTTATTTAGCCTTCCTCAATGCATAAAGAAAGCAGCCCGATCCTCCTTTTCCTACAGAGCACTGCAATTATGTAACGACCTCCCGCACACTTTGAAATCTTCCCCAAGTCTAAAATCCCTCTCTACATACCTCAAAACAGAATGCACATGTCATGGCTGATTATATAATTCCTACTTGTTCTTTGTTAAATTTTGTATTTATTGTGTATTAATATTGTTTTTGTATTTTATTGTACCCTATTGTATCAATGCAATGTTTTGCAGATCCAGGACATACTTGAAAACGAGAGAAATCTCAATGTTTCTTTCCTGGTAAAATATTTTATATATAAATAAAATAAATAAATAAAATTGTAGGTGTACTAGGGGCTATACAGGGTCACCTTTGTACAGCGCTATGGAATTTGCTGGCGCTAAATAAATAAAATAAAAAAGTAATAATAATAATGGGGCTATATTGGGGTGACAGGGGAGATTTTGAACTCCCTTACCAGCCATGCCGCCCGTCTCCTGAGGGAAAAGTCTAGAACAGAAATTAATCTTTTTGAATTAAACGGGAAATTCAGGAGACACAATACAGGATAAGGGTGCAGGAATTATTGCATCGTAACAATAACATACAAGGTGCATAGCTTGGAAGATTATTCCTGTATCTCCTACTGCTGTTCTAAAACTGGTGAACAGTATAGCTGACTTGCTATGGGCTGTGGATATGTGTATAGTGATTATTATTGCTAATGGCTATACAGGGTGATACAGTAAATCTTTGTGATACAGAGATTGACATTCTTACTTTATAGCATGTTGAACAGTAAATCTACTATATTGGTGGTACAAATGTATTGTATCATCATCTGTTTTATTGTCTTTATTCATGCTGGGCTGTAAAAGTAAATTGGCAGCCTTGTGCCTTGAAAAAGGCCTATAGCACTCAATAAAGGACAGAATAGATGAACCACCTCCGTTAATATGTGCTGCAAAGATATATTCGTTTGCAGCTAGTGACAAGAGTTAGTGTCCAAAAGTCTACACCCATTATTTTTTATATGTAGTATGAACTAAATCAGAGCACAGCATTTTCAAAGTTATTCACTAAAGTTAAAAATAGCTGTACTGGAAGCATAGCCTGAATTACAGTTTTTTTTTGGATTGGCTATTTTGACCTTAAATTTGAAATTATCTTTGAATTCACTTTGAAATCTCACACAATTTAAGTTCTGTGCTACTATCCAGGCCCAAATATTACTTGTCGCTACCAACTTTCTAGGAGTTTCTGCTAGGGGTACACAGTGCGGAAGCACACTCGGTCACCCTACCCCCCATGACGTGTGCAACATTTCATAATTGCTAGCATGTGGGTGAATGCTAGGTCTTGCAGAATGTCTGAGGACTCCATAATAGTTATATTTACAGATCCTCAAGGCTGAATTTCACCCCCCCTCAAAGGCCAGTGAGAAAGTGGATATGTTTAGCCCTGTGCTAAAAGTATGTAAATTCCCATTTTTTTCTGTTATCTTAATAAAGTTGAACAATTGTAGTATAACCAACCATGTTTGGTACAGGATGACACTGGACAACTAACTATTCTAGCTAATACACTAAGGTCTATGTGCTGTGCACTTTGCCCTAGTGAAATTATTTGAAATTCTTCACCAAATTACAGCCACCTCTCCTTTCACCTTCCTTCAGACTCAGGTTACAAGTAGAAGATGAGATATTTGATCTGTGGCACTTAAACAGTAGCAATCATCTGCAATGTATTGTGTTTAGACCTTCATTCTCTTCTCCCATCACCAATCTATACTTTCCCCTATTTTTTGTACATAGGAGCCATTTCCAATACAATGTCTGCTCTTGTCCTTTATACATCCTTTAACTGCTCCCTTTAATTTCAAACATCCTTTCTCACCCTTTTTGACATCTCACCATCTCTTAGTCTGTCTCAGCCATTTTCATTCTTTAGCATTCAACGTGTTCACATGAGCGTCAAAAAATTCTAATGTATCAGAATAAATGTATTCTGTCGTTTAGAAGATATATATTTTCAGGAGTTTGCATTCTAAATAGGTATTTATTGAATGTTACACATTCTTACTCTTTTTAAATCCAAACCAATACCAGCTTGTATTAGTTAAAATGTGCATTTTTAAGTTCATTTTATTTTACTTACATTTAGATTCTGAAAAAATCTAATTCTCTAAAATTGGGTTTTACAATAGAAATGCTGGCTACATATTTCTTTATACCAATAATGATCTTTTAACGTGGGTTCTAAAGTTCATTCTGACCTTCTTTGCAGATGTCAAATAAACCACGTATTGGTTATCGTAGATTAGTGATGCAGCTATCACATCCAAACAACCCTCCTTTTCCCTGTAATAGGAGAGGAATGTTGATCGTTGAAAGTTTAATTAAATGCCCAACATACTAACAAGGATTTTTTAATGACATCTATTTCATAAAATGCAAAAAGTTGAACCATGGTTATGACCTTTGCACATGTGGTATAAAACAGAGTCTGTTATCAAGCTATATTTATTGTCTGTGCTTGGCTAATTTCTGGAGATATTTAATGTGTTCTCTGTGTTATTGTAATAAAGGGATTTTTAAAGACATGTGTAGGATGCATAGGAAATACATCATGCTGTTGATACAGTGTGATATTTGCGGTGAGTCTTGGAATGTTTACACAGAGGTGTTTTATTCTCATGTTAATTAGCATGCCAGGAACATCAGTCCTGCAATAGGCGGATGCATAATGGCTTGACGAGACAGGCATTGTCCTATTTACCTGCATATTGGAATGTGATGATTCTACTGTCAGCGCTCTGTAATAAAGCACTTGAGCAGGAATACTTTCATATCAAATGCCCTTTAGTTTGTCTGTGGTTAATCAGTCATGGGATTTTATTGCTGAGATAAGTTCCCTACCTATGTAAGGCGCCATGCGGTCCCACGGATGCCAAATGATGAATCAGGTCCAATGAAAGAAATACTTTAATGAAAGTTGTTCTTTTTTTTTTATATAAGTGGAAGGCTTTAGTGTTTGGGGAAAAAAATAAAAACTCATTTTGCAAACAGTGTGCAATCATTATAAGCAGACTGTTTATAATGAAATAATATGTAAATAAAATTAAAACTCCAGTGTTGGTTTTATGATAAACATCGTGGTAGGAGACATTTACAAACAACTTTATCCATTCGAGAATAGTGGATGCACAGTACAGGTGTGTTTGGATGCAGTCATTTTTGGCTGCTATTAGGTAATAAGTTCCATCTGCTGTAATTTAAAATCAACAACCATACGCGACTTTTTCATCTCAAACTCACACTGCTTGCACTTACAGAGACCTGGCTGTCCCCCTCTGATAGCGCTACTCCTGCCTCTTTATGTTTTGGTGGGATACAATTCTCTCACACTCCCAGACTCAACTGTAAAGGAGGCGGCGTAGGCATCCTTCTCTCACCTCAATGTACCTTTCAACCAATAATAACTCCCCCTGCCCTATCCTTTTCTTCTTTTCAAGTTCACACTGTCTGCCTTTTTAAACCCACTCCTTTAAGAATTGCTATCATCTACCGTCCTCCCATGCCACCCCCCCCCCCCGGTTATCCTAGACTATTCATTGATCACTTTTCTTCCTGGCTTCCCAACTTTCTCTCATCTAGCACTCCTTCCCTTATACTTGGGGATTTCAATATCCCAATCAATAACCCCAATTGCACTGATGCCTCTTGTCTGCTCTCTGTAACCTCCTCCTTTGGCCTTACGCAAGGGTCCAATTTAGCAACCCATACCGCAGGAAACACTCTTGATCTTGCCTTCACCAACCTCTGTACTGCCTCTAATCTCTCCAATATTCATTTCCTCTATCTGACCACCATCTGCTGACTTTTGACGTTGGCATACCTAAGACCCAATTGACACCACCGTCTGAACATCACTCTCACAGAAACCTCCAATGTCTTGACCTAGAGCATTTCTCCACTAATCTCCAAACTCTCCTTTTACCTATCTCAAACCTTACCTGTCCTAGTTCTGCAACCTCCTTCTACAATTCCACCCTCTCCTCTCTACTAGACATCATGGCACCTTGTACATTTAAACGTCGCAGGCCCCCCAACAACAACCCTGGTACACCAAGCTCACTCGATACCTCCAAAAATGCTCCAGAACTGCTGAACGCTGTTGGAGAAAGTCTCATTGTGCATCTGACTTTCTCCACTATGAATTTATGCTGAGCTCATACAGCTTGGTTCTTTCCTCTGCAAAAGTTAGTTACTTCAATACCCTCATAACCACACTCTCCTGCGATCCCAAACGACTATTTCACACACTTAACTCTCTTCTTCGCCCTGCTGTTCCTCCTCCACCTACTAACTTGAGCGCCTCAGACTTTGCAACTCACTTCACTGACAAGATCTCTACAATCAGAGAAGAGATCTCTCATCTTTCTTCTTCCCCTTACAATACTTACCCTAACTTCACTCACTCTGCTGTTCTATGTTCATTCGCACCCGCTACATTGGAAGAGGTTTCTGCTCTGCTCCAGTCCTCCAACCCCACCACCTGCTCCCTAGATACAATTCCCTCACATCTCATCCGTACTCTCTCTTCTTCTCTTTCTCCACCTCTCACTAAAATTCTCAATCTCTCTCTCTCCTCTGGTATATTTCCATTGCCCTTCAAACATGCAACTGTAACCCCAATTCTAAAGAAGCCCAATCTTGACCCTAACTCCCCATCCAACTATCGTCCTATCTCGCCACTGCCTTTTGCATCCAAGATCCTTTAAAAAATTGTGTATGCGAGATTGACAGACTTCCTCGAGTCCAACTCTCTGCTAGACCTGCTTCAGTCTGGTTTCCGCGCTAAGCACTCTGTGGAAACGGCACTGACCAAAGTATCCAATGATCTACTCGTTGCAAAATCTCGTGGTCGCTACTCTATCTAATTCTCCTTGACCTGTCTGCGGCTTTTGACACTGTTGATCATCAACAGCTTCTTCTCATCCTCCGCAATATCGGTCTACAAGATATTGCTCTCTCCTGGTGCTCCTCCTACCTCTCCCAGCGCTCTTTCAGTGTTTCTTTCTCTGGCTCTGCTTCTTCTCCCCAACTCCTCTCTGTTGGTGTCCCCCAAGGTTCAGTCCTTGGTCCCCTACTGTTCTCCATCTATACTGCCTCCCTTGGTAAACTCATTAGCTCCTTTGGCTTCCAATATCACTTCTATGCAGATGACACGCAAATCTACCTGTCCTCTCCTGATCTCTCCCCGTCCCTCTTGACTAGTGTCTCTGACTGCCTCTCTGCTGTTTCTAACTGGGTGGCTTCCCACTTCCTTAAACTAAACTTGACCAAAACTGAAATTCTGGTTTTTCCTCCCTCAAGTGTTGTTACTCCTGCATCTGTCTCCCTCCAAGTCAACGGTGCTACCATCAGCTCCACCACGCAGGCTCGCTGCCTAGGTGTTCTCTTTGACTCAGACCTCTCCTTCAAGCCTCATGTTCAATCTATCGCCAAATCCTGTCATTTCCATCTCAAAAACATTGCGTGCATCCGCCCCTACTTAACGCCAGATGCGACTAAGGTGTTGGTCCATTCCACTGTCCTTTCTTGCCTTGACTACTGTAATCCACTTCTCAGTGGTCTTACGTGCTCCTAACTTGCACCGTTACAGTCCATAATGAATGCGGCGGCGAGGCTCATCATCCTGTCCGCCCGCACCTCCCATGCCTCACCTTTCTGTCAGTCCCTACATTGGCTTCCTATAAAATATAGAGCTCAATTTAAAATTCTGGTTCTTGCTTTCAAATCTCTACATAATGCTGCTCCCACCTATCTATCCTCCCTTATACACAAGTATGTCCCGTCTAGGCCCTTACGAGCTGCTGAAGACTTACGTCTATCTTCTGTCCGTACTCCCGCCTCTGATGCTCACCTTCAATATTTCTCGAGGGCTGCACCATTTCTGTGGAACTCGCTTCCCTCCTCTGTTAGATGCTCACCCAGTCTCCACTCCTTCAAAAAATCGTTAAAAACCCACTTCTTCATAAAAGCGTATCAATTAAACTGTTAATAACTCCTGACTGATTCCTCTTCTGTAACTGTCACTAGTCTAATACTATCCTTACCTTTTTGTGTCATTTTACCCCACTCCCTCTAGCATGTAACCTCATTGAGCAGGGCGCTCAACCCCTCTGTTCCTGTGTGTCCAACTTGTCTGGTTACAACTACATGTCTGCTCGTCCACCCATTGTAAAGCGCTGCAGAATTTGACTGCGCTCTATAAATATAATAATAATAATAATAAGTAAAACACAGCAGCAAGTCTTTATTGTCCACATCAGTGTCCTTTAATGACAAACCCATGTCATTCTGAAGGAATGACTAGAGGACCTGGTTGTACGAATTTAATTATACAATAAAACCATTTTTCTCTCTAGAAAGAGACTCTTGACAGTTTATTAGCTTGCTTAAAACTGCTTATTAGTTCCATTACATTTGATCACATATTTACTAGTATCTGCCCAGTCTCATTTTTATACAACACTGTCCTAGCCTGGAATGTAAAGGATTTTGGTTTCCGACAACAGGGGTAAATTATACACAATTTACAGTCTTGGAATTAAACATTGGGAGAACCTGTTATGGTTGTTCTGTGAAGAGACGGCTGCTTCTCCCTATAGACACACTTTTTTGGCTGTATATTTTTTTTAATGAAAATTAGGGAAAAAATATCTAGTTCCATGGCAATGTAGTGGCAATATAACATATAACAGAGCAATTATTTTTTTCTCTGATTCTTCATATTACTCCAATGCAGTGATCAGGAGTTATGAGCTATGACAACATACGCTGTAATACGGTTTTATTGGACTGATAAAATATTGCAATGACAACTGTTTCCCTTTAGTCTTGATTATTATTATTATTTTATTATTTATATTGCGCCATCAGATTCAGTAGCACTGTACAATGGTAAAGGGATGATTTCCTAAAAAAAACAAAAAACTAATCTTCTTTCAAACATCTATTAGTCCAATAAAAAATGCATTACTAAGACAATTTTTATTTTTATTTCCCTCATATACATATTCTAACATCGATGCAGTCCCTAAGGTTCAACCACTAAATATTGGGGAGATTTATCAACATTTTATAGAGTTTTACACCTTTTTTGTCGTTTTTATTTATTTATTTTTTTCTGGTGCAATTTTTTAAATCTGTCAGGTTTTTACTTTTGCACCCGAACCATCCTTTTTGAATGTATGCTGTTTTGGGTTTTTTTTTCAGCAATTTAACAGATTTATCAATCATCCCATCACTTCATCTGCCAAAAAAAGTGTTCTGTTTAACTTCTCTTATTTCCGCCACTGTAAATTTTGCAATCTTTTCTGAAATAAGTATTTCTGGGAAAATGGCAATCGTTTTTAGACAATTTTTATAACAATGTAGTAAGTACGAATAGATTAGAGACCAAAAAAAAGACACATTTCAGAACACTTTGATAAATTTCCTTCAATATGTTAGAATTTTTTTTTAATCTTTATCTTATGTGCAATATGTATTTCCTAACAGTTCTGAAAAGCTTGGTTTAAAAAATAAAAATAAAAAAAATACGTAAAAAAAGAGATTTGAAGCAGCCATTATACATGGACAGCAGGCTAAATCTAAGACAGCTTTTAGTGCTATTATCACAAGTTAGAAATCAGTAATTCTTGTTTGTGCCCCTATTGCTTATAAAATGCAATAAAATGAGATTTCGATAGCTCCCTATAGTTTTATTTCAGAGTTGCTGCTAAGATATATTAGATGACTTCAACATGCAACATAGTACAACAAAAAAGTACAGTGTATTATGCATTTCACTATACATTTTATAGAAGTAATTATATTTCACGATTTCTGACGATAATCTCCACTCTGAATTTGCTATAAAATTAATTTAGAACAGCGAGACATGTTTTAAAAAAAATAGAATAATCCGACTTCGTGATTGGATTGCTTGTCTATATATAGTTATTACTTTCCGTTAAGTCCATTATACAAAGCTAAACATACAAAGGAAAAAATGTGAAAGGTGGGTGAGTCAGTGGCCCGACATCGTAGATATGAAACATTTCTTTAATGGAAGATGCAAATATGCACTTTAAGAATGAATAGTTTCATCCTGGATAGATATTTATTGCTCGATTCCTAGAGTGAAAATGTTAGCTTAGATATTTGTATAACTGTTAAGAGAGTGAGATGCGTGGTCAAATGTTGCTATATTGTAAGAGCAATTTAATTGATTTAACAAAAAAAACATAAATTTTGTTTTAAATGGTGACTATCACGTCCCAGGAATTTTAACAGTATGTTTGCTTTTATAGTATAGTTGCCAAATATGAATTTGTAAGGACTGAGAAATACAATTAAAGGAGTAATGTACTATATACCCTGTAGGACCTGCCAAAGAAGGGGCACATTGACGCTGTGAAAGGCTTATGCAATGTATGATCATATACTGTAACTAAACCCCCATTATTTTTGCCTAGATTATGTGTTTTTTTTTTTTTTAAAACCTTAGAAAATCTGCCAGCTTTGAAGATGTTGTTTAGTGGATAAGTGAGTGCGCTGGATCTTGTGTATTGTATGAATTGGCCCCGACAGCACCCCATTTAGGCATGTACAGGTGAGTGCAGCCCCCTAGTTTTATAGATAGATAGATAGATAGATAGATAGATAGATAGATAGATAGATACAGGATAGATAGATAGATAGATAGATAGATAGATACAAGATAGATAGATAGATTGATACAGTAGAGATAGATAGATAGATAGATAGATAGATACAGGATAGATCGATAGATAGATTGATACAGTAGAGAGATAGATAGATAGATAGATAGATAGATAGATAGATACAGTAGAGAGATAGATAGATAGATAGATAGATAGATACAGGATAGATCGATAGATAGATAGATAGATAGATTGATACAGTAGAGATAGATAGATAGATAGATAGATAGATAGATAGATAGATAGATTCAGGCTTTTGCATCTCCTGTCAAATACCTGGTGCCAAGTAATACAGTAAATACTGTGCATGAAAAATACCGGCACTTGTGGATTTACAATACATTTATTATTTCATTTCCAAAGAAGTTCGAGTCAACGTTTCAGTTCCTGAATGGAACTTTCATCAGGACATCTCACACATATAATATATAGTATATACTGAAACAAAAATTAGGGCATCACAGGAAAAAGATTAACACAAGTGTCACGGCAAGGGTGTATAATTTATTATTACACTATGGAATATCATCCTTCAATGTACAAATTACAGAGATGCTATTGCTGCGGTCAACAGGGGTTACATCTTTTGAAGCTGGGATCCCCACAGAGGTCAGATGAGAGAAGGGGTAGTATGAATGGCATAGCAATGTGAAAAAGATTTTACCAAACAGATGTGAAGTAATCAAGGATCTGCAAGGTGTGAGATTCTACACTTGGAAAAAGTCTGAATGTCTATTCATCCATTTGGCATGTACCTTGTAAAGTCTAGTTCAATCATTTGATATGGTAATGGGATTAGTTTCATGAAGATCCTTGTGTTCCAGTATTTTATCCAAGTGAAACATTAATACTTACCCACAGGTTAATAATTAAACCTCATTTTTATTATATTTGAAATGGGACAAGCCCAATCTCTTAATTAAGCCTAAACATGAGTTGCACAACTTAAACCGTGTGGCAGGAATTGTGATGTCCATCCTATTGGATCGTGGGCGGGGCGTGCAACATGTCTATGGAATGGGAAAACAATAACAAATTCATAGAGGCAATTATTATTTCTGTGGCAAGTACAGTAGAGGAGATAAAACCAAAAGTTTATATGTGGCTTGTTGTTTTCTGGAACAAAGGAGGTGGTCACTTAGTATCTCTATAGGTACGACTTGGCTCCACTCCTGGGTGAGGTGGGGTAGTTTACAGGGTATATCTCCTGTGATCCTGAAGGGTGCTGGTATACTTGCTTGGGGCCAAGATCTAATTTTGAGTGAGTCACCATCATCCTTCCTTGCCAGAGACCCCCTGGACAGAAGTTGTACTTTTGAAAACCTAAGTGAGTAATTAGGACTTCTGTATTTTATCCTTTTTGTTTTTATCTGTTGTTGGTGTAAATAATTTGTTTATCATATATTGTTATATGCACTGTGATTAATTTTTGCTCATAATAAACATTCATTTATTAAGTTCTGCCTTTGTCTGGTTAAGAATCACGTTACCTGAAGAGACTAGTTAGTATTTTTGTAATTTCTTGAATATTGTACTAAGTAATATTTGGTGGGTTTTATTGTTGATTTACCTGGGGGACCAAGGCACCCCATTTATAAATCGTCTTGGTGGTGGCAGCGTTAAAATAGTAATAGTTATATTATTATGTTTAAGTGTGGGGGGTGTTAAAGGGGGATTTTGTCATTATTTCCGGTCTAGTGCAGACAAATAGTGAACTTTAACCCTTTCACAACCACCACTACGTCACGCACACTCTTGGAGTAGGGTGCGTTCGTGACAACAAGCTATTGATAACATTTGATGGATCACCTTTAATGTGAGCATCGGTTGCTTTGCTCAGTATAATTTTGTAAGGACTTGATGCTGCTCAGTATACACAATTCTGAAAATGAAAAGGAGTGCCGTACAGATGTATTTGTATAGTATCTTTAAAGGACCACTCTAGGCACCCAGACCACTTCAGCTTAATGAAGTGGTCTGGGTGCCAGATCCAGCCAGGATTAACCAATTCTTTTATAAACATAGCAGTTTCAGAGAAACTGCTATGTTTATCAATGGGTTAAGCCTTCCCCCAAAGCCTCTAGCGGCTGTCTCATTGACAGCCACTAGAGGCGCTTGCGTGATTCTCACTGTGATTTTCACAGTGAGAGCACGCCAGCGTCCATAGGAAAGCATTATGAATGCTTTCCTATGCGACCGGCTGAATGCGCGTGCAGCTCTTGCCACGCGTGCGCATTCAGCCGACGGGGAGGAACGAGGAGGATCGGAGGAGGAGAGCTCCCCGCCCAGCTCTGGAAAAAGGTAAGTTTTTACCCCTTTCCCCCTTCCAGAGCCGGACGGGAGGGGGTCCCTGAGGGTGGGGGCACCCTCAGGGCACTATAGTGCCAGGAAAACGAGTATGTTTTCCTGGCACTATAGTGGTCCTTTAATAGGATAAAGGCAGTGTATCTGGAGACATGTCACAAACTTTGCTACCAGCGAGAACATCAATTCTATGATTGGAACACAAAATAGACTACTCCTGTTTCTCAGTATCTATCTACTAACAAGAAATTGATTTATCTTTTGTTTGTTGTTGTTCGCTTCCCTGATATACAGTTTGTTCCAATGAACATTTGGCAGGGCTAGAGACTTAGTCCATCCTTCGTATTTTGCAGGTGCACGGCTAATTAAAATCCTTCACACTCCCATGGTCAAGTTTACTCTAACAGGAAGCAATCTGTGTAATATCACCTGCTACCAGAATATTTTTTAAAAGATTTTATGTGTGTTTTTAGGACATTTTTATAAATAAAATGTTTCAATAATATAGTAAATAAAAATAATTAATATTACAAATGTTGCCCATTTTTACTGTGTTGTGCATACACGTGTTTCTTTACACTGAAAGGAAGCCCCCGTGGGTAGACCTTACATGTACAGACAGTTACTTTACATTCCAGATTGTCTAGTTATGGAATTTTGAGAGAGGGGGTTAGCAAGTAAGGGGTAAAAACAAATCCTTTTTTGTTTTTTCCTAATTTCACGTTTTCTTGCACAAAAAAAAAAAGTTTGTATTTTTATTCCGGCATTGTCTAGAGATTACATGCTAGTGAAAGGAATGCCTGGAGCACCGCTTTGAAACTCGCACCAGGGGAAATGTAACGGTTTGTGTGACAGGGTGATGTACTAGGCTTTCCAGATCATTAACACGCTCTCCTGGAAAGGTAAATTGTCCATCAAGGTTTAACAAAACAGCTGGATCCACTACCTATTCCAAACACTACTCAGTTGATTGCATGTTCAAAAGTGCTTATGATTTCAATGTATCAGTTACTGGGACTGTCTGATAATTCACAGGAAAACGGTGAAAGACAGCTACTTAATATTTTGGGGGCGTGTGTGACTGATAACATGCAAATGTAAATCGGTTTTATCAAAAAGTGCTTTTATTTTTTTAAACTGAGATCAACACGTACGGCGTTCATAATGTGAGTTGTAGTAACAACACAAAGGCACCATTATTACTTTTCATTTATGGCCACATGTTCTGTTAATCACGAAGTAGCAGAGAAAACTACCCGGTTTGCATTGTGTAAACCCTTTTTCATGCCATGAGACTCACAGAAAGATCCCATGTTGCCAGGGACCTTAGGCAGTGGACATAGTTACCTAGTGGGTAATTCTCCTATGTTTAGCAAAGAGATATAATGTCCACTGGTGGCACAGATAGTAATGCACAGTCCTATAAGACTACCACTAATTTATATCTGCCATGTGAAAAGTATGCAATAGAGGGATCAGGGATGAAATTGGTGAAAGGGAGCCCCAGAAAATGTTCCAGCAAACTCTTCATAACCGTGCCCTGCTTTCATCTTCTACGTCATTAGCAGATTCTCTCCACCCCGGCCTCTGTGCTCTGCCAATGAACTGCTACTGTTCCATTCCCACACCCCAGTCTCACACCTGCAGGTCTTTTCCTGGGCTGCCCTCTCCTTATGGAATGATCTCCTGTGCCACATTTGACTCTCCCAGTCTTTGCAGTTTTCTTAAAAACAATCCTTAAAAATAAAGTTCTTTAGAGAAGCCTATCAGCTCGCCAATTAACTAATCATCACTGATACATTTCTCTGCTGTCTCCCAATCACCACTCACATCCTTTCAGGTATTTCAGATATATCCAGATCATTATATTCTTTCAGTTTACACTGTGTGTTTGTCCTATATTCTTTTAGATTGTAAACTAGTTTGGGCAGGTCCTTCTTTTGTTAGAATTGTTTGTCATGTTTTACCTACTGTACAGCCCTGCAGAATATGTTTGTGCTGTATTAATATTTGTAATTATCTTAATCTGTGTAAGTATAGAAATGTGGGTGGGTTGGTTGAACCAATAGGGTCCACTCATCATTATTAAACAAATATGTTTTATAACCTCTTAGGGCTTTTTTTTTTTTTTTTATTGACATTAAATCAGCACTGTCACTGTCTGTATTTGCAGAAATTGCAAAGACATCCAACAGTGACAGCGCCGCTAGGTGCTTCAGGGCCGGGGGAAGGTTAATTCTACTAATCTGAATCTGCCCCTTGCGGGCGCCACCACCTTCCTCCAGCGGGTCCTCTTCAGCTCCTGGTGTTTCAGTTCCAGGAGCTAATGTCACTGCTGTACTCTAACGCATGCGTGAAGTTACAGCAATAAGGACTATGGAAGATTCCACAAGACCGCAGGATCCTCCATTGACAGAGCAAATTGCTGGCAGCAGTCTCTGGTGACGGCTGTCGGGATTGACACTGTAGCTCTGCCCAGTGTCTAAGAAAGTCAGACGTAGTAAAAATACACAAGACAAAGTAGTCTCTGTTTTAAGTTAGATATAGATTTAAAAAAAAACAGAGTAGGAAAAGAGGAAGAGAAGAGGAAGTGATTGTGAAAAGCTAAGTGCGGCGTGACAGTGCCGCTTTAAGTATTAATAAAAACCAATAAGCATCAGTATAAGTTTCTTAATACCAGATTAGCCATACATCTGGTTTTATCTGTTCTGCATTGTATCCATCATCTCACTGCAAAGCATTGCAGAATGCAAAATGTATTGTATACAACAGAATATAGTGCACTATAGGAATAATAATGTCTTGTTATCAGTAGTAGTTGTAGTGGTATTCATTATTAATAACATACTCCCTTGCTAATTGTAATTGGACAATATATTAATACACAAATATTTAGTGCTTGAAAAAGACAGATCAGAATGTTTGCATTAATTTATAGACAATATTATATGCTTTGTATCGTGTGTTATATATTAACAGGGCCGCCACCAGAAATTTTGGGGCCCCTAACAGAGCTCAGGGTCTGGGCCCCTGGGGGCCCGCCTCCAAAACCAACCCACAGAGACCGCGTCGAAATCCCACACATTCATAATGACATGCAGATATACAAACACTTACATTCATACACACATAATGACATGCATACAGGCATACAGACAAGCATACAGACATACAGACATGCATACAGACATACATACATACAGACATACATTCATACTGGCATACATACATTCATACAGACACTGACATCCATACATACACACATTCATAATGACATACATTCATACTGGCATACATACATTCATACAGACAGACAGACATTCATACACACATAATGACATGCATACAGACATACAGACAAACATACATCCATACATACAGACATACATACATAATGACATACATACAGACATACATACATACAGACATACATTCACATACACATACACACACAGCTCATTTTCCAGCCACCCTCCTGTCTCTTACCTCGTCTTTGCAGGAGGGTGGCTGGGGCTGATGGGACTGGGAGTCAGCTGGCTCTCCCTCTTCATTGCCAGGCGCGCGCTCGTCCTGCGCGGAGTGAGCTCGGAGGAAGTGAGGCTTTTTTTTTTTTTAAGGGGCCCGGTCGCGCTATACCACGGCCACAGCGCTGACCGGGCCCCTGAAGATATGGGGCCCATCGGGTGGCCCTAAGTGCATGGGCCACCCGATGGGCCCCATCAGCGTGCGGGCCCCAATGGAACTGCACCGGTGGCAGTTCCGCCGCTACACGTGGGGCCCGGGCATATCCCCCCAGAGTCGCCAGGCCCGTGACAACTGTTATAGTTGTCACCCCCTGATGGCGGCCCTGTATATTAATATAATCTTGTTAGGCTTGGGTTGCTGTGAAGGCCATGAATGTGTTAATTAGTAAAGAAGTATACAGTGTATCAATAGCTTCACACTAAGAGAGCATTCTTCCGTTTGCACTCTTTAATTTAACTCTACAACTTTTAATGTGCCCACAAAAACAGGAAAGAAACATGTTAAAGACAATAATGCATCTTATGCCAAACGTAACCTGCAGGAAGTAACATTTTATTTATCATAATAAAGAACTTCCATTAGTAAATGTCAGATTGTTAATTAAAAAAAGATTAAATGCAGGACTAAGTTTTAGCTAGAAATTTTCTTGTAATGGTTTAGTTATTTGTTCTAATCAAATGCTTTAAAAAAAAAAAAAAAAGCTGCAAAAAACCTCTCTAAATATTCTATGAATTAAATTAGTAATACATTTTAACTTTTTTTTTCCAAAAAAAAGTATTTGTCGTCTATACTACGATATCCGAGTATTACATCCGCATACCACTTACTGGAAATTAGTGACATTTGACAGTGAGAATTACACCAAAAGCAATTATTTGCCCAAACAGTGGTAAATATTAGTGAATAAAAGTCATGCGGAGAAGAAAAAACTTGGCATTTTGTTTCCTAGGTCATGGTTTTTCCTATACATTATATATTGTAGCTTTAAGCAAGACATATATTATAGCGTATTTGACAGGGTAAATTAATGGGAAGGCAATCTAATACTCTAACTCGCTAATTACCAGCAAAACACATGAGTTTAAACAAGAAACCACATATTAGGCAAAGGTTAGGCTGTATTTTGAATATGAACAATCAATCTTAAAAAGAACATATGACATTTATCATCCAAATACTTGGCAACTGAGTGTCTGTGTTTATTTATTTGGACTAAATGGGCAGATAAGATCTATGAAAACCATAAATAACATGAGAATGTAAAGGTAAGAATGCAAAATTATTGATGATCCTTGAAAGCTATTGGTCTTAAATATGTACTGTTTAGGATAACATTGTACAGTGCCACGTTAAATTTGTTGGCACTTTATAAATAATAATAATAACAATACTACACTTATTAACTATTCTGGTATAAATATTATACCAGAGTCCATATATTTTAGCAAGGTGTTCAAAGCACTAGAGACTATACACAAACAAATATTAGAATTGTACATTTCTCAGTATGTACCATTGGGTAATAAATATAAAAGAAACAAATTGAAACCAATGTGGCTTAATAGAGAAGTAAAACAATAGATTAAAAATAAGAAAAGGGCATTTAAGCATTTAAATCGGACAAATCAGAGGCATCCTATATAAGATATTAGAAACACAATAAAACTTGCAAAAAGGCAATTAAAGTGGCTATACTAGAAAATAAGAAATTGATAGCCAAAGAATGCAAAACTAACCCCCACCCAAAAAAAACCTTGCAGATAACTTGTGATTGGATGACTCGAGACAAGGTGCTGCAGCAGTTAAAGAAAATTAATGTAAAAAAAGCTCTGGGGCTTGACGGTATTCACCCACGAGTACTTAAGGAGCTAAGTGGGAAAATAAGTGAACCACTGTATTTAATTTTTCAAGATTATTTTGTTTCAGGTATTGTACCAGAGGATTGGAGGAGGGCAGATGTTGTTCCTATATTTAAAAAGGGTTCAAAATCCTTGCCTGGAAATTATAGACCTGTGAGCTTAACTTCTGTGACTGGGAAAATATTTGAAGGGCTATTAAAGGATAATATTCAGGAATTCATTGGGAAGAACTTTGTTACTAGCAATAATCAGCATGGTCATGTCAAACTAACCTAATTGCATTCTAGGAAGAAATAAGCAGAAGTATAGATCAGGGTGTTGCAGTGGATGTGATCTACTTGGATTTTACCAAGGCATTTGACACGGTTCCTCACAATAGGTTAGTCTTCAAACAAAATGAAATTGGTCTAGATGAATATTCTTGTTCTTGGGTAGAACATTGGCTTAAGGATAGAGTACAACGAGTTGTCATTAATGGTACATTTTCAGCCTGGACAAAAGTGGTAAGTGGGTGTCCCTCAGGGTTCTGTTTTGGGACCGCTTCTATTCAACATATTTATAAATGATCTTGAAATAGGAATTGAAAGCTATGTATCAGTGTTTGCAGATGACACAAAATTTTGTAAAGTAATAAAATGTGAGCAGGATATTGGTTTGCTGCAGAGGGATTTGGATAAATTGGGGGACTGGGCACTAAAATGGTAAATTAAATTTAACGTAGAGAAATGCAAAGTTATGCACTTCGGGGTCAAGAAATCACAAGCAACTTACACCCTAAATGGTAGTGAATTAGGGATAACCACACACGAGAAGGATTTGGGAATTGTTATAGACAACAAATTAGGCAGCAATATGCAATATCACTCTGCAGTTTCTAAGGCCAGTAAGGTTTTGTCATGTATAAATAGGGGCATAAATTCTCGGGATGAAAATATAATTTTGCCTCTTTATAAATTGCTGGTAAGACCACACCTTGAATATGCTGTGCAATTTTGGGCACCTGTTCTAAAGAAAGATATCATGGCACTAGAAAAAGTGCGGAGACGAGCTACAAAATTGATAAAAGGAATGGGGCATTTTAGTTACAAAGAAAGGTTAAAAAATTTAAATCTCTTTAGCCTGAGAGGGCATATGATAACATTATACAAATATATTCAGGGTCAGTACAAACCATTATCTGGAAATCTATTCATAAACAGGGCTATACATAGAACACAAGGTCACACATTTAGGCTGGAAGAAAGGAGATTTCATCTAAGGCAAATAAAAGTTTTTTTTTTATAGTAAGAGCAATAAGGATATGGAATTCTCTGCCTGAAGAGGTGGTTTTATCAGAGTCCATACAGATGTTTAAACTGCAATTGGATAGATACTTACAAAAACATAACATAAAGGGATATTATTTCTAATTAGTGGGCAGGGCCGGACTAGCCCACCGGGATACCAGGAAATTTCCCAGTGGGCCGCGGCACCAAGGGCTGGGCTGACAGCCCTAATCATTGCTCAGGCTCCTGTGATCCCGGCCGGCCATATGTGAGCTGTGTGGCCGCACAGGGCCCCATGGGAGCATGGGGAGCCAGGCGGCCGGCACAGCTCACACATGGCTGGCCCGGGATCATGAAAAAAAAATTGCGGCAGGGGCAGAGCTAGCGTGAGGCGGGGCGGGGCTTAGTGTGCGGCGGGCGGGGCTTAGCATGCGGCGGGGGGCCTGGTTAAGGCAGCATGGGAAGCAGGAAGGAGTCCCTGCTTCCCCATCAACAAGCCTCCAGGAGCTCCAAGGGATGTGAAGGTAAGAAGCAGGTCAGTGTGTCTGAAAACCCCTTCCACCTGAAATTGTGATTGAAAACCCCTTCCACCTGAAGTCTGTGGATAGTTAATACAATGTTAAACAAAAATCTGCACACCAGTCAAGCCATAAAACTTGCTTTTCCCACAGAAATCCCAAATCTGCAGTGATGTTAAAACCGCAAATGATTCTGGGTGGGCATATGCAAATTAGTTTAACAAAGAATCACATTTTTGCCTCATTCCATTTTAAACATGGATTCCTTTTAATCTGTGTTTTCATTCACAATTTTTCCCCACCATAACCTAATTGGATTTTGCTTCCCAAGCACTACCAAGCCTCAATAAGCAAACCAGTAACCAACCTCATGCTGAAGAGTTGCATTAACAACGAAACAGCTGTCCATGAGTGGTTCACTGGTTTTGCATCTTTTCCTAAATTGTGTTCCAAGCAGTTGTATACTGCAAACACAGATTAAAAGGAATCCATGTTTAAAACGGAATGAGGCAAAAATGTGATTCTTTGTTAAACTAATTTGCATATGCCCACCCAGAATCCTTTGCGGTTTTAACATCACTGCAGATTTGGGATTTCTGTGGGAAAAGCAAGTTTTATGGCTTGACTGGTGTGCAGATTTTTGTTTAACATTGTATTAACTATATATATATATATATATATATATATATATATATATATACCGGTGTATATATAGATATGTGTGTGTGTATATATATGCTATGTAGTGTGTGTTATATAACACACACTACATAGCACAATGACTTATGGGGCTGCCATAGATTTTTTTTCCAGGGCTGCTTCGTGTCCTCAGTCCGACCCTGTTAGTGGGGTAATAGCTGCTTGATCCAAGAAGACATCTGACTGCTATTTTGGGGTAAAGAAGGATTTTTTTTCCTAGTTTGTTGCAAATTTGGAAGCGCTTCAGACTGGGTTTTATTGCCTTCTTTTGGATCAACAGCAAAAACAAATGTGAGGAAGGCCGAACTTGATGGATGCAAGTCTCCTTTCAGCTATGTAACTATGTAACTATGTAACTATGTAACCAGCAATGCTGTGACCAGAGTGAGGTGCATACAGACTGCCCTCAACTAGACTGTTCCATTACAGCAGATAATCTTCATAAAAGAAGGATCAAACACAGTAGTGGATAATAGGACTTTCAATGGGAGATTTACATGGATCATAGTTTAAGATAAAAACAAAGTATAACAGAGCACAGGAGATTACTGAGAATGGACAACAGCTCAAATAGCTTTGGTGGGTCCTGCTCAGTTCTCAAGCTGGTTTTAGCACATCTTATGCCATTACAGAGAAAACATTAACCACCTGCATATCAGGAAAAAAACCCTCAAAAGAGCGGTCCAGATCCAAACTGCAGTCTGGATCCCTCTGCAAGAGAGATAAAGAGACCCAGACAATCTCATTTGTGCACTGTAATATCCACAGCTTACTACCAAAAATTGATGCACTGCAAGCATGGTGTTTACATTACAAGCCCAAAATCATTGTGCTCTCTGAATAGTGGTTAACCGCATAAATTCTGGACTCTGCCATTGCAATACATGGGTATTCATGCCATAGAAATGGCAGAGCAAAAAGAGGAGGTGGCATAGTCATCTATGTTCACAATTCCAAAAATTTCACCCCCTTACAAAGCTTTAGCTCTCCTGCCACTGTTAATTTACTTTCTGGCACAACTGAGATCCTGTGCAGTAAATCAATCATTGTTGCAGGAATCTACCACCCACCTAGCTCCCCAGTGCATTCCCTTTCTGACATAGCCCATCTCCTTAGTGAAACCATAGCTCAAAACCCAAAAAGGGAACTTTTGGTCTTTGGAGATTTTAATATTGATTGGATGACACCTAAAAATAATAGTTCTTGCTCGCTGTTTAAGACTTTGCAGCTAAAGCAATTAATCTCCTCCCCAACTTGCATTAACATTAAAAGCCATAACTATACCCTACTCGATTGGATTCTCTCCACTTCTCCTGATAGAATGAAAGAGGAAGGTGTTCTCCCATACAGTTTCAGTGACCACTGCTTACTGTACTGTGTACGCAAAATAAAAGCTAGTAAATCCTCTCCCAAGGTTAAAATCACCAGGTCCTTCAAAAAATTTAATCTTGAGTCCTTTCTAAATGATATCAAGAACCTCCCATGGCACAGATTAAACCTAGTTCCAGATCTAGACAGTGCAGTTGAATTTTTTCAGTCCGAACTCCTACAAGTTTGGAATTTGCATGCCTCATTGCGTATTGTGAAAAGTAAGGAGTAAAAGGGGCACATATAAATTGGATCACAGCTGACCTTATTCAAATGTACCAGTTTTGAGACTCACTGTGGTCAAAGTTCAAGCATACAGGGTCTATGAACGATCACTGTGAATATAGACAATGGTGAAATATATGCACTAAACAAACAAAATTGGCCATGGCCCAATATTTCTGTGAAATTTTGAACAATAACATCTCAAGCCCTAGAAAATTTTGGAAAGTCATAAATAACTTACAAACTCCCCCAATCCACTCCCAACTCACTACTGTCAAAGTGGACAAGCAAATCCTGCAACTTCCCTTAAAAGTAGCAAATGCCTTTAACAATTATTTTGTCAGGTGTTCCACCACCCTGATTGCCAAGCTAATAAATGACACACATCCTGAAACTACAAATGTGGATCAGGCCCCACTAATTTTGCAAAGACTCAATAGAGACAAGTTCAGTTTTAGACCTGTACCTATTAGTGTCATTAAGAAACTCCTTAATAATCTGAAAATGAAAAACCAGTCTGGAAATGATCAAATCCCAGCAATGCTATTGAAACTCAGTGCACCGGCAATTGCTAAACCTGTCACAACCCTAATTAACGAATCCTTGGTGTCTGGATACATATCAAAACTTTGGAAGACTGCAAGAGTAGTGCCTATCCATACAATTGGTGACATTACTTTGGTTTCTAACTAGCGCCCAATATCATTGCTTCCAGTATTGTCAAAAATCTGTCCATAAAATGCTTCCATACGCAACTATGTGAGTATTACTAACAATCTAATTATCTGACCCCTGATCAATCAGGTTTTCGCCCAAGTCACTCCACTACAATTGCCCTCTTAAAAGTCTGCAATGACATCCAAACTGGCATGGAACAAGGAGGCCTAACTGGAGTTATTTTCCTTGATTTTGCAAAGGCCTTCGACACAGTAGACCATGACATTCTACTGCACAAACTAAAAAACTCAGGTATTAGTGATCGTCCACTAACCTGGTTTCAATCATATGTATCGGATTGATCACAATATGTGTCCATTTCTGACAGAGAATCCCTCTCCCAGTCAAGTGTGGTGTTCCCCAAGGTTCCATTCTTGACCCCCTACTATTTACATTATTTATAAATGTTCTGGTTAATGTCTGCAAATCCTCAAATGTACACATGTACGCAGACGACACAGTAATCTATGCAAGCAAATCTGATCTACCGCAGCTTGAGGATTTGCTCTAAGACCAGTTCACAGAGGTAAAAAAGTGGATCGCAAAAAACAAACACTTCCTAAACACTGACAAAACTGTCACAATGATCTTTGGAACAGTACCTAAATTACACAAATTACAAAATTTCCATCTATGCATCAAAACAAAATCAAATAGCACACTGACCGCAGTCCATTTTTTCAAATCCTTGGGTATGTTGTTAGACCCCAATCTATCTTTTGGCCTGCACATAGAAAAACTTGCATATTAACTTTATCCAAAACTAGGTGCCCTGTACAGAAACAAATCCTGCCTAAGCCCTACAGTAAAGGAAAAGATTGCAAATGCTGATGCCAATCATTGATTATGGGGATGTAGTATATGCACCTGCACCGCAAACCCACCTTAATAAACTACATTGTATAACTCGTTCTGCCGATTTGTGCTGCAATATAATTACAGGACATGCTAAAAGAACTAAACTGACTGTCGCTGGTATCCAGACACACCCTTCATGTTTCCAGCTTTGTGTTTAAGAGCTTTTCTGGGAAGCTCTCACCCTATCTAAGCAGAATGCTCTCCCCGGCTGTTCCCACCTCCTATAACCTCCGATCCAGTACCAGCACTTTATTTAGTCTACCTCAATACATAAAGAAAGCAGCTTGATCCTCCTTTTCCTACAGAGCACCGCAATTATAGAACGACCTCCCGCACACTTTCAAATTTTCCCCAAGCCTAAAGTCCTTTAAGAGATCCCTCTCCAAATATGCACCTGTCATGGTTGATTATATATTTCCTACCTGTTCAACGTAAAATTTTGTATATATTGTGTATTCATGTGGTTTTTGTAATTTATTGTACCCTATTGTATCAATGCAATGTGTTGTGGACCCAGGACATACTTAAAAACAAGAGAAATCTCAATGTATCCTGAATCCTGGTAAAATATTTTATAAATAAATAAATATGGCCTTGGTGGGCCTCATGAGTGAGATGTGGCTCTTGTACTCTGTTTTAGTTTGTTTGCAAATTACCTAAAGTATCCCTAAGGAAAAAGAGTAATACAGCCATGGACCCCTTGCTCATAGAAACTAGATGGGTATAAGCCACACCACGCTCATGAGGTCCACCAAGGTGAAAATCATTGTCTGGGATTGCTGTATCTCTCTGACAGTGGGAGCCTGACTGCATTTTGGATCTGAGCCTCCGTTTTGGGTGGGATCAGTCTGATATACAAATGGTTATCTCTGTAATGACATAAGATGAGCTAAAACCAGCTTGAGAATTTAGTGGGGAGTCACCAGAATGCAAGTTATTTGAATTGTTGCCTTTCCTCAGTATGATCATGCACCCTGTTTTGATTTGTTTGCAAATCACCTTTGGTCTGCTTAAGGTAAGAGAGTAATCCAGAAGTGGACCCCTTGCTCACAATCCTAGAGAGTATATAAGCCACACCTCACTGACGAGGTCAACCAAGGCCAAAACTATTGTCTGGGTTGCTATAGCTCTTGTGCAGAAGGAGCCTGCCATTATTTTGTATCTGGACTGCCATTATGGGTTTCATCAGTCTGATATGCAAATAGTTTTGGTTATCTCTATAATGGCACAAGATGAGTAAAACCTGCTTGATAACAGTACTGAAGGGCAAGATATTTGAGTTGCTCTCTGTTCTCAGTATTCTCCTGCATTTAGTATTGGATGGTTTAATATAAGTAATAACCTTGCATCAGCTTTTCTTCTTAGATTACAACACAAGGAAGGACACTATAGTTTTGGAGGTCATCTGGTGGCACAAAGGACCTCTGCATACCACTTTTACTTCTCTTCAAATTGCAACTGCAAATATATATAATTGTCTGATCATGCTTTGTCAAATACGAACGATACGTAAACAATGTTTCTTAGAAAATGGACACTTTCTTTTTAAGAGAAAGTACTTTGAACATGCTTAAATGAACAAACATAAATAAATGTTTCCTAAACAACAAGCTGTAGTGCACATTTATTAATATTTCTTAAGTGATAAAATATTACACAGTAGCTACATTCCAAAACTACAGTATAACCGTCAAACCAATTGAAGGGTTTACAGTACCTCTTATATGAAGCAGCAAATTTAACTACACTCCCTGTGATGATGATAATAAGATTTTACAGTTAATTTCCTTCAGTTCTCCAGTTCAGATATATGTTGTTTCTTTAGAAATGAAGAATGATATTTTCTCTCTATTGCAGAGTAAAGGGAGGTGCAAGATTATTAACTAAAATATTAAATCACGGCAAAACTGTAGGGTGTCCTCACTAACTATTTTCCTTAAAGTTTTGGGAATATCATCATTTTGGGAATGCTGTTCTGGAAACGCAGAAGGACATTTTATTTGTACATTTGTAATAATGATTTAATTGATACATATTTAACGATATATATATATACAAACTATCATGAAGAAATAAGAAATAAGACTTAATATAAGCTTAATATTATGTAAATACTGTTGCTATGACCTTTTGTGCAAAAATGTGCTTTAGAAATCATACTTAAAAGAAATTGTCACTTACCATGATAGGTGCATTGTCGCCATATGGGCGGGAGGAGAGGACCCCTAACAACCCATACCCCACCATTAGCCAATAAACATCCACTCTGAGGTATGGGTCAATACATCCACAGCTTTATTAAACAATATGAAATCTATACAATGAAACATTTTAAAAGTCATTGCCCGCCCCCACCCAGCCATGCGTCAACAATACATATCCCATACATCATAAATAATAAGGCAATGACCCATATTGTAAATATTCATCTTCAACACCAACATTATAACCAAACATCTTGAACCACTCGGCCAAACATCCTTAACTCCTCTGTAGCTCCATCAGGGACCCTTTTTTCCCTATCCTTCCCCTAACTAACTCTGCCACTGTGACTAAATAGGGCCAGGAACCATGGGCTCAACCCAAGGGAAGGAGGGAGAGACCAACTTGTACCAGTTGTCAGCAGTGGGTTTCCATCAGACGTTCAAGATGTCGTTGGCTTTTCCCCCTCTTCACTACACAGCGCCTGGCACCTTGCACATAGCCATGGAACCACAAGGGAGTGTAATGTCCCCTCTCCCTGGTCACAGGTAATAGGCATCCACTACACAAACAAACACACTCTGCATTCACTATACACAGATCATCCACTACAAACTGCATCCATTACACAAACACACACTCTGTTTTCACTATACACATTGCATTCACTACACACACACTGCATTCATTGCACAAACATACAATCTGCATTCTCTATACAAACACACACTTTGTATCCACTATACACACTACATCCATTACACACCCGCACAGCCAATACATACACCGCATCCACTTTACACACACACACACATATACTGGTTCCTTGTGGGCAGACTCAGGATGGACCTTGTGGGAAGACTCAGTGGTGCGCCACAGGGGGCCCAAACCTTAACTTATGCAAGGGGTACCAAAATGTCTGATGGCAGGCTTGTTCCCTGTCAGTCATTGCAATAAACTCTATCCTTTGCACCTGACAGTTGACATGGAGAAAGCATACAGAAAAGAGGAGAAATAAAACAAAATCTCCAACACCTCTTATATCGGCATTGTCATGCCGAACTTACCTTTCCTCAATGTCTTCCTCTTCTCCCCCTCTCTCAGGATCTGCTCTTCTTTTCTTCCTGTCTTCTTTAGTTTTCTTTAAAATCATAAGACAAAGTAGGGACTCTTTGCCTTATTGAGGTTTCCTCCGTTTGACCAGCTCTGACCAGAAGAGGAGCAAAGTGTGCTTCATTTCTGGTGGTCAGAGCAATTTTCCCATAATTCTTACCTTTTCTCTGTGATCTCGCGATGCTTCCTGCCATTTTAGACGAAACTGACGAATTGCGTTCTAACTGAATGAGAATGTTCGTTTGTTTTAGAACTCAATTCGGCACTTTGTTCGTATAGGAATTTCATTCTTGCAGCCGCTTGCAGCCACTTAGTAGATAACTCCCTAATTCCCACGGTATCTACCAAAAGGCTGAAAGACCTAAATTGGTCTTTCAACCAACTTTACTAATACTAAGTAAAGATTACTTAGTATTAGTAAATAATATGCCCCTACTCGCTATAACGCGAGTAGGGGCATGTCAAGTAAACAGTGAGCAGCCTGTGGCTGCTCACTGTTAAAAAAACAAACAAAAAAACACAATTGTCCCCCCAGTCCCCACCTGTGCCGAGTCCCTATTGCCTCCCCCCTTGGCCCCCACCCCTGAGCGGCAGGTGGGGGCCTTTAAAAACAATAAGAGGGGGGAACCTATTGTTCCCCCCTGGCCCCCACCCCTGAGTGGCAGGTGGGGGCCTTTAAAAACAATAAGAGGGGTGAACCTATTGTTCCCCCCGACCCCACCCCTGAGTGGCAGGTGGGGGCCATTAACAACAATAAGAGGGGGGAACCTATTGTTCCGGCCCCCACCACTGAGCGGCAGGTGGGGGCCATTAACGACAATAAGAGGGGGGGAACCTGTTGTTTCCCCCCCCTGAGCGGCTGGTGGGGGCCAAGTTTAAAATCCCCACCCCCTTTCAGTGACTAGGGGTCCCCGAGCCCCTAGTCACCCCCATTCACCCAATAAAATAAATCTCTACCTACCCCCCTCATCATAATAATAGTGAGGGGGGGGACAATGAAGCTAAATACCTGTAAAGAAAAATAAAATAAACTTACCATTAGATGTCTTCTTTTTTCTAATATCTTCTTTCTTCAGCCCCCAAAAAGGGCAAATAAAAAGCCATAAATCAAGTCAAACTCCAAAAATAAAAAAACACGACCGCAAAAAATAAAATCCATCTTCACCCTTCGAGGGCACGCCGCATACTGAGCTCAGCAGGGCGGGTCAAGGCAAGCCTTACCACGCCCTGCAATTAGGATCAGAGCACAATTATTGGTTGGTTTAAGTCAACCAATCAGTGTGCTCTGAGTCATTTTACACAGAGTGGGAAAATTCCAAAGAACTTTCCCACGCTGTATAAAATAACTAACACTCTGATTGGTTAGTTTAAACCAACTAATCAGAGTGCTCTGAGTCATTTTACACAGCGTGGGAAAGTTCTTTGGAATTTTCCCACTCTGTGTAAAATGACTCAGAGCACACTGATTGGTTGACTTAAACCAACCAATCAGAGTGTTCTTAACCTAATTGCAGGGCGGGGCAAGGCTTTCTCTCCGCCCTGCAGAGCTCAGTCTGCGCAGACCCCTCCATGGGTGAAGATGGATTATTTTTTTGCGTTCAGGTTTTTTATTCTTCATTGTTTTTTGGGGGGGTTGCTCGAGTTTTTTATTTTATTTTAAGTTTGACGGGTATGATGGTTTTTTATTTGGCCTTTTTTGGGGATGAAAAATTAAAATTTTAGAAAAAAGATGTCAAATGGTAAGTTTAATTTTGTTTTTACAGGTTAGTTATTTTATTCCCCTGTCACTATTTTTTTAGGGTGAGGGGGATAGGTAGGGGGTAACTTTTTTTTGGGTTGGAGGGAGGGTGACTAGGGGCTTGGGGACCCCTAGTCACCTTTGATGAGGGGGATTTGATGGGGACTGGGGGAGAGGACAGTAGGTCCCCCGCTCAAAGGTGGGGGCCAGGGAGAGGTCAGTAGGTCCCCCCTCATTGTAATTTATGGCCCCCACCCACCGCGCACGGGTGGGGCCCGGGGGTAGGACAGTAGGTCTTGCTCCCTCATTATCTTTATGGCCCCCACCCTCCGCTCAAGGGTGGGGGCCGGGGGGAGGACAGTAGGTCTCCCCATTGTAATTTATTTCCCCCACCCACAGCGTAGGGGTGGGGGCCGGGGGGAGGACAGTAGATCCCCGCCTCACTGTAATTTATAGCCCCCACCCACCGCTCAAAGGTGGGGGCCGGGGGGAGGACAGTAGGTCCCCCCCCCCCATTATCTTTATAGCCCCCAACCACCGCGCAGGGGTGGTGGCCGGGGGGAGGACAGTAGGTCCTCCCCCTCATTATCTTTATGGCCCTACCCACCGCTCAAGGGTGGGGGCCGGGGGGGAGGTTAGTAGGTCCCCCCCTCATTGTAATTTTTGGCCCCCACCCCCTGCGCAGGGGTGGGGGCAGAGGGGAGGTCAGGAGGTCCCCACCTCTTTGTAATTTATAGCCCCCACCCACGCTCACTGTTTAGTAGACGTGCCCCTTCTCACGGTATTGCGAGTAGGAGCATACAGGAGATTTTAATCTCCCTTATGCTATTATGGTGGTCATATTGACCCCCATAGAGTGAGGGAGGACATGGGGGGTTTAGGAAGTGGTGGGGTGCACAGCTCCCTGCCGCTTCTATCTTTACATATTACAAGGAGGGAGCTGCGTGCTGGTAGCTCCCTCCTTGTAATAAACTGAACGAACAAACGAACACTGATACTCAGTGTTTGTTCCTCTGACAATGCTATTCATTCATTTGTCTTTCTGATATAGGTAATATGGGGGGCTTAGGGGCATTTAAGGGTTGACTAAGGGGTCAATTAGATGTAGTGGAGGCGGGATAAAAAAAAAAGGAGGATTCGGCCATGACAGTACCGCTTTAACCCCTTAAGGACCAAACTTCTGGAATAAAAGGGAATCATGACATGTCACACGTCATGTGTCCTTAAGGGGTTAATTTGCAAAGTTTGTCCTATCTTTGTCTTGTCTGAACTAGCTTGTGCTGTCAGTTGCTAAATCTTTAAAATATATTTAAAAGAACAATGGAGAATCTCATAAAAAATGGTTAACACAAATTATAGGTGGTTTCCAATGGATTATTGAATGTTATAAATTCCAGAGAAGTGTCAGTTCCTCTTTAATAGTGAAAACATCCCATCTTCTACTAATGATTTTTCTGTTTTGATTTTCTGTTTTGATAATTGACACAGGGTTCTAAGTTAGAATGTTTGTCCCATCAGTTGTGTTTCAGAAAGTAACAAGAGAATATTTCAGAATATCAGCTCACATGCACTAGGCCTGCGAATGCCTAGTTGGTAATTGTTTTACCAACTTTAAAGTCAATCCATCATCCACAAAATGTGTGGATGAAAAGCCAGCTTTAGACAGGCCTACAGAAATAATGTATTGATTGCAATGGGGAAATTGCCAGCAACTATGCAGGTACAAATATTCAATATTTTTTTGTATTAACAAAAAATAAACCTATATAGAGTGAGGGAAAAAAGTATTTGATCCTCTGCTGATTTTGAATGTTTGTCCACTGACAAAGAAATGGTCAGTCTATAATTTTAATGGTAGGTGTATTTTCACAGTGAGAGACAGAATAACAAAAAAATAAAATCCAGAAAAACGCATGTCAAAAAAGTTATAAATTGATTTGCTTATCAATGAGTGAAATAAGTATTTGATCCCCTATCAATCAGCAAGATTTCTGGCCCCCAGGTGTCTTTTATACAGGTAACGAGCTGAGATTAGGAGCACTTTCTTAAAGGGAGTGCTCCTAATCTCAGCTTGTTAACTGTATAAAAGTCACCTGTCCACAGAAGCAATCAATCAATCAGATTCCAAATTCTCCACCATGGCCAAGACCAAAGAGCTGTCTAAGGATGTCAGGGACAAGATTGTAGACCTACATAAGGCTGGAATGGGCTACAAGACCATCGCCAAGCTGCTTGGTGCGATTAGTTGCAAATCAAAGAAACACAAAATAACTGTCAGTCTCCCTCGGTCTTGCGCTCCATGCAAGATCTCACCTCGTGGAGTTTCAGTGATCATGAGAACAGTGAGGAATCAGCCCAGAACTACATGGGAGAATCTTGTTAATGATCTCATGGCAACTAGGACCGTAGTCACCAAGAAATCAATTGGAAACACACTATGCCGTGAAGGATTGAAATCCTGCAGCGCCCGCAAGGTCCCTCTGCTCAAGAAAGCACATGTACAGGCCCGTCTGACATTTGCCAATGAACATGTGAATAATTCAGAGGAGAACTGGGTGAAAGTGTTGTGGTCAGATGAGACCAAAATCGAGCTCTTTGGCATCAACTCAACTCGCTGTGTTTGGAGGAGGAGGAATTCTGCCTATAACCCCAAGAACACCATCCCCACCGTCAAACATGGAGGTGGAAACATTATGCTTTGGGGGTGGTTTTCTGCTAAGGGGACAGGACAACTGCACTGCATCAATGGAACTATGGACGAGGCCATGTACTGTCAAATCTTGGGTGAGAACCTCCTTCCCTCAGCCAGGTCATTGAAAATGGGTCGTGGATGGGTATTCTAGCATGACAATGACCCAAAACACACAGCCAAGGCAACAAAGGAATGGCTCAAAAAGAAGCACATTAAGACCCTGGAGTGCCCTAGCCAGTCTCCAGACCTCAATCCCATAGAAAATCTGGGAGCTGAACGTTTGAGTTGCCAAACATCAGCCTTGAACCTTAATGACTTGGAGAGGATCTTCAAAGAGGAGTTGGACAA
This sequence comes from Pelobates cultripes, assembly GCA_933207985.1. Taxonomy (NCBI): domain Eukaryota; kingdom Metazoa; phylum Chordata; class Amphibia; order Anura; family Pelobatidae; genus Pelobates; species Pelobates cultripes. Next base: position 71,887,613 of record OW240913.1, on the reverse strand, counting down.
AATCCCTCTGAGATGTGTGCAAACCTGGTGGCCAACTACATGAAATGTCTGACATCTGTGATTGCCAACAAGGGTTCTGCCACCAAGTACTAAGTCGAAGGGGTCAAATACTTATTTCACTCATTGACATGCAAATCAATTTATAACTTTTTTGACATGCGTTTTTCTGGATTTTCTTTTTTGTTATTCTGTCTCTCACTGTTAAAATACACCTACCATTAAAATTATAGACTGATCATTTCTTTGTCAGTGGGCAAATGTTCCAAATCAGCAGGGGATCAAATATTTTTTTCCTCTGTGAAATATGGCCATTTTGGCATCCATATTTGTTGTTTGTGTTTTTTTGTTTTTTTTTTTACATTAATGCCTCTGGTACAGAGATAAATATTAAAAGCAAACCAGAGCAAAAAAATGTTTGTCTATCTGCTAGCAAATCGACAAGTGCAATACCTAGATAACATTTTATTATCTATAAAGTGACTGCATGATATTTTACATGACAAGTAAACTTTCCATGCAATCTGCAGGGTAATTCTTTCCACAGGTGTAAGAACCATCTCCTGGGTCTATATAACAAGAGCTATGATTTTGAGCTATGGTATGAAACAATCAGGTTACTACGAGACAATCAGGGCTCCTAAGGTGAAAGGATGTTTTTAATAGATAATGGTTTGAAAATATTGTTATAACTCCAAAAGTGAGATAAGTAATACACTCACATACAGACAGTATATGTAAAGCCTTGAATGTAAACTGAATAAAATACTCAATAAAATTATTATATGAAGTATTTTTGAAAAAAAAACTGTAATTTTCGGTTCTTGGCCCATTCTCTAACAAATGTTTGGATGAAAGTGCAGTCATACTCTAACTGCAGCTAATGCATGCTTGCTATAAAATGTTAAAGTTACGTGCAATTATTTTATTTGAAAGCTATACTTCTTAGCATCCTGCACTATTTTATATATATATAAAATAGATTTTCTCACCCCTCCTGGGGGTGGGGGTTTGAGGGTTCTGCACAGTATCTTAGCTGTTCCTAGACCTGCACTCTTGTGGACAGCGATCTCAGATGTCCCACCTGGAATCTGTTGAAGCCACTCCCCCAACTTGGGAGTCACAGCCCTGGTTGCTCCTGTCACAACTGGGACTACTACTGCCTTCACTTTCCACATCCTTTCTAGTTCTTCTTTCAGTCCTTGGTATTTGTCCACCTTTTCATGCTCCATCTTCCTGATGTTATAGTCACTGGGTATTGCCACATCCAGCACGACTGCATTTCTGGTGGAATTCTCCATTCATAGTTTCTGGGTCTTGACATCCATGGTGATCAGTTCTTCTCTTGGCCAGGTTATTATTCCAGCTGGGTACCTGATGACCGGTTGGGCATATGTGTTGATGGCAGTCCCAGCTCAATAGCAAGAACAAGATATATATATCTGAATACCAGTCAAGCCATAAGACTTGCTTTTCCCACAGAAATAAAAATATTGCAGTGATGTTACTACCGCGAAGGATTCTGGGTGGGCATATGCAAATTAGTTTAACAAAGAATCACATGTTTGCCTCATTCCATTTTAAACATGGATTCCTTTGAGTTTGTGTTTGCTGTATACAATAGCTTTGAAACACAACTTAGACAAGGGAGAGCTTATTATCGAGTGGATCCACAAGCTCCAAAAGGATTAGCCCGGAAAGCAACCACGAGCTACACACTGCTGCCAGGTGTGTGCCAGTGAACTGACCTTTTACTATGTGGGTTCTAGTTAAAGGGACTCTCCAGTGCCAGGAAAACAATCCGTTTTCCTGGCACTGCAGGTCCACTCTCCCTCCCACCCCCATACCTGGTTGCTGAAGGGGTGAAAACCCCTTCAGGTCACTTACCTGAGACCCCGCCGATGTCCCTCGGTGGTGGTTTCTTCTTGCCGCAGCTCCTCCCAGTTTTACGCCGGCCGGTGGGCAAGACTGATTCCGCCCACCAGCCGGGGAGACCTAATGCACATGAGCGCCAATGCCGCGCATGCGCATTAGAGCTCCCCATAGGAGAGCATTGAAAATGCTTTTCAATGCTTTCCTATGGGGAATTGAGCGATGCTGGAGGTCCTCACACAGCGTTTTCTGTGCTATAAGCCCGGAAGTGCCCTCTAGTGGCTGTCTAGTAGACAGCCACTAGAGGTGGAGTTAACTCTGCAAGGTAATTATTGCAGTTTATAAAAAAAACTGCAATAATTACACTTGCAGGGTTAAGGGTAGTGGGAGTTGGCACCCAGACCACTCCAATGGGCAGAAGTGTCCCTCTAACTGAGCTTGTGTGTATGTATGTTTGCGTGTATGTGTGTTAATGAGCATGTGTGTATGTATGTCTTTGTGTATGTGTGTCAGTGAGCATGTGTGTATGTATGTCTGTGTGTATGTGTTTCAGGGAGCTTGTGTGTAGCATGTCAGGGAGCTTGTGTGTTTGGATGTCTGTGTGTATGTGTGTCAGTGAGCATGTGTTTGTATGTCTGTGTGTATGTGTGTCAGTAAGCTTATGTGCATGTATGTCTGTGTCTCAGTGAGCTTGTGTATCTGTGTCTGTGAGCTTGTGTGTAGTAACCTTGTGTGTCAGTGAGCTTGTGTATAGTGACCTTGTGTCTGGGAGCTTGTGTGTAGTAACTTTGTGTACGTGTGTTAGTGAGCTTGTATATAGTGACCTTGTCTCTGTGTGTCTGAGCTTGTGTATGTGTGTGTGTCAGTGAGCTTGTGTGTAGTGACCCTGTCTCTGTGAGTTTGTGTGTAGTAACCTTGTGTCTGTGTGTATGTTTGTCAGTGAGCTTGTGTGTAGTGAAGTTATAAATAGTATTTTACATGATAAAAGGTAATATAAAGCAGGATTCTTTCAAAACGAAAGTTAGAGATAGCCCTTTAACTCTAAGCATCATAACCATTACAGCCTGCTGCAGAGGTTGTGATGCCAGGAGTAGCCATACCCATGGTGCAAGGATTTTGTAGCTACACAAACAAAGATGCACTTTGCTGCCCCCAAACAAAATGCATCTTTGCCTGTGTTTCTCTTAACCCCTCCTCTTGCATTTCTTACCCTTCTTTGTGTTTCCTATACTCTCCTTTGAATGTCTTGCACCCTTTAGTTTACCTCATCCTATTTTGTGTCTTACACACACCTTTGGTGTATTACATCCCTTATTTTTCCCTTTGTGTGTTTTACACCTAATAACGTGTCTCTTATATCCCCTAGCCTGTTTGTGTGTCTCTTATTAAGACTAGCCACCTTTTGTATGTCTTTCTTTCTCAGGTCGCTTGTTTGTCTCTCCCCCAGCCCCTTTGTGTCTCCATCTCCCCTCAGCCTCTCTGTATGTCTCTTTCCCCAGTCCCTTTATTTGACTCCTTCCCCCAGCCCCTTTTTATATCTCTTTTCGCCTTTCCCAGCCCCTTTTGTTTGTCTCTTATGTTCCCTCCAGCCCCTTTGTGTGTTGCTTACTTCCCTTCAGCCCCTTTATCTGCCTCTTACTCCCCCAGCCCCTGTGTGTGTATCTTTCTTCCCCTAACCTCTTTGTGTGTCATTCCCCCAGCCCCTCTGTGTATTTCTTTCCACTAGCCCCTTTCAGTGTCTCTTTCCACACAACCCCTCTGTGTGTCTCTTTCCCCCAGCCCCTCTATGTATCTCTTTCCCCCAGCTCATCTGTGTGTCTTTTTCCACAGCTGATCTGTGTGTCTCTTTCCCCTAGCCCCTCTGTGTGTCTTTTACCCCTTTTCCCAGCATCTTCCCCAGTTCCCTTTGTGTCTCTTTTTCTCTCCATCCATTGTGTTTTCCCTCATCCCCAGCCCTTTTGTGTGTCTCTTCCTTACCAGTCTCTATGTGTGTCTTTCTTTCCTTCCACAGCCCCCTCTGTCTCTTTCCCTCCAGTCCTTTATGTGTCTCTTTCCTCCAGACCCTTTTCTGCATTTCCTTATTCCATTTCTCCTGACCATTTTTAGATGAATGAATGTAATTTTGTGTAAACAAATATGCAAAGAATTGGCATTAGCCAACCCAGAACAGTTACACCAATGGCAGCAAAGGGTTTAAACTCCGTTTGTAAGACATTTCATAGCAAAACAATGCACATACACTCTCCAGGCACCGTGATCACTTAAAATCACTGAAGTGGTCATGGTGTTTGGAGTAACACTTTACAGTAGTTTTAGTTGATGATTAATGGGACAAAAATGTATTCTCTTCAGCGCAGAAATAAATCTGACAGTAATGTGCATGTCTAATTTTTTGGTCTGTTTGACAAGTACATTTTATATGTTAAATATATCTGCATTGAGTAAGAGAGATTTGATTTGTTATCTGTAGGGCAGTGACAAAAATTATCCAATTCTGTAGACCTGTAGGGACCATGCAAGATTGTTTAGCAATTTGTACTAGCATACACAACTCTGGACTAGTTAAATTTTTCAATAAACTGTTTTGCCAGATGACTTACTAAAGAAATACTGCAGGATATGTTATCGGCAATGGGATTGTACATTAAATCATACATGTCTGTTTATCTGCACAGTGAAAAATAACAAGCTTCCTGCCAGTTTTGTCTTGCCAATAAAAGAATTTTAGGAACTGGAATTTCTTTTGTTGGTATTTTATATTTTCGCAATTACGAAACATTACAGTTTTTTTTGTAGTCCTAGATAAACAGAACCTGGTAACATAAAGCCTTCTATTATGCTTGATGTTACGGTCCAGACGCAGTCATATAAAAAAAGCATTCTTTAATAAAGATTAGATAATAGTTTGTTTGAATAGGGAGTTTTGCTTCTGTGGCCAGGATCCAAAAAGAGAATTCTCGGCTCTCAGTCTTTATAAGACTTTCTTTTACCCTTGTTTTGAGATAGGATCAGCAACACATTATAAATTACATTGGAGCAGGATTAAAGTGAACCATCGTCTCTGTCATGTTTTAAAATTATCATAACAATTTATTACTACCTAAAATCCAACAAATGTGAACGTACAATATAGCATTGTAAAATATGCTTTGAAGAATCCTTGACCAGATCATTAGTGTGCTGTTATCTTATATTGAAGGACTTTCAGAAGGTATTCATTAATGAGTGGATAGCTCTAAAACAAAAAAGAAAATACTAGAAGTTTGGGAATAACATGTGTTTTGGGAGAAAAATAATCCTGTTGGACCAGATTAAAAAATAAGAAGCCAGTGTTTTCGCAGATATGAATATAGTGTAATACACAAACTAGGGACTTCCAGACATCAGTAGTACAAATCTGTTTTCAGAAATGCAACACCTGCTTTTAATTTACTATTCCTTTAAATGTTACATAAAACAAGCTAATTCATTTATATATGCAGTGGTCTCTGGATCCCATGCAAAATGATGAGTTTGTTATAGATGGACCATTGTAGAATCATCAGGGATGGTCGTAGAAGTAGAAATAAATAGAACATACAGAAGTGTGTTCATGGTGTATATTACAGCCATACGAGAGTCATAATTTAATCTAGAAATCAGTCCATAGACAAACAGGTCACCAAAGTTTTTACTGGACCTAAATAAGAAGGAACTTCGTCGCCACAACAGAAAAGCAAAAGTACGGAAAATAGAAAATATAATAGCTAGAGAAAACTTTTTAAAAATAAGATAATGAAATTTAACAGGCTAGAGACCAAGCCCAAGCCAAATGGAACTCCTTTTCCAATGAAGGCCAGGGTAGGAGAGCTAAATCTGAGTATTGTCAACATATAGATAGATGGTACTGAAATCTAAAGGATTTAATAGGGTTACAGACATAGGCAATGTGTAGATGGAGAATAAAACAGGACCAAGAACAGAGCCTTGGGAAATACGAACTGAGATGGGAAGTGGGGAAAAGATGGTACCAGAGAAGGAGGTACTGAATGAGCATCAAAAAGATAGGATGAAAACCTGGAAAGCATAGTGAGATATACTGTACATATATTGGCATTGTGTACACCAAAATAGAATTGTGTGCAATAAATCATTAGTTTAGTTTCTAGTACAGAAAGCAACTCAAGTGGAAAATGCAGGGACAAGATATCAAAACCAGAGTCCAAAAATAACTTAAAAATGCTCACGATAATTTATTGAATGAAAAGTTCTTTCAGTGCCAATAAATCTGATAACTTTAGGCATGTAAACAGTATATATAGCTGCCAGGTATATTAATATATTATTAGATAGTAACAGATACCAAACAATACATACAACCATTAGGGTCCCAATACTCTTGTTTTCTTTATGTCCACCGGGCTCAATTTACTCTTGCATCCTCCATGGCTGGCCCCTGTGTCCGAGTCTTGCCTGCCTTGTCCACCTGCTTTGGTGTGGGCCCCACTTGTAGGGGATGGCTTGCTCACGGAGTAGCTGGGTAACCTGCCAGAAGGATTTCCTCCACATTAGGGTGTGTCTTGAGAAGTCTCTATAAAATTGCGCCCCTTCAAACGGCACTGTGGTAGAGCCTCCTGTGGCTCCCAGGAGTATACCCCTATTAGAGTCCCTTACAAATTTAATCAGCACGTCCTTCTCAGGGTGCTGTATTTGCCCTGGTGAGTCTGAAGCAAGAGTCAATCATCACCTGCTTGGCTTGCCGCGGTGTCAATAAGGTGGCTATGAGCCTTTGGTAGAAATGTGGCAGTTCATTGCCAGAAATTGTCTCAGGTATGCGTTGGACCCTCAGGTTCCTTGCCTTGGTCCGGTCTTCCATGCTTTCCAGTTGAGCTTGCTGATCGGCACATTGCTTTCGTAGTCTGGTGCCTCCCATGCCTTCCTCCACCGCTGACACCCGGTTGGTGAGTGTGGCCACGTCCTCCCGCACCAGTGCCATGTCCGCTTGGAACATGGACTTAATGTCCTGCATCAGAGCCTTAATATCGGCCTTGGTGGAGGGTGCTGAGTTTCCCATGTCCAGAGACCCCTGGGGCATTTGTCTTGCCCGGTTCTGTGGTTTAGGCTCGGGCTTTGGTGCTGTCCTCGTCCGAGAAATGCGAGGAGTGGGCCTCAGGAGCCATCTTAGGGATTTCAGTATACAGTGGCTCAGAACTAATAATTCCAGGTAAACGGTGTGCATCCAACTTGCTTGGGTGCTGACTCTGCCCCCCCCCCCCTATATTTTTTTTATTATTCGTTTTTGATCAGTCAAGTGTTTTTTTTTTTAAATTATGGATTAATTCACCTCTATTATGGAAGTCAGACATGCGACAGTATAAAATAGTAGGTAGTAGGACTGCCATCCTTAACCCCTTCAGGACGGAGTCAATAGTACACGTTCTGATCAAAACAAAATGTAAACAAAAACTGGAATTTGCACTATATGTCTGTTCACCCGTAGTTCACCTCTTTCATATTATATGCACCCACACTTATTAGATATCAGTTTGTTCAGGAGAAAGAGGGCTTTCATTTCATATAAAATATTTGTATATGAAATATAATCTATTATGAATAAAATAAAAAAAACTGTGAGAAATGTAAAAAAAAATTTAAAAATCTGTAGTTACGCCTCACATTTTAGCTGTAAATGTCATAATACTGTTAGGTTTTACTGCAAATATGCACATATTTGGATTCAGCAAAGTCTCACGAGTACAACAATAGCCCCCATTAACAGTTTTTACGGTGTTTTGGATAGTTAAAGGGTCAAATATAGCCCATTCCATTTTTCATTTTTTTCACATTGAAATTTTCCAGATTAGTAATGTTACCTTTGAGACCGTGTGGTAGCCCTGGAATGAGACTTACCCCCATGATGGCATACCATTTGCAAAAGTAGACTACCTAAGGTATTGCAAGTGGGGTATGTTCAGTCTTTTGTAGTAGCCACCTAATCACAAACACTGGCCAAAGTTAGCATTCATATTTGTTTTTGTATGAAAAAGCAAAAAAACTAATATTTGGCCAGTGTTTGTGACTCAGTGGCTACTAAAAATGACTGGACATACCCCATTTGCAATACCTTGGGTTGTCTACTTTTGCAAATGGTATGCCATTATGGGGGTAATTCTTATTCCTGGGCTACCATACGGTCTCAAAAGGACATAACCAATCTGGCAAATTTCAATGTGAAAAAAAATGAAATGCAAGCCTTATATTTGACTCTCTAACTTTCCAAAACACCATAAAAACTGTACATGGGGGTACTGTTATACTTGGGAGACTTCACTGAACACAAAACTAAGTGTTTTAAAACAGTAAAACATTTTACAACAACAATATCGTCAGTAAAAGTGCCGTTCATGTGTGAAAAATGACAAAAACTTCACTTCTACTAAAAATATCATTGTTGTAATACATGTTACCATTTTAAAACACTAATATTTGTGTTCAGCAAAGTCTCCCGAGTAAAACGGTACCTCCCATGTACAGGTTTTATGGTGTCCTGGAAAGTTACAGGGTTAAATATAGTGCTTGCAATTCAAATTCTCTGCACTTTTTGCCTGGGTTGTCAGGCATGTCAATCAAATTTTAACTAATTAAATCGCATAATTATGTTAAAATATTACTTAAATTTATACACGTAGAATTTTAATATATATACATGTATATGTATTTAAAGTCTACGCGTACACTTATGTAATTATTTATATTTATCTGTATAAATATATTTGCGGTTATTTGTATTTTATATATAGATAGATTGTCATTCTAAGTGTATTTTGTTACCAATATATATATATTATTAACAAAATACAGTTGTTATTACATATGTATATATAATTTTTTTTTTTTTTTTAATATTTTATTTATTTATTTTATTATTTTATTTATTCATTATTGTAATTATACGTGTATATTAATATAAAATATATATATGTATTATATATAAAATATATATATATCTTATATATATATGTAACGTCATTCTAAGTGTATTTTAATACTAATATATACTTACATTAACATTAAAATACACTGTGTATGACGTTACAGATATATAAGATGTATATATTATATATATATATATATACATATATATAAATATATATATATAAATACATTTAATTTATTTTAAAACATGTTTAACCCCTTAAGGACGGAGCCAAATGTACACGTTGTGAACAAAACAAAATGTAAACAAAACCTGGCATTTGCGCTACATGTCTGTCCAACCGTAATTCACCACTTTCACAGTAAATACACGCACCCTTATTATATATCATTTTATTCAGGGGAAACAGGGCTTTCATTTAAAATCAAATATTTAGCTATGAAACATAATTTAATATGAAAAAAATTGGAGAAAATAAGATTTTTTTTGATTTTTTTTAGTTCTACATGACATTTTAACTGTCAATGTCTTAATACTGTTTGCTTTTACTGCAATAAAATACACATATTTGTATTCAGCAAAGTCTCACATGTAAAACGGTACCCCCTATGTACAGGCTTTATAGCATTTTGGGAAGTTACAGGGTCAAATATAACATGTTACATTTGAAATTGAAATTCGCCAGATTGGTTACGTTGCCTTTGGGACTTTATAGTAGCCCAGGAATGAAATTTACACCCATAATGGCATACCATTTGCAATAGTAGACAACCCAAGGTATTGCAAATGGGGTATGTCCATTCTTTTTTAGTAGCCATTTGGTCACAAACACTGGCCAAAGTTAGCGTTAGTATTTGTTTGTGTGAAAAATGCAAAAAACGCCAATTTTGGCCAGTGTTTGTGACTAAGTGGCTACTAAAAAAGACTGGACATACCCCGTCTGCAATACCTTGGTTTGTCTACTATTGAAATGGTATGCCATCATAGGGGTAATTTTCATTCTTGGGCTACCATAGGGTCTCAAAGGCACCGTAACCAATCTGGCGAATTTTAATGTGAAAAAAATGAAACGCAAGCCTTATATTTGACGCTGTAACTTTTGAAAACACCATAAAACCTGTACATGAGGGGTACTGTTGTACTCGGGAGACTTCGCTGAACACAAATATTTGTGTTTCAAAACAGCAAAAAGTATCACAGCAATAATATCGTCCTTGTAAGTGCTGTTTGTGCATGAAAAATGCAAAAAACTGCACTTTTACTGGCGATATCATCGTTGTAATACATTTTACTGTTTTAAAACACTAATATTTGTATTCAGCGAAGTCTCCCGAGTAGAACAGTACCCCCATGTACAGGTTTTATGGTGTCTTGGAAAGTTATAGGGTTAAATATAGTGCTAGCAAATTAAATTCCCTTTATTTTTGGCATGGGTTGTCTGGCAGGTCCCGCTAATTGTAATTAATTAAGATACCTAATTATGTAAAAATATTACATAAATATATATGTAGAATTAATATATGTATATATATATATATATATATATATATATATATGTATGTGAATCTATATGTGTATATATATATATATATAATTTTTTTTAAATATTTTTATTTATATATAGGTATATATATAGTGATAAATAGAACGGTTCTGGTGTACCTAATGTACCACACAGGAGAGAGGGATATATACTAGCACTAAGCTGCTCGAAAACTGGTAATGATAGGGATTCACTAAAAACCTATATGGAACAAGGGAAAAGAACTCTCTAGAAGAGTGGGAATACCAGGAGCTGGCTAGGTGACTAATGGCTAAAATACTACTACAGGGGGGGTGATAAATAAAAAAAGAAAAACGTATATATATATAAATATATATATAAATAAATAAATAAATACAAAAATACAAAAAGGGGTCATCCAGCAGAGAATTTGGTCTCTTATCTTTCCCCTTTTTGTATTTTTGTATTTATTTATTTATTTATATATATATATATACGTTTTTCTTTTTTTATTTATCACCCCCCCTATATAGCACTGCTTTGCATGTTTGCACACTCTTAAAGGACATTTAAAGGTATAGTAGCATTCTCTTTGTATGTTTGCATATTTAAAGGGATATCCCGTTTATTTGAGATCTCCACTCATAGCACCTTTATTCACATTTTTGCACACTTATAGGGATACTTTGTCCATTCCAGATTTAAAGGCATAGTACCATATATATATTTTTATATTTTTATTCTCTATGTAGTAGTATTTTAGCCATTAGTCACCTAGCCAGCTCCTGGTATTCCCACTCTTCTAGAGAGTTCTTTTCCCATATATATAGTGATATATATGTATATATTTATGTATGTAGATATATATATTATTTCGTTCTACGTGTATTTTGATATAAATATATATATATTAATATCACAATACAGTTAGAATAAAATAACACACATCTATATATTTTTTAATAATTTTTTTAATAATTTTTTTAATTTAATTTTTTTAACGTATTTACATATTTAATTTTTTTATATTATATATAAATATATATAACAATAATTATATATATATTTAATCAGTATCAGTCTACGTGTAATTTGATATTAATATATATATATATATATAATTACATATATATTAATAGTAAAATATACCTAGACAGTGTATGTGTTTGTATGTATATGTGTATATATATATATATACTTAGATCATATATATATAATATATATATGATCTAAGTATATATATAGATTTTTTTTACACTTAATTAATTTTTTTTTTTTTATTTTCAGCCATCAGGGGGACCTCACTCTCACATGGCCGGGGGGCTTCCAGGGGGTCGGACGTGCTTCGGGGGGCTTCCTGGGAGTCCCCCGAACCGCGATTGCCGGCGTGGGATCGCCGGCAACCGGGTAAGTACAGAAAGACCGGAGGGCGTACAATTACGCCCGGCGGCGTTTAGAGCCGCCTAAAATAGGGCGTAATTGTACGCCCTCCGGTCTTAAGGGGTTAATAATTTTTTTTTTACTTTCCCTCCAGCAGGGGGACTGTCTGACATTTCAGACAGTCCCCCTGCTGGCAGATCCACAGCCAGCTATAGGGAGCCATGTGATCGCTCTTTGAGAGCGATCACATGGCCCCCGGGGGCCTCATTTGCCGTGGGAGGGCTGCCTGGGCTGTATGGCAGCCCTCCAGAAGAGGATCGCGGCGGAGGTAAAGAAATCTCACCTCCTGGGGGCTTCAGCCGCCACGGCGTTCTATGCATAGCATAGACCCCGTAACAGCGTTAAGGGGTTAATGAAAAACCCATCGAAAATATCCGTCCTACTGACAAAGTGACTCACTTAGATGGGAAGGATGAATATAGGGAATATATGAAACATACAAATTGCATTTTATGTTATCCTCTTCTTCTTGTCATCATGGTAACAAGGCTTCCTAGGGACACGGCGCCTGCTGTATTGATTTTTAGCATTGATGCATGTGTTATAATTTAATTTATTGCAAAATTATGTAACTCTTCAATGCTAATATATTCAAAAGCGTTGTACAACGGTGATAACACATACAGTGAAATTCATATACATGTGAATTATTACTCTGTGTGCATTTTAGTTTATGTAATCTGTAACACCCCTTGCTTGCTGCATGGTATTTCTTACAATTATTGTAGTTTATGCAGGAGATATAACACATTTCTAAAATACTGAAAAGCACTGTCATACGTATCCATCCAAATAATATGTGGCATTTAACATGTTTGATTTCTTTAATCTACAGTGATTATATTAGACTGAATGTGTTATGAGCTTTATTCGAAAGCAAAACATCAATGATTTTGTTTTAAATTGTGATTATAATGGAATAATAAATGGCCTTTTACATGGGAAAATGTTGGCTTATTATGTATAGATATTTAACAACCTTCTATTATCTTTAAAACCCTTCCTTACTGTTAGCATAGTTTTCATTGTATATATATATATATATACATACACTGAACAAAAGTATAAATGCAACACTTTTGCTTTTGCCCCCATTTTTCATGAGCTGAACTCAAAGTTCTAAGACTTTTCTACGTACACAAAAGGCCTATTTCGCTCAAATCTGTCTGAATCTATGTTAGTGAGCACTTCTTTAATCCATCCACCTCACAGGTGTGGCATATCAAGATGCTGATTAGACAGCAAGATTATTGCACAGATGTGCCTTAGGCTGGCCACAATAAAAGGCCACTCTAAAATGTGCAGTTTTATCACACAGCATAATGCCACAGATGTCGCAAGTTTTGAGGGAGCATGCAATTGGCATTACAGGAATGTCCACCAGAGCTGTTGCCCGTGAATTGAATGTTCATTTCTCTACCATAAGCCATCTACAAAAGGCATTTCAGAGAATTTAGCAGTACATCCAACTGGCTTCACAACCGCAGACCACGTGTAACCAGACCAGCCCAGGAACTCCACATCCAGCATCTTCACCCTCAATATCATCTTAGACCAGCCACCCAGGCAGCTGCTGCAACAATCGGTTTGCATAACCAAAGAATTTCTGCACAAACTGTCAGAAACAGTCTCAGGGAAGCTCATCTGCATGCTCGTCGTCCTCATCGGGGTCTCGACCTGACTACAGTTCGTTGTCATAACCGACTTGAGTGGGAAAGTGCTCACATTCTATGGCGTCTGGCACTTTGGAGAGGTGCTCTCTTCATGGATAAATCACCAGTTTTCACTGTACAGGACAGATGGCAGACAGCGTGTATGGCATCGTATTGGTGAGTGGTTTGCTGATGTCAATGTTGTGGATCGAGTGGCCCGTGGTGGCTGTGGGGTTATGGTATGGGCAGGCATACATTATGGACAACAAACACAGGTGCACTTTATTGATGGCATTTTGAATGCACAGAGACACCGTGCCGAGATCCTGAGGCCCTTTGTTGTGCCATTCATCCACGAGCATCACCTCATGTTGCAGCATGATAATGCACGGCCCATGTTGCAAGATCTGTACACAATTCCTGGAAAGAGAGTATGCGTGTCCACGGGACAAAGACACCGTGGACACAGGGAAGGTGCCTTGTAATCTAAGATGTAATATAGTTACCCTTGTGTTAAAATCAATTTTAATGTTAAATTCTCTAAAAAAAGAACATCAAACATGCACTCATAAAAAAAGAACTCTAAAAGAGTGTGAGCTCTATGTTGTAAACCAATAAGGGGAAAGAGACTCAGAAGTAGATGGAATGTCGTATCGATACTATCGTTGTGGGAATAGGAATAAATACACCCTTACAGAATTTTTATTCAATAGTAGTTTACAATGTGGTAAAGAGTGGGGTATTTACAAAGTATTTAATCCTAGATTGATATAGACACCTTTAATAAACCATGCCGCTAAAGCTGGATAGAAATGGTGATATATTGTGTGCATATATTATTTATTTTATTTATAAAATATTTTACCAGGAAAGATACATTGAGATTTCTCTTGTTTTCAAGTATGTCCTGGGTCCACAAATCATTGCATTGTTACATTAGGGTACAATAAAATACAAAAAACAATATTAATACACAATATATACAAAATTTAACATAGAACAGGTAGGAAATATATAATCAACCATGACAGGTGCATTCTGTTTTGAGATATGTAGAGAGGGATCTCTTAAAGGACTTTAGGCTTGGGGAAGATATTAAATTGTGCGGATGGTCATTCCACAATTGCGGTGCTCTGTAGAAAAAGGAGGATCGGGCTGCTTTCTTTTTGTATTGAGGTAGACTAAATAAAGTGTTGGTACTGGATCGGAGGTTTTAGGAGGTGGGAACAGCTGAGGAGAGCATTTTGTTCAGGTAGGATGGGAGTTTCCCAGAAAAGCTCTTAAACACAAAGCTGGAAAGATGAAGGGTGCGTCTGGATTCCAGCAACAGCCAGTTTAGTTATTTTAGCATGCCACAATGGTGGGTCCTGTAAATACATTGTAGCACAAATCGGCAGAACAAGTTACACAATGTATTGAGTTTATTAAGGTGGGTTTGCGGTGCAGGTGCATATACTACATCCCCATATTCAATGATTGGCATCAGCATTTGCTGTACAATCTTTTCCTTTACTGTAGGGCTTAGGCAGGATTTGTTCCTGTACAGGAAAGTTACCTCTTATATGGTTATAATACTGGACTAAAAAACAAAAGAGCCCTTTATATAAATACCACTATGGGTAAACTAAACTGTATACCAAATGTATCAACTGTACACTATAGGATTCAAACAGGCCAATATTGCTAGTAGTTGCAGAAAAACAAAATAAGGGTTCACTTGGAAAAACCGTACTATAGGATCTTAGTGAAAGTGTGGCATTGTATAAACAATGTCTTGATATACTGTATCTACTGAAGCATTAGGATTATTATCAGCTGCTGAAAATATAGATCTCAGATTACAAGGGACCTTCCCTGTGTCTACGGTGTCTTTGTCCTGTGGACATGCATACTCTCTCTCTATGATATAATTAAAGGTTACCCCCTATTTAGGTTCTCTTGCACACACACAGTCCCTTAGTGGGGCATTTTTTCTAACACAATTCCTGGAAGCTGAAAACATTTGGATTATTTTGGCAAAGGAATCCCTAACACAGATTTAGACAGGTTTGTGAACAGTATTTGAGAGAAATAGGCTGTGACAAACTCCCCTTTTTAAGGGAGTTTGCCATGCGTTTTTGGAGGGGCCTCCTTGCCAGCCTCCTACCCTGGGACTATGGGCCCAATGACAACCCATGTTCAAAAGTACTGTTTCTGCCCCTTGGACTTTTAACTGGAACAGATTCAAACATGTGGCGGCAGCCATCTTAAATTTAAGTTAGTCCATTGTCTTTGTTAATTGTATAACAGGCATAAGAGGGGAGGGTTTGTGTACAGTAACTGGGAGTGTTCAAGTGAAAAACCTTGTTTTTATTGGATTGTGGACTTCATTTCCTGTGCCCCACAAGGTCCACCTGGGCAGTAACCTTGTGGGGAAAAACTGTATAAAAGAGCAGCTGTACCATTAAACATCTAGAGTCCTGTCTCTTATTGGGGGAATCTACTACAAGGGATTGCTATGCTCTTCATACTCCCTTGAATAATCACTAAGCTCTTGTAAGAGCTTGTTCCTGTTCCTGTTCCTGCTCCACCCTCTGGGGAAAGAGAGGTTCACCAACTGGAACCTGGAGCCATGTCGTAGGTCTTGGGTGGGTAGGAGACAGCGAGACCCCAACCAAGCTGCGGCGGTTCATGGGGTCTGCAGTACTTATGGTATCTGGAGAAGTGCTTGGAGTCCTCAGGAAGCACTAGGAGCATTCGTCAACGGAGGCACCCAGTTGGGGTGCCAGGTGATCCGTTACATAGTCCTTTTGTGTACATAGAAAAAGTCTTAGATCTTTGAGTTCAGCTCATGAAAAATGGGGGCAAAAACAAAAGTGTTGTGTTTATAATTTTGTTCAGTGTATATTAAAAAATACTTAGTGGTTTAGATTACTGTATTTCCCACTTTATATATCCTGCTTCCTCCTTGATAATTAAAGGGACACTATAGTCACCTGAACAACTTTAGATTAATGAAGCAGTTTTGGTGTATAGAACATGCCTCTGCAGCCTCACTGATCAATCCTCTGCCATTTAGGCGTTAAATCCCTTTGTTTATGAACCCTAGTCACACCTCCCTGCATGTGACTTGCACAGCCTTCCATAAACACTTCCTGTAAAGAGAGCCCTATTTAGGCTTTGTTTATTGCAAGTTTTGTTTAATTAAGATTTTCTTATCCCCTGCTATGTTAATAGCTTGCTAGACCCTACAAGTATGTGATTAAAGTTCAATTTAGAGATTGAGATACAATGGTTTAAGGTAAATTACATCTGTTTGAAAGTGAAACCAGTTTTTTTTTCATGCAGGCTCTGTCAATCATAGCCAGGGGAGGTGTGGCTAGGGCTGCATAAACAGAAACAAAGTGATTTAACTCCTAAATGACAGTGAATTGAGCAGTGAAATTGCAGGGGGAATGATCTATACACTAAAACTGCTTTATTTAGCTAAAGTAATTTAGGTGACTATAGTGTTCATTTAAAAGATGCAAACCATCAACTAAATGGGCATTACAGGACATTTGAGAAACTTTGACTAGAAACATTGTTAGATGCACTTATCCAAACACAATGCACTCGATTTCCAATAAGGAACAATAAACAGCTGCCTGCAACTTTCAATCATATGTGAGATACTCTGATTCTATTTTATTTTCACAGAATAAGATACCACAGATGTCTTCATTTGTTATTAGCCTCACTATATTATTATTATTATTTATAAAGCGCCAACAAATTCCGCAGCATTGTACTATAGAATTGATCCCTATGTCAAATTAGGGAAATTAGGTCGAACAATCATATATGACATCTTGCAGTAACTTGTGCATGCTAATTCTCCCTATGTAAGACCGGGGATCGGCTAAGAGGCCTAATGCAGTTCCTATGTTTTAAATCCCTCAGAAAACCCGCAACAAGGGAATGACTTTCTAAAGTAACTATCTTATCTATTTAATTTATTGCATGTATAATTAGATGTATTTAGATGTATAAAAATGTTAAATGATAATTCCACACTGGGGTGTTACTTTTTTGAATTTTGACCAAACGACCATGGAAACATTCTATTTATTGGTTTTGTTCTGATGAAGCATTGTTCAAGATTTCGCAGGAATCGAGAGTTTTTCTTAGATGTTTTCATGCAGGCCTATTCACTAAAATGAGAATACATTTCAAATTTAATGAATGGCCAAACTAAAAGCTTAGGTGATTTAGAGAATTTTTCCTGTTACCTTAAATTTATCTCACATTTGAAATTCACTACGAATTCTAGCTTTAGTTTAAATCACCTTTTAATCTTATGTTTCCAGATGTGATGGCATTCTTTATATCATCCTCACTCTGGAATGTAATTTCTCAACCAACCATGGGACTTCCTGCCGAGATCGCAAGATTTATGTCCATGATCTACGTGCTCATGAAAAAAACGGAACACATGCACCAGCAGACGATGTAAAGCAGACACATTGCTATGTTCTCCTGATGTGTCATGCCCTTTTCACCTTTTTGCCACCAAAAGGACGAGTAAGAAGCAAAATCTTCCTCGAATCATAGAGAAGTATTCTGTTGTCCTGGTGGTATACTTTAGCAAACCGATAACGTGTTTTTTATTGAGTCATAAGTACCTTGCCCTGCATTCTTGATCATCACTAAATTGTATTTTTATTTTCTTGTAAATCATTTCTGAAAATTTTTAAAACAGATATTTGAGACGAGTAAACAACGGTATTTGTGAAGAAAAGGTATTTCCAATTACTCAAATGGTTGGTTAATTGGTTATATAAGTAAGCCAAAGACCAAGTGTAAGAGTCTTACTATGAGAATGAATAAAAGCTTAGAAATCTGCCCTGTTTCTTGTTTTTATTTCAACCAATGGTTGAATATAATATGCCTCCTATTTTAATATCAAATTGCCTTTTGATAGGATGACATTTTAAGGGAAATGCAGTGTCAGTTAATATGTAATAGAAAATAACTACCAAATCCAATAATCTTTATTCCATAGGATTAAATGGTGTTTACTCTATTTTTTAGGTAGTTTTCTTGGGTTAGAAACCTGACATGAGCACAGTCACTGTTTATCCACTTTAATAAGCAATATTTGTGGATTCATGCAACATAAGGTATAATTTTCACATGTACTGTAAACAATTGTGAATATTTACAGCTTTATAGCAGTATGGTGATTTTGTCAGGATCAATCCTAAAAAATAGAAATAATGAATCATTTTTACTATATCATGAATAGAAATAGGTGTCAATACATACAGATGAAGATATAAACTATCACGTTAAGTATTTAACCAAACAAAAAACAGTTTTAGCAATGTGGAATACAATCTTTTGATATGGCTTTCTAGCCATTTAAAAAGGATATAGCACATGTGACAGGCTTTTATAAGATGTGCAGTAATTTACACCTTGTTTGACAATACCCACTTAAATACTATACTATATACTATATAAGACTATATATGAAACTGTAATGTCACACTCAGTAAATATATTGCCTTTGTACTGTATTTTCATCTGGATCAAAGTATTCTCTTAAAGTAGCATTGTCTTTACATTTTTTACAAAGATATCTCAAAGTGCCATGTCCACGTGGGTGGAGGCAGCAAGGTGAAAATTTACAGAGATGTTCTTCTTAATTCTAACCTCCTCTGAGCTGTTACCATGCTCACTGAAGCCACAGTTACTATTGTATTTTTTTAGACAGCAAATGAGTCCAATGCTACCCCAGCGATTCTTCCTATTATCTGTCTTGCAAAGTAATAATAATTCATATAGCCAGATAATGTGTATTCAATGTTACGGTGGCATCTCTTCGCAGTGCATTTCGGAGGGTAACCTTCAAGTTTATTTTGCACACATGAAAAATTTCTTGCACTCAATAATGAGTCAATACAAGGGTATAGCAAAAATATATCTTCTTTATTGTTACAAAAAAAAAAAAACACAACAAAAGTAATTAAAATATTGCAGGTAGTAAAGTATAATGCCACTATTACTAGCCCAAGATGTGGCCACAGGGCTTAACACATGCCTGTCTTGGTTTAATGTAATCTCATTGAGCAGGGCCCTCAACCCCTCTGTTCCTGTGCGTCCATTTGTCTGGTTACAATTACGTGTCTGTTAGTCCACCAATTGTACAATGCTACAGAATATGCTGGCGCTATATTAATAATTAAATAATAATGATGCATTTTACATCTGTGCAACACTTTCTCAACAGCCCTCACAATTGTACTCTCACTCATTCCTGAGAGTACAAAATTGAGTTTATGGAAGACTGTGAGAAATTCCATATATTGACTTGTGCTTCAGCAATAAGTTGCTGGGAAGTGATACTGAAAACTTTGCCCATTGCCAAAGATCATCAGTTACTTGAAACAAGGTAATCCCTACTTTGTCTTACATGTATGTTGCTTTTCTTCAAAAAGAGTTTTATGAAAATTTCTAAAGTGACAGAGCCATTTTAAACATGAACACATCAGCTGCTGGTTGGTATATGTTATCTTACTCAGAACAGAATGCTTTTGAATATATACTTTTTATAGCTGCATCTTTTAATACATCTGAAAGTATGTTCAAATCAAAGAGAGCATAAATATATACTTTAACATCACCACTAGCTAATTTATTCTGATAATAGAGGCTCGGATGCTTTGATCTATAGATTCAGCCCCTTGATGTAAAGAAACGTTAAGTTACTCTTGCAGAGCTAGCACCCAGATGGAAAACCATAAATAAACACATTTTTCATTCAGAAATGAGAAATTTTCAGTTTGTCTTTTTCATCCACCTATATTTCTATTGTGTGTTTTCTCGTAAAAGCATGAATGAAATGCAAATTTGTTTCCAAGCTTAAATTCCAAGCAATTATTTTAAATTCCCCTGCTAGCAAATAATAAATGAGCGTGTTAGGCCTTTTTTCTTTAAAGAACATATTCTGGGGGTTTGAAAAGTGAGGTGGCAAATGAATTGCTAAACTTAGGTAAAAATTCATTTTTTTTTATTTTTGGACTAAAACCCTTGTGTTCGAAATTTTTGCAGCCGTTTAACAAATTGTTTGATTCAGATATTTATTCAGCTAGATTTTTGATTTCCCCATATGCCTACTTTAAATGTATAATGTAATATTGTGTCACTGGTTCTCTATGGCAGCAAAAGGTATTAAATATATGTTTTAAATAAGAAAACATTTCCATTAGATATAGAATAACACATTTTTGGTACATTTGATGTTTCTAACACTCTTTACAAACCATATGTTTCATACATTGGCTCAAAGGGAATAGTATGAGTTATGCAAAAACAATAGGGGGCACAGCAGAGGGCCTCATTTCCAACTCCTCACAGTGGGGTACCTACCATACTTTGTAAGATTCACCCAAGCATCCCCTCTAAGAATCCTTAAGAGTCGATCAAGTTTTAAGTCAAAAATTTTTTAAAAAATGCATCACAATGTTCAGCTTCCCACAGAAATCCCGTAGATCTACCTTTATGTCCAAATGGTCTGAAAGAAGAAAATGTACTATTTATTTAAGCAGTGGGAAGTCTCAGTAAATATTTTAGCTGCTGGGAGAGGGTGATGAGGTCTTGTTTTAAGTTAGGAAGCAAAGAATAAAATATTGGGGAATTTTCAAGCTCAATCACACTTTGCAAGCCATTCCATGACTTGTTGCATTTAACCCAATGGATGCCAAAAGTTTCTTTAATAAAGATATGCGTAACGAGTTCTTATTTTCCTATGGAGATGGGGTATTTTATGAACGGTCACAGAGGAAGACTGATCAGTTGAAACTAAAGAAGACATCGATTTCACAACACTTAACGCCATAGAAAGAACTATGCTATTATTTTAAGCACATGATCTCACCTTAATGTAACAATTTGAAATAAGTGATATTAGAGTAATATATGGAAATATTGCATACTAATCAGTCTTAATGGGCACTATCAAATGATCTTGATCAAACAGGAACAGAAAAGGAGAGTGATCCCTATAAATATAGGCGATTTAAGATAATGGTGGAGGAGTGATGCTTGGGGGTCAGTGCTGGCCCTTGCGTTAACAGGAAGCCACTGCCATGAAAATGGCAGCTAACTGGATGTGATGTGTGCTGTGTTGTTGAAAATAGACTACGGTCATAGAACCATGGTTATTAACAATGCTTAAGTATGATGTTATATTCAAATTATGTTTATTTGGTATTTAGGGGCCTAATGTGACCAAGGAAACATTTTCCACATTATTTATTCTCCACGTATGATCTGTACCTTTGACACAAGGCAGATAGGTTGGTTTCACTAAATATTTTGGCCCTACTATATTCTTGTTTCAGCAGAAACAGATTTGTTTGTTCGAGTGACATCTTTCCCATTTTTAGTTCATGAAGTATTTGGTCATAATAATTGTCTTATTTTTCTTTTCTTACACTGTTACTTCAAGCAGCACTTCAGTGATTTCACTACACATACATAGTTTAACCTCTTTTTCTGCTGGTGGTGTACACTGGAGCACCATTAGCCTGCCTGGAATAAGGGTTCCTTACTGGCTAATGTAAATTTTGTGCATATGTCAATACACAAAGGGTATTTTATTGGCTAAGAGCGATCAGCTGACACTCTAAGCTAATGAATGGCCGACAGGATCGGCATCAGGATCTGCAGGCAAGAGGGCAAACCAAAAAGGATATGTCCATTACAGTGGAATGGCACCGGGGTACTCCTGGCATCGTAACCACCCCAACAGACTTTAAATGACAAGGTTGGAACCCTGGTCTTCTGCTGCTACCTTAACTTCTCTTATAATCCATTTTGTATATGTATAAATCGTGCAGTTACTGGTGCCTGTTAATTTAATATTAAGCTACTGAACACATCTTTGAGATTTCTCCTACATTCGACCATGGTTTATGCATGTATTGTGGTGAACATTTAACCAAAAATGTAAGCTTGATTATATTTGTCAACCACAACTCTTTAGTAAATAAACTTCACAGTTGAGAAAGCATCCCTATCCTCCTCTCATAGGCTTTTAGAATTACTGCCAAAATAAGGATCAGAACGTCTTCTATATTTCTTAGCAGACAACTGAAGAAGAATGTATACGACCAGAGAAAATGAAAAACACATCTCTGAAACAGTGGGTTTGTTATTGTTCCCCGTGATTTCATTACTGCCTTTCCTACAGCTAAAATAATATTTCTTACAGCTAGTATGTCATAACAGGAATAAGCAGATGTTGGTGAGATGTCTACTTGGAAGATTTGATGGTCCAAGGAAAGCAATCAGTAGTCTTTGGCACACATTTAAATTGTTTGTTGGGTTATGGTCTTTTTCAAACATGGAAATCATCAGAAGCTGTTCAGATAATATCCAACAATTACTCAGTAGTCAGCACATTCAGAACCTGTGAGAAACAAGAAGTCAATCACCTGGAGTCCTGACAATCAAAAAAGTATTACAGGCAGAGTAACATTTGCAAAGTCATATATACCACATCAAGACAACCAGTCTGCATGCATATAAAATCAAAACTAAAGCACGTTGATTCAAGACACAATGTCCAATACCTTTCAGCATCGTAATAGAATAACGATTTATAAGTGCAATGGATTGAAAGTCTAATACAAAATATAAAGTGCTCAGTATATCATAGAGAGTTTGCTGGTCATCAACTGTCTAAATTCATGTGCTTCTTTTTTTATCTTCGTTTATGCCTCCACTTGAGCAAGGGAGAATATTTGTGAATTATTATTAAAATTATTATTATAGGGTTTTTAAAAATTAAATCAGTTAGCGAGTGTACAAACTACAGTGATCATCCACAACATTAAAACCAATGAAAGGTGAATAACATTGATTATATTGTTACAATGACAACTGTCAATTGGTGGGATAGTTTAAGCAGCAAATAAATAGTTAGTTCTTGAATTTCATGTGTTTGAAGAAGGAAAAATGGGCAAGCGAAAAGATCTGAGTGACATTGACAAGCGCCAAATAGTGATGGCTAGACAACGGGGTCAGAGCATCTCAAAAATGTATTTTACCAGGAAGGATACATTGAGATTTATCTCGTTTTCACTGTATGTCCCGGTATACTGTGGTTAGTACCTACCAAAAGTGGTGGAGGAAGGACAACCGGTGAACCAACGTCAGCACCATGGGCACCCAGGACTCATTGATGCATGTGGGGAATAAAAGCTTGTCTGTTTAGTTTGATCACACTGAAGACCTAATGTAGCTCAGATTGTTGAAAAGCGTAATGTTGGCCATGATAGAAAGATGTCAGAACACACAAAGCATTGCAGTTTGGTGCATATGGGGCTTTGTAGCCACAGACACATCAGAGTGCCCAAAAGGGCCTTCATTGGGGATGTGAGTGTCAGAACAACATAAGGAGCAGGTAGAAGATTGCCTGGTCTGATTAATTATGTTTTTCTTTTAGATCAGGTGGATGGCCTGGTGCATGTACATCATTTACCTGGGGAAGAGTTGGCAGCAGGATGCACTATGGGAAGAAGATCCTCATCTTAAAACTTAAACACCCGCCACTGCTCACGTTCCTATTAAGCCAATAATTTATATTGAAGGCTTCAAATTCCAGCTAGCCTATAACTAGTAAGAACTTAAGTGACTTATTGGATGGCTAGAATTCTTATGAAAAACCATAAACACCCCCTTGGAATTAATTGAAATGCCAACACAATTAGAAGACATCATAAGGCAAAGTAGGGAATATTTTGTTACATGGCAGAAACAAGTTTTGTCAAAATGTAGCACATCTGGTTGGATCTTCTATAGACCTCCATTTTTTGCATGCACTAGTACACCACTGAATCAGCTCCTGATACAGACAAAGAGAGGTTCACGTAAGTACCTACCTTTACTCTCTCCCAAAAACACCATGTCATATCAAAATTCTATAGTTGCTGTCCTTAATTTAGCCCCTCAGGAGAGAGACAGTCCCATATAATTTGTTTAATCAGCACCTAGCATGCCATATCTGTTTCCAGAGAAGGACTGAATTAGACACCGCTGCTGACGAAGAGTATAACTCCTACAAATTATTTATTTATACAATATTTTACCAGGAAGGAAACATTGTACAATATAATATTACTAAAAAGATACTATATATATATACATACACACATATATAAATTTAACACATAACAGGTAATAAATATAGTCAACCATGACTTGGGCTTAGATGTCTCAGTGTTCCCCTGAGACTAGTTGCCATACCCATTACTATTTTTATTGCACAGTGCAATATTACGCTCTGGGCAGTATTTGGAAGGGGTGCAAAACCAAGGTACTTGGCCTGGACTCTCAAATATTTATTCATTTCAACAAGAGAGAGAACATGCATACATTATAAGGTTGCTGCTGGGACCAGTTGATACAACATACAGAATCCTTTACACTCACTCAACCCTAAAACTGACTTTTCAGCCCAAACATTTAAAGTTTTAAAATTACCTGATTTAGGAAAAATCACCAGCTGGACCCAGGGAAGCCATGCTCCTACATATAAAAATATGTTAACAGGAGGGTGGCTAAAAAATTAAATATCATTGTATGTATAAATTATATATATTGTATACACATATGTGTGTATTCTATGTGTGTCAGTGTGTATCTGGGTCTTTTGTAAGGATTAAGAGAATATTGCATACATCAATTATCCTGGGAATACTTCCAGCAGGGTGCTCTAAACAGTGTCCCATACATAATATATTAATGAAAAAGTGGTCTGGGCACACCTGAAGGTATGTTTGGCAGGCAGTTTTTATTTGGAGTGCAGAATAAAATACAACAATGTTGCAGCTCCCCTGATCCTGAGCTGTGTGTTTGTCAGTGTGTGTATCTATGTGTTTGTCAGTGTATATATTTCTGTATGTGTGTCAATGTATATGTGTATCTGTGCACGTATGTGACAGTGTATGTGTATATGTGCATACATCCCAGAAAAAAACCCACAAACACTACATCAGACGCAAACATTCATACAAACACACCTGTGCATTCAAACACCAAAGTGATATACAAACACTTTCCCTCATTCAAACACCAATACTACATACATATATAAACCCACATACTCCATACCAAAACATACATTCAAAAGCACAAACACCGCTCGAAAAACGCAACCCTGCAAGGATGTGCAAATGGTGGATTCCCAGCTGGCAAAGCATTGTGAGAGTTGTACAACAAATGGGAATTTACCTTTTGGCAACTCTTTCGCTAGGCGAGAGTCCCAAAAGAAAATTCTTGCACCAGGGTTCTCTTTACATTAGTTCTGCCACTGGTGGTTGTAACCCTCTTGTTCCATATATATATAAAACACCTTATATATGTCGATTAATATTATGATTATCAAGTGTTTACAATACTCCTCCTATTAAGAGTCTTAAATGGCTTTTTTTAAAGACTGCATTAAAATATCCTGTGACAATAATGTAAGCTATCTTAATATGGAAACAAACATTCATTTATATGTGGAATTCCAAGACACAGCTGGCAAAAGGTGAAACATTCCCTCAAAAAGGCTGTGTGTCCATATATTAAAATATTTACATAACCCTGTTTGACCTGCCTCATTTTATCCCCCGCTCGCTGACATCTCTATAAGTGTGGCTGACAAAATGGAGGTCTCTGTTATTATTCTGTTTATTACACTTTCTTCTCTACTGTCTTCCCAGAAACCAAGTTTGGAAATGTTAACTCTTCACTCAGGAAGGCATGTCTCTGCAATGCAGGGTATCACATATAACATTGAAAATGTAATATAGCCATGAATTTCGACCCTGCTAAATTATCTCGGAATTACTCTGCCATTAAAATTGAATTGATCTTTTCAGTTCCGAACTGAATTGTTAGTTGCCTCCTAACTTAAAAATTAATCGGTATCAATTATTTATCACAGAGTCGTCACATTAACAACAATATGGAACCAATAGAAGGCATGTAAAACAGAACTGAAAAATAAAGAACCAATCAAAATTTGTGCTATACTTATAACAGATTAACAAGTTGGACAAAGAAACTCAGATGAATCCTTTCAGACACTGAGATATGATGCACCAAACTATATCTCCACATTATTTAAATCTGGCACATTACTCCAGTAAAAAAGTTGATCATACAATAGTCTGAACAGCTTTAACAGGAGCAAAAGGGATAGTAGATTAACCCTCTCATGATATGTGTTTTACTGGCACTGCAGGACCCGGCAGTGCCCCTCTCCCCCTCTACCCCCACTCTCATGCTGCTGAAGGGGATAAAACCCATTCAGGCTCCGCACATGCTCCTCCCCTGCCATCAGCCAGAGGGGGAAACCTAATGCACATGCGCGCATTAGACCTCCCCATAGGAAAGCATTATTCAATGCTTTCCCATGGGGATTCTGGCGACGCTAGAGGTCCCCATGCATAGCGTGAGGACGTCCAGCGCCATTTAAAACATTTTTCGCGTTCTAAGAACACGGAAGTCCCTCTAGTGGCTATCTGATAGACAGCCGCTAGAGGAGGACTTAACCCTGCAAGGTAATTATTGTAGTTTATAAACACTGCAATAATAACACTTGCATGGTTAAGGGTGATGGGAGTTGGCACCCAGACCAGATGTGGTTTTTTTATTTATATTGTAGTAGGTTCAGTAAAGGAAAAAGGGGTAGAAAACTGTTATTGATAATAGTAATATCATAATATAGTCAATACA
Source organism: Pelobates cultripes (assembly GCA_933207985.1). Taxonomy (NCBI): domain Eukaryota; kingdom Metazoa; phylum Chordata; class Amphibia; order Anura; family Pelobatidae; genus Pelobates; species Pelobates cultripes. The sequence goes on along the minus strand of OW240913.1, from coordinate 71,860,477 downwards.
TAAAAAGTGCAAAATAAAACAGCTGTGTCTGTCCTCTCATCCTATTTTAATTCAATAATAACGAGCAAAAATAAAAAAAATAACATTCCTATCTTTGAACTTCCTAATTTTTATTTCAAAAAAAGATTAGTAGCCTCTGCAGCCAGATATTACTAAATCAGGAAGTGACGACTAAACATTTTCTTGTTCTTTGGATTGGGGGTTCCTAAGGATTGCTGGCCATTTTCGGAAGCCAAGAATGGATGTGTGGGAGCTTGGACTACCGATACAGTAGTTAGATATGAGGGTCTGAAGCCAGAAGTGACAGGCACTTAAGTCAGTTCCTCACTGGTGTTAATGGCAACAAGGTCCACCCTCCTTGTCATGTTATTCAAGTTGTTGTTCATAATCGCCTCCACATAGTTCTTTAAGATCCTGGATATGAGAACCAAGGCACCTGGTACAAAAGGTGACAGTGGAAGTGACAGTGGAAGTTGAAGTAAATTAGTCGAGTGATCTTCGCTAAAGAAATAGCAAAGATTGAGAACTGTTCAATCTTTACTTTGGCATTGTACTGACTGCAGACATTGTAGGAGAATGTGCTATAACTATTACAGAACTGTGGAGGCTTGTGCCGATGGAGGAGCCAGTCTTGAGTAGCATGTGTCCCCATCCATGAGACTGACATTTCATAAAAGAAAGAATCTTCTTCCTCCCTCTTGCAGGAGTTGCAAATATATTCCCCAGGGGGTGGATTACTGCATACTGTTGCCCCATCCATAGAGACAACCGTTCAAGTTTGAGGGGGCTACCACAAATGTTTGTAAGTTGGTGTTCCCAGTCCCTTTACCAAGAATTGTGTATGCTGATGGTAATTGTTGCCCAGGCTGCTCTTTCTCTCCTTGTTAATAAAACTCAAAATCATTAATGAGTGTGAAATACATTTATTCAAGAAGTTTCCATTCACGACATGTAGGGGTGTATGGGTCTTGTTTTGAAATAATATATTTGTTTTTTTAACAAAAGTGTTACCAAGGCAACAATTGTTTCCATCAAAACATGAGTACAATTTTACATTGCTACAAAACATAAGTATGATATAAATTATAGTTTCACTGGTAATCTAGTGCTCTCATAGTTTGTTATGTTATTATTTACACCATTCATTTACTATCTTTCACAGTATCATATTTTACATGATACATGTGCCAGATTATTACTTACCACATGGCTGCATCCTTTGGGTGCCAGAGCCATCACCTAGGCCATCACCTAGGCCACTGAGTACAGCAGGATTGATGGTATTTCTCAGAAGATTCTTGTGACTTTGTAGTATGTATCATCACTTGTTGAAGTTGCATGCCAATGCTCCTCTTGTCTTTGGCTGGCATGTTCAGCCCACGTAATATTTCTTGATGACAACAAATGTCCACCTTGCCAACCCAGCTGAATTCATGGCCACCTCAACTTCCCTCAAGGCAACCCTGTTCATAGCTTCGTTCCCCTTTCTATGTCTAGCGAAAAGGGCATCAAATGTTAAAATGGCCTTCATAATGGTCAAGATCTCTGCTTGTGTAAACATGTGCCTCCCATCTGTGGATTGACTAATGCTATCCTAACATGGAGTTAGGTGTTTGTGGGTCCTCTTGAGGGTTCCTTTGTTTTCATCATCATTTTGTTCTAAACCATGAATAGTAAATGTTTATAGTCTAGTAGTTATATGAAGAATTGAATATGCAGACTAATATTATTCTAGCACTAAATGCAGCAGAGAAATTTATTGAAACTTATTTATAGGCTTCGTATCTACAACTTGTATCATAGGTGGATAGTCCACGTTGCTATAGTTAAGTGAATCATTATTTTTTTCAAATATTCTATACATATCCATGAAAATAAAAATGTTATAAAACACCAAAACCGAAACTTTAAAAATACTTCTGTATAGATTTTTTATATATACATATATGTATATGTTTGGATTATTTTAGTTGAGATGTGGTGTATTATTGATGTTTTGCAGTAGTCATATTATGGAACTGAAAAAGTATTCTTTTGCATGCAGGCATATACATAAGGAAAAAATTATGAAGCATCAAAAACAGTTTAAAATAATTTGAAACAAACTCTCTAAAACATGTTTTTAAATGTTTGGATTACTTTAGCTGAGATGTGGACTCAACTACTGGGTTTGTAAAATATATTATTTTATTCGGATTTTGTGTGTTTGATGTTTTTTCAAAAAGATAAAAAGGTCAAAGTAGAAAGGTCGATTCAGAATGACTGGTCCAATGTGGACTTATTAGAACGTCTCACAAATCCCCCTTTATCGTCTCATATTTTCCCAACCATGCAAATCACATGGCATTATCAAGAAAAAAGTCAGTTCAGAAGAAGGTCAGAAGGCAAATTTTTACAATGTGGACAAGTTTGCAGCCACAAATGTTTGTAACAGAAAGCAAATGACTCTTTGGACCCCTAGATTCTGAATCAGCTTCTTTGTGTCGTTCACATAATACGACCAGTAAATGATTTTTTTTTCCGTCTCTTAACGTCTCCTTTCATATCAACCTTGGTAATTTCTACTTTATAGCTGACAAATTGCCCTACAAATCAACAGGAAAATTTCCCCCTCGCATGGAAAAAAAGTTCTGCTGAAATGGAATTCCCAGGTCACATATACTGGTGAAGCTCTCATGTCCTGTTAGCCAGATCACTAGATACGAAATACCATAGAAGCCTCCAAGGCAAACGTTTTGCCTCCGCAGCACCTTAAGAGCAATTCCTTCCATCTGAAAAAAGTGTGATTTACATGACTTACAGATTTTATTGAGAGGAACTGGATGGATTTTCTCCCAGTGCCGTCTGAGTTTTATTAGTGTGCTGTTTCTTTTATGCTCAGCTGTCTAGGTAGTCACAATCTCAGAATGTTAACCTGTACATTGCTAGAATGAAACACAGCACTCCGAGGAGGTAACAATAGAATGAGCAGTATTTCAGGTGAAAGCTAGCAAGGCAGAACAGTTAAGCCCACCCTGTTAATAATATGGTGTTTTACTGCCTGGCCCTGTGGACAAAATGTCTGAAAGCTGTGCACTCATGCAAGAAACTCTTTTGCTTCCCCGAACACTTCAACATTCTGGCAGCACGAGCAACTGCCATTAATTAGTAAGACTTTGTAAGTCACATCGTAGAATTCCATGCGGCAGTATTGGTGTCAGATATACGTCCTCTGCAGCTTTAGACAAAGGATCTTTGCCAACCCTCACCATTTGTACTGTCAGTAAAAATTTGGGTAGCCAAAATGAATGTTTATTTTTCTGAGAATTTATTATGCATATATATCCATCTAGAAAAAACATGGTGTAGAAATTTATTTTGGGTTACTCTTACACTATACAAAGGCATGCCACAATCATGTTTTCCCATGATTTACAGTTGCTATCAAAATTAATCAACCCCCATTAGAAAGTAGGTGTTTGCAATGAACAAATCAAATTCCATCTTAGTAATCTTTATTTTAAAGGGACACAATATAGTCACCAGAACTACAGTTTAATGTAGCTGTTCTGGTGTCTACTACCTGTCCCTGCTGATATTTTCTGCTGCCTAGGGACACCTCCAGTAGCAGTCACTCAGATGGCCAGTAGAGGTGCTTCCTGGGTCAGTATTGCACAATGTGCAGCACCGAGATTCAGCATCCCCACACTCTGCATATTTTACGCCAACATATATATTACATGGCTCTCTTATCCCAGGTAAGAAAGCTATTTCTGTTACCACTTTCCAGATTATGCTTGTGCGTTGACTGCCATGACCAATTAAAACTCCTTACTGTACAGCACTGATATAGTGTCATGGCCTTCATTAGTGGCACAAGGAGACAAAGGAATGAAGCTGAAAGCAAGCATGGAGCCTACAAATAAAAATACTAACTATACCAGCCACATAAATATAATGAAAATGAATAAACATACAGTTTAAGAAACCTAGTTGCACAATAGAGAGGTTGGATTTCTACATTTAATTTCAGTTTTTAGTTTTCACAAAAACATATTTGTTAAATATAGGGTAAGGTAAGTAAACATCACAATAAAAATTCTGGGAACTGGAACTGCCCATTAAGTGAGGATTCCCATCGGTCATTGGAATGTTGTCACTGCTGGAAATATGCATAAGAGCTTATCACATCCTACAGCAAATGCAAACTCAGAACTCTCCGAAGGCTTCTTAATAATTTCCAAACATAAAGCAATATTCTTCTTGTTCATGTAAGACTTAACACCACTAAGCACCAATGTACATCAACCTTTAGCACTTGTTACACCCATAATCACCTTCCATGTTTGACTAGAAGATGACTCAACTGTGTTTATTTTGTTCATCAGGTTTTTAAGACTGTTAATAACTAAATCTATCTGTTTTAATCCAACCTCGAACCAGCTTTATATCCACTTAATATCAGCCAAACACCCTTCCCTGTTGTAAAGCCACATTTAACTGCATGCATTCATATCATTAGTACACATGTACATATTTTAAAAGCTCTTGTACTGCCCAGGTTTAACTCTTCCTAAAAACACATGTTTCCGTAAAGGTCATATCGCATTTCTGTTTTGTGTTTTAGCAGATTTTCTTCTTGTTTTATAGTTTTTCCTGTGTTATATTTGTGTTACATCACGCATAGACTATTTAGTTTTTGTTTGTCAGAAGTAAATGAGTTTGCAATGTATTAACAAATATTCTGCAGCAAAAGGTTTACTAATTTTGTACCATGTCTTTTTCTCAAATGTTTGATGACAAATCCAGATATTTGTAAGGAAAGAAAAAGTTTGTGTCTAACCATGGAATAAAGTCGGATTAAGATTGCCTATGGCCCTAGGCAGGAAGCCATATTGAGGCCTAGAGCCCCTGGGGTCTTTTCTGTAAGTGTGCATGTGGTGGCTGAGTGTAACGTGTGTGTAGTGGATGAGTGTTGTATGTAGGAGGCTAAGAGCTGTGTTGAGTGTTTTTAATGTTGTGGTTAAATTTTATATGTGGAGGAGTCTTGATATTATGTGTATGTGTGTGTGTATGGAAGGGTGTCTGAGTGTTGTGTGTGTGTTAGTGTGTTAGGCTGTTTTGTGTGGTGTCTTTGTGTTTGGGGGAAGTGATTTTTATTTTCTCTACTCCTGCTGACCTTGTGGCCAGAGAGAGGTATTATCAATGGTGGTCCTGAGCTGTAGAGGCTGTAGAGGCTGTTCACTGGTGGTTCGTTGAGGATGCATTGTGGTCTGTACACAGTCAATGACTCAGAGAACTGCCATGAGGCAGCTCTTTAAGTGCTGGAGCAGACCACCACATTCCCTCCAAGTAGTGAGGGCGCTGCAGGGACAAGCAGGGATATCTATTTATCTCCCTGCTTGTTCAGAGAGTTCCACCTCATATAAAGTGCCAGAGTTCCAGAATCAGACAGCGGCACATCAATTGTAGGTGACCACATATGCCACCTAATGGGTAATTCAGCTCTGCCGTTGAATAACTTTTTGGTTGTCTTTTTGGGGTGATCACACATTGATAATAGCATTATTCAATGAGTATGTGATAGGATATGTCCTGCCTCCAACTAGAAGGTATTAGCTAATGCTTTGGAGTAAAGGCCTGTTATTAAAGGGACACTGTAGGCACCCAGACCACTTCAGCCCATTGGAATGGGTTTGGGTGTCAACTCCCATCACCATTAACCCTGCAAGTGTAATTATTGCAGTTTTTATAATTATTGCAGTTTTTATAAACTGCAATAATTACCTTGCAGGATTAAGTCCTCCTCTCGTAGCTGTCTACCAGACAGCCACTAGAGGGACTTCCGGCTTCTTAGACAACTTTTGGTCATCTAAACGATGCTGGACATCCTCACGCTATGTATGACAACCTTCAGTATCGCAGGAATCCCCATAGGAAAGCACTGAATAATGCTTTCCTATGAGGAGGTCTAACCATTGCAGCGCATGCGCATTAGGTCTCCTCCTCCGGCAGATGTCGGCGGGGGAGGAGCATGGGCGGAGCCTGACCCAGCACCGATTGACATCAGCACTGAATTCATGTAAGTATCTGAAAGGGTTTTAACCCCCTCAGCGAGATCTGGTGGGGAGCGGGACACTCCAGGATTCTCTAGTGTTGGAAAAACAGGTTTGTTTTCCTGGCACTAGAGAATCCCTTTAAGCACACTTTACTTTAAGAGATTCAAAACTGGTGCACGAATCTCAAGATAAAATCTTACATTCATAAAAAATTATTAAAGTTAAATATTATGTGCAAATCTCTAGAATGATTTTATTTTCTATGTGAAAGGTTAAATTTCGGCCATGGATATATCAGGCTGTCATTATCCAACTCATACTCAAATTTGTTCATCTTCAGGACAGGGATCCATTATAGCAAAAATAATCATGCATTTGTACGCGTGCCATCCACTAATAATTACCGTATATACTCGAGTATAAGCCGAGTTTTTCGGCACATTTTTTGTGCTGAAAAACCCCAACTCGGCTTATACTCGAGTCAGTGTCTGTATTATGGCAATTTACATTGCCATAATACAGACTGGGGGCTGGCAGCGAGCGCTTACCTCTCCTGCAGCTCCTGTCAGCTCTCTCCTCCTCCGCGCCGGTCCGTGCAGCACCTCGGTCAGCTCCCAGTGTAAGTCTCGCGAGAGCCGCGGGGTCATAGTGCGGCTCTCGCGAGACTTACAGTGTGAGCTGACAGAAGAGCTGCACGGACCGGCGCGGAGGAGGAGAGAGCTGACAGGAGCTGCAGGAGAGGTAAGTAACAGCTCTGCCAGCCCCCCTCCTCCCCCACTGAACTGCCAATGCCACTGGACCACCAGGGAAGGAGAGCCCCCCTCCCTGCCATGTATCAAGCAGGGAGGGGGGACAAAAAATAAATAAATAATAATAATAATATAAAAATAATAATAAAAATAATAATAAACAAAATAATAATATAACAAATTTTTTTTAAATAATATCAATTAATAATATATAAATAATAATAAAAAAATAATATAACCAAAAAATTTTTTTTTTTTTATAAAAATGCCCACCCCCCACCAAAGCTCTGCAACACAAACACACACTGCATCACACACACACACACACTGCACTCATACACACACACTGCATCACACACACTGCATTCATACACACACACATTGCACTCACACACACACACAGCACGCATACACACATGCACTGCACTTATACACACATACACTGCATTCATACACACACACTGCACTCATACACACACACTGCATTCATACACACACTGCACTCATACACACATACACTGCATTCATACACACATACACTGCATTCATACACACACACTGCATTCATACACACACACTGCACTCATACACACACTGCATTTACACACACTGCGCACTCATACACACACTGAGCACTCATACACACACTGCACTCATACCCACACTGCACTCATACACACACACTGCACTCACACACACTGCACTCACACACACTGCACTCATACACACATTGCATCACACACACTGCACTCTTACACACATACACTGCATTCATACACACACACTGCACTCATACACACACACTGCACTCATACACACATACACTGCATTCATACACACACACTGCACTCATACACACACACTGCATTCATACACACACACACTGCATTCATACACACACACTGCACTCATACACACACTGCATTCATACACACACTGCGCACTCATACACACACTGCGCACTCATATACACACTGCATTTATACACACACTGCGCACTCATACACACACACTGCATTCATCATATACACACACTGTAAATAAATATTCAATTAATATAATTTTTTTAGGATCTAATTTTATTTAGAAATTTACCAGTAGCTGCTGCATTTCCCACCCTAGTCTTATACTCGAGTCAATAAGTTTTCCCAGTTTTTTGGGGTAAAATTAGGGGCCTCGGCTTATATTCGGGTCGGCTTATACTCGAGTATATACGGTATAATCTATAGAGAACCCAATCATTAAAAAATACTGGCATACAACAACAAAAATTACATGACACCAGCTTAAAAATCAAGATATAAAAAGTCTATTCACTTTTGACCGCAACTCTTTTGAAAATCTAAGCAATATAATCGATCACCCAATAGGCAGATTTTTAAAGAAAGTGTGATTCTGCCATGTTAACACAGAGCAATGGAAACATTACAGAGAAATACCATTAAAATAATTTAGCACAGAAAAATAATAAATGTCTCTTAATAGAACAGGTTTGTGGTATAAACTGAGGTATCACCTGCGGAAACTAGGTTACAGGTTTAACCATGTGAGCAGGGCTGTAGAAGTACTCATTATTTTTCTTGTTTTTTATATTTCATCGTTTTCATTGATGTTATCATTCTTTCATTCAGCTTGAAAACTTAGTTCTGAAGATCTGAAGTCCCTTTTGACCTGTCGCCAGTTATTTGAACTTAATTATTGTTAAACCTGTGCACCATTTTAAATTTGTTCCATTAAATTCAGCTTTATGAAAATTCCATTGATTCTATATGCATGGAGATTTACTTAATGAAAAGAATTTTGTACATCAGATGTTTTATAACGGGAAGCTCCATGACCTGACTTGCTCTTTACTGTGCTGCCTTTGTTTAAATCTGGTTTCCTGGTTTCCAATGATCTGTTGGATGTTTTTTTGTGGGGAGAGTGTTAACAAGTTAGAATGTGAATAGCAGAATCTTTTGTTGCTTGAACAGAGATGGCAGATGTGACGTTATCATCTAGAGGTGTATGTGGCCTGGTGACATCAATATAAAATGTGAAATCAGTGAGAAGAATATCCAAGTAATTTTAGTTCAAGTCATACCCCAAGTAAATCTGCATTGCATTCTACCTGTTTCCAGGAATCATCTGTATATATTAGAGAACTTTAAAAAAAATAGTTACAGCCAAAATTAAAATGTATGCTCGCATTTAGTAGATCCTTTGGATGAAACTTGTAAATGTCAGCAAAGTGCATTTATATATCCCCAGTGATTTTTAGATTCTACAGTGTTCAAAGTATAGCAATAAAATCAAGTAGTTTGTAGTGAAGTACACATTCACACAAAATGTTTTACATATTTACATGCTGTTACATGTAGTTATTGATATCTTGGCTAATATAATTTGGTTGGGAAAGATGTCAATGGTATCAAGAAATGTCTGCTTTGCTCTATGCCTACCCTCCCACCCCACACACACACACTCCTTGCCCCTCCTAGCTGTGAATTCCTTCAAATAACTGAGTATCTCAATTCCAAAAAGCAACTGATATAAAGCCAATTAATTTCTACCTCTTCCTGCAACTTCTAGGGCCCAATTCCACAAAGCAATGGAAACAAAGCCACTTCACTTCCACAAATACCCACCCGTCCCTCCTGCTGCCCACCCTAGTTCCTTCTAACTACAGAGCATGCTCTTCCAGCTGTTTGACATCACAGTCAAATCACCTCCTCATTCCCTTCATATGTTACTATTTACTGCAATCATACTATAAATTTTCTCTGCCATCACCTCCAAATTCCCCCTGCTACCTCTTGTCTCGTGTTCCCATTTAAACCTTTAGATTGCAATCTCATGAGCTATCTAGCAAAAGATCTTCAGGGGTTAGCTATCCGCTCACGGGCAGGGCCCACTTTACTTTTTGTATTGCTCAGTTTATGTTTTACTGTGTTTTTTCCCAATTGCACAGGACTGTGGAATATGTTGGCGCTGTATAAATGCAATTAATAATAATAATAATAATAATATTGGTTTTATTATTAAATCAATAATTAACTCACAGGCAACTTCATTCAATAACATTATGAAAAAAAGAGATACGTATCAAATGAAAGCCAAAAAGGACACAAACATTATCTTGTTATTTTTTTCCAAAAGCACACAAAGAAAAGTTGAAAATTTAATTTAATTTTGATTTTAATTCAATTTTCACCTTGCTTGATTTCTTGCAAGAAATGAGTCATTACCGCCAAAGTTTTAATATGACGTCTTCATTCACTTCTTGGAGCAGTTTACTTATAAAAGTATAATATAAGAGGTATTTCTCTTCAATTTAGCAGCAAGATATATCACCTATTAATATTTATTTAATTCCTAATTTTTCTCATTTATATAATCTTAACTCATATTTATTTTCACTTTTCCAATAGTGACACATAGTAAGGTTTTCAGGACTGCATCTGTTTTATTAATAGAAAACTCTTACACTGCCTTACCTCCCAAATGTCTTGCATCTGCGTTTTAAGCATATATATATAAATCCTATCTCAATATTTCTTTTCCATCTCAGTTTATCTCTCCATCTTACAAGCGCCTCGACATGATTCTGGTATGCCTTAATCTTTCACTATGTATGGAAAAATGTACGTCTGCAAGAAGCTATGAAAATGGTACCTTACCCCAAGGAATTCCTACAATTCTAAAAGGTATTTTTCCACAAAATCTAACATATTTACTTTATATGCCCAACAGTAATATCAATTTTGCATGAGCAACGTCCCTACAGGGTTTCTTTTTTTTATAAAAAAAAATATATATATATATAGAATAATTAATTGAAACATAGGATACGTAGCAAGCACATAAACTGAGGATAAAACTGCAATTTCTTACATAGTTTGCTGTTCAGGCATAGTTGAAAATTAAATTCATGTCCATTTACACAATTTTTCTTCATTTGTTAGAACATATAAATAAAACATAAAAAAAGAAATTGGAGAAATAAAAGAATATGAAATAATGTAAAATAGGGGACCTGAAATATGTACTATTTAAATGTATTCTGCTGGTGTGACATAATATATACATAAAAATTATCAAATTCTTTGTTTACGGGTATTTAAAAGAGTATATTTAGAAAAGTTGCATCTGCAAATGCCACCAGAATATAACAATAACAAGGGTGCTTAATATCTTCAAACAGTAAGCACAGTGTCCTGGCTACAAAAAGGCATCAGTACTATATAGATCATTGCAGACTGCTATAACTATTGATTTGCAATGCAAAATTATTATTTTTTGTGTGTACATGTTGGATTGTGTTGGTAAGAATTAATGGACTACAAGGCTGTTGCTATGCCTATATTAAGTAGAAAGCATGATACATGTAATGACACACACACACAGTTACAATCCATAGATTTCATGGCAGTGAGAAGCAGTCCAGAGTAAAAGATTATATGTCGAAAGAATATAGCCAAGTATTAAAGATAATAGATCAATTAGAAACGAGTTACATTATTGTGATTTTTAGAAGGTGTCTAATCTTTTGTTCCATTTAGCACAAACAAGCTTTCATTTGTCTTACCAATTTTTACAGATGCAGTCAAAGAAGTGTTTATAATCTTTATAAATATCTCAAGGTATATTTGTTTGTGCTGAATCACATTGCTAGGTGGTGAAAACAAGCTGTCTTTATGGCATATGTCTACTAAACCTGTATAGAGGAATCATTGACACAAAAGAACACTTACTCCACCCTCAAGAAATTAGCAGGTTACTTCTTTGAACAGCTTCAGCTCAATTATTCTAAGCTTATAATTTTTAAGTCCAATGCACGTCACTACAGCAATCAGAAAGAATCAGACATTGTTTTTATTGTCCAGTAGCTGTATGAAAATGTTTTTTTTGGTTTTTTTTAAACTGGTTCCAAACTTAAATTTATTAGAATTGTGAATCGGGATGGTCTGTAGTTCTGCACCCTAATATAAGATCTGAACATTGCCTGTGAAATCTTTGAAGTTACACTTTCTGATAACACATTAGCTAGCTAATGCATTAAAAAGCGTTTTTCGCTTAATTTCCATTAATCCGGGATTTCTTTATCCAGTAACAGACGATCGTAGACTTTGTTTGGGAGAGCAATGTGTTTCCTTTAAACTCAAAAGTTTCCATGTATCCCGTTCACTTGTGTGAGTTGCATTTTATAAATATTTTTTAAAGAATAAAACAATGAGATGGAGTATATGTCATACATGTGTAAAATCAAAGACAGCCGTGATTGCATATAAAATGCGGCAGCAATGTTTTTTTAAGTTTAGTTTATTTCTATGGGAAAAAGCCAGAGGATAGTTAGCAGAGAATAGTTAGCAGTTTACTTACTAGTTCCTCTCTAACAAGGGTTAGAGAGGTTGTCTGATAGGAAGGAAGGAATAACACAGTGCAGCCAAGGCTTTCCTAAGATACTTTTACATAAATAAGGCATTGCAATCAGGATTTTCATTTAGTTATGTTCTAATGGGTAGTTTAGACGAAATATACAAGGTTTTATAGATGCACCAATGTATTCCAAAATTAGAATGCATTTGTTCACAAGTGCAGGTTCTAAGTGGTCTGATGTACCCACTGCAATCAGGTCCAAGATAAAGCTAGCTGGATGTAGGGGGTCTGTTATGTCCAAGGCACGAAGCAGGTCTGTGATGTGCAAGACATGTCCTTTTCACAATGTTTTTTCTTTTTACACCTTACGGTACAGTTTACAGACTACAATCACTCGTAGTCCTATATCATGCAGCAAAATCAGGTCACTCACTTTATTATTAGTTCTTTGGACTACGACGGACTGTAGCCGTATTGGCATGAGTGGGCCTATATATGTGGCATGGGTGATTGCCCATATATTTTGCAGTAACGGTGGGAGAATAAAACACTGTATTTTATTAATTGAATAAGTCGAATTTACACCAAATGATCCTTTAATTTTCCTATCAGAGCAACTGGCAATTTTTGCACCCATTAATTTTCTCCCCATCATCTCATATCTGAATGGTAAGGAAGGCTTGAATGGTTCTTAAACATGGATCTCTGCCCAGTAGTGTATTTTATTCTTTCGATTACCGAAATCTTCATTAGCAGATTGGGAGTAAGAATGCAATAAAACGCAAGCAGATGGCCTCATTTATTTCTTAACTTTGCAGGACTGGAAAATGGCTAAAATTACAACTCAAAAATCAATGTATCAAACATTCTGATGGGGACAGCCAGTAAAGGATTTACATGTTATCAGGTCGTTGAATCTTGTCCAAAGTTAGAGTGAAATCTCCAATAATATTCTAAATCTCTTAATGTCTCTCCATTCATCATTGGAGATTTTCGGTTTTAGCTCTGTGTCATTATAGGCCAGTTATTTATGGATCTAGTCTGTATCTTTACAGACCAATTATCGGAAAAGGGAAAGTTTTCTTTTACTGCTTTTATTTGTAGGATTAGAATTCATTTTAAGTAATAAAGACTGGATAAAATCCCATTAATGGGATGTAGATTTCAGGGAATATAAATGCTTGATGTTATGGTATTAAGACAGTAAGCTAGTTTGAGCAGGGTCCTCTTCAACCCATCGTTCCTGTAAGTTTTCTTGTAATTGTCCTATTTATAGTTAAACCCCCCTCTTATAATATTGTAAAGCGCTACGGAATCTGTAGACGCTATATAAATGGCAATAATAATAATAATAATAATAAAATATAGAAACAGTAGATTCAGTCCTTTCATTGAAACTGATCTATGCATTAATTATTATTATTAATATTATTTTATTATTTATATAGCGCCATCAGATTCCGTAGCGCTGTACAATGGGTGAATTAAGAGATCTAGTTAGAAAGATGATGCTGTGGACTTAAAGGTTGATGTCATGACTACACCTGAATATCCCACTCTGGAAACTTACTAAAGCTAAACTGGATTATTATTATAAAAAATTATTATTATTATAATCAGTGGATTTGGCAGAGATTGGTGATAAAATGGTTAATGGAAAAGTGTAAAGATGTTCTTCATTATACACCCTGGGGCTTCCTGCCTCAGTCACTAAAGAGTGTAAGGGGGCAGTGTGGCATCAGGTTAAAGCAGAATGTATATATGAACATACAGTATAGTTGCAGGGTGGTGAGAAGATGTGTGTAGGAAGAATATGTCAGTGAAGTGGCATCACAGTTTTTTGCAGTAAAAAACAAGGTATGGGGCAGTACAGTTTTATTTATTTTACATCTCCTGCTTTGGGCAAATACTCTTCCACAGCTGTATGAAGAGAGAAATACAGAAAGCATGCAATACCAATTCTGTCCTGCGGGGGGCATGCTCCATGTTTCATTTTTGTGTTTGTGTGCATGCATGTATTTGTCAAATTGTCATCCTCATGTGCTTTCCATACCAACATATTATCACTAATATAAGTTTTTTTAATATATATAATTTTATACACATTTTCATATATGCGTGAAAGTATACATTAAGGTGAAATGTGTTTTTACGAGCTAAACGTTTTTTTTTTTTTATCCCTGATAATCCAACTCATCCACACTCTTGTATTTTTGACCCTAGTATAATGTTCAATCTTCTTACCTATGTACCATTCAATGAAGGCAAGAAGTATAATTTGAATCTCAGTCTGCAAAATAGCTTGTTAACTCAACCTTTTATCCTTCACGAAATAAGTGCCATTAAGCAGGTATATCTTAACCTTTACGCATCAGGAGGTGCAGGAGAGTAGTGAAAAGCTACAGTGTCGTTTGACTAATTCACTGCATTAATGTAAATTGTAGACCTTCAACAGGAGGACCAACGCTGGCCACCCCTGCTCTAAAATATGTGAAATCTTATGAATAGGAATGTACATTTGCATTCATTCGTATTAGCTGTGTTAAGTTACATTCCTGGATTATTAAATTCCTTCATGCTTTATGTTGAGAATAATATTTTACAGGAAGCTTATAGACTATCTTTACATGTTTAAACCAGCCCAATCGCTGCATTAAAATACATTTTCGGGAGAGAATGTTATTACATATTGCAGCATATCTAATTGTCAGTGTGTCTTATGGGTGGCTATATGCTGTAAAGAATGTGATTGTCCAAAAGGGTGTTTTCTAATGCAAGTACAGAACAAGTTCAGCCCATTTAAAATACATAATGCTGTGAATAATGTTGGACTCTCCCAATTGTTTTTGACAAGCCTGAGCTTCTTTATTATATCTTGTGCAAAAAAAGAGACAGACAAACAGACAAACAGACATATAGAGAGACAGAGAGATAGATAGATAGATAGATAGATAGATAGATTTATTGATAGATTGATAGATGATATCAATGTTTTTAACCAAGATAGATACATTTAGCTTGTTGTTAGTATCCACGTGCATTCTGTGGTCTAGATAGTTATATACATAAATACATGCATGTTATGTATATATGGTTTGTTTATGTACATGTGCTGTACATATTTAAATCACATAAAGTGATTAATGTTGCAGTATTTGACAAGAAGCAGATGTGAAATTCTATACTATCCCACAAATGTTCTGTGCTTGCCCTGCATTCAGAACACTTGTGTTTGACAAATATTGAACAGCTTCTATATTAATTACAGCCTTAGATTTTTACCATTAGGATTACAGTTTCCATGTGAATAGGCATTTTTTTTAAGGTACAGAACTATTTTTTGGTATCTTTTATGTTTTGCACTATACTTTTCAATACCAGACATTCATGATATTTTTGTAACAGTTTTTATACATTAAACTTTCCCTTCACGTAAAGGAACACCATAGTCACAAAAACAACTATAGCTTAAAGAAGCATTGTATCTTTGATGTATCATGCCCCTAGAGTCTCACTGCTCAATTATCTGCAATTTAGTAGTTAAATCACTTGTTTATACAGCCATAGTCACGCCTCCCTGTATGTAACCTGCACTTCCAAGTCCAATTTACAGAGCAGGAGATTTAAAAACAAACAAAAAACTTCTAAAGTAAGCTAACAACTGATTGAAAAAAAACATAACCATTTTTTTCATGCAATTTGTGTGAGTCACAGCCAGGGGAAGTGTGGCTTGGGCTTTATAAACAGAAACAAAAGTGATTTATCAGCTAAATGACAGAGATTTGAGCACTGATACTTCAGAGGCAGCATCTATACACTAAAACTGCTTCATTAAGCTGAAGTATTCAGTGACTATAGTGTCCTGTTAATGAGCTTGGCAGTGATTCATCATTTGGTGTCCAGTTGCTCTGACACTAGCACCAGGGTTTTAGTTATCAAGGTAGATAATCAAGGCCTAGTGCGCCTTAGACACAAAGTACAATTAAAACTCATCAAATTTACTTTTTGTTGTAATATCTCTAGCCAGGTAAGATGAGTCCACATAGTCTGCAAAGCATATCAACTAGTGACCTAGTTCCCATAACTCATTGACCAGACCAATCATTATCTACTTGGGGTTGAACTACTCAAGGTTTAACATTTATTCTCTACTGTGCATTTTCAGTCTTTGGTACCCTCTGCATATTTGTTTTGGGAACATAGGACATTTGTTCTTATGTATTACTGAGATAGACGCTTAGTCCAGGCAGACCCCAAATATACTCACCGTGGTCCCATAGTCACTTTTTAAAATGTATTTTCCACGCCGTTCATACAGCTATTACACTGTCATCAAGGAAAATATAGCGTACTAAGCTTAACCATAGGATAAGCAATTGTTTGTCTATATATTATCTTTTCCAGTTCTCCCACACCAATGCTATCTCTCAAGATAAGCATAAATATATTGCTGCTGGTGAAGTTGACCTTGAGGCATCTTCTTGCATTCTAATGGCTTCCTATTTTACTTAAAGGACAACTGACATCAAATTTCCACTTTTAATTATTTTAAAGTTAATTTCATTTCATAAAACATAATGGAATAAGTTTTTTATATTATGTATGTTGACTTCAGTTTTTTATCTGGCTGAGCAGCCATGTTGGGTCAGACTCTACGGTTATCTGACCAATCAATGCTCAGTCTAACTTACCTGCTGTTACAGTTCCACATAGAACCATTACAGCAGCAGGCAAGTTAGAATGAGCCGCAGTTCGTCAGATCAGAGTACAGTCTGACCTAACTCAGCTACTCACACATATAAAAAAGTGAATTTTTTTAAGAAAATAAATAAACCAATATATGTCATCTACGAAAAATATAATTATGTTTAATACATAATATGCAAATATATCTATATGCAGGGCGTTGAAAATGTGTAATATTCTAAGAGCCCTTGGTTGAGTAACTTAGAGTTCTAGTCCATAGCAATGTAAATGTGAGTGATTGTCTACCCAGGATCTAAATCTCTTGGACTATAAATTCCTCATAATTATCAAAACAAAAGTAGAACAACTTTTTTTCAAAATCATTCAGCTATCCAAATTTTTTTATTTTTTTATTAAAACATAGAATTTAATATTTTTTCTTGTTTTTGCTGATGACTGAATATTAATATTTTTTCACTGGAGATACTTAACACTAAAGTGTTATTGCAACATCTTCAAACTCTTTGTTAGAAAATTATATTTTATATTTCAATAAGAATTCATTATATGGATCTATTTATGTGAGTTCAGTTGAATGGCTACAAACAAGCGTTTCTACTGACCCACGAAGCCTTCCTGTGTCTCAGTACGGGTTCATAAATATGCCCTGTGATATCACTCTAATGGAGCAGCTGTGTTTTCTATCTCTGCTTGAGATTCTGCCTTGAACTGCATGTTGAAGCCAAAAAACAAGTCACCTCTATGGTTTTATTTTCATTTCTGGATGGGAAAGAAGATGAATGGTTTCAAACTGCCCATTCCCATCCTCATAGGATCCCATGTCCAAACTAAACATATTGTGAACTTTGACTCAGAGAATACTTTTTTGGCAGGAACTGAATTGAAAATAATTTTATTGGGCGTTGCGCGCTAGTACGTTGAGAGGTATATTTTAGGTTGTACACTGAAATTAAGCCAACTACTGAATGTCATGCCATAGGTTATGGTAAATCATCTACTACTATCTAAGAAGACCCATTCATTCTATGCTGTTGCCAAAAAGTCTGCCTTAACCTTGTATTGGCATGGCAAGTTCTATTTATCATAAACAGCTCTTCAAAGTTCAGACTGTTAAAAGTTTTACAAAAAAAGGAAAACCCACCGTGTTTCTTCTGGAACTCCTGGAAATGAGATGATAGCTCCTTACAACTCTGCTCTTGCTGTAGCATTGCATTCCCATTGACCATATGAATTAGTAAAACCCTACCTAAACAGGGTTGCTCCATTCTGAGGTTGGCAATTCTCCACAATGGTGCATCACTTACATGACTGATTAAAAATATAAAGAACAATGGCCCGATTAGAGGTTAATTTTCTAAAGGTATGATCAAAGAAGGAAAAACACAACTGCCATCACTCCAGTTCAATTTTTTATTAATTCCAATTTAACTTCACCCCCTTCATCTTACTTATCCTCTCTTATTTTATGGCAACTGCCCTCACTTCTCTGTTTCTTTATGCCTGCACTCACACCGTTAAAGAGGAATTTTTAGTATTATGTTTTCTCATCATATTATTTAATAAATATTTATTTTTGAGGTGTGAAAAATAATATTACATTTTGAAATCCACTTCCTTAATCCTGCGTTTGTATTTCGCCATTTTATCTCCCTGTCAATAATTATTATAAGTTTTGTCCTTTGCACCTCGTAGTTAGCATAGAAAAAGTATACAGAGAAGCTGAGAATTTAAACAATGTTTCTATTTCTACTGATCATTTTCAGTGTTATTTAGCGTTGCCTGTCCTGAACTGGTTTGTGATGTAATTTTCTAAATTTATAATAAAATTTTAAAAGAAAACAGAACTTCAAATAAAATAAGGTTAACGCAGGTTATATGGGATTTTCAACGTTTTATTTAACGGTGTACTTTCCAGAAAAGTATGAGTTCCCCTTTTCTTATTGCTATTTCTTCAATAAATTCTCTCCATTTCATCTAAGCGTCTCCTCCTTTCATCCCAGCTCTTGTTTTGTATTTTAAAGCATCCATAGATACACATTTTACCAACATTTTGTTGAAGTTCTATCTTACTTTTTTGGAGCACTGTATAGTTGTGTTATCGTTGTCCTTAACCACTTGTCTAACCAGCTGACCTTTCATACATCAACTCAGAAGGAGCATTAGGTTTGCTCGTTCAATGAGATCTAGAAGCAGCTACCTGCTAGTGATAGAAAATAACGATATAGCTTTATTTCTTCAATCACTTTAGTGACAACAAGATATACCTACCTCAGGCACCCGTGGAGGAATATACTACAACACTATCAGTACAAAAACATTACTAGCAAACTATGGATAAAACACATGCTGGTAAGACACATGCCAAACTAGCCGGGCCTAGTTAGAATGAAACGGAACATTGATAAATGACCGTCTAACATTTAACCACAAGGGAAAAACCTCACCAGATCACAAAATAATTTTAAAATATAAAAATAAATTCAATACCAACATAAATACCAGGACCGGTGTCATACACTTCACATTTTTGTCCATTATCTTCAATTAAAATGTCAATATAATGAAATAAAGAGGAACCATGATTAGAACAACGTAAGATATGTATACAGTGTTATTTTCTGTAGAAACAAAAACCCATAGGTCAATATATAGTTACAACAGAATGTTCTGCTGTTTAGTGCACTTAAATGTCATTCAAGCTAACAGATGTTTAAATATAATAGATGCGAAGACATATGCCACTTTACTATGAAATAAAGCAAGAGCTACAGTTCTTCCACCTGCACATCTTTAAAAATAGCAACGTTTGGAATCAATCTGGCAGTCTGTACTTCACATGAAACCTGAATATTCCAATCATCTCATTGGTCCTTATAGTGCGTAATAAGAAAACTAGCCAATATTTGAAATGAGTTTGCAGAACATTCCAGATGGGTGCACTGAAAGAACCTTGTAAAACTCAAAAGAGTGGCTGGAGAGTAAACGTCTCAGTACAGAATTAAAATACACTCTACAAAATATAAATGTAAATATTTTGTTAAATTTTTCTTATATGCAATAAATCTACATCTTTACAACATAAAAATTAAACTGAACAAAATTATAAAAATGTACTGACATTTAAACGCATGTAAAGAAAGTTCCTAAATCAGGCTGCAGAAAATGCTGACACTTTTTGTGCTATGTCTGATGTCGTCATTATTATTATTATTATTAGGCATGTGCATGGGGAAAATTTTCGATTCGGTTCGGCATTCCGAAATTCGGGACTTCGGCAAATCGTGACTTCGGCACTTCGGGACTTCAGTTCACTTCGGCACTTCGACACTTCGGAACTTCGGCAACTTTGGAACTTCGGCACTTCGGAATTTAGGAATTTAGGAACTTCGGCATTTCGGAATTTCTGGACTTCGATACTTCTCTTGCAGCCACTTAGTAGATAACTCCCTAATTCCCATGGTATCAGGGAGCTATCTACCAAAAGGCTGAAAGACCTAAATTGGTCTTTCAGCCAAATTTACTAATACTAAGTAAAAATTATTTAGTATTAGTAAATTATGCCCCTACTCACTATACCGCATTTCTATTAAACAGTGAGCAGCCTGTGTCCCCCCGTGCCGCGTGAGTGGGGGGTTTTAAACTAATTGCCCCTCCCTGGCCCCCACCCCTTAGCGGCGGGTGGGGGTCCTAAAGTAAAAAAAGGGGAGGACACCTATTGTCCTCCCCCCGAACCCCACCCCTGAGCGGCGGATGGGGCCCCTAAAGTAAAATAATGGGGGGGACATATTGTCCTCCCCCCGGCCCCCACCCCTGAGTGGCGGGTGGGGGCCCTAAATTAGAGTAGGGGGGGACCTCTTTTTTTTTACTCCACATCCTGAGTCATATTTCGCCTTCCTTGGAGGCCCCCCATCTACATCAGGGAAGGCACCCTTGGGCGCTAACCATTCATCTATCTTGTGAGTTATATTCTGCACAGCGCACTTATACTTTATTATACAGTGTTGCACTATTGTTTTATTTTGTTTTTTTGTAGATCTACAAATGTAGAGACTTACCTGTCAGTCTCTTCATTTACCTGTCAGAGCACTCTGATTGGATGGCTTAAACCAACCAACCAGAGTGCTCTGAGCCTAATAAAGCCTTATAAAGCCTTGCCTCAGTCTGCGCTGAGCCCTCCATGGGTGAAGATGGATTTTTTTTTTTTGCGCTCAGGTTTTTTTTTTTTTCTAATTGCGACTGTCATTATGGATTTTTATTTGGCCTTTTTTGGGGCTGAAAAAAGAAGATTTTAGAAAAAAGAAGATATCAAATGGTAAGTTTTATTTATTTTTTTACAGGTACTTAGTTAATGGTCCCCCCTCATTATTTTTAGGGTGAGGGGGTAGGTAGGGTTAATTATTTTTTTTGGGAGGGGGCAACTAGGGGTTTGGGGACCCCTAGTCACCTGGGGGGGTTAAATTATTTTTTAGGGCCCCAACCCGCCACTCAGGGGTGGGGGCTAGGACATTAGGTGTCCCCCCTTATTGGTATTTCGGGCCCCCACACACCACTCAGGGGTGGGGGCCAGGGGGGGAGAACATTAGGTCCTCCCTTAATCTAATTTAGGGTCCCCACCCACCACCCCACCCATTTATAAAGTGCCAACAATATTATAAAGGGGGAAATTGAACAAAAAAAAATGAAAATTACAAAAATGTTATAGTAACAATATAGTGACGAGGATTCTGCTCAAACAAGCTTAAAAATGTAGAGGGACTATATTTTAAACTTCTGTCACCATCTTTCGCTAATATATTTAAACATATTTCAGGAACTGCAAATGTTAAACAGGCCTCATACAATGAAATTTATTAAATTCATAAATACAATTCCATTCCCCAGCTAAGAAATTGTAATAATTTTTCAAATCAATATAAATGTGAGGAGTAAAACAGTAATTTATGTTCATGCCATTAAATAGTATTGGCGGTTTAATAATTATCTTGAAACAATGGCTATTACATACTGCTTCATTAAATCATATATACAAAGTACAAAATCACAGTTTTTTGTTACATTTATTTTCTAGCTTCTAAAGTTCCGACGGTTTTACAAAACTCTTTGGAATACAATGTGTAATATTTAGCAAACTGTTTTATTGTTAAATAGTGTTAACCTTTCCGGACTATACTTTTGTAGTAAGCAATATCATTCCCTTGAATGTTTCCCGCATGGAATGAACGATGACCTGGTCATGACACTATATTCATCCACTTCTCTTTTTTGACTTTTATAAACATGAGCCTATTGAATTTCTACCTCCATATGGCCACAGGGCAGTGTTAAGTGACGTGGGCCTAGCCATCTTATCTCTCAGGCTTACAGCGTATTGTCAGCTAATGTTAATAATTCATTCCAGTTTCCTATTGTTTATTAATCCAGTTGTATTTCAGCACTCAAACCATATAAAAAGGTTTTTAGTGAAATGTGTGATATGAGCGGTGTCTGTACTACTCTTCTTTTATGAATTTTCTTAAAACAATCTATAACTTGTCTTCATATAATTGGAAAGTGAAGTTTAACTATAGCTGGATTACTTGAGCTTCCAATATGCTTTCTAAAGCTCAGCTAGTTCAGCTTATTAAAGACTAAATGCTCAGTTCCAATATTTTTCACTTTTCACAAAATAAATGTTAATACTAGCAAAATATTCTTCTGACATAGCTTGTGTTGTGTCCTGTATGTCTCATTTTAATTGCATTGCCCATTTTTGTAATGGGAGCTAGAGATGTCTGTCCACTTTAAATTGTATCCACATGTTGCCCCTCCATTCCTTTAGCCTTCACTTATTTTTATCAGGTACCATTCTAGTCCTTCCCTTGTCTACATAGCCTATTTAATATGATCCATATAAATCAGCTGTGACATGTCATAGAGGTATTTGCTTATCAAATCTTTGATTATGGTCGTAGGATCCACAGTCGCCCGTCCTGCCCATTGATGCAGTAATGTAGACATGTTTTTACTGATCATACAAAAAAATGAAACATCATAGAGTAATAGGTGATACCAATAACTGCAGGAAATATATATAGCGTCTATTTAGAAGCCCATGAATTGTACAACGTATGACGGTGTAAGGGCTGATTTCACCCGGCTGACCACATACCCCAGCGATTCAAACAAGGAGAACGCAAAGTGCGTCTGAGATTTCAGCTTGGAGGACTCTTCACAAAATATTAGCAAGTCGTCCAGGTAGATAAGGCAGTGAATTCCCCTGGATCAAAGCCATCACTGGTTTCAACAGTTTGGTGAAACAGCATGGGGCCGAGCTGAGACCAAAGGGTAGGCAGGTAAACTGGCACGGCCTGGTCTTCTAAATAAAGTGGAGGAAGCATCGACTCACAGGGTCCACTGGAACGGACAGATATGCATCCTTCAGGTCCAGGCGTGTGAACCAATCTCCGGTGAAGAGAAGGTCCCGAAGCAGATGGATGCCCTTCACCTTGAAGTGCCGGTATATGATGATCACTGGGTGGAAGTCATCTGACTTCTTCTTAACCAAGAATATGGAGCTGTAGAAGCCTCCATCATCTGGTGCACATTGAACCGCACCCTTCTCAAAAAAGGCCCTGATCTCAGTGTCCACCTGTGTCTGATGGACCATTGACGATATTGGAGTAGGGGGAAACAGGGTCTGCGTTGGCGTGGTATGGAAATTCATTACATAACCCTGGACCGTTAGAAGTATCCACGCATCCAATGAAATGTCCCGCCACCTGTCGAGACAGTGAGACAGACTGCCAGCATACAACAGATCGGAAAGGTAATTTATAGGAACAGGGCTCACTTGTGGGAATCCTGGCCCTTCCGAAGGCTCGGCTCCCTCTACCATCCCATAGGCTCCTCATCCTCCAACCCCTTCATTTTTCCCATTCCCTCTCCCCTTAGCCCCTCCATGTTTCTCATACCCTCCTCCCTCCCAGCCCCTCCGCGTGTCCCATTTCTCCTTCTCTCCTCCCTGTGTCCCATACCCTCCTTCTCTCCCCTCCATTTGTTTCATTCTGTCCTCTCTCCCCCTCCCTTCAATGTATCCCATACCCTCTCTCCCTCCTCCCCTCCCTTCCATGTGTCCCATACCCTCCCTCTCTCCCCCTCCTCTCCATGTGTCCCATTGTTCCCTCTCTCCATCTCCCCTCCAGGTGTCCCATTTCTCCCTCTCTTCCGCTCCTCTCCCTGTGTCCCATACCCCCCATCTCTCCCCCCTCCCTGTGTACCATACTCTTCACCTCTCTTTCTCCCCCCTCCGCTCCGGGTGTCCCATACCCTCTATATCTCCTCCCTCCCTGTGTCCCATCTCTCCCCCTTCATGTGTCCCATACCCTCCCTCTCTCCCCTCCATGTGTTGTATTGTTCCCTCTCTTCCCCTACCCTCCTTGTGTCCCATTGTTCTTTCTCTCCCCCTCCCCTTCCTGTGTCCCATTGTTCTTTCTCTCCCCCCTTCCCTCCCTGTGTACCCTCTCTCCCAAATCCCCTCCCTTCCATGTGTCCCATACCCTCCCTCTCTCCCAAATCCCCTCCCTTCCATGTGTCCCATTGTTCCCTCCCCACCTCCCTCCCTGTATCCCATATCCTCTCTCTCCCCCTCCCTCCCTGTATCCCATCTCTCTCTCCCCCTCCCCTCCTGTATCTACTCTCTCCCCCTCCTCCTGTATCCCATACCCTCTCTCTCTCCCCCCTCCCCTCCCTGTATCCCATACCCTCTCTCTCTCCCCCCTCCCCTCTCTACATCCCATACCCTCTCTCTCTCCCCCTTCCCCTCCTGTACCTTACTGGCACACTTCCCGGTCTGACAGGAAGTGCTCTAACAGTGAGCATTTCCTGTCAGACTGCTTGGCCACGCTCCACACAGGCAGGAGGGGAGCAGCACAGTGCAACTCTCCCTTCCTGCAAGACCTCCGGGAACTGCAGACCCGGGCCAGTGCGGCTGTGTACCGGCCCATAAGGCATCCAGACGGCCCATGGTCGCAGGGGTCGTGACTGCTGCTGGGCTCCCTGCAGTGAGGGGGGGTAGGTATGCCAGTGCCCTCTTCATCGAAGACTGAGCCTTATTGAGGGTTGAATAGAGATTCCATGATAAAAGGCTCCCCGAACAACAATCCCTTGGCCAAGGAGCCTAGTTTCTTCGACCCCAGATCTGACAGTTTGGCGTCCATGTGTAAGAGGACTGCTACCTTCACTCCAAGCAGAGCGCCACATTGGAATTGCCCAGCAGGAAAATTGAGCTAAAGGCCCAGTCTCTTATGCAAGGGTGGTACTCTTAGAGAATGCCTCATCAGCAAGCAATAGAATCCTAGCCAGGGGCACCAGCATATCCAGCAATTTATCTTGTGGCAGGCAGAGGCTGTGCTCAATACCCTTTTCTATGGTCATGCCCAGATCGAGTCAGATAAGTGGAGACCAAAGTATCAAATTCCAGAGTCACGCCGACCTTGTCTGGCAAGGTGGGTCTGGTGCATTCCACCCAATCTCTTCCATACCTGCCAATACAGAGGTCTGCAGATCTGATAATGCCATCCTCAGAAAGAGACTAGTCCACCAGAAGGAGACTGGTCCATCATCCAGGACTGCCAGGGGTGGGGGAACAAGGGAGTCCTACTCCTCCTCAGAGAGGTGTCTCCGCCGGGCAGGTGAGCCCATATCCATCTTCCTTGAGTGTTTTGCTGGAGCCTTGCCCTTCTGGGAGCGGGGTTCAGGGCCTTCACTCTTCCTGTAGCACATTGATCATAGCCTGCAGGTTTTGTTCCTGAGCAGGGGTGTCCATAGTGGGTGTAGTCAGGCTTCTGTGATTGATACACCTATGGGTAGAAGCAGGACAAGCATTACAGAGGCAAACAGCCAGAGAGAACACCCGACAAATCACTTTAGGGTATCATAATATCTTTATAAATATCTCCAAACTGGGGCTTACCCAGTGAAATTCCCCAGGGTGTATACTTAATGGGGAGTAGTGGGCACAGACAAGGCAGGTCAATCAAGGGCGAGGTATTACAAACAGCGAATCAGAGCACTAAATGTGGGGTACTGGTTTAGTGACAACTAGCCAAGTACCAGGTGCGTGTAGAGGGCTCACCCCGGATAAATTTGTCTTAGCGGGTGTACGCAGTGTACATAGTTACATAGTAACATAGCTGAAAAGAGATTTGTGTCCATCAAGTTCAGCCTTCCTCACGTATGTTTTTGATGTTGATCCAAAAGAAGGCAAAAAAACCTAGTCAGAAGCACTTCCAATTTTGCAACAAACTAGGAAAAAATTCCTTCTTGACCTCAAAATAGCAGTCAGATGTCTCCTTGGATCAAGCAGCTATTACCCCACTAATTAAGTGTAGTTGTAAGACTATCCATATAATAGTCTCTCAGCCTATCCAGAGACCAATGGAAAAAGGCCACCAAATGTGGTTTATTAAATAGTGGGACAGGTTGTACATACTATAACATCTTCATATCACATATTGTTTGGCAGGAGCAGGGCCTGAAATCAGACAGGTTTGTGAGACAGGTTTGTTAGAGCTACTAGCAGCCCCTATCAAAGGGCTAAAATTCAGGACAGCTGTACGCCCCTCCCCCCCCCCCCACGGAGCCTAGCATGGGCCAAGATGGGAAAGGGGCAGCCGTCGGAATATACTCCCCCTCTGCTCCAGACACTTACTAGCCATGGCAGAAAGACAAAGACCAGCTGCGTCGCGTGAGCTGTAGATGGGGAAGTGAGAAAATGGCCGCTGGGATCTCTCGCAATTGCACGAGATCCAAGAAGGACGCGATAACACTTGTGGGACCGCCGGAGACATACTCTGGGAAGGCAGCAGGAGAGCCTCCCGAGGCCTCCGAGCAGCAGAAACTACAAGGGAAAACAAAGAACGCTAGACCCAAGTCGCATACCCCTAAGCCACTCCAAATCTCAGAGAAAGGAGGCAGAAAGGGGTAGAACTCAGTAAGGGGATAAAATAGTGACAGTCAGAAAAGCTAATGGAAAGCAGGGGAAGAACAGGGTCCTCATAATAGGCATAAGAAAGTAAACAAATATAGTAGTAGATTAAAACAGTAATATAAAATCCTCAGCAACCCACAAGAGCAGGAGGCAGTGGTACTCTGACCTGTGCTGGTGAGGAGCAGCAAAGAAAGAGGAAGTGCTATGAGGGGAGGGGAGTTTTATTATATCCAACTTTTTTCTGATTGGTTGTTTCTCTCTGTGTTAATGTGTTGCTGTGGAGTTCTAGTAAATAGGGACTTAAGCAAATATGAAGCCTTCCTGTCATGTTATAAAATTGCATTCGCGCAGCAAAAGGTTGTGCTTAGCATCTCCATGCAGAGTGTGCAGATGCTGAGCATAGGTGCTGCACAGATTGCAGGACTGAGATAAGAAGCACCTCAAGTAACCGTCTGAGTGACTGCCACTAGAGGTGTTTCTAGGCAGCAAGATAAATATTGCCTTTATCTCTGAAAATGCAGTGTTTAAATTGAAAAGCCTGCAGGGACTGGCTATTCTCACCTGAACCATTAAGTGGTTCTGGTAACTATAGTGTCCTTTTAAGATTCAATGTGATGTGTTTAAAGTGCTTTTGCTAATCCCCAAAAATATTCTGGCAACTAATAAATGAAGAATGTCACCTAACAGAGAAATATTGTGAGAGATATTACGTGATAATTATAAGGGTGGAGCTCAAAATTGTTTAACTTGTGGACAGAATGTCAATAGATGTCAGACGATTAATTCCTTCACAAGTTATAACGAATGCAAGATCCATGATTTCATTAATTGTAACAGCATTTTTGTACACATTTTGTCTTGAAAGTGTTTCCAGACATGTTAGCTCCTCTGTATAGAAACTCTTGGGATTACTCCGTCTAAGATACCTATAGAATGTTCTGGGTTGTGCTTTTAATTATAGTACACATCCTGATTTAAAACATGTCACAAATCACTGATTTCGTGCCAGAGTAGAGTATTTCTTTGTGCATACAATTAGTTTAGGTTTAGACAGATTTTTCTTAGCTCACTGTATCTAACAAATATGCTTTGGGATTTGTTTTGCAGAAGAGAGTATTCACATAAAGTATGCTGTCCCTCTACACACTTTATCCAGTAGTAAAACATGTATACAATAGTGTATATCCAAGGCACACTATATATTCAAGAGGCCTATAATGCCTCATCTATCTCACCCAGCAGTGTTTTCATCAGATCTAAATATTTTGCTCCGCACGATGTCATGGCTTAGTTTTCAGGGAATTCTACCTCAGCTTTGTGTTTCATAAAGCTGAAAAGTGAACTAGAACTGATAGAAACATGTTTTATGCCTACAAAGTACTTCCTATAAGATTAGATATTCAGTTCTATGGAAAGTTATGAGAGGTGTCACTTCCTGGTTTGCTGAAAGCTCAATGCAGAAGCTGCACAGCCAGGAAATTTGCAGCAAACGCAGAAACTAGAAATATGCACATTTTTTTGGTTTTCTTTCTTTGTATATTTTAATGTTTTTTATAGAATTTAATATAAAGGCATTGCTCCACTCCACCTTGGAGTTTCCCTGTAACCCCTTAAGGACCAAACTTCTGGAATAAACGGGAATCATGACATGTCACACATGTCATGTGTGCTTAAAGGACCACTCTAGGCACCCAGACCACTTCATCTTAATGAAGTGGTCTGGGTGCCTGGTCCTTCTAGGGTTAACCCATTTTTTCATAAACATAGCAGTTTCAGAGAAACTGCTATGTTTATGAATGGGTTAAGCCTTCCCCTATTTCCTCTAGTGGCTGTCTCATTGACAGCCGCTAGAGGCGCTTGCGTGCTTCTCACTGTGATTTTCACAGTGAGAGCACACCAGCGTCCATAGGAAAGCATTATGAATGTGCGCATTCAGCCGACGGGGAGGAGAAGAGGAGGATCGGAGGAGGAGAGCTCTCCGCCCAGCGCTGGAAAAAGGTAAGTTTTAACCCCTTTCCCCCTTCCAGAGCCGGGCGGGAGGGGGACCCTGAGGGTGGGGGCACCCTCAGGGCCCTATAGTGCCAGGAAAACAAGTATGTTTTCCTGGCACTATAGTGGTCCTTTAAGGGGTTAAAGCACTTTTAGGGAGATAAGGTAATGGAAAACATCTACTCAATGGAATGCTTTGGTGTGCAAGGTGCAAAAAGAAAATACTCAAGACTCAAGTTGGTGCTGTATAAATATTAATACCTAGTGAAAGTGGTGTAAAGCTTGTGACATACAAGAAATATATACATGTAATAAACTATATCTACTGATGAACGTGCCACAATAACAAATGTCACAGAGGTCAACAGTGAAAGTATAGATTTTAGAAAATGATTGAGGCTATAAGTGTCATTGCTGCTCTGTCGAGGAATTTTAAAATAAAATAAATATTTTGAGCAGCTTTTCCATATTCATAGATTTGCCAAATATCTGACAACTGCTAAGTGTAATATTTCCTGAGGGATTGTAGGAAGAATCAAGTATCCCGATCAATTCTTACTTCTTACTTGTTTGTTTTCAGAGCTCATTTTGCAACTTTCTAGCTGCATATGTTTTTTGGTTTAATTTAAATGTTTTACTATTGTATTAAACGAGCAGTAAACCAAAAAATATATATGTTATAGCAGCTATACTGCCTAAAATAATGACTGTCTTTGGGTAAAATCATTACATTTATTTTTGTTCAACAATAATAGAGTTTGAAATAAATAAATAATTGGTTTTTTTTTTCATAAAATTGGACAAACAAAATAGTAGAAGAAATATTTTGTATCTTACCAACCCCACATTTTAATCACTTAGTGTTTAACAATGTTGCTTCTTCTCTAACATAGAGCATATTAAGTTAAAAAAGTGAAGTTTTTGCATCTTTCTACCCAGATTTATCTACACGGAATTTGTTAAATTTTTTGTTCTATAGTGGCATTATTGATGGGATTTTCCTCCAGACATCAGTACAATAGCATTGAGTATTGTATATACATTATATTGACTTGGGGCACAAGCGTTTATTTTTGTTCATGCTTCACATTAGTTAGCTCACTGGAGATGGCCACACAGTTCAGAGGAAATTATTTTGTTTGGAAACTCGAACATTATCTGCGGTAAAAATATTTGCAGCTTTAACGATCGGATGTCATGCTATCCTTGCAGATGCTGCACATGAATTACCCAAGCTATTTAATTACCACTCGAAAAATAAATATACTTGGAATGGTCTGGATTCCTTCAATTAAATTATTTTCATTATATTAAAACCATTTTAATTTGCAATCAATAGTTTATGTCTATTAGTGTTGCTGCGTTTCCTTGATGCACATTTGGCTTGCGAAGATGAGAGAACCGTGTCTCCGATAGTTTGGACTTTCTAGCTAAAGTTTTAGTGGATATGGCAGGATATACAATGACAAAACGTGCAGTGTTTTAGTTAATATCAATATGTAAACTTTCCGTAAGAAAAATACTTACTACCGGGCCTTAGAATGGCTGGACTTACCGTAAATAAAGAATGGTCAAAGACAAGTCAAGGTCGGGGATACAGAAGGAGACAGTAATGAGTAGACAAGCCAATAGATCAAAGATACCAGAATTAAGATTAGTCAAGAACAAACCAAAGTCAAAATACCAAATAGAAACACAAGATAAATGCACTCTTTGATTACCAGTAAATGGAAACCACTACAGGACCATGATGAAAAACAAATTTGAGTTTAAATAGTCCTATGAGGGCAAGGATTGGTCAGCATTGACCTTGTGATGCCAAAACATGCATGCACGTTGATAAAGCGACGATGCACGCACGTTTTTTGTCATACTTGTTAATCTTGAAATTTTGCAGCTGCCGGCATCCTTCTGAATACCATTTCCGCCAGGATCTGTGTGGAGAGCAGACCGGATGGGAATCTGCCTTGAGGTAAGTTTATTTTCATACTAGCATGACCGTGCCAAACTAGTGCGGTAACATGATCGCGCCTCTCCACCACGGTGACAGGCTGTAGATGAAAGAGGAATACATTAATTGGATGCATAGCCCTGATCAAGCATATCTTTTAATAAATTTAATTGGAGTGCTAGCAATTAAAGTATGTGCAAGGCTAAACAGTACACCCTTAAATCATATAAACTTATATAAACATATAAGAATACTGTAACAGCACCTAAGTTACGTGCAAATATTAGAATGTGTCTCTTGTATATGTGGAGATAATGCTTAAGCCCACCAACTTGTGCCAAACTACACAGTTCCATGTCTAATCTTGTCTAATTTTATTTAAAAGCAGAGGCCTATTGAGATCCCAAATTTAGGAGGGGCACTGCTGGATTTTGTGACAAATTCTAAAAGCTGTCACAAACATCGGCACAAACACAGATACACAAGATTAGACAAGTTTACAAATACCTGCAAACATATGAAGGCTCACTTCCTGCCTGACAAATCAATTAAATGCTTTCTTTTCTCTGTATTTGTATCAGGCTTACAGAATTGGCTTTTTTTTTTTTATAACTTTGATGCAGGCGTTTAGGGACCATGTGGGGTAACCCTCAGTTAGCCCTCTATTACCAAGTTTATCAGTGGTGGGAGCATTTGCCCTGGTGCTCCCACTTCAATCTGACACTGGCAAACATTGAAATAGATATATTTTGTAAACTTTAAGACTCACTTCATAAGATTGGATGCTTGCATTGAATTATTCTGTTTTCTCTATAAAGTATTCTCACACTGGGAAAAAAAACAATAAACTGGAAAGGTATTCATAATGCAAAGTTTTGTGGGAATTTGCAGAAAAGCTAAAATGCATGGTAAGGATGTCAAAATACCTGAAAAGGAGAAAACGTGAGTTCCCACTAAGTTGTAGCAGTTGGGAGGAAAGTGCAAGAGTCTCTGGTGGCAAATTGCTATTTTTAATTTGGAGTCTTGCCAAGTCCCGTCTGTCAGACAGTTTCACTGAAGGAAGGCTTTTAGTATTGTGAGCATTTGTTGTCATTATGTCAGTACATCCAGCTACTTTGTATTATCTCACCACACACGTTACAATCAGGAAAGATGATAGAATAAGGAACTTGCTTTGATCCTTGCATCATATTATTCATCTGAGGCATCTTTGTGAGAACCAGCTCTGTACAGTGACACAATTATCTCATAATCTAATTTCGGAACCCAAACAGGAAATGGTCATACTTTGAGCACAGGAAACATGTGTTAGATTGAATATAGTTTAGAACAAGAGGCTTTGTTTTCCTTTTAGAAATGGGAAATGCCACTGGTGACTATTTATCTCTAACTATATATGTTTATAGACTTTTTTTCATATTTTGCAGAATTATCAGGGGGCAAAAATGATACAATAGTTATAAGAGATTATATGATAGATACCTCTTGACACATTACAAAAAATATCATACAAGGGAAAATATCTGTATATATCTAATTGCAGCTATGCAATCGGTATAGCACTAGTTTCAATAGAAAATGGTCATTTGCCTTTCTAAATAACTAATGTGTATTGTATAACTACCCAAGTGGTATTTTTGAGAATATCATTTTTCAAGATGCCAACATGAAAGGACCACTATAGTCACCCAGACCACTTCAGCTCAATGAAGTGGTCTGGGTGCCAGGTCCCCCAGATTTTAACCCTGCAGCTGTAAACATAGCAGTTTCAGAGAAACTGCTATGTTTACATTGCAGGAGTAATCCAGCCTCTAGTGGCTGTCTTCCTAACAGCCGCTAGAAACGCTTCCGCGACGCTCAAAGCGAAAATCACATTGAGCACACAGAACGTCAATAGGAAAGCATTGAGTAATGCTTTCCTATGGGCGGTTTGAATGCGTGCGCAGCTCTGGCCGCACATGCGCATTCTGCTCCACTCGGAAGCGGACATCGGAGGGGGAGGAGAGGTCACCAGTGCCAAGGCAGCCTGGCGCTGGATTAAGGTAAGTGGCTCAGGGAGTTTTAACCCCTTCAGCACAGCAGGAGGGGGACCCGGAGGTTGGGGGACCTAAGGACTATATAATGCCAGAAAAACAAGTTTGTTTTCCTGGCACTATAGTGGTCCTTGAAATACAAATATTGTCAACATAATGGCAACAATACCAAGTAAAAGCACAACATTCTGAATAAGTGTGTAGTTGAAGTAGTTAGTACTTTAAAATATAGATATATATGCTATTTAAAATCAAAATCCTACATTTGACTTAAAAAGGGGGCACTTCAAGTGTCAGCCCAAGGACCTCAAGGATCTGGACATATTGAGTAGGGAGGGATAGTCCCTTCTATTGGATCCATCAAAAAGTCTGTCAACAAATGTAAGATAAAGTTTGATCAAGATGGGTAGAATACCTAACCATACTTGTTTTTATACTTCTCTAATCTAAAAGCACTTTATATGATGTCCCATCACTAACAACATTTTTTGTTTTTGTAGCAGTTTACATTATGATAGGACAGCTTGCGTGTGCTGTCATATGTTTAAAGCATGAGACTACTTTAAATGCAGAAAGCATGCAGTTCAATCCACAGGATTCAGAGAATATAATTTATTTCCAATAGGCTCTCTCCAAGTACACACTCACATCCATACCTTTGATAAAGCACAGACTCTGGAGAAATTTATTCAGGCCCCAACACGGGCTATGGCCGGGCCGGCCCTGATTGGAAATATGCACGTTTATAATCAGTATTTTCTATGCCTGGTCTTAAATAATATTCTACCACACAATGAAAAGAAAGGGGCTTAGCTTAGAGCTTTTCTGAGATATGAGACACACAATCAAGGGCCCTGCTTACCTTTAGCCTGAGTAGGCCAATCACACAGAGATTTTTTTTATTTATTTTTTTGTACCTCTGTAGGGAACTGATCCAGAGCCACCTCTTGCAAGTGTCCCGGAATAATGACAAACCATGAAAATTGTAAGGTTGTAAGGTCATACCCTCACATAACACTGTGTAAAACCACCAGTAGTCAGTGACATTATGTTGACCTTGAAATATAACACATAGCCTCACCCTATAAAGGAGGATACTCATACAACTGACTTAAAAGGAGAACTCTGCTACACTGAATCACCGGCTTTGACACTATATTCACTGGAGGAGTTACCTAATAAAACAATTCTGTTTTGTAAGTCATCATAACACGAAGAACTATAGTAATCCATCATTCTTTGCTAAAAGAGAAGGAATTTGAGTAAATTATATAGTATAACGTTAATAGGTTGGAGGCCTCTAGCCTGGAAATCACAGGGAATCACTTCTGGGAGCTCACAGGGGTTCCTCTCCATCTACATTTAAGTAGATTCCAAGATCTGATGACAGCAGTCATATGTTAGCCATGTGTCAGGATGCAGTCTGACAACTCAACAAGAAAACAAAACCTTGATTTCATTCAAGTTGTAAAGTGTTGGGGCTTTAAAGTGTGTCCCTACAGCGATTGCTGCCTCAAAGCTCTCATGATCTCAGCAGTAAGAGAGTTCTAGATTGGCAACAGCTGGAGAGACATTCTGTACCCGACCCTGCAAACCCGAAAAAAAACATTAAAGATAACGAAGAATATAGGTTAGTATTCCCATGACCATGTGTGGAATATTCTAGAAAAATATTATAAATTTATATCTACAGGCCTGACATGGCACATAAATTTTACTCTGAAATTAATTCAAGTTGTTATAGCAAATGCATTTGAAAGCGTCTTGTTTAATCACACGTGATGCCAAAAGGTCCAGTGAAATTGTAACAGGAATGCATAATGTTGGAATATCTTGAAAACCAATTTCACATTATCTACTGCACAAGCTAATCAGATAAACATAAATGAGGACAATACACATATCGCAATGTTTTGCAAAATGTTTTGCTTCGGAGATAGTGAAGCGTGTTTACCTTATGTAAGACAGATCATAGAGTTAATTAATTGATTGCAGTACCTGTCCTTACATCAAGGATGTTGGGTTCAGTTCCCGGTAATGTCAAGTGAGACTTTAAATCTTCTGAAGTGCTGTTCAGTAATGGAAACATTTATCAAGTTTAATATTATTAACTTTAAGAAAGGGCTAAGCTTAGGAAACTATTTTTGCAGTGTCCATATGAAACTTCAACCATAAACTACAGTCCTGCCAAGTTTACCTTCTCACATCAACTTAAAAGCTTGTCTTTTTGTTTTTCTGTCTGTATCTCAGGCTATA
The DNA here is from genome assembly GCA_933207985.1 of Pelobates cultripes. Classification (NCBI taxonomy): domain Eukaryota; kingdom Metazoa; phylum Chordata; class Amphibia; order Anura; family Pelobatidae; genus Pelobates; species Pelobates cultripes. Next base: position 71,825,429 of record OW240913.1, on the reverse strand, counting down.
TCTATATAATAGCAGTCATAATGTAAATTGTTACTTAAGTCAAGACTCATGAACATGAACTTCCCAGGCTGTGCATTGAATGATTTCAGACTCACTCACATATCAAACTCACCTAGCTGATCAGAATAACGCATGAAAACTATTTTATTTGACCCACAGCTCATTCATGTGCAAAGGCTTGACAGACTCAAGAAATGTATTTTTTATGCCATTATTATAGGTATTTACAAAACCAAATCCAAAACTGCACCCAATCCAAAGAATATAGTTCTGGGTGCAACCAAACCAGGATTCAGCACCAAGTGCCAATTACAGTAGATAGAACAAAACAAATGCCCCAGACACTCCAGGAAATTGATGAGGCTATTTTTTTCAACCTAAATGGTCTTTTTAAATCTTGAAAAAGAGACAGTCCCAAATTGGAACCCTTGCCTTTCCACGTCTGAAGAGTTAAGTCCTCGCAAAGCACAGACCAGAATATGTACTAAATGTGTTTGCAGCTTTCCAAGGACATTCCAAGGACATTTCCAGTAAGCTGAGAAAGAACACGACGATTGTGGTTGTCAAAGCTTCTTTTTCATTTTTTTATTAAAGTCTTATTAAATCACCACCATGTCACCCTCACCAACTTCTAAATGCAAACCAAAAGAAAAAATAATATATGTTTTATAAGTTTACTTTTCAGTCAGCCCTCATCAACTTCTCCAACTTCATCTCTTCTCCTGTTCTTATTTCATACCTCCTAATGTTGAGTGATACATATTGATAAACAGTAGGCAGAGTTTTGGAAAGCGTCGTCAGGCATGGACAACTCTCCAATAACTAATTTTTATTGCTGGGAATGTCTTTTGAATTGTAGCAAATTATGCATTTACTTTTAATGTAGCCGGTATCGTGTGCCGAGATTGACAGCAGTAAAAAAATCCTGGCTACATGAGCATCCTTACAGTCCAGAGAGGTTCTTGTGTCAGGGAACCACTTTCTGTCCAGAGACAAGTGTGTTGACTGGAGGTGAGCTGATTTGCTGTAGGTTATCACCGACATCAGTGTTAAAGCTCACTTTACCCCTGAATGACATGGCACAATTTCCAATAACGATACTTGATACTGATCCTAGAAAGAGGGCAGGGTACAGCAGATGATAAACATGTGGAAACAGGAAGAGAAGGCAAAACTCCAGAGGAGACAATTCATTTGTTATGTTCTGTTCTGAGTTCTGTTCACAGCACCAAAAAAATGAGAGAGATGTTTGATGGGAATAAAATATGATTTATGGTTAATGGACAGCCATTAAAAGTTGATTTTATTCACAGATCAAGTGAGTGACCAAAGGAGGGGGGAAAGCAGAGGAGCAGTTAAAACCTATATTTATCCTATTGTGTCACTTTACCCCACTCCCTCTAGAATGTAAACCTGTTTGAGCAGGCCCCTCAGAACACTCTGTTCCTGTGTGTCCAACTCTTCTTTATGCAAATACTTGTCTGTTAGTCCACACATTGCACAGCGCTGCAGAATTTGTTGTCGCTTTATAAATAATTGTATTGTATATTTTATAAATATACATTACATAAACATATGAATATAGATATTTTTTTTTACTGCTCCTTCCTTTTTCCCAAAAGTATTGGTTACTTTTTGTTACTTGAACTGTGAACCAAATGGCACAAACATGCACCTCTCAATGCACTGCAAATTACATACATAATATTTATATTTTGTAGTACATTTCTTGGTCCATTTTTGAACCTTGGTTCAATTTAGAATTTTGGTTCGTCCGAATCATTTTCCTGAACATTTTGCACAAACAATATTTGGATAAGACAAATCGCCACATGGATGACTATTAGATTATATATTACTGAACAAATTTTTTTTTTTCAGCCGTAGTGATTTAGATGGACCAAATTTTTTCCACTGAGTGTTTTTTTGCCAAACCCCACATGTGTTTATTTTTTTTTCATTTACTGATCTTGTTCAATTTTAAATCACAGATTACATACAATAAATATGGGTTATATTTTTAAAGAAAACTTCAGAATATCTTTATTCCTGACAGAATGTTGACCCCAAATGTTCAACCCTTTCTATGACTCAACAAAGATGCAGCACAGAGAGAATCTGTCTGACCTCAGCTGCGTTGGATTAGGAACAGTTCAAGAAAACATTGTACTATTCATTCTGTGCTATGGAGGAGCCAGATAAAGACCTATTTAACGAGCTCTGGCACATCACTGCTGAGCAAAACACATTATTATAATACCTCTGTAATATTGTGTCATTCTCAGTAATCTGTCCAAATCCCCAGAGATCTGCCTCTCCTCACTAATAAATGTGTCAGAGCTTCTCACTGATGGCTTTCCTAGTGAGATATATAAATATATATGTATTGCAAGAACATAAATAATATGTTTTTACCTTTGTGACTTAGCATCCCTTCGTTCTCTGGGCACCAGAACAACTCATGTCTGAAAAGTCAGACTTTCATGCTGATCATATGACAGGGAAGAAAATAGCATTCAATACCTTTTTTTATACTTAAGGTTAAAAAGTTAAATGGACAAGGAGGTGATTTCTGTGTTATTGGTAGCAAAAGGGAACCAAAATGTTTCTACTTTTGTTTGCTTTACGAATTGTTAAAAATCTAGGGTTTTATTAATTTAGCATCACAACATCAAGGGAAAAGAGAAAGAAAAATTTTAGGCAGCATTTAAATTATGCCATTGAATAAAATATTGAAAATCACCTAAAACGTAATTTTTTTTTCTTGTGACGCTCTGTTTTCTTTTAAATGAATATCAAATATTTAGCAATTGACATCGCAATCCAGTTTAGTTCTGGCACAGGCAAGGAATATTGCCAGCGGGGTAGGAGAGACAGACACAATGTTTACATTTCTCCTGTTTTATCTATGTACAAAATTCAGGGGCAAAAATATATCTCATTACGTTCAAAAAATTGCTTCACACATGTCTTCGCAATATAAATAAATTAGGAAAGTGTGGAGCTTATTTTTTTTTTAATTATTTTTCTTTCTCGTTTCTCTGTTTGCTTCATAGAGCCTACATACGCACTGGATCATTCTGTATACTCTATTAATTATGTACATATGTGTTTCCCCTTTATTACACAGCTTTTGAGTCCATGTTACTCAAGCACCATAAATGGTAACAACTGACAACATGGTTATATCAACAAATGTCATGAGCAAGGATGAGCTTGTTGGACCTTTGGAGATTTCCAGTAATGAAAAATGGAATTTGACCTTTAAATCGGGGGCTGGCATACTGATAAGAGATGCCTTAAGGTTATATCATTGGTGACAAGGTAAACTATCTTTTTGATAAGGTCAGAAATAAATTGATATTGATACACTAACAAGGTACCACAGAAACAGACAATGCTTCTAGAGACAGGTGACCAAGTATGTTTATTCATGTTTAATCAAGCAAATATATTCTTGGTGCAACCTGGGCAGTACTGTATTTAATCAGGATCCATGTGTGGATAACCAACATGAAGCACCACCCACAAGAGATGCTGAACCCATGTAGTGAGCATGTCCCTTGAAATATCCTAAACTTGGGAAAAAGAACCAGGTAAGATAAAACCATTGAGAGGGCAAAATTCCGAGATCTCGGTAACCAAATGCTCGAAGCAGAACGGGGAAAGGTGGGAATACCTATTGGACCCAAGGCAGTCCTTTTGTGCTATTATCTAAGGTTCTCTCCCATTGCTGTATGGAAAATTAGGAAGGGTAGGGGCCAAGGGCAAAAGGGGAGAGGAAATCGGGGGATAAGCTATGTATTTTGAGAAAGAGAAAGTACAGAGATAGTGAGAGACAGAAGGAAGAGCGAATCTCGATACCACATCCTAGTCTCCGGTCCAGGGGTGGAGGGGGGGTGAGGAGTTGTGCAGAGGGGATAAATTGTCCATTGCAATGGCAATGCTGTGTGAGAGTGATATGGTCAGATAATTAGCAAGGTAAAGCAATTACATTCCACCATTCAGTCTGGCATCCCAAACTTTGTGAAAAGGTTTAGGTATATCATGTAACTGAGCGGTTAATCTGTCCAAATCTAAAGCTTCGTAAATTCGTAAATGACTGTTGCAAGAGAGTCGATACAACTGTCTGCCCACAGTTCTCCCATAGCTCTATGTGCTACTAATTATTTTCAGACCTTGTGAAGGAATCTAACGGTTTCCAAGCCAAGAGTGTCCATAGATGTAGCAGGAATAGCTTCCTCAACAGTGAAAAAATGTGCCAGTTTTTTTCAACATTTTTAAGAGTCTAACAGGAGTTAAATGCCACTGAAAAAGCATTTTGGATACAGATTATTTTTAAATATAACCTTGTCACATTTAATGTATTGTGGCCAAGAATAATGTTTGGGGAGCTTTTTCAAAAAGGTTTTGTCAAAATTTGCCAACTAGGTGGTAAAATGTAGGCTATATTCTTCCAAATCCTGCAAGTCAGTTACCTCTAACTTAAACTAGTCGCTGTAAATTTGTTGTTTGTCACATGCTCTGTGCTGAAATGTTTGGCTAGAAGTCTCCCAGAAGGAATGTGACAGCCAGAACTGCTACAGCGGGATGGCAGGAGGAATCTGTTCCGAGCCAAGATATGCACGGACTATGGAAGGGAGTATCAGCCATGCAGCTGTGCTGTGATACCATTGTTGAACATATTATCTGTTTGAAGCTTAGCACCTCTTATCATCCACCAAGCTAGGACAGCTTTGACGTCTTGCTTTTTTATTTCTTGCTCTTAGCTTACATTTACAAGGCTTTGGGAGTTTTACCGTATAAAAAAATGGAGATCTTAAAGGTACATTCCCAGATTTATAATACTACAACCCACATTGTGACTTACCAGCCTTCAGAAATGCAAAGCATCATGGAGTTCTAAAATATCTGAACATCTAGCTTTTTGGTACTCCTGCGCATAACAGTTTTTAAACAATCCCATATTATATGTTTGATGCAATGCAGATATCTTTCATTATTTCACTGATATTACATACATTACATACTCAGTTCTAGAGTATGTCTTTAAATACATGAAGATTTTGCAGTAGAATCCCTTCCAATTAAACCAATTTCTTTATTTACTAATATTAGCATTCCACCCAGGTTTGGCAGAGTTTCCAGTTTATTTATTAAGAGGCCTAAATCATGTGGAGTAGAAGAAGCTTGTGAAAATTAAATACACTGTATGTATAGATAAATCTTCCTCTGGTAATCTCAAACCTGTGTCTATGTATAAACAGATTATATACAGATTCATAAAGATATAATATACAGCTAAAAAACACATGGCTACAGCAAAAGTGTGAAAAACCATCAGAAAATCTCAAATTCAATCATAAAGACTTAAATTATTACATTTATGTATAAACTGCATGATTTATAAATCTATTGTAAATTATTAAAAAGATTTAAAAGTCATAAAAGTTATCAATATATATTAAAAATAGATATTGATAACTTGTATGACTTCTGTATGTTGTCCAATGATACATGATTTCCTTCCTAGTTACATTTTTATCTACAAAGATGTATTTCCCATATATACCTGTAAATACACAAACGCTAGTGGAAATTGTGATATGTTGAGCATTTCTGTAATCCTTGGCAAAGACGGACTATTTTCACATGCCCCTCCAGTTGACTTTGAGAGTTCTAAAGAGTACTTTCTTTACATGTTTCCATATAAGTCACTAGTAATTTATTTTGTTAAATACGAGCAGCCTAAAACGAGCCCATAGATTAACACCGCCATATCTGCATTATATCCACCCCATGGTCGGTATACTCTGTGACTGTTCATCTGACGGCTTGAGCAGGTAGCATAGATCTCAATATGTATATATTTCCATGGCTCTGTCACAGAACAAAGACCTTCAGTTCTTTTGGCTGCCTGCTATTTTCATAATCTAATTACAAAATGAGAAAAGGGTGCTAGGGTCAAAGAGCTACTTGATGGCACAGGAAGATGTGGTTTCCATCACCGAGTTTGGATAGAGTAAATTTGGCAAGGGGGCTGAGCACTGCTTTCTCTGGAGAAATATGTAATTCTGCTTATTGTTATTTCTTTGTTTGGATGTGGGTGGGAAACATCAGAACATAAATATTTAGGGGGTAATTTAACTGTTTAAAAGTGCCAAGTCTTTGATCATAGTTGGATGTTTAGCGGTGAAATTTTCCTGAAGACCTAAAAATGATGTAGAAACATGTCTGACATGTATATTAATGTAGAAAGAGGCCTTTGGTGCAAACCGAAAAAGAAACCTTTAAAAATGAAATAGAATATAAGGTCATAGAGAGAAATTTATATCTGATTGGTATATATATATATATTGCTCCAGTAACTGGCCAACTTTTTTTTTTAACTTTTAAGAGTTAACACCTTAAAATTTAGGTCATAAAAACAGAATTTGCCAAATTTTCCAATCACTACAGCCATCTAATAAACCTACTTATGTTTGTCTGCCTGCCTCCAGATGTATTTATACTATATATGTATTTTTTATATATTTTTTCCCATGCGGTTTGATAACCAAACAACATAAAAACTGTTTTGTTTTTTTAAATTGCTCTATTTTAACATTGTTTTTACATCCCTACTAGTGTTAGCCAATAGACCAATATGTGTCTATGTCCCTGATTAAGAAATAGGCTGGTAATTGTTCTAATTTTTTTTTAGTTATGATGTACATTTTCCTAACAGTTACAACTACAAAGGTAATACACTACAATTGCACCCTCTAGGATGTGATAGGCCTTTAACCACAAATATCTGTATTTGTTTAGGTAGTAACAGATAATGGTAAAGGAGTTATCTACCTGACTCCTGTGCAGACAAGGATTAATTGTAAAGCGACTCTAGGCAGCCGCTTGGGACCAGGGTTTGAACATGGGCCATAAAACTATGAATTTCTTTGGCCCATTAAAGGGACACTGTAGGCACCCAGACCACTTTAGCTAATTCAAGCAGTCTGTGTGCAATGTCCCTTTTGAACTTGGTGCTGCAATGTTAAACATTGCAATTCCAGAGAAACTGCAATGTTCACATTGCAGTTCTAAGTCTGCCCACATTGACTGTCTACCAGGCAACCACTAGAGGGCTTCCTGGATTTAAACGGACCTTTGGTCCAGTATCTAATGCTGGATGTCCTCAGGCTCTGCATGGGGACACCCAGCGTCAGATTTTTCCCCATAGGAAAGTCATTGATTCAATGTTTTCCTATGGGGAGCTCTAAAGCGCTGCTGCATTTGCTGTGCATGCGCATTAGCACCCTTTATTTACCCGGCTGGGGGCAGTGTGAAGGAGGGGGGAGCGAGAGTGCCAGGATTACAGCTTTGTATTCCTGGCACTACAGTATCACTTTAACCATCTCTGTGTGAAGAATAAAGAAGGCCCAAAACTGATTAACTGCCCCTGTGGGATCTTAACCCCTTAAGGACAGACGATGGAAATATTCCCTCATTATTCCCTTTTATTCCATAAGTTGTGTCCTTAAGTGGTTAATCTTCTCTGCTCCTGTTGTCTACAATGAAGTGTATTCTTCTTATGTACCTTCATGCAAAAATACAGACATATATATCTTCTGCCCTTATCATATACACTGAAATTTCTGTATATGTATGTCAGGTGAATAGCGGATTGTCAGGTGCAGACAAATGATTTTTTAATATTTATGATACATTTCTGAATCATCAAAAAGGCTCATGGATTGTACTTGATAATAACGCATGCCATAGAATATACATTGAACATTTCCAACAGATGTATGTAGTATGTAGTATGTAGTACCAGGGATGCAAATAACTAATTTATTAAAGGGAATTTAAAAACAAAAATGGTGAAAAAATATATACATTTTTACATTGCAGCATGATGTTGTATTTGTTATTTTGGTTAAAATTACTCACATTTTCCTAAGAAGATTTAATTTTTTCATATGTGTCATTGCAGACATATACTTAGGCTTTTATATACTGCCCCCCGACAATCTGTGATGAATGCTGCCGCCAGGCTGATCTCTCTCTCCTGTCGCTCCTCTCACACCTCACCCCTCTGTTGATCCTTACACTGGCTTCCTGTCCCCTACAGGTATCAATTTAAAATACTAACCCTACCTATAAAGATACAAAAAGCAAAACAAGATATGTGAACACAACCCCAGTGAGAAAAGTGTATAATTTAAAGCAGACCGGAGCTTCCCTGTGTCAGGTAAAGAATCCAGATAGGTCCCCAAAGACTTCCTCCTGTCTTCAACAAATAGAATAGGGGATAATCTGCTAAATACAGAATAAATAAAATAACATGGCGTTTAACTGTGTGAGAGTAAGTAACAAAATGTTAGTTACAATTAGCCACTCACAAATTCCCAGATGTAAAACAGCCTTTAGTAAAATCTCTCCTCCAATATCCACTGTATTTTTTCATCTTCACACTCCCATCAGTAGGTTGGAATATGTAACTCAAGAGAAAAATATACAGAAAAAAATGTAGTGCACTTCCAGAGTATAATAAAAGAATTAATAACTTACATGTAAGCATAAAACAATTTGTTTGTCACCACTAGGCGTCCTACGCATTTCGTCCCGAAATTGGACTTCCTCAGGGACTTGGTGAACAAATATCAACAAAGATTCCAATACAATATTTGCCTAGTGGTGACAAACAAATTGTTTTATGCTTACATGTAAGTTATTAAATTCTTTTTTTATTATACTCTGGAAGCGCACTACATTTTT
>OW240913.1:71803296-71816569 GCA_933207985.1 Pelobates cultripes | reverse complement strand
AAGGGGAGAGTAAGAAGAAGAAGGAGAGTAAGAAGAAGAAGGGGGTAAGAAGAAAAAGGGGTGAGTAAGAAAAAGAGTGGGGAGTAAGAAGAAGAGGGTAAGAAGAAGGGTGAAGTATGAAGAAATGGGGGGAGTAAGAAGAAGAAGGGGGAGGGAAAGAAAGAAGAAGGGGTAAGAAGAAGAAGGGGGAGCAATAAGAAGAAGGGGGGTAAGAAGAACAGGTGGGGGAGTAAGACGACCAAGGGGGGAAGTATGAAGAACACAGGGAGGAGGGGGGTAAGACGAACACAGGGGGTGTGAGGAGAACACATAGAGGGAGGAGTGAGAAGAGCACAGGGAGGGTGGGTGAGTGTGAGAAGAGACCGCTAGGGGAGGGTGGGGGAGAGGAGAGACCACTAAGGTGCAGGGGAGAGCTCTACGGGACAGAAGGGGCAGCTCTATAGGACAGGGGCCAAGACAGGGAGCTCTTTCACACTACGCGCGCGCACACACACACAATGCATCCCTATACATACACAGAAACACAACATGCTTCCCTTACACACAGAGAAACACACAATGCATCCATTACACACACACACACAATGCAACCCTTACACACAAAGACAATGCATCCTTTGCACACATACACAGAAACAGACAATGCAAACCCGTACACACATATGCAAACACACACACTTCTTTTCTTACATACACACAGAAACACAATGCATCTCTTACACTCAATGCACACACATACAGACACACACCTTGCATCCCTTATGCATACAAACACAGATTCACACAATGCATCCCTTACACACAACCAGAAACACATAATACATCCCTTATACACAAATACACACTGCTTCCACTACACACAAACACACTACATCACCTGCACAAACTGGTAACCCTATACACTACATACCATAAGCACACATATTAGATCCTCTATAATAACCCATAACACATCCCCTACACACTCCACTCCCTGTGAGCGAACTCATGGGTGGGTGGAACTTATGAGTGGGCCTTATGGGCATACTCACCGTCAGGCCCTGGGGCCCAGACCTTGAGCTGTGTAAGGGGCCCCAAAAAATGGAGCTGCTTCCAATTCTCCCAGAACATTGAATTTTGTGACCACAGCTGCAAACAGCCTCCAGAGATCCTGTTCTACACCAGACCAGTGGAGCCAAACTGCAGCCCATCATCATCCTCATCTGCTTGTAAGTAGGCAATCTAGTATATTATTAGTGACACTAATCTATAATGTACCTCACATTAAAGGGACACTATAGCTTAATGAAGTGGTTCTGGTGTCTATAGCTGGTCCCTGCAGGCTTTTTAATGTAAACACACACTGTGTGCAGCACTGGCGTTAGTTCATATGGGTGGGGCATTGTGATGTCACATGGGGGGGCAGCAAATTTTTATTTTGTCTAGGGCGGCAAAAATCCTTGCACCGGCACTGATCCTGGGCAGGTGCACCAGTCTACTGGTGACCCACAGGAGGGGAGTGCACTGATTGCACTGCACTCTCCTCCTGTCCAGCCCCATCTTTACCGCAGTGCAAGTGCCCTCTGCCCCTAATTTACAGTGGCTCACACTCACAACAAGCAGTGCCTGGAGCCGTGAAGGAGCGGGTATGGCAAAGAGCTACTGATTAGCATAACATCAATATCCGTTATAAAACCAGGAAAAGGTGGGCATGGATGGTGAACTGATTTGGTGGTGCAATGGGCCACTTGACTGGTTTTGCCCCCCAGGCCTAAGGCTGCCAGCCCTCCCCTGATTCATGGTATTGTACCAATTTGTTTTATTTTTTTTCAAATTGTGTGCTAGCATTACCAAGGGCATTCATTTTCACTCGCAATTTATGAATGTACATTTTGGGATTTTAGCTATTTACATTTAACTTTTTAATGAGAATTTGCAAAGAAAAATGCTATACAGTGCATCAAAAAAGTGAATTGCACATTCTTTCATAATTTGCACAAAGACTTAACAAACCATTGTTAAAGGGACACTATAGTCACCTGAACAACTTTAGCTTAATGAAGCAGTTTTGGTGTATAGAACATGCCCCTGCAGCCTCACAGCTCCATCCTCTGCCATTTATGAGTTAAATCCCTTTGTTTATGAACCCTAGTCACACCTCCCTGCATGTGACTTGCACAGCCTTCCATAAACACTTCCTGTAAAGAGAGCCCTATTTAGGCTTTCTTTATGGCAAGTTCTGTTTAATTAAGATTTTCTTATCCCCTGCTATGTTAATAGCTTACTAGACCCTGCAAGAGCCTCCTGTATGTGATTAAAGTTCAATTTAGAGATTGAGATACAATTATTTAAGGTAAATTACATCTGTTTGAAAGTGAAACCAGTTTTGTTTTCATGCAGGCTCTGTCAATCATAGCCAGGGAAGGTGTGGCTAGGGCTGCATAAACAGAAACAAAGTGATTTAACTCCTAAATGACAGTGAATTGAGCAGTGAAATTGCAGGGGAATGATCTATACACTAAAACTGCCATATTTAGCTAAAGTAATTTAGGTGACTATGTTTTATTTTCCTTTAAAATTAATATTGATTGTACCATTTTATTCTGAACAGGCCAGCTTCATGATATATTTCTGTATCAAACCAATAAAGGGGCCCTAAATAGGTTCCTATGTTCTCTCACCACAAGAAGCCAGAGAACCGGACTCCTGATTCACTAACAGCCACCATTGATTTTTTTTTCTGGTATGTCTTAACAATCTCAGCCACTAATCCAGTTGTCAGAAGTAGGTGAGAGATGTTCACTGTTACATAGTCAGGGTCTTCATGGTCAGCTATGTTTTTAATTAGTTATTTTCTATTAGTTTAAAATTCACTTTGAATTATTTTTCAATTCCCAACAATTACCATTTTGGCAAATAACCCTGACTATTTTCTGCTAAGATGCCTGTTTTTAACTCATTCGGGGGTCAAATGATTTTAACCATTCCTTTAATTAAATAAGCAAAATTTTAAATGTTACCATGTCACATAAATTTACACATAATGATTTAATAAAGAAGGTCATTTCAGTTGTGAGTTCATTAAATGTTAGTTGATGTGTCCACATGGATAATTTAAGGGAGTTTGCTAAGCATACAAAGGGGGCAATTACCCTGTGGCCACCTGGCATAAAGGGATTGGGGGCAAAAGTCTCAAAGCAATATTCCTCTGCTGATTAAAATCATTTGGAGGTGTTTTGGGATGTGTTATTGCAAAATACTGCAGGAGTGAGGCTGCAGGCACAAACTGTGTAAGGCCTTTGCAAGCCTGTCACTGTGTGTGCTTGTTCTTGGGCTAGAGGCCAAAATCTCGGTGCTTTCCAGGCTAGGACTATACCACTGGGATATTTCCTTAGAGACACCCTAATCCGGGTCCAATCTAGCTAGAAGAATGTGATGAGCATGTGTGGTGCAGAGGTGCTTGCTTGTGGTTAAGGAGTACCCAAAGAAAGAGAGTCTATGTTTATAGCTCGCTCAGATGCTTGTGCAGACCATACTGATGAAGGCTGCAGGAATATATGATAGCACAATTTCCTACTCCTGCAGCACCAATCAGAAATAGATTACCTATAAGACGGCATACGCAGCCGTCTAGGACTCAGGCTTTGATAGGGGCCTGGTGCGCCATTCGGCTCTGTCTTCAAAATATCCCCCTTCTCAGCCCTACGAGACCTGTCAGAGTTAAAACTCTCCCTCCAGCAGAATCCGGCAGTATTAAAGTTCTCACTGCCAGGTCTCTTTGTAAGTCAGCTTGGGAAAATAATGAGAGAATGGATAAGAAGTGACATTACACTCTTTCTACACACATACAGACACTGCGCCTGTCGAAGACAGGTAAGAAAAAGATGCATGGAGGACACCTCGTTGTTGTGCATGTGATGATTCTGTGACGGTTCTAATGCCAGTAGAAATTGGAAAGACAGGGTGAATAGACACAAGGGGGTAGGATGGGGCCAAAATAAAACAGAAGTCAGATATCTCTCACTCTCTTTATATATATACAAAATAGCATGAAGATGGCACTCTCAGGACTCCAGAATATTTAAAATAAAACATAACTTTTAATGTCCATAGTTAAGAGAACGACGTTTCAGTTTGCAACCCAAACTTTTATCAGGATCACTCTCTGTGTATTTATATATATACAAGATCCAGTTCACTCTCTAACTCTCTAATTCACTAAACAGCAATTCAAAGCTCACAGAATGTAATATTTAACAATATAAGGCAAAAATAATGGAGGTTTCGTTACAGTATATAATGATACATTGCATAAGCCTGCCACAATGCCACTGTACCCCATTCTTGGCAGGTTTCCCTGGAGAACATTGCACAAAGCATAAACTGCCACCTCCCCATAGTGCATTCTGCTGCCATCTCTTCCCCAGGTAAACGATGCCCATGCACCCATCAGTCCACCTGATCTAAAAGAAAATGTGATTCATCAGAACAGGCAACCTTCTTCCATTGCTCCATGGTCCAGTTCTGACCAGCCTGCAGCTACCTTGCCCCTTAAGCAGCAAACTGTGATGCATTGTGTGTTCGGACACCCTTCTATCATGGTCAGCAGTATTTTATTTTAGCAAATTGAGTTACCCACATGCATCAGTGAGCCTTAGGCACCAATGACACTGATGCCAGTTGACTGGTTGTCCTTCCTTGCGTCACACTAGAAACATCACACAAGACTTGCTGTTTTGGAGATGTTTTGACCAAATCATATAGCCACCATCACTATTTGGCCCTCATCAAAGTCACTCAGATGTTTTAACCATTTTTCCTGCTTGAAAATTAAGAACTGACTGTTCACTTGCTGCGTAATATATCCTAGCCTTTGACAGGTTCCATCGTAACAATATAATCAATGTTATTCACTTCACTTCATCTGTTTTAAGTTTGTAGCTGAGCAATGTAATATATATAGATAGATAGATAGATATAAAACTCTCCCACATACACACAACACTCAGTCACATTCAGACTTCCCTTCACACACATAACACTCCACCAGCACATATATGCCCACACTCGGCTACCATACATACAGCACCCACAGAACAGAGCCCAGAAGAGACAGTACAAATGTCTCCTATTCTTAAGAAACCTGGTGCAAGAGTTTTTAGTTTTATAGTGTTATACAGGGACAATGAGTATGCTTCACTATATTATGGTTCAGTAAAGAGGTCAGAGACAACTAACTATGACCCATCAGTTGTTTCTGAACTAGCTCTGCTAGTGAATTGTAGGAGTTTTATTCTAACATGGATTCTGCATTTTGACACACCTGGACTACATGTTGACAAAAGCTTCTACAAAGATCTTTTTAAAGTGACTTAGATAAGCTGCATTAGTAGACTCTGTATTTCAAGTAATATTTATAGAGCACAACGTCTAGAGGACATTTCAACAACTTCAGTGCAACCTTCCAGCCTGCCCGTGATGTGGAATTTATACTATCATAAAAAGACCATTACTCTTTACCAAAAAGGGCAGTAGGTGAATATTTTAAATTTAAAAAAAAACAAAACAACAAGGTCTTATTCATTAGCAAAGAACACACTCACATCTCCTTCTGGCTACAATCGTACATTAGCATTGCTAATGCACTAAAGGTCTTCTTAATATATCTTCCCTAAATCCCCAACATGTAGACACACCTAACATCCTATTAACCCATCACAAAATCTGGATAGACATGGAATTGTTAGGCACTAATGGATTTCCACTTAGATGTCCCTTTCGCTCCTTCATTTAGACATTCCTTTGAAAGCCAGACATATCAGAACATTAGTCCTACTCCCCGACTAAACCTGGTCATTCACCTCCTATCTCCATGAAACTGTTGTGTTCTCGAACATTAATCTTGAGTAATCCTATAAGATCAGCCTTGCAATCAGTTTACCTGGGAACGCCTAAAACCATTCTTGCCTAATCACATTTCTTTTATGTTGTTTGTTACAGGAATGCTGCGTACCATTTGATCTAGTAAGTAGGCTTAGATGGGATTGTTGTTAAAGGTAACAAAGTTCTTAACTAATTTGAGCAACACTAGCAAAAGTAATTGGCAAATTAACAATATAATGCAGTGCGCCACAAAGGTGTTTGTGTCTGGTGTCTCAGATCATTTCAGAAAACTAAGGAGAAAGAATAAAAAGGTTAAATATGTCATGGGAAAATTAAAATCTTATTTTTAATTTATTATCATCCCATTCCATAATTTTCAGCGTTTATACAATGTTTTAAAACTCTCATAGTACATCCTGATGTTTAATAAAATAATTTTACATCCCAAGAAACACTCGCTCCAACTCCCCACTTATCTGACAACCTCCGGTCCACATCTATTATTATTATTATTGCCATTATCTAGCATCTGAACACATCAAAGGTGGAACAACCCTAAAGAAAACATTCAATATTTTCCCATTATAAAGTCCCTGAAAGTCTTGAACTCACTATCTATTACCAGAACCGCACATTTATAGTTGCCAATCTTTTTCTCCAATTAAAACACGTTTTGAATGAATAATATGAGCAGTATTCTGGGTGTTGAATTTAGGAGTTAAATAAAAAATTCCAATATATAGAATGGTATTATTTTCAGATGGTCCTGCATTTTTTACATTTTATTGTATCTCCAATTTGGTATGCTCTTTGTAATTGTTGTTACCTGTGATCTGTATTTGGACCCATTCTCTTTAATATTTTTATTAGTGATATTGCAGAAGGTCTTGATGGTAAGGTATGTCTTTTTGCTGATGATACTAAGATATGTAACAGGGTTGATGTTCCAGGAGGGATAAGGCAAATGGCAAATGATTTAGGTAAACTAGAAAAATGGTCAGAGTTGTGGCAGCTGACATTTAATGTGGATAAGTGCATCTTGGACGTAAAAACCCAAGGGCAGAGTACAGAATATTTGGTAGAGTCCTAACCTCAACATCTGAGGAAAGGGATTTAGGGGTAATTATTTCAGATTACTTAAAAGTAGGCAGACAATGTAATAGAGCAGCAGGAAATGCTAGGAGAATGCTTGGCTGAATAGGGAGACGTGTGGTAAATGATCACCACAAGAGGTATTAACAATAAAAAGAGGGAAGTGCTCATGCCATTGTACAGAACACTGGTGATACCTCACTTGGAGTATTGTACACAGTACTGGAGATCGTATCTCCAGAACAATATTGATACTTTAGAGAGAGTTCAGAGAAGGGCTACTAAACTGGTTCATGGATTGCAGGATAAAACTTACAAGGAAAGGTTAAAGGATCTTAACCAGTGATGTCCCGAACGGTTCGCCAGCGAATAGTTCCTGGCGAACATCGCTTGCTCACGTTCGTCACGGATGGCGAACATATGCACTGTTCGGTCCGCCCCCTATTCGTCATCATTGAGTAAACTTTGATCCTGTACCTCACAGTCAGCAGATACATTCCAGCCAATCAGCAGCAGACCCTCCCTTCCAGACCATCCCACCTCCTGGACAGCATCCATTTTACATTCATTGTGAAGCTGCATTCTTAGTGAGAGGAGGGACAGTGTAGCTGCTGCTGATTTGATAGGGAAATTGATAGCTAGGCTAGTGTATTCAGTGTCCACTACAGTCCTGAAGGACTCATCTGATCTCTGCTGTAAGGACAGCACCCCAAAAAGCCCTTTTTAAGGCTAGAACATCAGTCTGCTTGTTTTCCTTCTGTGTAATGTAATTGCAGTTGCCTGCCTGCCAGCCTGTGTGTCAGGCTCACGGCATATACTGTGCCCACTTGCCCAGTGCCACCACTCACTCACTGGTGTCACAATAGCTTGCATTTAAAAAAAACAAAAAACTTTTTTGACTGTAATAGCAGTCAGTTTCCTTCACTAGTGTGCGTTTCAGGGCCTGCCCAGTGCCACCACTCACTCACTGGTGTCACAATAGCTTGCATTTAAAAAAAAACAAAAACTTATTTTACTGTAATATAATAGCAGTCAGTTTCCTTCACTAGTGTGCGTTTCAGGGCCTGCCCAGTGCCACCACTCACTCACTGGTGTCCCAATAGCTTGCATTTAAAAAAACCCAAAACTTTTTGGACTGTAATATAATAGCAGTCAGTTTCCTTCACGAGTGTGCATTTCAGGGCCTGCCCAGTGCCACCACTCACTCATTGGTGTCACAATAGCTTGCATTTAAAAAAAAAAACTTTTTTGACTGTAATATATTAGTTTCCTTCACGAGTGTGAGTTTCAGGGCCTGCCAGGGCACAGTGTCACACCAGTGCAACTCATATCTGGTGTAACAGTAGTGTACATTTAAAAAAATAAAATTTCGGCTGTAATAGACTGAATAACAGTTAGTTGTCTGCCAGCATGTGTGTCAGGCTCACAGCGTATACTGTGCCCACTTGCCCAGTGCCACCAGTCATATCTGGTGTCACAATAGCTTGCATTTAACAGAAAATACTTTTTGGACTGTAATATAATAGCAGTCAGTTTCCTTCACACGTGTGCGTTTCAGGGCCTGCCAGGGCACAGTGTCACACCAGTGCAACTCATATCTGGTGTAACAGTAGTATACATTTAAAAAAAAAAAAAAATACAATTTTGACTGTAATAGATTGAATAGCAGTTAGTTGTCTGCAAGCGTGTGTGTCAGGCCTACAGCATCTACTCTACCAACTTCTGCCACTGCACAGTGCCACTCATATCTGTTGTCACAGTAGCTTGCACGCATAGTACCACTAATCGAAAAAAAAATGACAGGCAGAGGCAGGCCACCCCGCAGGGGCCATCATGGTCATGGTGCTGTGATTCCCTTTGGCCCTAGAATAATGCCCAGTGTTCAGAGGCCAAGTACCCTGAACTCGAAAAGTTCTGAGGACGTAGTTGACTGGCTAACACAGGACACCCAATCTTTTACAGCTTCCGCTCAGAACCTTGACGCACCATCTTCCTCCAGCTTAGCTTCGGGCACCTCTCAAGTTACCACTCGCCCGCATGCCACCACCAACACTAGCACCACAGCAGCTTCACTTGGTATGTCAGAGGAGTTATTTACACATCAGTTGGAAGAAATGAGTCATGCGCAACCATTACTGCCAGAGGATGTAGATAACAGGGATATGTCTCAGTCAGGCAGCATTACACACATGGACGTACGGTGTGATGATGATGATGTTGTGCCCGCTGCTGCTTCCTTTGCTGAGTTGTCAGATACAAGTGAAGCAGTTGATGATGACGATGCATCCGTGGATGTCACGTGGGTGCCCGCTAGAAGAGAAGAAGAACAGGAGGAAAGTTCAGATGGGGAGACAGAGAGGAGACAAGTTGGAAGCAGGGGGAGGTCGTCGCAAGGAGCTAGTGGCACAGTCAGACTGCATGCATCGGCACCCGGGGTCAGCCAGACAGCACGCCAATCAACGCATGCTGTTGCCACCACCAGAATGCCGTCATTGCAGAACTCAGCAGTGTGGCATTTTTTTTGTGTGTCTGCCTCTGACAACAGCGATGCCATTTGCAAACTGTGCCAAAAGAAACTGAGTGGTGGGAAGTCCAACACCCACCTAGGTACAACTGCTTTGCGAAGGCACATGATCGCACATCACAAATGCCTATGGGATCAACACATGAGTACAAGCAGCACACAAACTCAAAGCCGCCATCCTCCTCCTGGTCCAGCATCTTCAGCCACGTTAACCACTGCTGTCCTCCTTGCCCACTCTCAACCATCCGCCCCTCGTCTCTCGCCTTGAGCAGTTCCTGCTCATCTGCCCATAGTCAGGTGTCTGTCAAGGACATGTTTGAGTGTAAGAAGCCAATGTCACAAAGTCACCCCCTTGCCCGGCGTCTGACAGCTGGCTTGACTGAACTCTTAGCCAGCCAGCTTTTACCATACAAGCTGGTGGAGTCTGAGGCGTTCAAACAATTTGTAGCTATTGGGACACCACAGTGGAAGGTACCCGGCTGAAATTTCTTTGCACAAAAGGCAATCCCCAACCTGTACTTGACTGTGCAAAAGGAAGTAATGGCATGTCTGGCACACAGTGTTGGGGCAAGTGTCCATCTGACCACTGATACCTGGTCTGCAAAGCATGGTCAGGGCAGGTATATCACCTACACTGTGCATTGGGTAAACCTGCTGACGGCTGCCAAGCATGGAATGCGTGGCTCTGCAGAGGAGTTGGTGACACCGCCACGACTTGCAGGCAGGCCTGCTGCCACCTCCTCTACTCCTCCTACTCCATCCTCTTCCATAACCTCCTCGGCTGAGTCCTCTTCTGCTGCTGCATCTTGCTCCACATCAACGGCACCCCCCCCAGCTCCCCAGGTACTATTCCACATCCCGGATACGGCAGTGTCAGTCTTGGGGTTGACTTGCCTGAAAGCAGAGAGTCACACCGGACCAGCACTCCTGTCCGCCCTGAACGCACAGGTGGATCAGTGGCTGACTCCGCACCAACTGGAGATCGGCAAAGTGGTTTGTGACAACGGAAGAAATTTGTTGGCGGCATTGCATTTGGGCAAGTTGACACATGTGCCGTGCATGGCACATGTGTGTAATCTGATCGTAGAACGCTTTATGCATAAGTACCCAGGCTTACAGGGTGTCCTGAAGCAGGCCAGGAAGGTGTGTGGCCATTTCAGGCGTTCCTACACGGCCATGGCGCACTTTTCAGATATCCAGGGGTGAAAAAACATGCCAGTGAGGCGCTTGATTTGCGACAGCCCGACACGTTGGAATTCAACACTCCTAATGTTCGACTGCCTGCTCCAACAAGAAAAAGCCGTTATCGAGTATTTGTATGACCAGGGTGCTAGGACAGCCTCTGCGGAGCTGGCAATTTTTTTGCCACGGTACTGGATGCTCATGCGCAATGCCTGTAGGCTCATGCGCCCTTTTGAGGAGGTGACAAACCTAGTCAGTCGCACCGAAGACACCATCAGCAACATCATACCATTTGTTTTCTTCCTGGAGCGTGCCCTGCGAAGAGTGCTGGATCAGGCCATAGATGAGCGTGAAGAGGAAGAGGAAGAGTTGTGGTCGCCATCACAACCAGAAACAGCCTTATCAGCATCGCTTGCTGGACCTGCCCAACGCTGGAAGAGGATTGTGAGGAAGAGGAGTCAGAGGAGGAATGTGGCTTTGAGGAGGAGGAGGAAGACCAACCACAACAGGCATCTCAGGGTGCTCATTATCACCTATCTGGTACCCGTGGTGTTGTACGTGGCTGGGGGGGAAGAAAATACCTTCAGTGAGATCACTGAGGAGAGGAACAGGACATGAGTAGCTCGGCATCCAACCTTGTGCAAATGGGGTCTTTCATGCTGTCGTGCCTGTTGAGGGACCCTCGTATAAAAAGGCTGAAGGAGAACGACCTGTACTAAGTGTCCATGCTACTAGACCCCCGGTATAAGCAGAAAGTGCCTGAAATGTTACCGAATTACGGCAAGTCGGAAAGGATGCAGCAGTTCCAAAATCAATTAAAAAGTATGCTTTACACAGCGTATAAGGATGATGTCACAGCACAACGGGAATCTAACAGGGGAAGAGGTGAAAGTAATCCTGCTCCACCCACGACCACGCCGGCCAGGACAGGACGCTTTACAGATGTGTTGTTGATGGAGGACATGCGGAGCTTTTTAAGTCCTACGCATCGCCACAGCCCTTCGGGGTCCACCCTCAGAGAACGACTTGACCGACAGGTAGCAGACTACCTCGCCTTAACTGCAGATATCGACACTCTGAGGAGCGATGAACCCCTTGACTACTGGGTGTGCAGGCTTGACCTGTGGCCTGAGCCATCCCAATTTGCGATAGAACTTCTGGCCTGCCCCGCTTCAAGTGTCCTGACAGAAAGGACCTTCAGTGCAGCAGGAGGTATTGTCACTGAGAAGAGAAGTCGCCTAGGTCAAAAAAGTCTAGATTACCTCACCTTTATTAAGATGAATGAGGGATGGATCCCGAAGGGACTGACAGTGGGCGATACATTCGACTAAAAAGGGCCTGATGAGGGGGACGTAACAGGGTGTCGCGGCTGCCGGCCCGCCGCGTGATATTTAAATCCCTAGGTCACCCCAGTACCTTGCCCTGTCCTGGTTTCCTGTTCCTGGTTTCCTGAGAGTGCTTTATCATTGTGAATCTGATTTCCTGGTATCCTGATCTTGGCTTTTCTCTGGTTATTCTGAATTCTGGTTTCCCTGACTTGGCTTGTGTAAACGGAATTGTGTATTTTCTGGCTTCCTTGACCTCGGCTTTCCCTTTGACCATTCTCTGTCTCTAGCATATTAGTCCGGCCATTCTAAGGTCCAGTTTACGCTCTGTCTTTTTATTTTCCTTTTCTTGCCTATGTATATGTTTACATAGTTTCTGCGTGCTGGACCACACTAGTAGTCGTGACATTGGGATTAAACTGATAAGAATAGTTCTACTTAACACACCACTCCTATCTGGTGGCACATTAGATTGCACGCGCAGTGCCCCAAATTTGAAGAAGGAAGACCGACCAAGCATCTTTTTCCATCTCCCGGTTCCTAAAATCGATGCCATATACACGTCCCCTGATAGGGGACGTAACAGGGATTAAATTTATAGGAATAGTACTACTTAACACACTTTATAATAACGCAGAGAGAGGCAACGCAGAGAGAGGAGTCTGAAGAAGAGGAGTCAGAGGAGGAAGGTGGCTTTGAGGAGGTGGAAGACCAAACACAGCAGGCGTCCCAGGGAGCTTGTTGTCACCTTTTGGGGACCCTTGGTGTTGTACGTGGCTGGGTGGAGGAAGAGACCTTCAATGACATCAGTGAGGACAAGGAACTGGACATGGCTAGCTTGGTATCCAACCTTGTGCAAATGGGGAGTTTGCGGTTGTGCAAATGGACTGTTTGCGGTTGTTTGCGGTGCGTTAAACGGGGAGTTTGGTCTGTCACTGTGAAGCGGGCGTAACCCTTACACTACCTGATCGATACGACATCATACCTGATGTTTTAAAGCACGTTATTCCAAACAATTTAGGAATGTTAGGTGATGTATGCCCTTTATGGATTAAAACCAGACTCTGCATCAACTATGTAATTTTCCATGGGAGTTTTGCCATGGATCCCTATCCGGCATGCCACAGTCCAGGTGTTAGTCCCCTTGAAACAACTTTTCCATCACTATTGTGGCCAGAAAGAGTCCCTGTGGGTTTTAAAATTCACCTGCCTATTGAAGTCTATGGCGGTTCGCCCGGTTCACCCGTTCGAAAACATTTGCGGAAGTTCGCGTTCGCCGTTCGCGAAC
>OW240913.1:71693160-71803196 GCA_933207985.1 Pelobates cultripes | reverse complement strand
CGAAAATTTTATGTTCGCGACATCACTAATCTTAACATGTATAGCTTGGAGGAAAGACGAGATAGGGGGGATATGATAGAAACATTTAAATACATAAAAGGGAATCAACACAGTAAAGGAGGAGACTATATTAAAAAGAAGGAGAACTACCACAACAAGAGGACATAGTCTTAAATTAGAGGGGCAAAGGTTTAAAAATAATATCAGGAAGTATTACTTTACTAAGAGGGTAGTGGATGCATGGAATAGCCTTCCAGCTGAAGTGGTAGAAGTTAACACAGTAAAGGAGTTTAAGCATGCGTGGAATAGGCATAAGGATATCCTAACTATAAGATAAGGCCAGGTACTAATGAAAGTATTTAGAAAATTGGCCAGACTAGATGGGCCGAATGTTTCTTATCTGCCGTCACATTCTATGTTTCTATCTATTCTTTACCAGTCTACGCTATACAGCCTGCATATTGTGTGTACTTTCTATGTGCTTCATTACCTCTTGCCCTCCTGGGTATACATGATTCTTCCTTGACACTTTTTGTGTCTTTTTCTGTTTTTACCACCCCATAACTTTGGCCTTCCCTTTGCTTTACCACTGTTTCTATTGCATAGAAACCTGGTTTGCTCCTGTGTCTTCTTGACCGAGTCCTCGTCCATGTCCTTCTCTTTGCTGTCCTGTTTTAGATATAGAGGGGATTGTAGCATTTGCTGTATTAGGCGGCTGTATGCGGTATCTTCCATAGTGTTAAAGTAGAGATTTTAGATTGTAGCTACAATCTCTACTTGTACACTATGGAAGATACCACATACAGCCGCCTAATTAAAGTAAATGCTACAATCTCTTCTTGAACACTATATAGGGGGGTTTATCCAGCCTATTTACTCAGGAACCTCTCTTCTCACAGTTCTCTCACACTGTCGCTTTGCTGTGGTTATCCCACCTACCTCTCCCTTTATCAATCTATTTTCCCTAAAATGGAAAATTACTGTTATGTTTCACCTGCATATATTAAGTTGGACTTTGAAAAGTTCTCCTTGGGTATAGAAACTCGAGAAATCATGTTCCCACAATTATCCAAGAGATCCCAGCTTGATATGCTAATGGGTACAGTCAGGTATCATGTTCCAGACTTTATACTTCATTTTTGCAGATACATTTTTAAATGGGCACTGTTTTAACCCCTTAAGGACCAAACTTCTGGAATAAAAGGGAATCATGACATGTCTAACATGTCATGTGTCCTAAAGGGGTTAAACACAGGGTTTTTTTTAAGCCAAAGCATGAGCTGTGATCCAAAAGGACCAGTGGCTATAACCAGCCATGCTGCCAGTTGTCGTCTCTCTGAAAGCACATAGCTAAGCACCAAAAAGATTGTGCTGAGGCCAAACATGATAAAATTCTCCATATTGCAAATAGAACAATTACTGTTATACATTACCTGCATATGTCAAGCTGGACTGTGAAAAGTCACCCTTGGAGTATATATATACATTCTCTTTTACCCCATTTTTAAATGCACTCTTTTTCTGCTTCTCCATTAGTTTTATCAAAGCATGTAGCCTCCAGCATTTGGTTATAGACTTATACACGTGGGGAAAATGTAGTTTAGCCAAATCACTTGGCCCTGAAAAAAGTTTTGTTCAGGAAGTCCAATGGCCGTCCATGTGGTGGTTCAGCTTGTCTGAATACTGTCCATGCAAAATATTGGGGAAAATCATCTTGACTAACTAAAAAAGCGTGAAAATGGGCCAATCAGTGTACTGCAAATATATACATGTTATTTATACATATTCAGTACATTTTCACTCCATTTGGTTTACAGATGAAGTGATGAAAAGTAATCAACAGAGGGAGAAAGTACATTTTAATATTTTAATCAACATTTAGTGGCTAGTCCTTAACCATCAATAACCTCTTTTTTTTTTTTTTTTTTTATTGCCATGGATGAAATCACAAAACAAACAAACATTCCTGTCCACTGACCGGCTTGTTTGTTCATGCTACACCGCTATGACACATCCGATTTGTAGAATACGGACAACCCACAAAGATTCTAATGAATCCCATGTTATTTGAAATGAAATGCACAAGTCTGTTTAGTAAGTATAATTGTGATTAGAAAGTGTATTTACCGGTATGTAAATAGTTGAGCTTTTTAGTACTCTACATATTCATTCTACATATGGACAATACAGGATATCTTAGTGATGCTATTGAACTGCATTAACCCTATGTGTGCCAGGTATGTCTGTAATCAGCATTCCTGCAATTTACTGCACAGATTCCCAACGCCTACAAGGTTTACAGTGTGTCAGGAATCTAGAGTGGCATTCACTTCAAACCACACTCATTGTTAACATATCTGCTCTCTTTATTTGAGTGTCATTGCAAACTGAGAGCATTGTAATTGGTCTTGTGGTCATCTGGTGTCTGTAATAACTCCCTTGTCAGTCAAAATTACAGACACATCCAACCCTCTAACACTGTGAAATGGCTGTAATTAAGAAGATCCAGGTTATTCATTAGAACGGACAGTAGTCTGAGTCTGATTATTATAGTGTTTGCAGAAGAATGGTCATAATAAGGTAAAGAAGAGGCAATGACCTTGTAGCTATTTAACTACTTCTCCTCTAATGGTCATTGTACTTGTGTGTTGTCATATTCCATATGACATTCACAGACGTAATCAAAACCTTCAGATATACTGTTTGTCTACATTTGTTCTATAGATTAGATTAAAGTTGAATTAAGCGTCACCTTCTATTCTAATTCAGTAGGTAAAAATACAGCTTCCATGATGCTTTGCTAAAGGCATTCCAATACATGCAAAGCATCATGGGAGCTGTAGTTCTAAACCATCTGGGGATCTACCTTTTGGGCACCCTTGCATTAGATCATACATTCTTCATTCCATATGCCTAAATTTGTTTGCTGTCCTTTACTTGTATATATCTCTATTGTACACTGCAGTGAAATATGTGATCATGTTGTAAATAATGTAATTATATTTGTGCTGCAACAATTGCTCAACTTCTGTTACTCTGGCTGTGACCCACTGAGTTGTCAATATACATTTCATTCACCAGCTGGTCTCTGAGGACACTTATGTAACTATTGTATTAAATGTATTAGATATTTAGTTAGTTTCTAAATATGTAATGAGGATACATAGACGCACTGGTTTTGGTAAATCAGAATTATTTTCAATTACATGGTATTTTTATGGAATTGTTAAATTCTCCCTTTAAAATTATTATAAAGCACTGCGGAATAAGTTGGCGCTATATAAATGCCAATAAAAATGGTATTATGTGCCATTATATTATGTCCCATAATATCAAAATGTCGTTTTTAAGGAACATTCTAGCACAATAGCCAATATAGATTACAGTATATATAGAGTTTTGAGTCGGTTTGCTGAAAAAGAGGGTTTCCTGGCTATCTCCTCATCTGAAGACAATGTTAACTTGCTCATTGTCCCTCCAAACGATATGTATGAAACAAGCACACATTACATGCTTAGCCCTCACAATAAGAATGTCACGATCAGGGCTGGACAGGGGATACAAGGCAGCCCTGGAAAAAAAAATATCTATGCCAGCCCCATAAGTCATTGTGTCATGTATTGTCACATGTAATATGTAAGGCTATGTCTTGCCACCCTAGATGATTGAGTAATATATAAACACATTATATATATATATATATATATATATATATATATATATATATATATATATATATATATATATAATATTGTGAGTATATATATTACTCAATCATCTGGGGTGGTAAGACATAGCCTTACATATTATTGATTAATATATTTCTTTTTCTAATATAAAAAATTGGTCCTTTCAGAGTCAAACATTTAATTATACAGGCAGCATACTCACTTGCAGACACAGACAATCTCACTGACACACACAAGCTCATTGATACACTGCCTCATAGACAAACAATCTCATTGATATACATAAGCTCATTGACATAAAAACACTAGCCCACAGATGCACACAAATAGGCTCACTGACAGACAATCTCACTGACATGCACAGACAAGCTTATTGGTATACACACACAAACATAGTACAGACAAACTCTGACATGTACAAGTTTACTACAGACAAGCTCACTGTCACACACACACACATGCTCAGTGACACACACATGCTCACTACAGACAAGCACACTGACACACACAAGCTCACTACAGACAAGCTCACTGACACACAAATGGTAATTACAGACAAGTTCACTGACACACACTTGCTCCATAATGAAAAGCTCACTGACACACACATGCTCTCTGCAGAAAAGCTTGTTGACATAAGCATGCTCCCTACAGAAAAGCTCACCGATACATGCATGCTTCCTACAGAAAAGCTCACTGACACACACACATGCTTCCAACAGACAAGCTCACTGACACACATGCATGCTCACTACAGACAAGCCCACTGACACACATATGCTCACTACAGACAAGCTCACTGGCACACACATACAATCTCACTCACTAGCAGCCACACACATACACATAAACTCACTCACTAACAGGCACACACACACACACAAGCTCACTCGCTAGCAGGCCGCACACACACAAGCTCACTCACTAGAAGGCACACACACGTGTGGAAGGCGGAGCTTCTATTCAGGAGGCGATGCTTACGTGCGGGTGTGGGGTATGCGGCCAGAAATCATGTACATTTTGAAGGGAGACTGACAGGTCTCCCTCCAGTCACCAGCAGCCTAACTGCCGGCCGCACCAGCCCCCAGCTCCTCCCTCTTTACTCCCTTCAGACTGAGAGGAAAATCCTTTAAATTACAGTAGCCCTTAGTGCTATTTGGTTCTCCTTGCGACTGTATTGTTATTTCTGTTAAGGACGAACATGGGCATAAAATTCTGTTCAGTTCGGCACTTCCGAAATTCAGACTTCGGCAATTCGGTTCAGTTAGGGTTAGGGGTAGAGGTAGGGTTAGGTTTAGAGGTAGGGTTAGGGGTAAGGTTAGTGGCAGGGTTAGGGGTAGGGTTAGAGGTATGGCTAGGGGTAGGTTTAAGGGTTAGGGGAAGGGTTTGGGTTAGGGGTAGGGCTAGGATTCCTGTCATCATTCCCATAATTTTCCCTCCATTTCCTGTTTTGCCACTTCTGAACACTTCGGCACTTCCCAAATTCAGCACTTCGGCAATTCGGTTCAGTTCGGCACTTCCGAAATTTGGACTTCGGCAATTCGGCACTTCGGTTCGATTAGGGGTAGGGTTAGGGTTAGGGGTAGAGGTAGGGTTAGGTTTATAGGTAGGGTTAGGGGTAAGGTTAGTGGTAGGGTTAGGGGCAGGCATGGGGGTAGGGTTAGTAGTAGGGTTAGGGGTATGTTTAAGGGTTGTTAGGGGCAGGGTTTGGGTTAGGGGTAGGGTTAGGATTCCTGTCATCATTCCCGTAATTTTCCCTCCCTTTCCTGTTTTGCCACTTCCCAACACTTTGGCACTTCCAAAATTCAGTATTTCGGCAATTCGGTTCAGTTCGGCACTTCCGAAATTTGTCACTTCATCAATTTGGCAATTCGGCACTTCAGCAATTCGGTTCAGTTTGGCACTTCAGAAATTTGGCAATTCAGACATTTGGAAACATCGGAATGTCCGAATTGCCGAAATCGTCTGAATTTACATTGAGAACGAAACTAATTGCACTTGTCTCATTTCTGTGTACTAACTCGACTTGGCTGTAGACTTCTCTGTTCTCTGGTTTCCTGACTCCACTTGTATTTTGACCTCCTGATCTCCGGTATCCTGACTTTTGGCTATTCCTTGACTACACTTTTCTACCTACGTTAAACCCGACCATTCTAAGGTTCGGTAATACGTGTTTGGTTCTTCTGTGGGTTTACATATTGCGTGTTGGGTTATCACACGGCCGTGATAAAGAGGGATTTGTGACTGGGATTTTGGTTGATGCTTCAACATCTCCATATGATTGGTCACTGGTACCAGTAATAGGTTCCCTGCACTGACCAGTGAAGCCTACTAAAAGTTTCTGTTGACTTTCTTTTCTTTTCCATCCAGAGGTGCAGTGAATTATCTGGCTCATATTATGTATGTTGTTTTTTTTTCTATAAACAGATGATGCAAGGTTTGATTATCGATTTCATAATTTCTGTGGATTCAACATATACTGGTTTGTTGACAAAGCATCACATGGAGATAATTGGTAACAATAAATTAAACACATCAATAAAAAAAAGTGTGGTTGATCATGTACTTAAGATGACTTTTAATATATATATTGTGTATATATACACAAAACATGGTTAGAATGTTCATTTTATACCCACAAATAGCTCAGTCTCAATAAGCAATGTAATATGAGATTTTATTCCAGAAATCTGGACAGATGGGGATTGGACAGACTCATGTTGCAAAAGTTAAAAATCACCGCTTTGATTGTCATATTGTAAAATCCAACATTTCATGCCCAACAATCACCAGGCATAACATGAAGAAATACAAATGGCCTGGAGAACCTTGTCTCCGAATTGGGAATCGTTTAAACCATGCATGTATCTGAGAATGTTTTATAAGTTGGACATGCATACATGATTGATTAGCAATAGAAATAGCAAAGCATTTTTTAATGTACTGTAGCTACTTTTAACATTCCAAATGCTGTCCATTAATGCGTCTGCACCCATGAATTCTAGTGCACCTATAGGTTATGTGTGCACTACTTATTAAAACAGGAATATGGTTTTCTAGCTGGGCTGCACAAATCATTCAAATTGTAATGAGTCCTTGTTTTTGAAGAGTTAAATCACAGGTGATAAATTGTGTGGGACTCCAACTCTCATAATGCTCTGTAAGATTATGGCTGGCAGAGGATTCTGGAAGTCATAGTCTAACCACGTCTAGTCTCACTACGTCTGTAGGGGGCGCAGTCTGACACTTCCAGGTAAAATGTTTTTCAGTGCAGATAACTTTTGTAATTAATCAGTGGATATGTAATTAGATATAATTAGCTAAATACACATTCGAGGACCATCAGCAGACCTACAAAATATATCAAGAGCTCTTTAGAATTATACTGTTTAATATTTTTTACTTCTTCATAATCATCCAAAAACACTCTCCTGAAACTAAATCAGTAATTGTTTATAATACGGGTCAGAACTGGAACAATTTTGAATGGTACTTAGAAAACTGGCAGAAACAAACCATTCTCTGCTGATAGTGTCATCAACACAGCTAGGCTACCTAGGCAATGGAGAATTGTGACATCAACTGTGGGAAACATGGTCTGTAGGGGTTGGAAAAGCTTGGTTACATTAGGGACAGCCATGCCAAGTCTGATCATGGGACATCAAATTAAATAATGCCTATGGCACAAAAAAAACACAACATATTTTCTAAATGTTTTCCTTTTTTACACTTCATTATAAATCCTCAATATCAATATTCTTTTACTACTTTAGCTTATAGTTTTCGTTTACTCAGTCTGCTGGTCACCGCTCAATGAGTGAACTAATTACAATGGGGAACTAGAACCTCCATGTCTGAGCTTTGTAGTGCAGGGCTTAACTCTCCGGCTGTGAGTGATCAGCTGACTCTCTCGGCCAGTGAGCTAGCTCTCTATTGCAGAGTGTAGCTAAAAGAGCTAATGGACATTCCTGCTTAGGAGCTTCTGGTTCTTAGTTCTCAGTATCTGAGGTAAGGTCCATGATTGGGTAGACCCTAGATAAGAAGACAAACTGTTCTACTGCTCTAAAGTAGTTTGCCTACAATGGTTAGGGAGTGATAGGGCACCATAACAACTACAGCATATAAACACCCAGCACTTCCAAGTGCAGGTTTACAACAAATCGTGTTTTCCACTAGTTTTCCACTAGATGTGAACAATAACTCCCAGCATGGTAACTGAGCATACTGTCAGTGGCAGTCAGCATCGGTACAACTGCTAGAACATGTCTCTTTCTACTGCAGTATTTACTCAAACCTTGCTTTGTATACATGAAACAAGGTGATCAGAATGTCTTTCCTGCTGCTTTGAAGGATGTTAATTGCTGTTTTACCTTTCCTGCACAGGGCGTGTGCTTTGGGTGCTTTTTGCTTCAGGTGTGTCTGAGAGCTGTCAGTTTGAAAAGCCCAGACATGTCTGATTTTTATGAGTGTACCTCGTGCCTTCTACACATAGCAAGCCACAAAGAAAAAGATAAAAAATACCTGCCCACATGGATTTTTATTAAGTGCAAGCTTAATCCCTTTCATAACGCAGAAAAAATTATTGCTTGGCATGACTTTAACCCCCCTGAGAGTGTTTTGTCTGGTTATTTACTCTTATATCAGAATTGTTTACGCCATTATCTCTCGATCTGCTTGCTCCGGCCTTTCAGTTGATTGTTTGAATGCATTTATTCCAGTTTATTTGAGGGCTGGATCAGCAATGTGCATCTCTTAGTCTACTGTCCCAATTGCTGCCTCGGACCCTTATAGCTTATATTGCTCTTCAGTACTGCCGAATCAACATATAACTAATATAAGTATGTATTAACAGAATTATACTTGTGTTATTTCTGAAGCAAGAGAATCCAGTTTAGTAATATAAAAAGAGCAATTGCTTCTACATATTCTCTTTAGCTCCCACACTGATGACAGGAGGGTAACAGAACTAGCAGTTAAAGAAAAGCCGTAGTGGTTATGGTGCTTAGTGTGCCCCTTTAACATTACCTTTGGTGTGATAGTTAATATGTTGCTGTTTTATTCTTATGAGCGTGTGATGAGTTAATTGATTGCAATTCCTCGTACCTTGATTATCATACCCCAATATGTTGATGGTAAGATTAAGATCTTTATTTAATGACAGACTTAAACTACTCATATACATAAGAAAAGAGCCAGCATACACACTTAGTTAGATAGCAGGACAGGTGTCAAAACTGTGAGTCCTGATATTCCCAAGAATATTCAATTTTTGTCAGTGCAGGGTACATCCCTAACCAAAACTGTGTGACGAAATGCCATTTGTCACTGGATTTTTAGGTGACAAGCTGCCCTTTGCCCCTGGCTGTTGGAGGAGCCTGATTGCCAGCCTCCTTCCTCATGACTATGGCCTCAGGGAGATTTTGCCCTTTAAAAACATTATTTGGCCATATCGGATTTTTTCACTACTTCTGGCCCTTTAAATACTATGGGGAAGGATTGGTACTTTTTATATGGCACTTCGGATGCAGCCGAAGTGCCGAAGTAGTCGAAGTGGCCGCCATTCGACAAATGAACACGTGGCGGCGGCCATTTTAATTTAGTCGAACGCGGTCAGCGGTGTGTGCCCGTTCGTACATTCGAATGAGACTTAGTCATTTTTTCTATGTGGACTGACTTTAACATTGGAAATAGACCGGCCGCACAGCCAAACTCTGTGGAACTGTTTTGGGCAGGAAATCCTGCGTGCGGTCGGTCAAAAGAGGCTTTTCCAAAACTTTAACCCCATGGAAAATGAGCGCTGTTCACCTATATTGGGCGCTCAGATCCGAGCTATCTGGGGATAGGTTAAATGTGGGGGTTCTGTGTAATATAATAAGAATTATGTATTTTTATGTACTTTTACGTATTTTTGCTGTTAGTGTAAAATGTAGATATTTTCTGTACCTGGAGATAATTGAGTTTACTGCAGTGCCTTAAGCCAATTATCTCCAGGATGGAGAGGAGGGATTTCATTGTGTATATGGGAGTGTTATTATGTTAATTAGTGTTCCCATTGGTTTGTGTCCCTTTTGTCACAGTTTACCACCAGGTCCAGGGGGTGTGCCTCTGGCCTGAAAACTTGTATATAAGGAGTAATAAACGCTCATTGGAGTCAGATCATCTTGTACCTTCATGAAGTTTCAGCTCATGTTTGGGGGATTGGAGAACTACACTCTGGGGATTGCTATAATCACTATACTCCCCAGGGTATAATCACTAAGCTCTGCTAAGAGCTTGTTCCTGTTCCTGCTCTCTGGAATTTGGAGAGGTCAACCTACTGGAAGCTAGACCCTGGTCTTGGGTCCAGAGTGGGTGGAGACGGCGAGACCCCAACCAAGCTGCGGCGGTTTGTGGGGTCTGCAGTGGTTATGGTGTCAGGTGAAGTGCTTGGAGACCTCGGAAAGCACTAGGAGCATCCGTCAGCAGAAGGTACCCGGTCGGGGTGCCAGCGGTTCCGTTACATGCGCTAATATGGATTTCTTTTTTATCCATGGGAAAACTTGTGCAATCATATTAAGGCAGCAATCTTAACACATTTGGCTACAATGGAATAAATTGAGATTAAATATTGTGAGCATTGTTGAGTGAAATGAAGTGGGGTTTGCACATTTTACTCCATTTTCCAAAACAGTTAAAACACCAAATCCAATAAGATAATGATTATTATAAATAACAAATATTTAAGAAGACTAAAACAAATAACAGAGCATGATAGATGACAATGTATAAATAATGGCCTTTACAAATGCAAAATAATATTTTTTACAAATTGTACTCCGGAGACACATTTCGTCCACGCTTCCAGACTTCCTCAATCAGTATTTCCAGATTAGTGTTATTGTTTCCTCTTGTATGTACATTGACTGAGCATTTATCTGCATTTAAGGGAACTAAACCATTAAGAGTTTATCTGGAGAATAGGGAAAACTGCCATTCCAATGTCAAATAACAGAGATCTGAAAACTTTAAGTGTAAAATTGTTACATGCGTACATTCTTCATGTTACAGTAAATACATTTTGTGCTATTTATTGCTTTATATAATATACATGATAACATGCCTCCGAACTGTCCTGATATCATCAGGACAGTCTGATTTTTGGGTTCTGTCCCATTGTCTGACTTAGTTCCCTGGTGTTCTGAATTTGGGGAAACCATGGACGTGCATTGCACAATAGATATGCCCATGCACTAGACGTGTTATCAGTATTTTCAAGGCACTAGGACCCTGCAGGGTCTGCCCTCAGTGGGTTGGCTTAAATGATGGACAGGCATTCATAACAGCCTTTAATTCTAACAGATTCTTCACCATTCTCAATTGCATCACTGGTCTCCCCCCTTTACCTCCCTCCCTCCGGCATCCAGAGAATCAGGTTGGGAGGTAACTGTTAATGCACCTACCAAGAGAATCCTAAAGCCATTTCTCCTTATATTCAATCATATTCATTGATTTAAAGGATATTTCAATTTAAATTTTTATCTTCTTAACAATTTAGGAGATACCCCCTAAAATAAAACATGCAGGTAAAAATATATACGGTATATGACAAAACAGCTTGTAGAAGCGTTTTCTACCTTTCCAACCCTCCCCTTTTTTCACAGCCCTGACTTTTTCCTCCAATCAGAGGCTTCTCATTGAGAAGCCGCTGTGCTGTAGCTGTGAGTGTGCACATACAATCGATCACAGCATTCCTATGCTTCTTAATGTAGTCCACTATTTTAGAAGGGGTGAAGGTTGGCACGTGCCAGCACAGCGCACCTGCCCCAGTTATAAAAGTGCTGATTTCTATTGAAATTTTGTAAACTGTCATGAAACTAACAGACTCCAGATGCATAGGGCGCTTAACCCCTTAAGGACACAACCTTTGGAATAAAAGGGAATCATGACGGAATATTTCCGTCATGTGTCCTTAAGGGGTTAAGCAAGTAGAAGAAATGTTTTTGTTCGAGGAGGGTTCCTTTTTAATTAAATAAAATCTTCAAAATATGTTAATATTTTAAAAGTTAAATAAACAAATTGTTTGACTATAATTAATAAATGTGCGTGTCATTCTAGAACAGAAGTGATCCAATAATAATAATAATCATAATGCATATATAACAGTGAGTGACAGTAAAATAGTTAGATACATAAATAGAAGAGCATTTCTTATATTGTAATAATTTTTATTAGTTTCATGTAATTGCTGCTCGTGACAGCAATGCGAGAAGTGAGGAGACTGATTGAACAATAACTCTTAATTGACTTAGCTGTGTAGGTGGGACCATGGATAGGTGCTCTTTAAATAGCCTCACCTCTCAAAAATCAAGCATATAAAGTGGTGATTATGTACATTTTAAAATACACGAACAGGTTGCAGCCTTTATGGAAATATTGTATCAAGATTTCACCCAAAAAAATAACACTTACCTAAATAATCACAATTTATTTATTTTTTTAAAGTTTTAACATGTATTTAGAAAACACAGAATGAGAGAAAATTAGATTTATCAATAATATATTAATAAATGTTGGATTAACAAAGGAACCGCTTTCACAAAAATAAATGTGTACACTCCAGCCTCCTTTATGGAAATCTAAAATAATATTAAATTAACATTTTAAAAATGCCTAACGCGTTTTGTGTACCAGAATGCACATTGATAACCCCTTGAAAGTCATTTGGGTGGACTAATGATTGTGGATCTAAAGCAAATTTCTTCTCTCATATTTGTCTAGATTGTAACCTTTTGGGTTCCTAATTCTGTATTTTTCCATTTCTCATATGACTGTCTCTCTGTTGTGCGATGCTGGAAAATATGTTGGCATCTTATCAATAAATGTTAATAATACCCAGAGCAGATCCTCAACAGGGATGTTAGCGTGGTAAAAATTGTCACGTATTTACAAAACAGAGAGCACAATTACAGACATGCAGTAAAAATTGTGATTATACAGATGAAGGGAATAAATGGCATACTTAATATATTTTTTTTAATCAAGTTAGAATATCTTGTCATTTGAGATGAAAAGACTGCTGAGAGATTGTTTTCAGTCTTGAATTTAATAATCCTAAATTATGCTCATTTATTTGAAGAGTCATCCCAGTATGGAAGTCTCTGTCTGAAATGGAAGGTCTAAAGTTTTCAAGAGGGCTCTGGCAGAGGGGCTGCATTCATTGTCTGTTACAGCCCACAGAGAAAAGCTCACCCGGAGCTTCGTCTGAAGTTCCGTCTTAACGTTAAGAGCATACATATCCACTGAGAGGGAGAGGTAGAGAGAGAGGCAACAACAGACACAGGAAGGGGAGAGAGGGGCAGAGTGAGAAACAGAGAGAAATAAAGAGAAAAATTCATTGAGAGAGATACAGAGAAGAGTAGAGAGTCAGGGTGTAAGGCAGGGAAAAGAGCTAGGAGAGCTAGGGGTGACAATGAAGAGAATAAGAGAGCGAGACAAAGTGTAAATTCATAGAAAAACTCTTGCCACATACAACACGCTTTTTTTTTCAATCAGACACATCACAGTAGATTCTGGTATGATTGACAGCGGTAATATTATCCATGCAGAAATCACGGGAAAGAAATGAGGGCCTACTGTAGCATTAGAAAGGTGATTTTAAAAACTATGACATGCATTTGCAACCAACTCCATCAAGAATTGAGTGTCAGTTTCCACTGCATAATGCAGCAGTCACACACACTGACATCATCACTGTAACTACAGTGAGGAAAAAAAGTATTTGACCCTCTGCTGATTTTGAACGTTTGCCCACTGACAAAGAAATGATCAGTCTATAATTTTAATGGTAGGTGCATTTTAACAGTGAGAAACAGAATAACAAAAAAAATCCGGAAAAACGCATGTCAAAAAAGTTATAAATTGATTTGCATGTCAATGAGTGAAATAAGTATTTGACCTCTTTGACTTAGTACTTGGTGGCAAAACCCTTGTTGGCAATCGCAGAGGTCAGACATTTCTTGTAGTTGGCCACCAGGATTGCACACATCTTAGGAGGGATTTTGTCCCACTCCTCTTTGCAGATCCTCTCCAGGTCATTAAGGTTTTGAGGCTGACGTTTGGCAACTCGAACCTTCAGCTCCCTCCACAGATTTTCTATGGGATTAAGGTCTGGAGACTGCCATTTTCAGTGCCCTGGCTGAGGGAAGGCGGCTGATTCGGTGCAGTTTTCCTGTCCCTTTAGCAGAAAAACACCCCCAAAGCATAATGTTTCCACCTCCATGTTTGATGGTGGTGATGGTGTTCTTGGGATCATAGGCAGCATTCCCCCTCCTCCAAACACGGCGAGTTGAGTTGATGCCAAAGATCTTGATTTTGGTCTCATCTGACCACAACACTTTCACCTAATTCTCCTCTGAATCTGAATCATTCAGATGTTCATTGGCATACTTCAGACAAGCCTGTACATGTGCTTTCTTGAGCAGGGGGACCGTGCAGGCGCTGCAGGATTTCAGTCCTTCACGGCGTAGTGTGTTACTAATTGTTTTCTTGGTGACTATGGTCCCAGCTGCCTTGAGATCATTAACAGATTCCTCAATGTTCTCATGATCATTGAAACTCCACAAGGTGAGATCTTGCATGGAGCACCAGACCAAGGGAGACTGAAAGTTATTTGGTGTTTCTTACATTTGCGAATAATCGCACCAACTGTTGTCACCTTTTCACCAAGCTGCTTGGCGATGGTCTTGCAGCTCATTCTAGCCTTGTGTAGGTCTACAATCTTATCCCTGACATTCTTGGACAGCTCTTTGGTCTTGGCCATGGTGGAGAGTTTGGAATCTGATTGATTGATTGCTTCTGTGGACAGGTGTCTTTTATACAGATAATGAGCTGAAATTGGGAGCACTCCCTTTAACCCCTTAAGGACACATGACATGTGTGACATGTCATGATTCCCTTTTATTCCAGAAGTTTGGTCCTTAAGGGGTTAATAGAGTGCTGGTAATATAAGCTTGTTACTTGTAGAAAAGACACCCGGGAGCCAGAAATATTGCTAATTGATAGGGGATTGAATCCTTATTTCACTCATTGACATGCAAATCAATTTATAACTTTTCTTACATGTGTTTTTCTGGATTTTTTTGTTGTTGTTGTTATTCTGTCTTTCACTATTAAAATACACCTACGATTAAAATTATAGACTGATCATTTCTTTGTCAGTGGTCAAACGTTCAAAATCAGCAGGGGATCAAGTACTTTTTTTCCCTCACTGTATTGTGTTCAGTATATGAAGTGGGGCCCAGTGTGAGTATGAGCACAATATTGAGAAGGCAAAGTCAACGTATATTTGCTAGTCATTTGACCATCACAGTATAGAGATAAACAAAACAAAAAATCACTGACATCTGTGAGTTGCAATGTCCATTCACAGATTAAAATAAAGAAGCTAACGACATATATTAGAACAGAGGAATTAGCCTGGTTCACAAGCTGGTTAATCTGACAATTAAGTCTCAGCCAAAAGATCCTGCCACAACTAAATGTATGTGATCTCGAAGATGTAGGTGTAGTACAAGGCGCATTGGTTTGTATCTCACAGATGTTTTCTACAACGTTTATATCAGTCAATCAGCCCTATTACTGTTTGCATGATGTAATAAATTGTTTTTAATACATTGGATTAAAGGAAATGTTTTTAAATACCAGCAACAATACACTTTTGATTATTGAACACCGCATGCTTATTTTTGTCAACAGTTATGCATGCTCTGACCCACGTCTACCAAGGATTACTTTACCCAGTATCACTCAGCTAGTCCTAGTTCACCCAATGCTTGCAGTGAATGAGCTCCATATCACTGTTCTGCGCTAACAGACAATATAAAAAAATTATGGATTTTTAGAACATACAAGAAATGTCAATGTGATAGTGCTCACAAATAATAGTCTCTAAATAGTAGACGTTTTAGTCTTTAGTACAGCAAGGACTTTTCCTTGGGTAGGGCAGCTGTGTTTATTTTCTTGTTGATGCAGAAAGGGCGGACATAGTGTAATAGCTAGCTCTACAATATATATAACGTGCGGTGGTATAATCCCCACGTATAAGATGTATTGGAGGTGTCCGTTTGGTTCACGATGACAGGAACCCAGGGAGAAATAGGCGACAGATAGTGCTCTCAATAAAACAAGTGATGTATGGGATAAGAATAGTTAAAATATAGAGCAGACTAACTGCTCTATGATGACAGCGTCGGTGGTTTGATCCCCACCTAGGATTGCTTTGGAGTAGAGATAAAAGATACCAGGAAGTATGAAAACAGTATTAAAACTAAATTAAAAAGGCAATTGGCACAGCACACAAGTATAGTGACCAAAATCCTTCAATAGTTAAAATACAAAGCAGTAACATTTATTAAAAATCTGTTGCATTCATTGTGCAAACAGTACTTCACTATTTTTTTCTTCAGAGAATGAAACACCAAAATCTGTTTTATTGCACATGCAAGCGGTTTTGTATATTTCCCAACTGCGTGGCTGCACAGATCTCCAAAGAAACATATGAGAGAAAAGTATATTCTCCCTTACAGACGATATATCTCATTTGCTGTTTGAAGAAGCAGACATGTAGCAGAGATAACACTCAAATGGGTTTTGAAGTGGGGGAGGTTTTTTTCTGGAAGAAAAAAAAAATTGTGTTAATAAAAAAAAAAAAAATAGACGATTTTACATAATGTCGTATCAGCAATATAGAGAAATGTAAAACAGGAAATCCACTTGCCCTTCAGCAGAAAAGCTGAGTTCAGCTGTCAGTTAGTAGCCCTTGAGCATGTACAAGATGGCAGGCCTCTTTACTGAAAGACTTTGAGATCCCTGGGAGAGAATAGTCTGTGATGTATGTAGTGAAAGGACCACATTATGCTAGAATGTCAAATATGTATGAATTAGTAAATAATCCTCCCCAATTCCTGTGAAGTTAGCTAAGACAGCAAAACAAACAACAATAGGGGTAATTGAGTGAGTTCATTCATTATTACAAAAAAATTCAAAGCCTCGGCTTCTGTTCTTAATTTCCTACTTAAGGGACGCTTTTGCATACAGTTTCGGAGATGCAGCAATAATCTGTGGATGCTTTAAGAATACAAGGTAGTGACAATAGGACTCAAGGCAAGCACATTAAACTGCACAGTGTTTCAATCATTACTGTACAATTCTTAGTACAATCCCAAACTGAATTGATACCTATGTTATAAAATACATGATTGCGTGTAAGCTAATTCTAAATAGCTAGCATATAGATAGAAATAGCTAGGGCCTTGTTTCAGGAAGGAGATCCTAATCCAACAAGCAGACTAAAAAATAATAAGACAATTTAATTAACAAAGGGTAGGCACACTAGCCAAATTACATGAGTGTATTAGCAAAAACAGAGTAGCCAAAAGAGGGTGCTCACTCAAATGCCCTCTTTCCCCAAGGACCTAAGCAATCTACAAATAAAACTGAGTGAGGAGCACAACCGTAGAGATAAAAAAACGAAAATAATTAAAATTAGTATGATTTTTAGAATACTGAAAATACACAAACTTTTTGGTACCTAGCTTCATGCCGTCAGAGAGACTTCAACATCCAGACCAGATCGGGCACTATGTTGACGAGATGAGCGTTTTCAATCATGCAAATATACATTTTAAATTTAAATTTGGAGCGTTTTATTTTGGGGCACATATTTTGTGTGTTTATTTTTTTTTATAATATAAATTAATTAATGAAATGTAGTTTGGCATATATGTCCGTCAATCATAGCAAATTATTGTGGCATTAACGATTAGTTTGAACAGATACGATAACATTGAGCTGCTTGTACCATAAACTATGTACAAAGCATAAGTTGAAGTAACTCTGTATATTTTATGAGTTCAATAATTTCAACTTTAAAATGTAGAACTGGAAAACGTGCTAAAGTATAATCTGGGGGTTTCCAGCCTCAGCCAAAATAAATAATGTCTGGACTCTCAATGCAAAAAAGGTGATCACTAGCACTTTCAGCAGTTCTAATAAATGGATTTAATTATATTGTTTTGGCCACAGTCAAACTTTTTTCACCAAGAGCTTGGGTTTTATTTATATTGGTTCAATCTCCTCTGATGGCTGTTCAGTTTAATCGTATGAATAACCAGAGTGCCAATAGTCGTGAGCAATCAGCAGTTTCATTTTGACCAACAGGATCAGTTTGGCAAATATTGTCTGCTTTTCAGTGGTTTGAAGGGCCCCACATGTTGGGTACATTGTGTGGGCTAGGTTACAGTTAGTTAGGTAGGTTTATCTAGTCATCTTTTTTATTTATTTTTTAAAGATGTAATAAGGAAAGTTGCTCCGTACACCCACACTTTCTGTCCCAGCCGTGTTACCCTTTCTGTTGTACTTAATGGTGTACTTTATGCCACGGATTGGATTTCTGGGAGGTGTACTCCAGCTTAGCTTCCTAGAGTAGCTTCTACAGAAATTCGTGCTGGGTCTATAAAGCAGTGTTTATGTGATCAGCTTAACGGTGCTTTAAGAAGTTAAGTGAACATCACGGAAACCAAAAGAAGAGTAATGAACCCCGGACATTGGGACTCATGAATGCAGTGGGTGGACTACGAGGAAAGGGGGAAGATAGGTGATAAAGGACAGGTCACCGTGAAAGGAGCTGGGCTACTGGCAAGTCGGTAGACCCACCAAGAAACAGTCTCACTTGGGGTAAGCCATGTGCAAAGAGCTTCTGAAGAGTTCTGCCGATGGCTCAGGGACCAGAAATTACTACGGGCAGTGATTGCATGTCTTATGGGGACATTTTCCTTGTGTCTCTAGGTTCAAGTCTGTTGGAAGGTGTGGATTAACTATAGATGCTCCTTCACTTAAAAAAGATAATACAGATAATACTCATCAGCAGCAAAAACATGTCCCTCCCACACCGTCTCAAAAAAACTATAAAACAATCCAGAAAGTTTATGTGCAGTACATAAAATAGAATAAACCAATAGAAACATTCAATGAATATACTTATAGTTACAATATTTCCAGCAAAGTAGTAAGTTCTTTTAGATGGCAATATGGTTTATTTTATTTAGTGACAGTTTACCTTTCAAGCAAATATTGACTTCGTGACTGACTCACAAGTAAAACAACAGGGGCATAAAATTGGAGAGTGATGTACGTACACAATATCTGTGTCTTTTTCAATTCATAGGTAAGATATTCCACAGCAAAAGCTTTATGATATTAACATGGTCAAAATGCACAAAACAGAATCTCAGCGTAGCAGAACGGTAAAACATTGAATGAAAAAAAAATTTAATTCTAAAACTGACAAATAAAAAGGCACAAAAGAACCTTGGCTCCTTTAACACCCCCACCTTCAAACCCCCACTACCTACCATATAGTTCATCTTTGAAAACTAGTTATTTTCCTGCAAAAGTTCGAACTGGGGGACCTGTTCTATTATTGTTCAGAATGATTGCTCCTTTTTTGCATTTTATCTTCATAAGCATAAGTCTAATTCAGAGCGCTTGTGATACTGTGGAGGAGACCTTTCGCAAAAGTAAGATGGCTGCCTTCAATACTCACCATTAGAAAATTGTCAAATAATATGTAACCGATTTTAAATGCAAAATATAATATCTCGATCTGGCTACAGTTTATTGTCTGATTGCCTTTACCTCATCTATCCCTATATCACAATGAAACAGATAAACTGCTGGCAAAAAAAAAGAACTATTCTGTGTGTGAAGTAATTGCCTTCAAGTGTAATGCATTTAAAATACGGACCAGAGATTACTGAATAGGACATACTTAGCTCAGTTTGTTTTAGATAGAGAGAAAAAAACCTTCTAAGATGAAAATTTGGATCTTGCCAAGTATGCTTTGAATTTCTCTGTAAAAGGTAGGAGCAGCACAATTCAGGAAATGGTAATTCTGTTAGCCAATGACAAACATACAAGCGTCCACTTGGCACCTTTGCTACAACTAATTGGCCCAAGACTTTATTGATGAATCTGCCAGTTGGTGTGAATTACAGAGTGAATGCACTGCATTCACTGCCCAGAAGACAAGGCATCCGGGATAAGTCTTCAGTTCCCAGGGGGGTGAACACAAATAGTAGAAGAACTCTCCACTGATTAATGCCAGAAACAAGATTCCGAATTACTTGAAAGCAGACTCTTTGAATTGCAGATCCAAAGACTGTGGGAGCTGGTGCTAAAAATGCATCAATCTTCCACTCACCACTCACCCTTAATTTATCTCAGATAATCATTCCCTCCACTATACTTTTCAATTATTATTATTTTTTACTTGGGGATTTTCTTGATTTTTACTTCATGTCTTTGCTTTCTTTCTTTTTTTTAAATAAAAGTGGTCTCAATACATCAAAGGAATCTCGCTTCATATAAAAAAAACATATTTCAAACAGGTTATTATTATTTTTATTCTTATTTATAATATAATTATTACCTGAATATATAAATATATTCATAATTTTAAAGGGCAAACTCTGAATGCCTTGTAATTATTAAATTGTCAAAAATAATTACTAATGATAAAAAGGATACTCTCAGTAGTGTGATGCCAGTAGCCAATCAAAACCTGCTAGAATTCCAGTAGTGAAGCTGATGATAGTCCAGCATTCCATGGTGCAAGGAAGCTGAAGCCCTGGCACTGCCTGATGATATCTGTTATGACCCCAGGAAACCCAGGTTAGATATATTTATTATAAAAATACTCTGGTAATGGCATTTGAGAACCAAGTCAAAGTATGGTGAGTTTAATAACTTTTTCAATGAAAGGATGATGGAGTCTCTTTAAGCTTTACATTGATATATTCTTCTGTGAGTGAGAAAATATATAACATTTTACAGATAGTATGTAAACTGTACAGAACTATACATACTTTGCTTTTGCTTTAAAGAAAACAAAATTCAGAATGCCTGCTTTGCTCATAAATAAAATTTTATGAACTGCAAATAATCAAAATTGGATGTTGGAAAGTATAATTTTGCACAATTAATCAAAAATACATATTTATGTGAAGTTACTGTCATCAGTCTGTACACAAAGACTCTCGCATATACTCTTCTATTGACTGATTGGATATCTGGAATTATCCTCCACCTTAGAATGTTGAAGGATTATGCGGGCTATATTTTTGTTGTGTGTGACTTGTTTTGCCATCCTATAGGGTACGCACTGTTGCAATGCCTGAATTCTCGTGTCCTCTCTGTTCCATGTATCCTTATACACTCTTGTTTATGAAAAACTGAAAACTGAATAAATAAAGATTGTCAAAAAAAATAGGCAAAAATTAGGACATCACACACATTTGTACCTGGAATAGTACAAAATCAGTTTAGTAAAGCTAGTAAAAAAAATGTTCTAGGACATATATAATAAACTAAACTAAGGTGAACATTTTGATGTAGATGGTTCTAAAGGGGCTGAGATTTTCAATAGTAAGCCCTATGCTAGTGGCCAGTATTATTGAAATAATACACACCCTCGTCTGCACAAATAAATCTTCATCAGCACCAAGATGGATACTCATTCGCTGCCAATCTCATGTGGATAAAAGTCACATTATTTCTGCATTACATGGGAAGACCCCCTTACTCCTTTGAATTTTATCAACCCACATTCTATACCTTACTCGGTCAAAACTACAATGGAGAAAATCTATACTCCTTATCACCTCACAACTATGAACAGGCTTGGATTACCGCTGGTCTGCTCCAAGGGCATTAACTGTCTGTAAGCACTGGACACTTTACATATTTTCCTCACCTTAGAGGACAACGCTTCTTTCCATGCCTGGCATTACCACTCCACCTTTTGGTTCAGTGGGCTCCTCAGGAGTTAGAGCGGAATTGGAACCTGGTTGAAGACCATACCCATTTCATATATAAATAGCACCATTTTGGCCATAGTTCCTATTTTCTTTTTTTAATCCGATTTGCCATCTTTGTTGATATGTATTTTATTCTTGCTGTAATATGGATGGCTGTCAGTTTCTAATTTTGAACAAGGACCTGATTTATATAATGATCCTATCTATGTACCGATTTACTTTGGAGGATTTCAACAACTCCCCACGGTCACCTTTTATCTTCCTATGTAGCCAGAGCAGTGGCGTACACACAACCCATGATGCCCCGGTACGAAACTGATCCCTCCCTCTTCCCCCTCTCCAGCTCACCCCCCCGACAGACACAAACACATACATACAAACAGACACACACATACATACAGACACACACACGCACAACAAACATACATACAAAGACACATACATACAGACAGGCACACATACATACAGACAGACAAATACAGACACACATACACATACAGACAGACTCACATACAGACACACACACACAAGACACACATACATGCAAAGACACATGAATACATAAAAACAGACAGGCACACATACATACATACAGAAAGATAGACTCAGACACATACATACAGACAGACACACACA
The DNA here is from genome assembly GCA_933207985.1 of Pelobates cultripes. NCBI lineage: Eukaryota > Metazoa > Chordata > Amphibia > Anura > Pelobatidae > Pelobates > Pelobates cultripes. The sequence goes on along the minus strand of OW240913.1, from coordinate 71,781,019 downwards.
CACACATACATATAGGCATACACACACATACATACAGACACACACACACACACAAGATACACATACATACAAAGACACATACATACATACAAGCAGACATGCATACATACAGACACAAACACATATATACATACAAACAAACACACACACACACACACACAATATTTACAATATTTCTGTTTCCTACCTTTTAGGTGCAGGAGGGTGACTTTCCCTGGGGTCCAGTGGTGGCTCAGGTTGATGGGAGTCAGAGTTTCCACTCTGACTACCTCTGCTTCCTCCAGCACGGGCTCTCAGTAATAGCTGGGAGGAGTGACGGGGAGTCATATCCTCCCAGCGTGTGATGATCTCATCACAGGGGGCCCGGTTGTGCTGTTAAAGTGCTGCAGGGCTGACTGGGCCCCCTGAAAATCCATACCCATCGGGTGGCCCTGACAGCATGGGCCACCCGATGGGCACCTTAACATGCTGCCCGGCGGTTTGCCGCGTGGGCCAGGGCAGCAAACGATGATGGCGGGCACCCGGTCGCATGGGTCCGCAGGGCGGCTGGGCCCCCATGAGTAACGGGCCCAGTCACAGCTGCGACCCCTGCGACTGCTATATGCAAGCCAGTGAGCTAGAGCCGTTGTGAAATGGCAACAGAGTTCCGAGCCATAGTTCACTATAACTAATTTGTAGTTTACTTATATTGGTTACATTTGTTAGCCATCATAATTCACTATTTAGTGAATAAAATCCAGGAATATGAAATAATAAACAATAATGCCATGCAGAAAATTGCTGAGACTGACATTAATGGAGGTTTCAGTCACATAGCAGTTGAAGGTTTGCAACTGACGTGTGACCTATATACATTAATAATATTTATATATTGCTGGCATTTGGTGAATTTATTTTACCATAAAGGTTCCATGCCAATATCAAACAGCATGATCTGGAGACATTTTCACTATTTTGGTTTTCTACTTGTTCTGTGATCTATAAAAATGTTTTTACATTTGTAAAGTCATATTTGTACTTGAACACCACTTTCTCTGAAACAGCAGGGCAACAGGGATATCATATAATGTCTAATTCCTTATTTGTGAAAATAATAAGTAAATGATTTTTTTAAAAACTGTAAACAGTCATAATTTTAATTGTATATGTTTCTTATTCAGTACAGAGAACTAATGTTTTGCACTAACCTCATGTGTAGTTTTTCATCCCATGTTTCTTATAAACATTACTCTATTTAAAAAAAAAAAAAAATTAAACTCAGAAGTGTGTAGGATTAATAATCTTATTGTTATCTGTGTTCAAAAGAATGGATAGAGGAACAGGCAGACAGACAAATGGACTGCTAGACAGATACCCTTGGAAATACACATGTATTCGAAGGTATGAGTTATTCGTCTAAGCTTTTTTTTAACTAGCAGTTGTGAGTAAATGTGTACCATTTTGCAAGGATGTAGTCATGGATGTTTTGTCATTTGTGTGAATAGACAGACAGACAGACACAGACAGACAGACAGACACAGATAGATAGATAGACAGACAGACAGATACAAATTGACAGACAGACAGACACACACAGACAGACACACACAGACAGACAGACACAGATAGATAGATAGACAGACACAAATTGACAGACAGACAGACACATACAGACAGACACCTGTTTACAGACTGATCGTTGTTTTATATCACAGCTGTAAATTGTAATATACTTATAGTACAGCACTGTACTATTTAAATACATTTAAATACGTTTGTATGCCTTCGAGCATCTTTGTACTGCAAGTTACTCCATCATTTTCCTTATTACTCCCATTGCTTCAAGGCCTAGATGTGATATTGCTTTCTTCGAGACCATCTAGCTAATGCTAGACCTCTGTGGCTGCCGTGTTCTCGAGTAGAAGGTTCATGTGTTTTATGTCCATACATAACAGCACACAGCTTGAGGAATTGAATAGCCAGACGCTATGGAAAACATCAGTTCATGCATCAACATAAATCCTGACACAAGTAATGGGCTACACTTCTGGAATGAGAACAGAGAGTGTGGGCAGGATACGAGCTGACAGATAACTTGTCTGTCATTGGCGATTTCTACCGAAGACATGTTTCCAGAAAGGTTTAGCATCCGCTAACTGCCTTTTAATTGTTTCCATATAAACAAGGCATTTCCTATGGGCTTGTTTCACTTCTTCTTAATAAGACCTCTCTCTGAATCTCATCATGTTGCCTGTCTGTCTCTCTAATAAGCTGTAATAAGCTCCTGGCTCGAAAGAGATCCTCTACGTCTCTCAATGAATGAGCAGTGAATATCCTGCAGGCCTACACCTCATTAAGAGGGGAGATGAACATCGACTTGAGATAGCATTGTGTCATACGGATTTAAGGAAATAAAAATTTGCCTCATTTTTAAAGAAGCTTAGTTTAAAAAAAAATAATCTTCCTGTTAATTAAGTATACTGTGGTGTGTAATAAGATAATTGTAGACAATTGATCTAACATCTTTAGGAGATAAGACAAATTCAGCTTCCCTATCAAGGATCATAGTAATTAAGTAACCATCTTAAGTTAAACAAAAGTAATTATCGGGAATTTGTAAACATAATAGGATCTGCTTAACTCTTGATTCTTAATAATATCTGGAGAGTGCAGGCAAAGTGAAATTTTCATTTAACCCATGGTGTATCTTTAAAGCATTTTAATTCATCTGACATTTGTTAATAGAATTGTATTTGGAATGTTAAAATGTTTAAAATAGACTTGCCGTCCATAATTGTATGCACAGAGTTTTCTTATGTAAGTTCTGAGCCTACTTTGCAGGTGACCTTTTCAACCAGGTAATAACAAAATCCAGTCTTGGTCCAATCACAGGTTGTTACTTCTGAGCTGTATATATCCCATGAGCCACTGCAGTTTATTGGAAACACAGGGGTGCATAGGTGTGGTAAATAAGCCACTTGTTCCTCATTAAAATTAATAAAACATTGTCTCAAGAGTGAACAGAGACTGCATTGGGAACCTGTAATGAATTTGCAATGTATGTGATTGAGTGGTTTTAATCATTTTTGTTCTAGAAACAAGACCACATTTTCCATAAACCTTTTCTATGCATCTCACTAGAACAAGGGAATGCTATTAATGGCTTTATTGAAAATTATACAGTTCTAGGTCACCTTCTAAGTTTCTCAATACTCACTTTGGAAGTAGTAGATAGGAGGTGGAGCTAAGGTGGAGTTTTATTATAACGCTATAAAATGAATATTTGTATTCCTCCTCCTTTTGTGCCAGGGGTGTAGGGGATATTTACCTCACTCGTTGCTTACTAATCTCTGTGTTAAATACAGGTGCCATATAAAATATAGATAATGATTTGTGTTCTTGGTGGCAAGCCCAGATATAACAGTTTAACTTGATTATCTGGTAACAAATAACTACAAACAATAACATTTGGTGTCTACATTTATATTGTCTTGTTCTCTAATTATATTTCTCACTTTCGCTATTATAGTGTTTGTGATGCCACACCACCACTGCTAAATTGCAATAGGCGAGAATGTCATCAAAGTGCCTCTCGCTCTTTAATAGGTACTCAGTATGTTCAAATCAGAGCTGTTCAACTGGAAGGCTGTCAGTCAGAGATAGTCACACCTGTTACTGCCTGGAAGCAGTGGCATTGAACCAGTATCCTACAGTGCTGTGAACGACAAGCAATGTCAAGACAAATGGAGCACATCTCCATGTTTTCTGAAGAACCACAAAAACTGAACATTTGCACACTCAATCTCTGTGTCTCTCTTCATTTACACTGTCTGTAAGGACATACCCAAAATGAGAGTGCATGTGAGAGTATTTGTAAAAGTGTATGTGTGTTTCTGTGGAGTCTGTCTGTGCTTGCATGTGTGAGAGTGACTGTGTAGATGAGTGTCTCTTGGAGTATAAGAGTTTCTGTAAGACTGTAAATATAAATAAGTTTCTGTGAGTTTGTTGGTGTTTCCAATTGAAATTTGAATTGCAAACTTTAGACCATAATAGATGGCTTGGTATAATTTTCAAATATGGTTAGTCACAGCTTGGCTATTCATGACCGACTTATTTATTTCACCACAATTCATAGTTTCAAAAATAACCCTTTATGTCATTGTGCCTCTTTAAAAAATGTATAAATACATTTAATATTACATGATAACTTTACAAGGAAAGGGAGAGGTAAGAATTGGGAGTGTCATTCGTGTGATTCACAAAGGACACCTGGAGACCAAATGTCCTCCCTCTATGCTTAATTCCAGTTGTATGTTTTTAGTACATGGAAGACATTTGATTGTACTAAGTTACCAGAATAACTAACAGAATAGCACGTGTCCCCAAACGTACCAGTAGCATGTACTGTATTCATTTTGTATGCATGTAAAGTAAATGGGGCGGACCAGTAATGCGATCATGTCACTGAGTCCACCCAAAGGAAATGTGTCTGCCCAAATTACTGACAATCAATTAGGCCAGCCTATCTTGGACAGGACATGTAAGGAACACCGTTTCAGAGCTCCCTGCAGAGTCCTAGTGCTCAGAGTGCAATGCAAGCATTTATTATGAACCCGGGCTACACTTTTTGGGTACAGTTTCCTGTTGTCCCCAAAAGTGGGATACTAGGGAATGAAGTTGGAACAGTAGAACAGCAGTCAACAATCAGGACTGTCCTGTTAAAATCGGGATAGTTGGGAGGCAGCTGTATACAATTAGAATACATTGTTTGCTTATCATTAATACAAGAAATTTCAAGTTCCTTGTATATGGGACCCAAAGTTATGATGATACAAAAGTAACACCTTAGTGTAGAACATTCATTTCATTCATATGCGCGTGTTAATAGGATCAATGCTATAGTACAGACTGGACTGGCTTTTATTAAACACATTAGATGGTCCCAGAAGCATGTATTGGAGCTCAAATGTACTTAGCTCTGATTCCTAGGTTCAGGCAAAGAAATTGTATCCTGGCTCCATGCTATCAGTTGGATAGGTGGGAAACTGTTCTATAAGAATGACACAGCGGAGGAACTACTGGCTGAGAATGCAGCGTGCGCCACATGCTGGGGGGGCCATGAATTTACGGCAATCCGATTGGGGTTTTTTTCAACTGTAATCTCAGCAGCTTCACAGCTATGAGGAGAGCTGGAGAGTGTGGGAGGAAGGAGGAGATGGCACATGTATGTATATCTGTGTAAGTATGTATGTGTATGGCAGTTTATGTACGTACGTATGTGCATACATCCCAGCAATCAACACCAACACAACATTCATACACACCAATGCAATCAAACACAAACATTATATACAAACACACCCTTGTATTAAAATGCTAAAATTATATACAAACACCTCTTCATTCAAACACTATACACAAGGCCAACACTACATACAAACACACCCCTACATTTAAACACTACACACAAGTACACCACTTCATTACATTGGCAATAATACATACAAATACACCCCTACATACACACATATACTCTATGCAACAACATGCTTTCATTCAAACACACTGCTCCCAAATACAACCCTGCAATGATGGGCAAATGGCTGATCCCCAGCTGCCATAGCATTGTGGGAATTGTACGACAAATGGGTATCTATCTTTTGCCCACTCTTGCGCTAGATGGGGACACAAAAACATTTCTTGCACCAATGCCCTCTCTACATTAGTTCTGCCACTGGAAGGACAGTAATAAACAGATTATCACCCCTGTACCCTGATATATGAATAAAACATCACATTATATAACAATATTAATGAGAAGGTAAACTATAATAAAAAAAATGTTTACTACCAACTTTACATTAAGGCTCATAAGTGTTTGACATTAAGATGAAGATACTGCTATATGTGGGCACATTGTATAAACCACATTCAATGACATCATATAAATCACTTGCAATGTAAATGTATTAATCACATTCTTGGCAAGACTTAAACGTGTTGTGTCTTTATTTTCACTTTTTATGTTACAACTCAATTCGAACAAGGAAATATTTGTTTGCTTGCTTTTTCTAGAGATGCACCACGGGTAGAAAGGGAATGTTTTAATGAGAAGATAATATGTGACAGATTTGGGGGATTCTCGATTCCCAATAAGACACGCAGTCCTAACGCTTTTCATCAGAGCCAAACGTCTTAATTGAAGCCCTATCTCGTAATTGGCTTCAAAAGAAAACTCAGTCTTATTTCTGTAGGCTTAGAGAGGAGGCAGCAGGAGGGGGTGATCATTTCATCATTTCATTCCCTAAGCCCCTTTTAAGAAGAAGAAAAAAGAAGTTAAAAAAGAAGTGGGGAGAAAGAGACAAAAAGGAACCTTGGATGCACCAGCAGAATTCCACAGCTGCTTTGTTGGGAGTAGAGATTGTCTGTGGACTGAGAGAATGGGCCTTTTTAATACAAATTCTACAGAGTTGTAATCTGAGGCTTGTCTTCTACCCAACATATCAAACCTGCTCCGTGTAAACTCACAGAGGGGGCTGTAAGCCACTTGTGTCTGTCCAGAACAGTGTGTGCTTGGGGATGGGGAGGGGGTGTAGGTTTGGAAGCACATAATCCTGGGGTGTTAGCAGTACTTTATTGTGTTAACAGCTTTAAGGATGTACAATATAGTGTTGTTTTCTAGTCATTCCATTGATCCTGGGGAATTGATATAATCTGTGGTACGTTACATCTGAAGCAAAACAAGGGATATAGAAAAAGAAAATATACTCCTAATTAAAGCAACATGTTTTTACTAAACAGAAAGCAGGGGTTTCTTGAGAAACAACTTACAGAATCGAGAACAAAATAGTCACGATGGAAAAAAAAATCGCTATTTTTAAGTAGAGTTTTAAAAATCATTATAAGTCTGGTAAACAGAGCTCTAAATGTAAAATGTAACGCTGCTTCATTTTATGGTCCTTTTTATATTCAAAATGCCCGATACTTCAAAAGTTTTGTTGTCTGTTTTATATATTTCTTTGGGGATTTGTATTTTATTGTATTTTATTTTTGTGTTTGTGTGTGTATATTTTTTTAGTTATGTCAAATGGCAAATTATATTGAATTTTCAGTAGTGCTCAAGGGAAATTTGAAGGCACCACTACTTAAGACACTCACAGAGGTGATCTGTTGTAAGCGTCATTTTTTAGCATAATCTTTGTTTTGTATTTTCTGATGTTTATGTCTAAGGCAAGACTCAATGAACCTATAATGTAAGAATGTATCAGCATTGTTGATAAATGTCATCTGGATTTTCATTTATTTATTTATTGGTTGATTGATTGATTTATGCCAGTTCCTTGTTTTTTTGTTTTTTTATAATATTTTATTTTTTGTGTGCATATTATTGGTAACAACCAGCATAATACTCTGCTGCGCCCCAACAGCTGCAGCGTAGTTTGAGCAACATAAAACATTTGCATGGTTAAAACATACATAGCAATGATTGTCTTGCACTTTTTAATTGTTTGAGCGTGTATGAGTTAGTGTCTCAGGGATGGGTTGTAGAAGTGATTGTGTGCGTGTAGTTTGAGATTGCTTGGTCTTTAATCTAGATCTATATTAGGGATGTGTCAGGTCGGGCAGTTCAGTGTGGTGCTGTCTTATTGTTGTATGTAGGAGGGTGAACTAACCCGCCATAGGTGGTACCCCTTACCGTGGGGGCAGTGGGAGGGGAGAGCTGGCCGGTGTGGAGCCATACACCTGCCCTGCGGCGCCCTGTTCCCAGGTTTTGTGAGTTGAGGGGTGGTAGGTTCTCCGTGGGTAGTTGTCATGTGTGTCGCTTGTGAAAGGGCTGCAGAGATCTCTACCATTGTAGGGTGGACCTCGTGAGGTCCTGATAGAAGGTGAGCGGCGTCTTGCCCTGCAGCTCTGACCAGATGGAGATTTTGTTGTGGGAGTGTGAGCATCGCACTATGGCATCCTGTACTGCCGTCGCTGGGGCTCTGCTGGATTTAGGCAGACGATAGGTCCCATCCAGGGTGACTTTTTTGGCCTGTGCAGCTGGCAGGATGGTGGCCACCAGACGTCTCACATAGTGGGAGAGTTCTACTGGAGTCACCGTGTCCGGTATGCCCCTTATCTTTAGATGGTTTCTCCTTGACCTGTCATCCAGTGTGGCTAGGTGTATGGAGAGTGAGTGTTGCGTGGTTTCAAGGTGTTGGATGGCTTCTTGTATGGTATTCATACCTTGTTTTAGGTCAGCAATGTCCCCCTCTGCTGTTCTCACTCTATCATTAACTTTCTGTGTATCTGCCTTTATAGCTGCCACGTTAGCTGCCAGCAACTTTTGATTTCTCCCACCAGGTTTTGGAAATCCCACTGAGTGACTGGGGCTGATCCATCTCCTGCAGCCTGTCTGGTATGCACAGTGTGAGGCTGGACGGGCTGTGAAGGGCTCTCTGGAGTTTCTGCGGCCTTGCTGTTCCCAGACGGCGCCATTTTAGGTGGTGGCTGCCTCTGGAGCATATTTTCAATGTTCTGCGCCTCTGATGGTGTGTGTTCAGATGATTTGTGGGACCTGCGTTCCATCTCGGCGGTTGTTGTATTCTGCTGTGCCGGCCACTCTCCGGACCTACCCGGCGGTGTAAATGCGCCAAACAGAGCCGCCAGGTCCAGGCTTTGGGTGGTGGGGTAGACCCTGGTTTTCCGTTTTTTTCTTGGCGTCTTGGCCGCCTTGAAGAACGGCATGTGGTGTGTCCGGGTCTCGCCCTCGATGCTCACAGGTGGGTCGCCCGTGTGTGTGTGTGATTTGGGGTGTTTTTGGGGGATTTTTCGCTGGTTTGCATCAGAGCTGGTGTGACTTGCGTCTGCTCCCGTTCAGGCGCAGGCTCCGCCCCCCCAGTTCCTTGTTTTTTTAAAGATAATGCAAAACCCAGTGCACCACATTACAAAACCATATTTAAATAGGAAGACAGGGACAAGGTGGGAAATATCCTGTTAATACGTATTCTTTCACTAGTACAAGCATTCCACCATAGTACAAGCATTCCACAATAACACTAGCATTCCACCATAATACAAACATTCAGCCATGATCCTCTAAACCTCAATTTTACCTGCAGGAAATCTCGAAGGGCAGAAAACTATTAGCAAAAGATCAGAGTGTGAAAATGGAGCAGAGAACAGGATAATGTGTACTAATAGATCTAGAGCAGCATGCGTATTTATTGCTCCATTTCAAAGTACAGTTATTCTTAATGTAATAAGATAACATTTTATGCATACATCCAAAAATTTCAAATTGCCAAAAAAGGGAACTCTTTAATCTTAGGGTTGTGAGTGGGGATGTGGCCATGGCCTGAGTTGTTCTGAGAATTTTTTTTTTTTTTTACTTCAAAGTTTACTGAAGACATGAATATCATCCTGATCCTATGGAGACAAGGTTGAGATAAAGCAGTCAGTACAAAGTGTAATTGTGAGACATCCGTATATGAAAAAACAAAGCAAAAAAAACTAAGCTATATGACAAAGATGTAATTTCTATTGTAGCATTCATTATTGACAGACACTGTGTATAGTATATGTAAAATACAGAGTGAGTTAATAAAAAATCTTGCTAACGATTTGGTATGGAGTGGAAACACAAGCAGTGATGTTGACATTTTGGAGGGTTATAGTGGGAAATAGAGGGGGACAATGACGCGGTATAGTGGAAATGAAAGAAAAAGGGAGGGGCTGTTATGAGAGTTGGGAAGGGGGGCCTCAAGAAAGCAGGGGGAGACTAGGAAATAAGGAAAGAGTGAAAGACTGCAGAGAAAGCAGATCATCTTGCCCCGAGCCAGCAGACGAGAGGACATCCACCAAAGCCAATGAAACCGGGTATGAGAATACCTCTGGTAATTTTTCGAAGACGACAGTATCAGCTCCTCAACTGAGTGTATGTCTTTTACTCCTACTCTTTTAATCCAATCTCAAACCATTGGAACTACGTTCTGTCGTCAGAACCCTGTCTTTCTGTATTTCTTGTGGTATAACAGAAAAAGAGGGCAAAAGAAATTGGAACGTCTGTGAATGTAGGGAGGACCACATGTACGCTCTAACAATTCTGAGAAATTTTAGGTGACTTACTAATAACAATTTATACAACTACAATGTAATTTAGAAAAGGAACAATATATCTTATTTACACAGACTGATTTCTAAACACATTTAAAGACACTGTGAGTATTATTGCTGTGGAGCTCTGTTATACACTCGGTCACACCAACTACATGGAGCTCCTAGAAAAGAGGGACATTAGGAGAGAAGAGAGAGAAAAGGGATTTGGGCCCAAAATAGGAACTTTCATTACTACTGTAACTAATGAATATTAGACAGTAAATACTCAGTACTCCTATCACATATAAGTGTCTCGAAATGGTCGTTAGATGAGGGATGAGGGCTACAATTAAACTAAATACACTTCAAAAGAAAAGTCAATATTTCCCACAAAGGGAAGCAATGGTTTTGAACCCTCACCAATTAAAACATAAATCAGATTATATTATTATTATTTATAAAGCGCCAACAAATTCTGCAGTGCTGTACAGTGTGTATTGAATTATAACTTATTAAAACTCGTAATAAACTAACTACAATGGAATTGATAGAATGTGTGAGCGTCAATAAAAAAATTGAAGGTATAGCCAGTTCTCCCATATGGTTAAGTCAATTGATCTAACCTTAGAGGGGGTAATGTCAACTCCTTCACAAGGGATAGATGATACAGGGACATTTAGCATTACGCCATGATTTAGAGTTGCTTAGGAATAATAAGGATTAAGCTGCAATTGTATGAGTAGGAGTTAAAAAAAAACTCTAACAGTATATAAAGAAGGGATAATAATCGTATCACACATGACACATAAAAAATTTGACAGATGAAATTTTAGAATAAAACATTCTTTATTTTTACAGATAATGTTTGGAATAAGCGATTCTCAGAATAACAGTATATACTAAGTATAGTTAACCAAAAAAAACCTTGTCCTTTTAATAGGTATGCCTAAGGGAATTCATATAGGAGTATTTCCCTATTTTTAGAACAATAGTTTAGGTATAATACATAGAGAGGTTGATTGTGTTCAAAAAAGAGATCTTGTATAAACACTCAGTTTAGATGATAAATCCCTATTCCTAGAGTAATAAGAGAATAATCAAAGGGACACTATAGTCACCAGCAGGGCCGGACTGGCCCACCGGCATACCGGTCTGATTCAATAGCGCGCGAGGGAGGGGGAGCAGAGACAGCACAGCTTCCCCTGCGGCTGCCAGAACAGCTTCTCCAGCGGCCGCCATCCCTGCTCCTTCTGCGGCCTTCAGCACACCCAGCTCTCTGCTCTACACGACCACAGGTAACGTGTAATTCTGTCAGTGTATGTGTGTGTGTGTGTCTGTCTGTCATGGTGTGTGTGTGTCTATCTGTCATGGTGTGTGTGTGTGTCATGATGTGTGTGTGTCTGTCTGTCATGGTGTGTGTGTGTGTGTGTGTGTGTGTCTGTCTGTCTGTAATGGTGTGTGTGTGTGTGTGTGTGTGTGTCTGTCTGTCTGTCATGGTGTGTGTGTGTGTCATGGTGTGTGTCTGTGTCATGGTGTGTGGGTGTGTGTGTGTCTGTCTATCATGGTCTGTTTGTGTCATGGTCTGTCTGTGTCATGGTGTGTGTCTGTCTGTGTCACGTTGTGTTTATGTCTGTATCATGGTATGTGTCTGTCTGTCTGTCACGTGTTTATGTCTGTATCATGGTGTGTGTGTCTATGTCTGTTTAAAAATAGTGTTTTAACTCACCTTTTTTTTTTCCATGCCATGCTGGTCTCCCCTCGACTGGCCCTGCCTCATCAAGCTTGCCATATGATTGGCTGCAAAACGCTACACCAATCAGCATCTCCTCATAGAGATGCATTGAATCAATGTATCTCTATGGGGAACCTTCAGCAGCTCCAGAGCGTGGAGGCCCTGAATGTAGGTGCCGCACAATGTCAATGAGCTTATGTTATGATATTGTTTGTGAGGCTGTGTATCAATGAGCTTGTGTGTGTCAGGGAGATTGTCTGTGTCTGCATGTGAGTATGCTTACTGTATAATTAAACATTTTACTATGAAACGTTTTAAGTTTTACTATGAAAGGATCAATATTTTATATTAGAAAAAGCAATATATATATATATATTTATATATATATATATATTACTCAATCATCTGGGGTGGCAAGACATAGCCTTACATATTACATGCGACAATTTATGGCGCATTGACTTATGGGGCTGGGATATATTTTATTTCCAGGGCTGCTTTGTATCCTCAGTCCGACCCTGGTCACCAGAAAAACTACACCTTATTGTATTTGTTTTGGTGAGTATAACCATTTCCTTCAGGATTTTTGCAGTTATTTTTTTTTCAGAGAATAGGCAGTGTTTACATTAAAGCTTAGGGACACCTCCAGTGGTCACTCTTCAGATGGCTACTAAGGGTGCTTCCTGTTTCTCTGCATGGAGACACTGAACTTTCCTCATAGAAATGCATTGCTTGAATGCATCTCTATGAGGAGCTGCTGATTGGCCAGGGTTGTATTTGGCTTGTCCTGGCTCTGCCCCTGATCTGCCTCCTTGACAATTGCAGTACATTTAATGCTTTCCTATGGGAAAGCATTGTGATTGGCTGAGATCACCACTTCCGATGATATCAGCCAAGGAGGCAGATCAGGGGCAGAGCCAGCACCAGCAGACTGTAAACTAGAAGACTATAAAGGTAATATTATACTATGTTTACGGGGACAAGGGGTGGGGGCAGAGGGACTAGGTAGTATTTTTAACACTATAGGGTCAGGAATACATGTTTGTGTTCCTGACCCTATAGTGTCCCTTTAAATGTTATGCTATAACCCTAGTAGATGGATTAAGCTCACTACCTGGGGGTCAGATAATATGCCGGATATAGGACAGAATAGCATCCTAGAAATTAGATACATCCCTAAAGTAGATCTATCCACTGTGATACAATTCACATTTCAGTCAGCTACGCCATATACAGTTGCAAGAAAAAGTATGTGAACCCTTTGGAATGATATGGATTTTGGCACAAATTGGTCATAAAATGTGATCTGATCATCATCTAAGTCACAACAATAGACAATCACAGTCTGCTTAAACTAATAACACACAAAGAATGAAATGTTGCCATGTTTTTATTGAACACACCATGTAAACATTCACAGTGCAGGTGGAAAAAGTATGTGACCCCCTAGACTAATGACATCCCCAAGAGCTAATTGGAGTGAGATGTCAGCCAACTGGAGTCCAATCAATGAGATGAGATTGGAGGTGTTGGTTACAGCTGCTCTGCCCTATAAAAAAAACACACCAGTTCTGGGTTTGCTTTTCACAAGAAGCATTGCCTGATGTGAATGATGCCTCGCACAAAAGAGCTGTCAGAAGACCTACGATTAAGAATTGTTGACTTGCATAAAGCTGGAAAGGGTTATAAAAGTATCTCCAAAAGCCTTGCTGTTCATCAGTCCACGGTAAGACAAATTGTCCATAAATGGAGAAAGTTCAGTACTGCTGATACTCTCCTTAGGAGTGGCCGTCCTGTAAAGATGACTGCAAGAGCACAGCGCAGACTGCTCAGTGAGGTGAAGAAGAATCCTAGAGTGTCAGCTAAAGACTTACAAAAGTCACTGGCAAATGCTAACATCCCAGTTAGCGAATCTACAAAACGTAAAAAACACTAAACAAGAATGGATTTCATGGGAGGATACCACAGAGGAAGCCACTGCTGTCCAAACAAAACATTGCTGCACGTTTACAGTTTGCACAAGAGCACCTGGATGTTCCACAGCAGTACTGGTAAAATATTCTGTGGACAGATGAAACCAAAGTTGAGTTGTTTAGAAGAAACACACAACACTATGTGTGTGGCGAAAAAAAAGGCACAGCACACCAACATCAAAACCTCATCCCAACTGTGAAGTATGGTGGTGGGGGCATCATGGTTTGGGCTGCTTTACTGCGTCAGGGCCTGGACGGATTGCTATCTTCGAAGGAAAAATTAATTCCCAAGTTTATCACGACATTTTGCAGGAGAACTTAAGGCCATCTGTCTACCAGCTGAAGCTCAACAGAAGATGGGTGTTGCAACAGGACAATGACCCAAAACATAGAAGTAAATCAACAACAGAATGGCTTAAACAGAAGAAAATACGCCTTCTGAAGTGGCCCAGTTAGAGTCCTGACCTCAACCCGATTGAGATGCTGTGGCATGACCTCAAGAAAACGATTCACACCAGACATCCCAAGAATATTGCTGAACTGAAACAGTTCTGTAAAGAGGAATGGTCAAGAATTATTGCTGCCAAAGGAGGTTCAACCAGTTATTAAATCCAAGGGTTCACATACTTTTTCCACCTGCACTGTGAATGTTTGCATGGTGTGTTCAATAAAAACATGGCAACATTTCATTCTTTGTGTGTTATTAGTTTAAGCAGACTGTGATTGTCTATTGTTGTGACTTAGATTATGATCAGATCACATGTTATGACCAATTTGTGCAGAAATCCATATCATTCCAAAGGGTTCACATACTTTTTCTTGCAACTGTTCATTGTAACATCATACATAGAAAAATGAGATAAAGCTTCTTATATATCAACACCTAATAGCCTAAATGGCAACTAGCAACTAAGAAAGAAAATCCTATATTCATATGTGCGAGACAGCCTATTAAAATAAATTATGTATGTATTTGTAGGGGTTGATGTTAACAGAACATTGTTGGGAAAGCTATATACCCATATATAGTTATACATTATTATTATTGGTATTATTATTATTGGTATTTATATAGCGCCAACTTATTCCGCAGAGCTTTACAATATTATGAAAGGGGGGGAGATTTTACAATAAATTAGACATTTACGAAATGATGCAGGAACAATAGGTTGATGAGGACCCTGCCCAAACGAGCTTACAGTCTAGATATCTGTGTGTTAATGTATGTATGTGTGTGCATGGAGGTAGTTGGTTATATAAGCTCAGGTTGCTATCTTCAATCCTTACTCACTAAAAAAACTTTTTTCTCCCGGTTATGCCATCAAGTGACGTATACAAGTCAATTTTTGATGTTGGATTCTCTTTGCATTCCTGCTAGCTTATTTACAGTATGAATCACTTCAAATTTGGGATGCTAATTATGTCTTATTGATGTATAACATGTTGTGTCTTTTGTGGAATTCCCCTTTAATAAACCTATAAAGTATAGTCACGGTTAAGAACAGAAAATAGCATTGTATGGGAATGCTAAGGTTATCAGCACTGCATTGTACAGCAACATGCAGTTACACTGGCATTTAAAAAACAAAATATATATATATATATACCTATTTTATTTTATTTTAAATTATACCTAAATAGAATGTAATCCTTGTTTGTACCAATATTGCTTTAAGATTCCACCTATGTAATGTAATTAAGGTATTTGGTGCCATAAGGCTTGCTGTTACTTTAAACCCGATCAGGGATTGTGTTATGAATACAAGTGGAAAGACTAACCCATAACTTCATTTTTAAGTCCATGCTAAGCCTCTACCATTTCCATCAGCCATCAGTCATTGGTGGTATGTCTTAGGCAACAGAAGCTTAGGTAGATGTAACTCACACAGCTGCCTTGCAGCATCTCCCATAGAGAATTATCCTGCTGATTGTATTTTATACATTGCTAATGCATTTGTTAATGCAACTCTCTTTAATATTTTTTTTAGTGATATTGCAGAAGGTCTTGATGGTAAGGTATGTATCTTAGGATACTAAGATATGTAACAGGGTTGATGTTCCAGGAGGGATAAGCCAAATGGCAAATGATTTAGGTAAACTAGAAAAATGGCCAGAATTGTGGCAACTGACATTTAATGTGGATAAGTGCAAGATAATGCATCTTGGACGTAAAAACCCAAGGGCAGAGTACAGAATATTTGATAGAGTCCTAACCTCAACATATGAGGAAAGGAATTTAGGGGTGATTATTTCTGATGACTTAAAGGTAGGCAGACAATGTAATAGAGCAGCAGGAAATGCTAGCAGAATGCTTGGTTGTATAGGGAGAGGTAGAAAGAGGGAAGTGCTCATGCCATTGTACAGAACACTGGTGAGACCTCACTTGGAGTATTTTACAGTAGTGATGGTGCACAACAACAAAGAAATAAAAATTGTATTCACTATGGACCTCTTATAGAGAGTGAAAGTAACCCTGTGTACATAAAATGAGGTGTTTACAGAGTGGAAATATTATAAATACTTTAAAACCAAACAGTGGTTGTGGTAAAACAAAACACAATCTGTAGGTATACTTGCAAACATGGAAATCACTCTGACACCTATTAAGGAGACAAAAACAGAAAGAGAGCTCCTAGTGTAGCGTAGTAATTCGCTTATAAATATATAAAATAAAGCAAACAGAGGTGCCCTTTAGGTGTTACACTCACGAGATTGGAGTGGTAAAAGCACCACTCGTTGCTATAGCACTCAGGGAGGATCAGCCCCTAGAGTGCGTGGGATCCGTGGAAAGGAAGCTTGCAATCCGGATCTCAGGTAAGTATACTTTATTAATAACAATAAAAAACAGCAAAACTTGTTGTGGAGTTAGTTAGTCCGCTCACCAGCCTCAGGAAACCGCAAAGAAAGTTCCAGACTGTATCTTCAGAAGGATATTGATACCTTAGAGAGGGTTCAGAGAAGGGCTACTAAACGGGTTCATGGATTGCGGGATAAAACTTACCAAGAAAGTTTAAAGGATCTTAACATGTATAGCTTGGAGGAAAGACGAGACAGGGGGGATATGATAGAAACATTTAAATATATAAAGGGAATAAACACAGTAAAGGAGGAGACTATATTTAAAAGAAGAACAACTACCACAACAAGAGGACATAGTCTTAAATTAGGGGGACAAAGATTTAAAAATAATATCAGGAAGTATTACTTTACTGAGAGGGTAGTGGATGCATGGAATAGCCTTCCAGCTGAAGTGGTAGAGGTTAACACAGTAAAGGAGTTTAAGCATGCGTGGGATAGGCATAAGGCTATCCTAACTATAAGATAAGACCAGGGACTAATGAAAGTATTTAGAAAATTGGGCAGACTAGATGGGCCGAATGGTTCTTATCTGCCGTCACATTCTATGTTTCTATGTTTCTATGCTTCTAACTCCCTCCATATAAGGCTGCAAGGAATTGCCAAGAGGAGGGATTTGTCAAAGGTGACAGTTCTAGAGTAAAATTTGGGGTAAGTCTACATGAATTTAAAGATTCTGTTGAAAGTTTTAAGGTTTCTGCAGGCATCCTGTGTGTATGCAGGGCCGCGGCTTGGTATTTAGCTAGTCGTCTCTGGACTGCACTAATGACGAAAGCATATAAAAGTAAATGAGAATAAATATCAGATCTTTTTGTATGCCAGATTGTACATCATAAAAATGTAATGCTGTAACAAGCATGTTTATGACTTACTATAAACTGAGCATGGAGACCCAAGTGATTCTGCTGTGCATTCTACTTGGTATGTGAGTTAAATTACATCTTTTTAAATTTTCTGTAGAAGATTTTTATTCTAGGCATGAATGCACTTAAGATTCTAACACAGGGGTAGGCAACTTTCAGCACTCCAGATGTTGTGGACTATATCTCCCCTGATGCTTTGCCAGCATTATAGCTGTAGGTGCATTATGAGAGATGTAGTTCACAACATCTGCAGTGCTGAAGGTTGCCTCATGCCTTTTGGGTTCTAACAGATATACTAAGAGGAATAAGTCTACAAATTAGATACAGTTTCATATAGTAATACTATTATATTACTTTATATGAAGCCCCAAACTGTTACTCCTCAAATGGCCAGTTCATCATCCCCCAACCCCATCATTTCAATAATATTATACCAATCATCATAATATCATACCTTGCTTGATTTAAGGATTTCATGTTATAGGTCAGAGATATTTCCAGTACCGCCTTAATGGTACTTGAGGCCAGCACTTCATTTTCAAAACTTTCAATAAATCATGGAAACATTGTCTTGGATGACAGATAGAAACTGGATCACCCTTCCACTCTGCCCATTCCGTCTAAAAAAAACATAAAA
The DNA here is from genome assembly GCA_933207985.1 of Pelobates cultripes. NCBI lineage: Eukaryota > Metazoa > Chordata > Amphibia > Anura > Pelobatidae > Pelobates > Pelobates cultripes. Next base: position 71,762,899 of record OW240913.1, on the reverse strand, counting down.
ATAATAAGAATATTCATGATTTCATAGCCACTCTCTCTCTAAAATTCTTTACCATCTCTATTAACAAAAATACTTTTTCATGCTTCTACACGTATCTCTAATAATGTCAATACTGCCAGTCACCTTATGACTAGTTTGTACACTATGAATCCATAGCTTAATGATGGAATGAAACTCAAAATTCGTAATCTTGCGTAACAGCCTTGCCTTGTCCCCTTACTCATTTACCTGAAAAAATGAATGCTAATCCAAATACTCTTTGTAGCATAGTCCAGTCTTGGATCCATGATCCATAAAATCCAACATCCACTCCTATCCAGCATCGGTTAAATTTTTGTCATTTTTGCAATCTGCACTGGTCATAGTCACAATGAGAATGGGATAAAGTGGTGCAACTTCATCCACATGTCACAGTAGCCAGATCTATAAAGCCCTTAAAGGACAACTGTCTCAACAATATTATTTTCTCTGTATATGTAAAAAAAAAAATATATATATAAAAAAAATGTATCCCTTCCTTTCGTGAATGACAGGATCCTTAAGCCATATTTGTGCACCTCAGGTCAGTGTTTGAAAACCAACAGTCTCCATGAACTTCCCTGCTTCACATCCTGCACAGAAACAAGGAAGACCATAAAGATTAACTATCATTTTTGAAACACTGTCTGACCCAAGGTCCATGTATATGGCTGAAGGTTCCTGTTGTATATTAAAGGTAGGGATGAGTATTTCAAATTTTTTTTAAGAGGAGCTTCATTAAAACTATATATTACCTTTTAAATTTTAATTTTGAGATTAGAGTTATCCTTAAAGAGAGATGATTCTTTGCTCTTTTGTTTCAAAGTTCTACCTCTTGCTTCCTGAAGAAGTCTAGTGGTCCATCTTTACTTCCAGTTGGTTGCCATCTCTATGTTTCCTGTTCTTCTTCTCCATCTTGACTCTGCTTCTCCAGTCTATGAACTATAAGTAGTGTGACTATACTTGGTACTTGCAACTTTTAATCTCCTCAAATATTGTTTCATTTGAACAGATGTGCCCTTCCCTACAACGGGGCTTGTGCAACAAACTCTAGACCTGACATTAGTTCAAAATAACTGAGATGAAGAGTACATTTAGATCTCTCACCGACTTTCTAGAAAACAAGAACCGCCACTCACATACAAAAACCCTAACCTCACATTCTCTAAATATTAATATAGTTGAGAACCGAGATAAGAGGAGCAGCCATTAATAAAATATCTCACAGCTAGTTAAACTTGTACTTCAAAATGTACTTTATGTTTCCCGACTTAAAATGAAAATCTGTCTTCCACCATGTTCTCCCACTGGTCCGTCTATGAATATATCTGGATGGGACTAATTCAAGACAAAATTGTCAATCCCTGACAAGAAAAAATGGCATGGCAAACCGAACAGGGGCTTTCCCCTCTATAGGGACTGTTTTATTTTATTTTTTATTTTTTTTACTGTTTTTATAAAAGAGTGAGACTCAGGGAGACAGAATTCCACATCACACTCCCCATCTACCTCAATGAAGATGTATGGGGATTTTGCATCTTCATAGCTTTTGTGACCCAAATGTCCTTAAGAAAACGCATTGTATGTGCTTTGGTAAATAATGCTATTTGATTTTAAAATAGGCTGGCAAAACAATATTGCATACGTGTTTTATTGGGATGAGGGAATAAATGTTAATGTAGTGTTCTAGAGCCAGTACTTTGGTAATAAATTTTACAATTTGCTTTTGAAATAGGCTTGCCAAAACCATTGCATTAGGCCTCTATTGGGGTGGAGGGTGGATACATGTTACAGTAGTGTCCTAGACTTGTGGTTTAAGTGTTTTTATATACTCCCACATCATCCACTGTGATTTGAAAAGTACTCATTACTTTTAGTTGTAAATAGGAAAAAAATAATGGACAACATTTTACTGGCCTGCAGTAGAACACAGGGGAGTTCACTTATTAACATAAAAGGATAAATTCATTAATCTAATTGATTATAGGCCTGAACCAGCTGCAAGAGAAGTTACGGTTTACAGATGGAGTATGATGAGGTTCAGATTATTGCCATATGAGTAATGAGAGTAATGAGAGATGTGCAATGAATGGAAAAACAACCTAAAAACATACATGTATCACCTTACTGAAAAATATCCTGGAACATGTCCCTGTTGCCCAAGTAGTGAACCAGTTAATGGGCTCGACCTAATACAGCAAACTTATTTTTCCAGCCTGATATCATTTATACAAGTCTACTTGGGAGAAATCCAATTCCTTTCTTGTTCAACATAAAAAGGTTGTGTTTGTCAATCGTCTCCCAGAAGCTGCCAATATCCAAATGAATCTGTATTGTGGGGCTGTAAATGCCATTTCACAAGGGCAACCGATCATTATTCTTTATTAACCTTTTAAGTGCCAGATGTGACCCCATTGCTTTGCAATGCATTAGGGACATCATGCAAAGGGTTAAAGTATTCAATTTGCACATAATATAGCATGGTGATATTTGAAAGTGGTACAAGTCACCATTTGTTTCTTAAACCCTTCCACTTGGAGGCTTTATTGAATTTCTTACTTGATTGACCGTATTCGTTATTATTTTATGATTTATGATTATGACTTTCTCCTGATTCTAGGTCAAACCATTTTTTAAACGGTTTGACCAAAACTGAGAGTTCCTTAAAGTATCCACAAACCAGCTCTGACGTACCATATTACTAATGCAAAAATTGCAAATCTGCTTTAGAAATTCCAATTTCATCCATATATTGTCCATATTTACATAGCTTTGGTAGGCTAAATGTGTCAGCATAATCAATGCATCCAAATATAGATCGAATTGATCATTCCAATACACAAGTGGAAACCCATTCCTCATTTCAATCTGAAGCATGTAAGCCAGGCCCCTAAGTGTCTAGGTGACCCTTAGTTTTGGTCAAATTGCTCGAAAACAGTTTGATGCAGAACTAAAGCACGTTGCCCACAATTACAGCATGTAGTGGTTATGGTGCTTAGATTGACCCTTTTATTAACCCCTTAAGGACTGGACTGTTTTTGCGATGTTGTACATTTGCGACCAGGCATATTTTTACACTTTTGTGGTGTTTGTGTTTGGCTGTAATTTTCCGCTTTCTCATTTACTGTTCCCATACAAATTATATATTGTTTTTTTCAGGACAAAAGGGGCTTTCTTTACATACCATTATTTATATAATCTCATGTATTTTAATTTAAAAAAAATACAAAAATCTGATGAAAAAGTGAAAAAAATACATGTTTTTTTACTTTTACTTGAAAAATCTTTTGCTCATCTACAAAAGCGAATGAAAAAAACTGCTAAATAGATTCAAAATTTTATCCTGAGTTTAAAAATACCTAGTGTTTACGTGCTTTTTTGCTTTTTTTTTGCATGTTATAGGGCTATAGGTACAAGTAGGATATTGCGGTTTCAAAACATACATTTTTAAAATTTATCAATAGTGACATTGTAACACTATTATCTGTCATAAATCCCTGAATAACACCCCACATGTACATATTTTTTTTAAAGTAGACAACCCAGGGTATTCAATATGGGGTATGTCCAGTCTTTTTTAGTAGCCACTTAGTCGAAAACACTGGCCCATATATTTGACCTTGTAACTTTCAGAAATGCTATAAAACCTGTACATGGGGGGTACTGTTTTACTCAGGAGACATCGCTGAACACAAATATTAGTGTTTAAAAACTGGAAAACTTATCACAACAATTATATCATCAGTAAAAGTGCTGTTTGTGTGTGAAAAATGCAAAAAAAGTCACTTTCACTGACAATATCATCGCTGTGATATGTTTTACTGTTTTGAATCACTAATATTTGTGTTCAGCGAAGTCTCCCGAGTAAAACAGTACCCCCCATGTACAGGTTTTAGGGTGTCGTAGAACGTTACAGGGTAAAATATAGTGCTAGCAAATTAAATTCTCTGGAATTTCGGCCTGGGTTGGCAGGCAGGTCCCTCAAATTGCAATCAATAAAATTACTTAATTATGTAAAAATATTACATAAATACGCACGTAGAATTTAAATATATATGCATATTTATATATTTGAAGTCTACGTGTATATTTATATAATTATTTATGTAATTTTGTATATGGATGTATGTATATTTCTTATTATTTTTATTTATTTTTATATACATAGATATATATACAAATTCATTCTAAGTGTATTTTGATATAAATATATATATATTAATTTTAAAATACAGTTAGAATAAAATTTCATATAGCTATATAATTTTTTTTAAATTTTTTATTATTATTTAAAAAAAATTTTATTTAATTTAAATTACTTATTATTTATATTTTATAATAATATATATATACAATATATATAGTTATTATATATATTATATATATACGTGTGTAATTTAATTATAAGTGTATTTTTATATTAATATAAGTACATATTAATATAAAAATACACTTAGTATGACATTATATATATATGATATATAGACATATATTATATAGATATAATATATGTCTATATATCATATATACACATATATAATTATTTTTTATTTTTTATTAACATTAACTTTATTTATTTTTTCTGATTTTACACTAGCAGGGAGACTGCCTGTCAGCACAGACAGTCCCCCTGCAGGCAGACACATGGACACCTATTGTGACCATGTGATCGCTGTGTTAAGCGATCACATGGCCACAGGGGTCCTAATCTGCCGTGGGGAGACTGTCTGGGCTGCAGACAGTCTCCCCACAACCGGAGCCACGCTGATCGCCGCCGGGGGAACGACGGCGATCAGGTAAGTAGCTCTGACCGTTAGGACGGTTCAGGACCGTCATCGGTCGGCAATGCAAAAATGCCGATGACGGTCCTGAACCGTCCTCGGTCCTTAAGGGGTTAAATTACATAGAATTTTGTGTTATGAACAGTAAAATTAGAGACTATATTAAGGAAAGTTTAAAATTGTAAATCTACAAGCTGGCCCCCTAGCATAAAGGGCCTGCACCCCCAGCAAAGAGCTGGGAGACACTCCCAACTGGAGAGGAGTGGCAACGCCGTATGGCCCTAGACACCGACGGCCCCACACCCCGGCCCCTCGAAAGCATATGTGACACACAGCTGAAAGCATCTACCTGCTGGTCTTTAGCCTGACACACCGGATAACACAAACTATTCGTCTGTTGTTTGTTAACCCTGTGCTCACAATCCCCTCACCATCCGTATACCTTTACCAAGAACACTGGTTTGATATATCTGGGGCTCCCACTTGGACCCCACTGAAACGTCCAACTCTTCCCTACTGTGTTTGACCAGGTTTTCCTAACACCCGATAATGAAAAAGTTCATAAAATGCCATTGTTCCATTGTATTATTATCAATGTAACTAAAAAATGAAGAATGTAAAAAAAAAAAAAAAAATTGTACATCTAGCAACAACCTTTGTAGATCTGGTTACTTTATGGCAATCATATAAAGACTATGAAATGGACAAAGTATACACCATAACCATTTTCACTGGTTGTGATGAAAATATGATGGTGTCTGGAGTCCATGAGCGCAAGGTCTTGCATCACTGCTAAATGCTTTACTTATTATTTAGCAGTGATAATCAGCCCTGGTAGCCCAACCCAGAACGATGAAATAGCAGAGGCAGACTATGCTCAACTTCATGCTATACCAGGGATAACGGAGTGTCACTCATAGCCAATCACTGCCTCTATAACTGGTATGTGTCGGTATGAGTCGAGGCAAAATATGCTGTTTAGCAATTATGCTAAATAGCTGTAATTTAACTGTAAATTGGCGGTGTTCCTGCCCCAATTTTAAAAGTGGCGATTTCTAAATATGCCTTTTTTAAAAACCGTCACAAATGTGTTAGACTCGAGACACACTAAGTACTGCAGCAAGCTGAAGTGCGTTATGTGTGTGGAGAGTTCCTCTAAAGACTAAAATGAGGACCACCCTGTACATATGGATGTTTTTAATATACTTAGCGGGTGGATACACCTCTCACTTGATCTAGGAGTTAAGGAACTTGCATTTTGGCTTTTTCTCCTCTTGATTAACTGATGACTTAGTGTCAATTGCACACGAGCTATAAAGCTTCAAAGACGGGCCAAGATTCCAGAGGTTTTTCTCTATAGACTTTCATTCTCTCTTCAATTATTGTCCAAGGAATCCTTAATCTAAATAGCAGCAGTAACTATACGTTTCATTTTTTTTTTCAATCTGAAACAGCATTTTATTTTAACTTTGATTATGATTTAATTCAAGACAGGTTTCCTTTTCCCTCTATCAGCATTTTTACCTCAAAATTCCTTCTGTTAGATTAGTCTCGACTACATATTTTTTTACTTCCTTATTCAGCTCTCGGTCATGTTTCCAATTTGCTTTCTGATGGTTTCTTGCAATGGATTGAGCTCACTGAATCATTATTTCATTTAGATCCACGCATAAAAGCCCCATATTTTTATCGTTAGACAGAGATAGGAAATCCTACAAATACAGCAACATGCAGATCTTGAAATTAGCAGGTAAGGAAATCTTATCCCAAGCTTCAAAAAAAAGGGAGGAGAAGGGATAAGGTTTAAATTAGAAGCCAGAAGGTCATGGTATAACAGGCAACATATTCCCATTTTCACAAAATAAACACACTGACACACCACAGTAAATAGTCAAAACTTTATGTTAATGTATAATGGCCATACCACAAGAAATATGATTTTTCTAGCTCTGCATATCCTTGTGTATCAGTGAACTTGACTAATGCAGGTTCTAAATTATATAGCATTTTTAAAGGAAAACTCCAGTGGCACAAATAAACCTTTATTTATAATGCTGGGGTATATAAAAGTCTACTTAGATAATTGGACCCCTCCACATTGCCACTACTGATGATCTCTTGGCCAATCGTTCTCATAGAGAAGCATGAGAAGGCTGGGCACATGCGTGGCATATACTGCAAAGAGAAGCATGCTTCTGTGAGGGAAGCACTGTCTCCTGCTTTGTGCCGGGGGCCTCAAGTACCCTCGTAGCTGTATTATTGACAGCCAGGATGGTGCAACCCAGGCAATGTCTCTTGAAAGAGGCCCTATTATAAAGTAAGAAAGAGACACTCTATTAACTCCTAAATCACTTCAGCAAGCTGGTTAGGAATGTTGCATTCTGATGTTGCTCAGAGATCAGAGGAGAAACAACAAACACTTCTCTTTTTAGACTAGGACAGTAGTATTCAGATTCCAAACAACAACAAACATAGACATTTGCTTTTTTTTAAAAACTGGTTCATAGGTCACATAGGGTATGTAGTTAACAAACTGATGGAGTGTAGGTATGTGAATCCCCTTTGACCAGAAAGTGAATAAGTATACACACTGTTCTGTGTAAGTTCCCTATGTTCTCTAGATGTTAATAGTGTTCGCTTATAAGTCTCTGACCAACTGCGTTCCAAGCTATGTAACCTTAGTAAATCCCAAACCGCAATGGTTCCTGCTCTGTGCATTATCCGGTTCCCAGATAATAGGGCAAACCGTTTCGCTATGGTTTGTCATCTGACCTGTGTCTTCGCTGGGCTCCAAGTCTCCTGGGATGGTCGGTGCAGAGCTGCAGCAGCTAGAAGCCTATCCAGTAGCCATTCGTTGTCTCTCATCCAACAACTGCAAAAAAAACAAAAAACAGTTCCAAAGAATTTACATTAACCAGCCCTTAATTGTAGCTCTGGGCTGGCTTATGACACCCCATGATTCTGATTCTGGAGATGGAGTTACAAGCGGTTAGACTCTGTATGTGCAGCATTTCACAGCAGATATGTCCAATCACGGACTTACTAGCAATTCAATGAGAAGTCTTTCAAGGTAGAAATCAAGGTAGGTGCTCTGATTGCTCTATTTGCTCTAATTGCTGCCTCTTCAGTTTTGCTCCAATGAGCTAACCAACCAGGAAGTAACAGGACCAGTTGTCTGATTAACAAGGTTAGTTTATAAATGTGCCAATTTCTATTGAAATCTGCACTTTTTGTGAATGAAAAAGAGGACACAGTATTCACACATAAAGCACTTCAGCAATCTAAAGTGCTTTACAAATCTGTAGTATACCTTCAAAATCATTGATTTAATATATGTAATAATGTATTTTACCTTCATTAATGTCTGTGATGCAGTTAGAAAACCCTAAAATGAACGTGGGGGAGGGCAAGTTGGGAGCTGTTGGGGACTGGCCACGGCTCTGCCGCCTGTGTTTTGTTTCTGGGGTGACTTAGCTGAGGTCACGGCTCGACACCCATGAATGAGCCTTGGTTGGTGATCCAGCGGGGACTGAAGCCCATGAATGAGCCTTGGCTGGTGATCAGGCGAGGATCGAAGCCCATGAATGAGCCTTGGCTGGTGATCCGGTGGGAATCGAAGCCCATGAATGAGCCTTGGCTGGTGATCCGGCCAGGATCGAAGCCCATGAATGAGCCTTGGCTGGTGATCCGGTGGGAATCGAAACCCATGAATGAGCTTTGGCTGGTGATCTGGCGGGGCTCGAAGCCCATGAATGAGCCTTGGCTGGTGATCTGGTGGGGATCGAAGCCCATGAATGAGCCTTGGCTGTTGTTCCGGTAGGAATCGCTCGGGGAGGGGGCATGGACACCCTTGGAGCAGGAGGTGTGGCACAAAAAGCACTGCTATCTCTTTTCAATACTGGGTCCATGCCAGTTAAGTGGATAGCACAATATCCAGCTCATCCCATCACGCTCTGTGCGGGGCCTCTCATTCCCTGTCCCACTCCCTAGTGAATACATCTACTAGGGCGAAACATAGACACTTGCTCAAGGTCTGAGGGTTTATACTAACAACATACATCAATGTCACATTTTGTAGTAGTTTGGTTTCTTCTTTTCTTGTTCTTTATGTTAAATATAAAATTCTGTTGACTATGTGTACTTGAACAAATGTCCCGAGGCAGAAAGTATGGCTATACAGTATATTTTATGTCAAACAACATGACAATGCAATGTTTTATACCTGTCATTTACTAATGCCAAATATGTAATCTGCAATGTGACTTTACCGATCTGTCTCGTTGTCAAAACCATGTCTTTTACATAGATCAATATTAAATGTAAAAAAAAAAAATCGACAAAACTTAAAATGGAAAACTAAACACGACAACAAAAGTAAAAATTACAATTTACGTTTATGCAATTATTCTGTGATTTAGCTACAGGTTCTGAGAGTTCCTATGCTTCTTCTCCCTCCCTTTTACAGCCCGCCCTGAACAAAATCTTCTATTAAACAATATTAGTTCTGCTAGAGCTAATTAGGAATGTTAGTAGTTGTCTTATCCTTTTGAAGATAAGCACTTAACATAATAGTCTAACGGTGTTACTTAAAAATAGACATTTTTATGATCAAGGGGAAATTCCCAACGGTGTTGGAATTAATAAATGCACGTAGGAATATGAAGTGTCGTTATGTATATTTCCGACCCCTGGGCAGTCTCTTAACAGATTTTTTTTTTTTTAAAGTATTTTCTGGCTCTGTATATTATTGGCACCTTCTTATCTGCTGTTAATAGGCCAAGAGGCTGTTATACACACAGTGTTGGTGTGTGTACATTGAATGGGTAAAGGAGGATCCAGCTGTGTTTGCTGTCCAGCTTTAATGACTGTGAGATCAGTTCAGTTCTTTGATTCTGGTCTTTTGGTTTGAAGTGAACATTAACTGATGCTCCAAAGACCTCATCCAGTTAATTGTTCTGGCCCTTTATGAAATGGAGAGGATTGAGATTAGAAGTGGCTGGCAAGGCTGGGCTTGAGTATGAAATAGTAGGTTCTACTGTGGGAACAAGAAATCTTTGTAAAGCTAAAAAAAAAAAGTTTTTTATTGAATATAATATTGCAAAGAATAACATGGAATATATTAATTGCAAGTGATGAATAATCCCCAATTATATATACATTGATACTTGCTTTATGAGGGGTCTGTACCACCTGTGTTTTGGCACACCTAGGGATTCACTTTTTGGAAGGTGAAAGTGAGCATTTACTCACATGATGTTTTGTTCACATGATGCAAAGTATTTGTCCATCCCAAAACTAGCAAGATTGCAATCCTTGCTAAGGTTCAAATGATTCTAATAGTAGCATCTCCACTTTAACCATTAAAACGTTTTACACCTGTTCATTACATGAGGAATCCTGGAGAACTGTCAGGAAATGTGTACATTTTTAGCCCGAATAGATAAATTTCAAAAAACAAAATCTCCATCTCAGTTGTTTCTTGTGCAGCTTTCCAGGGCTAAAATACACAAACCCCTTGTCAGTTCTCAACAGTTTCTGGATTAGACAATGAACCCAAGTGTTGGGCAAATGGTCACAGCTTTGCCTACAAAATCAATATAAATTTTATACATAAATATCTTCGCGACTGTTCAAAACAGAAAGCCTGAAGGTATTTTCATCCTACTTTTCTCTGGAAGCTTTAGTCTCCTGTTGTGCCTTCAGCCAGAGGATAACATAGTCATTTATAATGAAAAAAACACCACAGACCGTGAAGCTCAGCTTTACACAATTTTCCTGAATCTCTAGTTGTTAAATAGTAATATAGGTTGAAGAAAATATTCAAGTGCATCATGTGTAACTTCTCACAGGTCTAAGAATCTGGCTGTGATCCAAAAGAAGACGAAAAATCCTGTCTGAGCAATTTCCAGTTGTGTCATATAAAGAGAAAAGCATTCCTTCTTGTGTTTAAACCGACAATCAGATTTATTCTTGGATAAACATGCTATTAATGGTTCCTACTACGGTCCTAAATATCCTGAATATCTACTGAACATTTTAAAAACAAGCAATATTCACAGTGAATTCCATATATTTACAGTTCTTACTGTAAAGAACACTTTACTGTTCAATAGGTGAAATCTCTTTCATTCAAGTCCCTTTCGATTACCTTTTTTTATTGTATCAGGTTAATAGCAAGTGTTTTGTACTGTCCCTGTTTGTATTTATACATGGTTACATATGCTTTTTTTCAAAAGTATATAAGTACAACTTTTTTAGTCTTTCTCTAGTAGTGGCTATGGTGCCAGGAGTAGTCCATCTTCCTCTCAGATCAATTTAAGAAGTGCCTTAAAACCCATCTCTTTAGGAAAGCTTATGGCCTCCCAGAGTAACCTCTACCTTACATACCTGTCTCCTGCTCTCTTCTAAATGACAGCACTCTACTCTCTCCTCCAGCTCTGCTTCACTCCCACCTTATTTGATTGCTATTTCCTGTCCTATTGTGTTTTACACCCCACCTCTTTTAGAATGTAAGCTCATTTGAGCAGGGGCCTCTTCAACCTATCGTTTCTGTAAGTTTTCTTGTAATTGTCCTATTTAGAGTTAAATTCCCCCCTCATAATATTGTAAAGCGCTATGGAATCTGTTGGCGCTATATAAATGGCAATAATAATAATAATAATAATAATAATTTGTCAAACTGCTTTAGAATGGTTTGAGATCTTACCTAGGTCTCATGGGCACCACTGCACCACATTCAGTCATTTTGCAAGAGAGGCTAGATGTCTTCATTGAGCTAAGCAGGACCAATACTGGACTGTACTTACTGACTGAGACCACCCAGCTGAGTATCTCAGCAAGGGGGCACTGGCCCGCATGGCCCTCTTTAGTTCAGTGGGGCTTTTAGAAGATTTTGGGAAAAGGGCTGCGGCCAGGGTTACAGGTGGGGCCCAGATAAGTTGTCAGGCCACAACTGCTGTACCTTCGATGAAGTTTCTGGAACAAAAAAAACAACAACATTAAGTACGGTCACAGCCGATTTATGAAAATCATTATCTTGTGAAACATGTTACTGAAATAGGTTCGTTAACACAGATAATGATCCAAAACATATTGGACCTCAAACACCGGGTTTAACCCCCCAAAAAGTTTGCCAAGGTCTGAAGGTGTCCACCCTAAAACCAGTTTGGGGGTTGTATACCCGAATTCCTGCTGCTTACTTGAGATTTTCTGCTCCTTACCTGAGATGCCCAGTTCCACGCCCAATCAGGAAGCTTTCACCGATCATTGCCACCACTGATGAACCAGTGCATTACCTTAATACATGGCAAGCTCCTGCCCATGACTGTGACAGAAAACCAAAACCACAACCTACAGGGAGAGAAAGTGGGACAAAACTTCACAGGTAATTTGAAACTAAAATGGCCCCTGAACCCCTGAGTGACCACTACGTATAACTTACTGACTCCTTCCCCCCACTTTCTGCCTGATTACTGATATTCTAGCTCTACTCAGTCCCCTGTCAAGGCTCCCTCTGGTCTATTCTGAGCCCCTTTAGCTACATTCTAAAACAGTTTGAAAAATTACTTTGGAGGTACAACAGGGAACTACTATTACTATAACCACTATAGAGGGCTCCTTATTCTTTTTTTTTTTGCACACTTACAGGGTTATTTACTAATGTGAGAATTGCAGGCAATTAAAGTGAATACAAAGTGAATTTCAAATTTAAGGTTAAAATAGCTGAACCAGAAACATTCTACCAGTCAGCTATGCTTTCAATTCAACTACTTTGGCCTTCAATTTGAAACTCACTTTTAATTCACTTTGACATTCTTGCAATTCTAACTTTAGTGAATAACCTTGTTATTATCATAATTCCATTATATAACTCTCTAAAACCAATGACAAAAATTGCACTTCATATTCAAGGTAAATTATATTTTTGTCACATATCTGACAAATATCTCTTTGTATACAAACGTCTGTTGTCTGAAATTATTCTGATGTTGTTCATTCTCGTCTAACAATATCTCTCATTTAACACTATTTAGAGAGTATTTTGCTTGTTTCTTCCCTGTCCCAAAATGGATAACTGCATTTTTCTACAATAAATTTAGTCTTCTCAACTTGCGTGCCCAGTCCATTAATTTATCCAAAGCATTCTGTTCAGACAGCTTTACTGTGAAACACGTAGAGGGTGTGTTCTAACGACACAGTTACATCACGCAAGATCTTCTGAACTCCTTAAGGTGTGTTTTTCAATTTAAATTTTTTTTCCACATTGATTATTTTGATTACTAATCAGCTGCTTTACCAGCAGTTCTAGGATTAAATCAATTATTTTTGTCTAGTTATTGGCTATCAGTTCTCCTTCATACCAGTCTATATCTACATTGAGTAAGTCTTGCATGTGTTTGACAATATTTGGATAATGATTTAACGATCTGTTGATTATGCAATGCTTCACTTTAATTATGTGACATTTGTTATGCATGTTTTTAATCACTTGCACTGCTATAAAAAGCAATTATTTGGGTGTGTTTGTTTACTTGAAAAAGACCTATTAGGTTGAAACGTTGTTCTGTGTTACAGGTTTCCAATAAAAATTGCCCCTAATGCCTCGTTTCCACTGAACTGTTTTGAGTGTTTCCATTATGAAAGTGGCCCATACAACCGAACCATACTGCACCATTCCTGGGCCCCCTTCAGATGTAGGTCCATAGGAAATGGTACAGTACGTTACAGCGGAGCTACTGGCGTCACCCTATACAATCCATTGATTGTCGGAAAGGAAAACATCAATACTCACGAAAAAAGACATGCTAGGCATTTGGTCTAAACCCCACATGCCCCCTGGCGGTCCGACTTGCAGTGGAAATGCTCACCTGAATAAGCTGGACCATTCTAACCCTTCCAAACCGTACCGACCCGAACCATAATGCTCAGTGGAAACGAGGCATTTAAGAACCCTGGAAGTGCCTGGACCGTTTTGTTTTCTCCTAGCTTTACTTTAAAAGACATAGTTATCCACTGATGTGTGAATTGATGAAACTGCAAAGTGGATTTAAAGGGAATTTCAAATTTTAAGACACAATAGCTGAATTTGAAACTCTGAGTCAGCTATTTTTTTACTTGAGCTATTTTAAACTAAATATTACATTTGCAGAATATTACCAGGGTTATTTACTAAAGTCAGAATTGTCAGGATTCAAAGTGAATTCAATTTCAAATTTAAAGTCAAAGTAGCCAAACATAGAAACATAGAATGTGACGGCAGATAAGAACCATTCGACCCATCTAGTCTGCCCAAATTCCAAACTGGAAACATAGTTAACATAACATGATCTGTAATTCTAGATATTGCATGCTGATTTCTCCATTTGTTGATACAGAATAAAATTCAGAAGTATTTTTAGACTTACGTTTAGTAATATAACTGTAGCATTTGGGGGGTTTGCCAGTACCTATTAAAGGACCACTCTAGGCACCAAGACCACTTCAGCTTAATGAAGTGGTCTGGGTGCCAGGTCCTTCTAGGGTTAACCCATTTTTTTATAAACATAGCAGCTTCAGAGAAACTGCTATGTTTATGAATGGGTTAAGCCTTCCCCTATTTCCTCTAGTGGCTGTCTCATTGACAGCCACTAGAAGCTTTCGTCTTCTCACTGTGATTTTCACAGTGAGAGCATAGCGTCTATAAAGCATTGTAAATGCTTTCTATCTGAATCTGTGGCGCAGCTCTTGCAGCGTCGCGCCCAGCCCAGGAGGAGGATCGGAGGAGGAGAGGAGGCAGAGAGCTCCCCGCCCAGCGCTGGAAAAAGGTAAGTTTTAACCCCTTTCCCCTTTCCAGAGTCGGCGGGAGGGGGTCCCTGAGGGTGGGGGCACCCTCAGGGCACTATAGTGCCAGGAAAACGAGTATGTTTTCCTGGCACTATAGTGGTCCTTTAATATGATTTAGCTTTCAAATGGTAATAACTTTCTCCATTAAGAGAAAATGTCAATGTTTCTATTTTCTCTTCTAAAGTTTCTATTTTATCTTGTAGCCATTTAAGTGGTTTGTCAAACATTGCTGACATTATAAGCCTCCTGAAAATATCCTTTTTGTCATGAGCTCTAATTCCCACTATTCTGGGAGATGTTATTTATTAACATCTGGAGATCAACAATTTGTGTATGCCTGCTGCATATCATTAACTTCAACCCCCTAAAGCATAGTGGACTAATTAAATAAAAGTGTGCGGCTATAGACAGGCTATTTACACATATACCTAATTTTAAATAATATTGTGCTATTCCTGTACCTCTAATACTATATTTAGTAGCTGCTCGACATGCCTTAAAGGCTTGCTGTGGCCAATTCAGAATTCATGTCAACTGGTACATAACCTCTGACCTTTAGAGTGCGAATATGTAGACGGGAAAGAGTCTGACTTTTTAGCCAAGCAAAATATCCCAATTTCATCCAGAGTAAGCCCAAGGTGAATTCCTACCATTGTGTAGGAATACATTACATTTAATCCACTGGTGTTAGAAAGGATCACACACAACGTAAATCTCATAAACAATGCATAAACCGCTGCACTGAAAGGTGGGCGCAGGGCACTGGATACACATTTTGTTAAGTAGTGAAACTTTTGTATTGACAACTGTTTTTTCAATGACATTTCAGTAGGATAAACACAAATGATCCAGGAATATCTAATTTCAAACCACTTAAGTTGGCTACTTTTTTACACAGTAAGTAAAAGGAGTTTCCTTTTTAAGGTTGGATCATGATATTCCGATCTAAAAAAAATTAAGCCCTGCCAGGAATTTATTGCAAAAAAACCATGTCCAAAGTGGTGGTTAAAAACCAGCCATAAGTTGGTGTTATTGTTAACAGCTTGTAGACACTTGCTGGGCAAAAATAATTGTCTAGTATTTAAAATCCAGGTTTTGTGGTACCACCTATATCATTCACATCCTAGCAACTCAAACATAAAGCAGCAAAAGGCATGATCTACCTTAGCAAGAAAGTAACACGATGTATTGGACAGGAAAAAAACAGTTGTCTTTTGGTAGGTTGGAGTAGCAATTCAGATGAATAGTTTAGCTGGAAGGTACACGCTAACATTCACACGCACTAGTCATGGAACATATATCAGTATTTACACATACACACCTCACACAGATTTGTTCTTCTCTCACAATATTTTTTTTATTCCTGTAGTATGAAGTAGGTTTTAATTTTTGTGAGCCAGGACAATTTAGCAACTATAATGGAAATAGGTCAGTAAGTAGTGCTTATCGACTCGTTATTTTCTATGGCAGACATTAAAATATCAAGACTGCCCTTTTTAGGACACGTTGTGCTGCTGGCTGTGGTTTGCTGGCTTATATTGTTCATCTTATGCCTCGATTTATTGTCCCCACATATAACATGTGCATGTTACGCCAGATCCTGTCGTCTGATGCCACCTTTAAGTTTGTGGTTTCTATGGATAAAGTCGTGCAATGCTTTTCCCACCTAGTTTGGCATTCTGGTCATATTATATATACTGAGATAAGTGCAGATGGAGTTTATTCCTTGATAAAGGATATTTAGTCAAAACTTTACTATTTTTCACTCTCCTGTCATTACTTTTTGAAGGTAACACTGTCCTGATTAGCTTCATATGATAACTTTGTGGAATTCGTTTTTTGTTTTTTTTTAAAGGTAAATGGTTCTTTTAGGTGAAAACAATTTAAGCTATAGTAATGAGAATATTCTTGAAAAAAGATGCTCTCTGTCACTATGCATTCATTTCCTGACTTTTATTTTTACTTGTAAATGTAGAAAAGAATCCAGGCACTCCAAGGTATTCCAACAAATAGGCAATTTTATTGGACCCAAGCACCAAAAAACAATGTTTCGACCCCTTAGGGCCTTTGGGCCTTTGTCATTTTCACTTGGACTTAAATAAAGCTTATTGTTTTATATTTGGTGTGCTTCTATGGTTGTACTCGAAGCTGATAAGATTAATAGGTTCATAACAACCACTAGTCGCTAACCTTACCAACATCCATTTTAATGATTAGTAGTTTCTCAGTAAAACCTTACAAAACACTGGAAATGAAACCTCTATAGGCAATCATTTCTAATTCCCTGCAACCCAATTGTATTCTGATATAAATAAATTGCAGGTAGCAGTGCCAACCTCAATGAACTTTACGCAAAATTTACAATAGAATATGGTCCTTAGCTTGCACACGACCCTTGTTTATTTACTGGACTTAATAGAGTAGGATTCTGCATATTGCTGCTGTATTGCTAATCTCTGCTCCTATTGTCCGATGAGGCTTTAAATACTTTAGTTATAACTATCATTTAGCACACACCTATTTATGTAAAGACAAAGTCATGTCCACACATGGTAGAGGAAAAAGGTATCTAACAAGCTGTATGTTATTGATAAGGCTATGTCATCTCATGACATCTCAGATTTACAGAATCTAATTACTTTAGGAGTGATAAGGAGATTTCTTTGTATATTTCATTATTGCTTCTTTTTTCTTATCCCGTAAAGCTGCTTTGGGGAGTTCCGGAGCACACCCAATTTACTGCTTAGTTTGAGGATATAAATATATCACACACAGCATAATTGTCACCAATCCTGATGGGTAGTCATACCATATCACTTCACTAGGGGGGATTGTTTGAGACCTAAAAAATCCTCCTTGAAATATCTCAATTGACATCAATTTTTCTCTATTTTTATTTTTACAATTGTGTAAGGAAATGATAAATTCTTACTGAGAGCACAATATAACTTTAAGAGCAATAAAGAGATACATATATTGCAACACTAATCAGTTGTGGTAAGTTGACTTTCAGCTAAAATCTTGACTAAGTTAGGCAAATTTAGAAGCATTAATACAGAAAGTTGGATTTTTCTACCACTAAATAGACTGTTTTATATCAAAGTATTGCAGGCTGTGTTTGAACATAGGGAAATAGTTGATATTAGAATATTGTGCTGGAGACACAGCTGGCTGGGGATCATAAAAATGGAAATAGTAAAAGAGTGGCATTAAATAATGCTTTGAGTTCCACATATGTCTATGACAAAGAACTAGAAAATATTTTGGGGCTTTGAGAGTTTGAGGTAATTGGCAGATATGCTATGAAAGTCACTAGAAGGACGGGAATCAGCAAAAGATGGGATTGTCCAACCACATAAGGCCCTCAAGGTTTTCTGTAAAGCCCTGACCATTCCTGAAAAGACAAACATGTTCGGACCTCCTCCAAGCCTATAATTTGAATAATTAGCTGTTAATGAAAACTAAGGAAGAGAGTAACTATCTCAGAGTTATTCTGAAGAAAAGCATTTAGATTGAAAAACATTGATGTGTTCGGGCATAACAGACCATTCCCATCCATATCTGTATCCATGGCATTATTTAAAATCAGAACTGAAAGTACAAACAATTTCAAATTAAAAATTACATTTTCTTCTACCTGTACGTTTTCTGTGTTTTAAAACTCCTGTACTTGACCTTGGTACAGCTTTTATAATTAGCTCAGTAAACGTGTTCCTTGCTACAACCAACATGTCATGTTGATTAATGGAGTCTCCTTATACCAAAAAAAGTAGTGAACAGAGACTAATTACTCGTGGTGGAATTAGACAATGTAAATTGTATTTTATGAGTATGGCACTTCTTAAGCAGGTGATTTAAAGATTAATTATTCTGCTGTTTAGGCATTCCATGAAATTAACCGTACAAACCTAAAACGGGCAAAAGTATTGTAAAGTATTGTTAAATGTTAAAGGGACACTCCACCCAACATAATCACTACAGCTTAAGTGGTTTTTGTGCCAGGAGTCTGGACCTAAAAAGTTCCATTTATATTTCCACTTATTTTCTACCTTTTTATTGATAATCTGGAGTGCCCAAGGTCCACTCCTTTTCTGCTAGCTTCATGTGTAAAAGTCTAGCTTCCTTATTCAGCTATCCAAGCATGTCAAGTAATTTCTCCTTGCACATAGCTTTGCATGCTGTGTGTGTGAGCATGAGACATGAGCCTAGAGAGTGACAACAGTACAGCTCTTGCAGGTAAAGGAGACAGATGTGAACTGTGTAAGCCAGCAGTGCATGCCATACAAAAAAAAATCTCCAGAACACTCGATGGGAAGATAGGAAATCCTATATTACATCAGTGAGAAGGGGGTGAAGATTGGATCCAACAGGATTGTCCAACCAAATAATAAAATAAAAAGGTAGAATAAAAAGGTAAAATTTCACCGATTTCTAAGACTATACCCACTAGAGTTATCGTGGTTTGAGTGACCTTATCATTTTATACTGTATCAAATTACTAGAAAATATCAATAGCATCTACCACTTCTGCATCCTGAAGCTCTTTAGACATACGTTTTCACGTCCTTTGTGTTGATATTCTTCACATGTGGACACATTACTTCATTTAGACTGTAACATCAAGGGCCTAACTAAAAGTAGTTTGTTTTACAAAATTATGATGGCAGGTTTTACACTGGATAACACACTTAAGGACCAGAATCTTTTGATGATGGATTACTTGGGGCTGGTGGAAATTCTTGTACCCTGGTTCTGGTAAGACTGAAAACATTGGGTGTCTAGAGCTCCTGCGGCTACTTTATTAAACTTCATTCTAGGAGGCATACATTGCGAGATTAACAATAAAAGATTATGACAATTAATGACATTAATGAAAGGGACTGAAAGGCAGACCTCAACATCCTCTTCTGTCTGAGAAGTTTGGTCTAATGCTCCCTGGTATTTGAGAGACATGAATCTTTCTGCACCCTTGGGTGGTTACTCCAAACTGGGATCCAATGGTTGTGTTGGACCCTGTTGCATTTGGATGGTCAGTGCAGGGAGCTAGATCATTGAACTTGAAGTTGGAATGCTTCTTTAAAATTCTCTGACTGTCTAAGCTAAGTCTTGTCTCATCTACCTGATTCGATTTCCGGAGCTCTCAGACTGTCAGCGCCAGTACTGCATTCCTAGCCATTCCATGATGGCATTTTAAGTTTAATTATTGGTTTATTTAAAAAAGATATCAGAGTCCCTTTGTTACCATAAGGAAGTATAATGCCTTAAATAATAGAGCAGTGTGCTAAGAGCAGCTTTCGAATGTAGACCTTGGAAAGTTGGCCGCCAAACAAATGGTGACATAAGTAAGAAAGATGACACCTCAGGACAAAAGTAAACGTAGCAGGAATGCTGGGTTTGTTTTCTTGTTTAATCTTCATGTGTAACAAGCTGTGTGCGGTCAGAGCCACAGGCACATGAAAGAATATTACCTGTCTGAGGATTACTCCCGGCAGGTTCATTTTAAGAAATATTTGCCTGATTACATATATACAAAAACAGAGGTGTTTTTTCAATATGGACACAAATTAAATATATGGCATTATATATGTAACAATGTGTTATTTGTAAAATTATTTATTGCAGTTTAAAGACACATTACTGTGAGTATTATAACTGTGGGACTCTGTTATACACTCATATATTCCAACAATATAGATCTCCTAGAAAAGAGGGACAGAGGGATTTGAGCCCAAAATATGGACTGTCCCTCCTAGACAGGGATACTTGGGAGGTATGTTTTACTGTCTACACCCACGTTTAGTTCAAGCTAAACATGGGAGGAACTTGAAACTACCAAATTTGCTGATCAAATCAGGTGACACCTTTAATCTTTTTGATAAAAATCTGGACAGTGGATTTTTGCAGAGACATTGTTTAATTTAATAAATAATGGATTGTCTGGGATATATATCTCATCTTAAATCTTATAAATATAGTCAGCGACGTATTTTCTTAGGTTTGATGAGTAGGAAGGCTTAAGATGAAAAAAAAATAAGATTTTGTTCTACGAAGAAATATACACAAGTGTAAATAAAATAGCTATGCTAAATACCACTAGCGATTTCAGATGATAGTTTGTTTGTTTTTTGTTCCACTTCTGTGTAGCTGTTGTAAAAAATTCACAATGAAATATCGATTTAGAAGAAAGCAACGCTATAATGCTGCCTCACTGAAAAGTGTATAGCACTATTATAGCAGTGTTTATAATTATGTGATTCATTATACCACAGGGTGCACTACAGACAGTGCCGGGTAGTTTATCATGCATGGTACAATGTAATCCAAGCAGTAATCCTACATAACTACAGCAAGAGTGGGGGTACTTAATGATGTGTCGGAATGTTTAGAATGAATGCATAAATCATGAATGGTGCATTTTTTATTAAAGCTTGATTCAAACAACAACACTTGAAAATATTGGAAAATAACCATTTTGCCAATGATGTTTTAAATGCATAACTGGTAGATTTTCATCCATGTTTAACAAATAGCTAATTATACATGTACAGTGTTTTTATCCACCAGCCCCCCCAGTGGGGAGAAATGACACCATATATACATTAGGAAAGGGTTTCTGTGCAGAAGGAGGGGGTGGTTCATTGCATTTTGTGTTTTCAAAATTCTTAAAGCCCATTACAAAACCGCTGCCCATGCCCCGACCAGAAACATGCATACACACAAACCTACACATAATCACAAACACATACACACGGCCAAAGACACACAATAATACACAGATATGCACTTCGATATACTCAATATAGGAAATAATACTGCACTATTGTGATAAACAGTAAATAGAATGAGATTTGCTATAATCACTAGAACAAAATCTTTTTTGCTTTAAAGGAAAACTCCAAGTACCATAACCACTACAGCCCACTGTGATGGTTATGTTTCCAGAAGTGCCCTAGTTCTGTGACATGGTGTATGATGTTAAATCATTTTAGTATAAGTTGACAACTTACCTGTATCCCACCTGAAGCCTGTAGTCTTATCCTCCGCATTCAGTTTTAACCTGCAAGACAAGTCAGATGTCTGTAGAATAAAGTACAGCTGATGCAGGACCAAAATCATTGACTAATAGCACTCAACCGATGCTCTTAGCCAATGAGCGCAATACTGCGTGGTCCTTTTTTGCTCAATCAAGCAAATTGGCTTATCCTGCTGGAAAAAGCTGGATCCGAAGGATTTGGACGCAGGTGTCCAGCGTCACCCAGGTAAGTTGTTAAACGATATTAAACTAGATTCACTTCTCACAGTTGGATGGTGCTAGGGGACTCCTGACACCATTACCACTACAGAGGGCTACAGTGGTTATTGTACGTGGAGTGTTTCTTTAACCCCTTAACGACCGAGGACGGTTCAGGACCGTCATCGGCATTTTTGCGTTGCCGACCGATGACGGTCCTGAACCGTCCTAACGGTCAGAGCTACTTACCTGATCGCCGTCGTTCCCCCGGCGGCGATCAGCGTGGCTCCGGTTGTGGGGAGACTGCCTGCAGCCCAGACAGTCTCCCCGCGGCAGATTAGGACCCCTGTGGCCATGTGATCGCTTAACACAGCGATCACATGGTCACAATAGGTGTCCATGTGTCTGCCTGCAGGGGGACTGTCTGTGCTGACAGGCAGTCTCCCTGCATGTGTAAAATCAAAAATCAAAATAAAATTAATGTTAATAAAAAATAAATAAATAATTATATATGTGTATATATGATATATAGACATATATTATATCTATATAATATATGTCTATATATCATCTATATAATGTCATACTAAGTGTATTTTTATATTAATATGTACTTATATTAATATAAAAATACACTTATAATTAAATTACACACGTATATATATAATAACTATATATATATTGTATGTATATATTATTATAAAATATAAATAATAAGTAATTTAAATTAAATAAAAATTTTTTTAAATAATAAAAAAATTTAAAAGAATTATATAGCTATATGAAATTTTATTCTAACTGTATTTTAAAATTAATATATATATATTTATATCAAAATACACTTAGAATGAATTTGCATATATATCTATGTATATAAAAATAAATAAAAATAATAAGAAATATACATACGTCCATATACAAAATTACATAAATAATTATATAAATATACACGTAGACTTCAAATATATAAATATGCATATATATTTAAATTCGACGTGCGTATTTATGTAATATTTTTACATAATTCAGTAATTTTATTGATTGCAATTTGAGGGACCTGCCTGCCAACCCAGGCCGAAATTCCAGAGAATTTAATTTGCTAGCATTGTATTTTACCCTGTAACGTTCTACGACACCCTAAAACCTGTACATGGGGGGGTACTGTTTTACTCGGGAGACTTCGCTGAACACAAATATTAGTGATTCAAAACAGTAAAACATATCACAGCGATGATATTGTCAGTGAAAGTTACTTTTTTTGCATTGTTCACACACAAACAGCACTTTTACTGATGATATAATTGTTGTGATACGTTTTCCAGTTTTTAAACACTAATATTTGTGTTCTGCGATGTCTCCCGAGTAAAACAGTACCCCCCATGTACAGGTTTTATAGCATTTTTGAAAGTTACAAGGTCAAATATATGGGTCAAATATTTTACATTGAAAATGGCCAGGTTGGTCACGTTGCCTTTGAGAGCGTATGGTAGCCCAGGAATGAGAATTACCCCCATGATGGCATACCATTTGCAAAAGAAGACAACCCAAGGTATTGCAAATGGGGTATGTCCAGTCTTTTTAGTAACCACTTGGTCACAAACACTGGCCAAAATTAGCGTTCAATTTAGTTTTTTTACTTTTTTCACACACAAACAAATATGAATGCTTACTTTGGCCAGTGTTTTCGACAAAGTGGCTACTAAAAAAGACTGGACATACCCCATATTGAATACCCTGGGTTGTCTACTTTAAAAAAAATATGTACATGTGGGGTGTTATTCAGAGATTTATGACAGATAATAGTGTTACAATGTCACTATTGATAAATTTTAAAAATGTATGTTTTGAAATCGCAATATCCTACTTGTACCTATAGCCCTATAACATGCAAAAAAAAAGCAAAAAAGCACATAAACACTGGGTATTTTTAAACTCAGGACAAAATTTTGAATCTATTTAGCAGTTTTTTTCATTCGCTTTTGTAGATGAGTAAAAGATTTTTCAAGTAAAAGTAAAAAAACATGTATTTTTTTCAATTTTTCATCATATTTTTTTATTTTTTTTAAATTAAAATACATGAGATTATATAAATAATGGTATGTAAAGAAAGCCCCTTTTGTCCTGAAAAAACAATATATAATTTGTATGGGAACAGTAAATGAGAAAGCGGAAAATTACAGCCAAACACAAACACCACAAAAGTGTAAAAATATGCCTGGTCGCAAATGTACAACATCGCAAAAACAGTCCAGTCCTTAAGGGGTTAATGTGAGATTAACTTACCTACTAAAATCGCACAGTTAAGCAAGAACTTTTTGAATAGTAAACTGTTATTAAATATAATGGTTATTTATGAAAATGTAGGGGTTATTGTTCACTTTATGCTCCTCTAATAAATATAATTCCACTATGAATATGTGACCACACAGACAGGCAGACTACAAGACACATCTGCACATCTTCAACCTCAGCGCTGGGTGAATTATTGTAATAAGCTATTTTTTCTTTCCTAATTAACCACAAATGGAGCTTCTCATTTTTTGGCGTTTTTCTTTTTTTTTTTTAAGCCAGCTACAAAGAAAGAAACTCTGCAGTAAATTTCATTATTTTTTTCCCAAGGCGAGAAATTAAAACCACAGCTCTCAATGTCTTCGCTTTCCCTGTTCACTTACATTGTTTACAGTGTTCCGTCTTATTCATTATTATTGAATAATAAACATTGCTGCTATTCATCTGCTACACATGTTTCTGTTCGATTTTGAATTGGACATAATGAAGAGTTTTTACAAGTGTAACTGGGCTATTTAGATGAGATGCCCAGACCAGACCTGCAGACATAACAATGCACCCTCCCGACCAATAGACAGAAGGCTGATAGTGTGTAGGAATGGCCATTAAGGATATTCACTAAAGCAAAACTGATGTTTAATATTTGCTAGTGGGAATAGCAGAGGATTGATTTTGTTAATGTACCAACTGCAGAGTCTGAATTCATCTACCTTAGCTGTGTAAATGAACCCTTTCACATTACAAATGTATGCAGTAAAATATATGTCAAACTTGACAGCATTAAAAAAGGTTTCAGAAAAAAATGTTCATGAATGCGTTATTATCCAGAATGTCCCCTGTTGTCACTGAGAACCTTCGAATCATTATTGTGCCCATGGAATGTGCTCAAAACTGACACACATAAAGGAAATGCATTTCTAAAGTCATATTGGTAAAAACAAGATTTCTACTGATAATTGATACTGGTCACTAATACAACTTAAATGCAGCTAAGTTTTATTTTGGTCTCATGTTCATGCATCGTTTTTCTCTATTTTCAAATCCTCCAAGTTTTGTTCTTTTTTTCCCCGCAAAACATCTTTCTGATTGGTAGATAAACAGTGTAGCTCAGCCAATGAGACATCAGTGTGAGCTGAGCTGCTGACTAAGCCAATCACTGCCCTTTCATTATCTGTTTAGCTTTTCAAAACTGTGCTGATGGTAAAGGGAGCGAATCAGCAAAGAATAATTAGCAGTCAGGTTGAGTGATAAAATGTGCTTAAAGGACCACTATAGATATAGAGTCCCTAACCCTACTCTTATTCCTGTGTCCACCCATTACCCCTTGAGTGCAATACATTTTTTTTTAAATTAAGTTTTCTCACCTTTTTTTCTGCTTACCTCTCCACCTCCAGCTACGTCACAGAGGAGGTATGGCCTCCTCCACTGATATCCAGTATATCACCATAGAGGAGCATTGGGGACCTAATGAACATGCGCAGTGAGTAGGTGCACATTTAAATATCCCCATAAGAAAGTATTAAATCAATGCTCTCCTATGATGGCTTCCAGATCACATGAACAACTTGTAATTGGTCAGTGAAGTGAAAATGTCTCTATTTAACCCTGTAATGTAAACACACTGTAAGAGGAGGGATAATGGACTTAACCCTACAATGTAAACACTGCAGTTTAAAAAAAAACAAAAAACCTGTGACACTATACCAAGTCTAAGGACAGGGAAACTACACCTAGACCACATACTCTGGATGACTATAGAGTTCCTTTAAGCTATGTTGATGCATGGAGTATCTATAAAGAGGCTTAGTGAAATTGAATATAGATAGTGGGAGCAGATGAAGTACATAGAAAAAGTAGAAACTAGGGGGTAATGCTACATATTATTATTATTATTATTTATAAAGTACCAACTTATCCCAACGCACTGTACAATAAGCTGACTAACAGACAAGTATTTGCAACAAGACAACTTTGACTTACAGGTGCTTAGGGCTCTGTTCAAATTAACTTAGGTTCTAGAGGTAACATGAAATTCATGTACATAATACAAGAACCATGTACATTTGTATATTCTATATTCTTTTTCATAGCTGGATTAGAATATACAAATTGATTTTCAATTCTTTGTGAAAATTCTCTAATTTTATTTTACTGAAATGAATATTCGTGTATTAGAACCACTAACATTTGCCAGATTATATAACCTACGTACAATACAAATGCTGCAACACATTGAAGAACATTGAGAATTACCATTCCTGAAAATCAGCTTGCTTTACGCTTCATAACCTTCAAGTTGATTCTTTGAGTTGAAAGTCTTAAATCTGTAGGGAATGAAATTCACCACATCATCACAAATCACTGATTTTAGTGAAATCTTATAATCCCTAAGCCTTCACAAACTTTTTTTTACAACAGCCATGTGTGTGCATGAACACACAAAATTAAAGTCTGGTGTGTGATTACGTTTTGACCCAGGGGTTACACTTCAAAATACGAAGTTTGAATTTCAGCTAAAGCCACACAAGCTAGCTCATGGCTAAGACAAGAGAAACATCTGGTGGGTGGCCCTATAGACAGCTGCTGTACCTGCTGACATGGCGAAGTTGAAAAGCATGTTATTTTTAGCAATAAGGCAGACAGTATTAATACTGAACAAATGTTCTACACTGACGTAATAATTGCAGATAGTGATTAACCAAACTATGGATTGCAGTGCAATTCGCAACGATCAGGAAATCTGCTGTGACAGTCATCGCCGAAATTCCACTTGCAATGTTGTTTTACCATTAAGCAGTGTTTTCAGTAGACGGTTTTACTGTGATGCATGGAGTGATCAAGGATGAAAAAGGGTCAGTCAAGATCTATTATACAAATGCCAGTAGCTATTGTTAAATTCAGACTGAGAGATGAGAAGGTCGTATATCAAGTATTATGTTAATTGCAAACCAATGGCTTCAAATGAACACATTGTTACCACGATATGGACATATTTATCTATGATCCAATGGCTGGACGGTCTGAACACTAATAAAATGTTACTGCGCATGGTGAGTTGATAATTTGTTTGCAACATTTAGGTAAAAATAGCAAAATGAAAAAAATAATAAATCAAACCAGTTTTTCTCAAGCTTTTCTAATTTGTCCTACATTTTACAAGTAAGAGGTAAGAATGGGACGGATAACTGTTTAGTGAATAAGCACCTGTAGGAATCTGAAAGAGGCCAAAGCTATGCTAATATTTCCTATGAACAATTCAGAATGGTGGAATAAAATGAATAAAATGATGTAATGGACAAAAACATGCTCTCGCTGGGAAACAGTATAAAAATTATAGTGTGTGACATATACTATGTAAAGATGTTAGGATAAACTAAAAAAAACTTCAAACATTGCATCTGGGTTTTTATAAATAAAAACCTTATGAATATGTTTAGATTTACCTTCTGGTTTGTTAAAATGTCTGGAAATTTGATCACTTGGAATGAACCAAAGTAGGGCTATATGTGTGGAGTGTGTCCTCTTTTTCATTTTTTTAAAAAGTGCAGAATACAATAGAAATTGTCCCTTTTATGAATTAACATTGTTACACTCCTCCCCCTCACCACCCTCGTCCCTCCCCATTCCCCTGCTGTTAGTCTACCAACAGGTCCTATTACGTACTGGTTATTTAGCTCTGTTGAGCAAAACTCAAGAGGCAGCAACTGCTCAGAGCATGTGCTTTGCTAAGACTCCTCATTGAGTTGCATTGGGAAGTCTGTGATTGGACAGTCACAGAAAGTCTTGGTGGGATTAGAAGAGGAGGGATTGTAAAAGACAGCAGACAAGAGAATACAGCATTTGTTAGATGGTTTTAGATATACACCAAATGAAAAACAAATTGTAAATCAGAAGTAGAGTGTCCCTTTAAGTATTGTAGTGGAATTACAACAAAAACAACAGATGAATGAGTCACAGACAAGCTGACACAGAAATAAAGATCTTTTTCCTTCATAAATAACAAACAGCTAATGAATACAAATGCCACTGTGCCCCTAAAAGTGTTTTTATTAGATAAAGTTTGGTATTTAATATACTACTACAATATACAGCCAGATCCTTTAATGGATAACTATAGGATTTCCTATGGACTGGCTGAATGTGCGTGCGGCTCTTGCATCAGACATCAGAAGAGGGAGGAGAGTCCCAGTGCCGAGGGAGCCCGGCGCTGGAAAAAAGGTAAGGGATTAGCCCCCTTTATCCCCCTTCAGCACAGCGGGAGTGGGACCCTGAGGGTGGGGGCACCCTCAGGGCACAATAGTGCCAGGAAAATTAGTTTGTTTTCCTGCCACTATAGTAGTACTTTAAGAAACTGTCCAAGTCTAAAGCCAAAAGATTTATCAAAGTGATAATTGGCTGGTATGTTACTGGTTTGACCAGTTTTACTACAGTGAAATTGGAAGGAGGTGTAAACAGCCCAATATTGACTATTTGAAATCATAAAACACATACCCGTTATTGGTTAACTTGAAATAATTGGAGCACACTGCTGGCCCCTGATTTCTCAAAGTGCTTCAAGGTGTGATGATGTCACATCCCATAACCCTTAGTCATCAAGCCATGCATAACACAAAGTACTTTGAAAATGTTGGATTAGTGTTGACAGAGCATTGTTACAATTGGTAAATGTATAAGCATGGGAAGCAGGGGACTAGGGGAAAATTGCAATGATTGAAAAAAAAGAGGAAAAAAAACTGGGTTCATAGTGTAATGAAGAACTGAATTAAGGAAAGAATGAAGTGGCAAAATCAATTGGAGAACCAAGAAAAATGGGCAAAGCCATTAAATTGGAGTAAGGCAACAGGACACATGCAGAGCATGCAAAGAAATTGGGGAGCAAGGGAGGAGAAAACAAAGCAATTGGGCATAAGGGAATGGAGGAAAAGCAAATGGAGGACAAGGAAGAAGTAGCAAAGCAATAAGTCACCCAAGAGATCCAAGCATAAAAAAAATAAGAAATTGGGGACACATGTGGAGCATGCAAAGAAATTGGGGAGCAAGGGAGGAGAAAACAAAGCAATTGGGGCATAAGGGAATGGAGGAAAAGCAAATGTAGGACAAGGAAGAGGTAGCAAAGCAATAAGTCACCTAAGAGATCCAAGCATAAAAAAAACTACTTAATTAAGGAGTAGATGTGTGGTGACATTGGGGCACTGTTACTAATGTGCTGTGCTATGCTTAAATTGCACAAAACATAATTACCATAAACCATTTATACATTCTAAAAACATCTAAAAAACTTTGATTTATTCCAAGTGATCAAATTCCCAGACATTTTAGCAAACTATAAGGTAAATCTAAACATATTCATAAGGTTTTTATTTATAAATACCCATATGCAAAGCTGCTTTTTATATGACGGTTCTTTTGCGATGGATGTCAGTGTATCAAAAAAGGATGTGTACATTAGAGTTTTAAATAATTACAACTGAATGGGTGTATTAAATCCAATGCAAATGTGCTCTTCCTGATGATATTGCTGCTTTAAACAGCTCCATTTGTCAGCTGTAGTTCACGGGTATAAGAAAGTGCAGATAGAATCTATCGGTACAATATGGCACCCATTAATGTTTCAGTGGCTGTAATTTAATCCCGCTGGGGAAGCTGAAAAATACGCCTCTCCGAGAGTGAACCAGATGTTTCCACAACTTAGAAAGGGGGAGGGATGAAAAAGATCCCTAAACCATGAAACTCCATTCTCCAGAGAGGGAGATAAATACTCAGTTTGGCCTTGTCAGAAAAATTTGGAAGTCTGCCGTTCAGCTATAAAACTCAGCACTGGTTGCTAGGGAAAGATTGAAATGTCGGCCATTTTGTAACTCTGTGCTTCGGTTGGCTGGTTTGTATTTTTTGCATGCTGCTCTGACTGTATAGCAACATAAATTTTCTGAATAAACACAAGATCTTATATCCGAGTGCTTACAATTTTACAGAGCACAGCAAAGAAATGAGAAGGTGTTTGCAGATTGCTCTTAAAACACAATACTACCATTATATTTATATACACATATAAATAGTACTAGTATTGTATATATACCTTTTGGGGTGTGTTAGCTTTACGTAAGTACTTTATGTAAACTAACTTAATAATACATGTAACAAAATAATTGCAATGAAAAATGGTATAACAACCTCTATTTATGAAGGTAAATATTTTTCAGTGATTTAGGGGGAAAAAAAAGTTTTGTTTCGTTTTTTTTGCCATTCTTAGACTATATTTTCACACATCATTCTGCCTCCAACATTCAAGATGGCTGTGGTTGTGGTCTATATAAAAGCATATTATATGGGCATTGGAAGGGCTAAGAGCCATAAGTGCCCATTTTTCAAGCATAGCAGCAGATATATGTCAGCAAATAAATAGCATTTAGGTGAATAATTAGCACAATGACATGAAAAATAATAACATCAATTTTTCTAATAAATCAGCTTTATAGTGTTAAAAAATACAGTCAATTTAAATAGGTCTAGGCTGCAAAATATATGGTGAAATGTTTTTTAGTAGTCTGGGGAGAATTTAAAAAGAAAAATAGTGATAAATGCATTCAGTTAACAAAATGCAGCCTATGGTGGCACAGCTGTGTTATTCTCCAAACTAACACAAAAAAACAATAATGCCTTGCACCAGTCGTGGCCAGACTTAATAATGCCTTGAGGATTTTTCCTGGATAAATACAAAAGGACAAGTGGTTAAAACTAGGGCTTAGCATCTTTTATCATTAGGAGTATTAATGAAATCCTTTTGGTGCTTTGAGAAAAGGAATCTGACTTGCAAAGACAACAGTCCTTACAATTCCATGGTGAAAAAAAAAAAAGCTGCTCTCTTTCTAAACGAATGCAAAATTCCATCTTAGAACCTCCCTTGGAAAGGAAGAGAGCAACTAGTCACGATTTAACATGTCTGGGATTCATCCCGGCTAATACGCTGCTGTGTATTTCCAGCACAATACTATATAACTCTTTATATGCTGAAAACGTATTCAGTGAACAAAGCATTAAACAGAACATGTTTTAAGCCAGGAAATATTAGTGTTTTTCAATATTTACAGTCTTTTTTTTCATCCGTAATAAAATGAACATTTTTAATTTTCTCTAAGAAAGTAATATAGTTGCCTCCCATTGGTAGATTTCTTTCGGACATAACATATTTACTACTAGACTTTTGGTACATGGAGCTTGCTCTCTAATATAGTGTAATTATATGCCGCACTGGCTGCAATGAAACGAACACTCCAAGCACCACAACCACTAGAGCATGTTGTAGTGGTTAGTAGGGCCAGGAGTATACTGCCTCCCCCACTGTAAGTAGTCAAACCATTTTATTATATATTTATGGTGATCAGATCTTTTATATTTAAACATAATTTTTTCATTTTTTCTTTTATGTATTATTTTTTGTCTATTTTTTGTTCATTTAATTGGGATAGCTTGGTTATTATTATTTATCCTATGTACATTGAATCTTTGTCAGCCTTTTCTTCATTGCTGTATATTTATTTACTCCATGTCAGTTTTTGTTTTTATGGCACTTTGTTCCATATTTTCCCTGTACCAATTGATTGTTATCATATGTTTCATAGTGCTATAAAAACACGCCTGACAGACCTGTACTTTATGCACGAGTAAGGCTCGGATGAGCCGAAACGTCGCACTGTTGAGGTGACTTACCCTCTAATAAATACAGTTACCACCTGTAACCTAGAGTGCTGCCCGTTCTTCTGTTCCATTATAGTCTTGGGTGACACTACTTTTATGAGATTTATGTCATTTTAACTGCTTTGAAAATGAATGAAAAAATGTGATGCTTTCTGCACGTTTGTAGGTGTTTTCAAAAACGTATTTATATGACTCCAATCCACATATTTATTCAAAACTACCCACAACTACTTCCATAGCAGAAAGCTTCATTTGAAAACCAGCCAAAATAATTCTCCACTGCTGTGGAATAGTAACAATCTTTAAAATTGTTTATTGTGTTTCAGCCAAATTCCAAACAAGCAAGCCAAAATAACTGAGTTAGCAATGTAAATGTATGAATCGGTTTTCTTTGAGCCTTGCCTTGTATGGTGTATAAACTCACAAACCCAAGTTGCAACTACTGCATGCACTATGTGAGGTCTTCCACTAATGCCTCTCAAGTAGAATCCTACAATACAGTGTGGGATCCTACAATGCAAGTCTCCTGTGTGAGTTCCTAAAATACATGTCTCCAGTGTGTGATCCTGCAATACATGCCTCCAGTGTGGGATCCTACAATACATGTCTCCAGTGTGCGATCCTACAATACATATCTCCAGTGTAGGATCCTACAATACATGTCTCCAGTGTGAGTTCCTAAAATACATGTCTCCAGTGTGCAAATCTGTCCTGTGTGGGGTCTTCCAATACATGTCTCCAGTGTGAGTTCCTAAAATACATGTCTCCAGTGTGTGATCCTGCAATACATGCCTCCAGTGTGGGATCCTACAATACATGTCTCCAGTGTGCGATCCTACAATACATATCTCCAGTGTAGGATCCTACAATACATGTCTCCAGTGTGAGTTCCTAAAATACATGTCTCCAGTGTGCAAATCTGTCCTGTGTGGGGTCTTCCAATACATGTCTCCAGTGTGAGTTCCTAAAATACATGTCTCCAGTGTGTGATCCTGCAATACATGCCTCCAGTGTGGGATCCTACAATACATGTCTCCAGTGTGCGATCCTACAATACATATCTCCAGTGTAGGATCCTACAATACATGTCTCCAGTGTGAGTTCCTAAAATACATGTCTCCAGTGTGCGAATCTGCAATACATGCCTCCACTGTGGGAACCTACAATACATGTCTCCAGTGTGAGATCCTACAATACATGTCTCCAGTGTGAGATCCTACAATACACGTCTCCAGAGTGCGATCCTACAATACATGTCTCCAGTTTTAGATCCTACAATACACGTCTCCAGTGTGCGATCCTACAATACATGTCTCCAGTGTGGGGTCCTATAATTCATGTCTCCAGTGTGTGATCCTACAATACATGCCTCTAGTGTGAGACCCTACAATACACGTCTACAGTGTGGGATCCTACAATATATGTCTCCAGTGTGAGATCCTACAATACACGTCTCCAGTGTGCGATCCTACAATACATGTCTCCAGTGTTCAATCCTACAATACACATCTCCAGTGTGCAATCCTACAATACATGCCTCAAGTGTGAGATCCTACAATACACATCTCCAGTCTCCTACAATACACGCCTCCAGTGTGCGATGGTGTGTGGGATCCTGCAATAAACTTCTCCAGCGTGCGATCCTGCAATACACGTCTCCAGTGTGGGAACCAACAATATACGTCTCCAGTGTGCGATCCTACAATACATGTCTTCAGTGTGCGATGGCGTGTGGGATCCTGCAATACACGTCTCCAGTGTGCGATCCTGTAATACATGTCTCCAGTGTGGGATCCTGTAATACATGTCTCCAGTGTGGGATCCCACAATACACGTCTCCAGTGTCCGATCCTACAATACACGTCTCCAGTGTGCGATCCAACAATACACGCCTCCAGTGTGAGATCCTACAATACATGTCTCCAGTGTGGGTTCCTACAATACATGTCTCTAGTGTGCAATCCTACAATACATGCCTCCAGTGTGAGATCCTACAATACATGCCTCCAGTGTGAGATCCTACAATACATGTCTCCAGTGTGGGATCCCCCAATACACGTCTCCAGTGTCAGATCCTACAATACACGTCTCCAGTGTGCGATCCAACAATACACGCCTCCAGTGTGCGTTCCTACAATACATGTCTCCAGTGTGAGATCCTACAATACACGCCTCCAGTGTGAGATCCTACAATACATGTCTCCAGTGTGGGTTCCTACAATACATGTCTCTAGTGTGCAATCCTACAATACATGTCTCCAGTGTTCAATCCTACAATACGCATCTCCAGTGTGCGATCCAACAATACATGTCTCCAGTGTGAGATCCTACAATACACGTCTCCAGTGTGAGATCCTACAATACACGTCTCCAGTGTGAGATCCTACAATACACGTCTACAGTGTGAGATCCTACAATACACGCCTCCAGTGTGAGATCCTACAATACATGCCTCCAGTGTGAGATCCTACAATACATGTCTCCAGTGTGAGACCCTGGTTAATAACGCCATGCAGGGCTATTACAATGCCCTTACTAACCCTATACCTGCACCTTATACCAGATTGAAACTTCCTATTGATAGAGGTATGGCCAATGCCAATTGCATTGCTGTGTATTAATCAATCAATCAATCAGAGATGTTGCACTGTGTTAGGAAAGGGTGCATAGGTATCCACTCTGATATACCATAAAAGCACACAATTCAGGTATTTCTACATTCTCTACATATAGAAATGTGAGATTTGTTTAATATAACTGCCTACAAATGGCCACCATGTCAGGTTTTAGAGAGCAGCATGGTCAGAGCACATAATGGAAACTCCCTGAAATGTATTGGTTTTTTTCAAGCTTAGTTTTCACCATCTCTTTGTTACCTCCTTCTCCCTTTAGATTAATTAAATCGCCTGCCAGGACGGATCAGAGATTATCACAAACACCAACAGAGAGAAAAAAATATATCAATCTGTTGGGTTTTTTAGGAATTATTTTGGAGAAAAAAAGCACAAGAAACCCTTAAGATAGACAGGCTACATAATATGAACTGAGCTTTAAATGGGTTTTGGAGGGAATTGCTGCTTTTATAGGTGATTAAAGTGAATGGTCTTGATCACATTGTCCTAGTGTGTTTCTAGGATGAATTGGTAAGAGTGCTCCCTCCATTCTAGACAATTCCGGAATGTAGATGAACTATTTGAAACATACATTATAGTGATATAAAATTATTTGTAAAGACCATTTCATTATACAATCGTTAATATGTTTTATAGCTGCCATTGGCTATAGAATATCATAAGATAATTTCCACAACAATTGCATCTCTGTAACAAGAACACTTCATATAATTCATTATGGCCTTTTATTCTGCAACGTAATTATACTAATAAACATTGTGTCTAGACTTGTATTTAGCCAGATATCCTTTTCAATGATATTGTTTAATTTTGAAACATATTAAAAGAAAAGTGTTGTATTTACGTTTTATAACTGACCCACCTCCTATTTGCATTTTGTCTTGTACCTAGACAAGTTAATGTGAGTTATCTCTCCTCGAAGTCTCCCACTTGGTTCTCCCCTCGAAGCCTCCCACGTGGTTCCTATCATGAAATAACCAAATTTACCATTCTATCTCTACACTCAACTTATATCGACCTTAGAACTGGGAAACCAGGTTCCAGACCATCTCACCAGTAAACGTTCTTGGGCAAGACACCTAATGATATGTATCTGTCTACCTCAAATCTTAATATATTGTAAGCTAGTTTGAGCAGGACCTTCTTCAAATATCCCTTTTTTATAAATGTAGAATATGTCAGCGCTATATAAATGCTAATAGTAATGATAATGTTATCAATTTGCCCCAGCCCGCATTTTCTTCTTGTAGCATATTAGGCACCTGTTACTATCATGGTCGTAGTAAATAATGTACGGGTAATTCAGTAAAATATAGTGATTCCCAACTTGAATAAGGCAGTAACTGAAAAAGTCGTATTCTGATGTGTGTACATCAAAAACCTTCTAAAACCTTATAATAGCAATTGTATCCTTTATATATGTGTGTATTGTCTTTATTTGTATTAATGCTGTGTCATTTATTTCTCTTTCTTTTGTAAGTTTTTTTACAACATTTGAAGGATAAATGTCATCAGATTGTCACTTCTTTTTTTAAATAAAATATATCGAATCTGGCTGAGGAGCCATGTTGGGTCAGACTCTACTATTATCAGAAAAAGAGACAAGTTTGAAAGAATATAATTTTGCTAGAAAAGAGACTGGTTTCTACTTTATGATGTTTCTAGTCATCAGTATGGTCCATCAATTAACACATTATTGCCTCCTGGTCTTCAGAGGTGGCAAGGAACCACTAACTGTCCTGTGCAGCTGAACGATTTCAAGAGCACCTCTTGACTGTCACTCACAGGATCTTGGAGTTAACAGAACCATAGAAACCAGAAAATGCTCAACAAACCAAAACATAATGATTTATTTTATTAGATGTTACG
Source organism: Pelobates cultripes (assembly GCA_933207985.1). Lineage (NCBI taxonomy): Eukaryota > Metazoa > Chordata > Amphibia > Anura > Pelobatidae > Pelobates > Pelobates cultripes. Next base: position 71,726,561 of record OW240913.1, on the reverse strand, counting down.
TACATCTTGGAATCAATGAAGCACAGACTTGTTAGGATCAAGATTTCCTCCCATCGCTCTGTCGTTCGGGTTTTCTATAGGATTATTTGTTATTTCCACATGAAAGTGGGCATTGGAGCATGAAAACTCTTCTGATTTGTTTTGAAAAGCATAGAAATTCCATGAAAAAGGGGATCTGGCTTGAGATAAATTTCTTTAGATCTAGTAAGAGCTCAGAAAAGTTACATTTTTGAGAAAGTAAGAACTGCATCAATAGGTGGTCACTGGAAATGTGGAGTGTGTTAAGAAGGTTTGTATGTAGTAGAGAAGCAAGAGGGTCAGCTAGGTCCCATCTGTCAAGAAGATGAGCATTATTGAGAGATGGAATGCAAATTTTCAGTGAATGGCTGCAGTGAATGTAGGTTTTTTTCTCGATGTGAGCTACAAGGTAAGGGTTAGGTGATCAGAAGTGTTATCGTTATCTTTGCCAGCAGATATTAAAAAGTAAATAGTAAATTATTAAAAAGTAAAAAGAATGTTGGAAATCTTTGGTTAAATGGTAGCCGCTACTAGCTACTGGCTGTTGTTTGTATTACTGGCAAGGTGGTAAATGAGTGAGCCCTTAGTATGTACGTTCTGCTGGATAATATGGAGATAACAGAAAGTTCCCTCTCTGAAATGAAAACACTATAATCTTTCACACGTATTAGAACTGGTTCACACCAAACGTGTTACTTTAGAAAAGTTTTATTTTTGGGTCGACTGATTGACAGATTTTTGAGATATTCTGCAACAGGTGCATTTCAAATATAAAAACTGTGTACACAGAACTTTCATTTACATAGGCTACAAACACGCTTCTGGAACATAATTTGCTTATGGCACAAATATGTGTTACTGTGACTATTTTAAATGAACGTCGTCCTGTATGTTAAACAAATTTACTATCCTTCGGATGTTTACATAATGAGTTTTATACTTACATGCAAAACACATTGTTCCAATATTTACACATTTTCCTGGCTGGAGAAACACTTCATGGTCACAGGTATTTTGCTTAGAATAAAATATTATATATAGTATTTATAGTGCAAGAGACGCACACTCACAATCCAACTGTAATGTGCCCCAGTGGTTTCTCCGGCTCACAATCTACAAAGAATCGAAAAAATTATTTGCAGATCTGTAGATCAATGTAAGCAGTATTTATTAAATTATACAACAAAGCCAACATCAATATACAGATTAACATAATGGACTTTCATCAGGACAGCTTATGCTGTTTATATAGATCAGTGGTTCCCAAACTTTTAGGTTTACGGCACCCTTAATATTTCAGTATTTTCCAAGGCACCCCAAGTCAAAATTTCTAGTTTGTATATCTGTATAGCGCTGTCGCATTTACTGGTGCTATAGCGTAATGTACAGTGTTGGTGTTTGAAGGGGTGCTTGTATACATTATATGGAAGTTAGCGAATGTTGTGCCCATTTACAAGAAAGGTAATAGGGAGGAGTCGGGCAACTATAGGCCAGTAAGCCTTACTTCAGTAGTGGGGAAAGTGATGGAAACCATGTTAAAGGATAGGATCGATGAACATCTAAAAACACATGGATTTCAAGATCAGAGACAACATGGGTTTACTTCAGGGAGATCATGCCAAACTAATCTTATTGATTTTTTTGATTGGGTAACTAAAACTATAGATCAGGGTGGTGCAGTAGACATTGCTTACCTAGATTTCAGTAAGGCTTTTGACACTGTTGCACACAGAAGGCTTATCAATAAACTGCAATCTTTAAGTTTGGATTCAAATATTGTTGAATGGGTAAGGCAGTGGCTGAGTAACAGGCAACAGAGGGTTGTAGTTAATGGAATATATTTGAAGCTTGGACTTGTCACCAGTGGGGTACCTCAGGGATTTGTACTTGGACCCATTCTCTTTAATATTTTTATTAGTGATATTGCAGAAGGTCTTGATGGTAAGGTATGTCTTTTTGCTGATGATACTAGATATGTAACAGGGTTGATGTTCCAGGAGGGATAAGCCAAATGACAAATGATTTAGGTAAACTAGAAAAATGGTCAGAATTGTGGCAACTGACATTTAATGTGGATAAGTGCAAGATAATGCATCTTGGACGTAAAAACCCAAGGGCAGAGTACAGAATATTTTATAGAGTTCTAACCTCAACATATGAGGAAAGGGATTTAGGGGTGATTATTTCTGATGACTTAAAAGGTAGGCAGACAATGTAATAGAGCAGCAGGAAATGCTAGCAGAATGCTTGGTTGTATAGGGAGAGGTATTAGCAGTAGAAAGAGGGAAGTGCTCATGCCATTGTACAGAACACTGGTGAGACCTCACTTGGGAGTATTGTACACAGTACTGGAGACCGTATCTTCAGAAGGATATTGATACCTTAGAGAGGGTTCAGAGAAGGGCTACTAAACTGGTTCATGGATTGCGGGATAAAACTTAACAGGAAAGGTTAAAGGATCTTAACATGTATAGCTTGGAGGAAAGACGAGACAGGGGGGATATGATAGAAACATTTAAATATATAAAGGAATCAACACAGTAAAGGAGGAGACTATATTTAAAAGAAGAAAAACTACCACAACAAGAGGACATAATCTTAAATTAGAGGGACAAAGGTTTAAAAATAATATCAGGAAGTATTACTTTACTGAGAGGGTAGCGGATGCATGGAATAGCCTTCCAGCTGAAGTGGTAGAGGTTAACACAGTAAAGGAGTTTAAGCATGCATGGGATAGGCATAAGGCTATCCTAACTATAAGATAAGGCTAGCGACTAATGAAAGTTTTTAGAAAATTGGGCAGACTAGATGGGCCGAATGGTTCTTATCTGCCGTCACATTCTATGTTTCTATGTTTCTATGTTTCTATGTTTATTGTGTTTTAATACAGAGCTGTGTTTGTATGTGATGTTTGCGTTTGATTGCAGGGATGTGTCTGAATGTAATGTTCACTTTTAAATGTGGATGTACATTTGTGTGAAGTATTCGTGTTTGAGTGAAGGGGTGTGTTTGTATTTTTTTTAATGCAGGGGTGTGTTTGTATGTAATATTTGTGTTAGATTGCAGGAGTGTGCTTGTATGTTGTGCTAGTGTTTGACTGCTTGGATGTATGCACATACATACTTACACAGATATTCATGCACATTAACACACAGATGCATACAAATACACCGACACATACACACAAATACATATAGACACCGACACACTCACATATAGATACACACTGACACATACAAACACACATACAGGGAGTGCAGAATTATTAGGCAAGTTGTATTTTTGAGGATTAATTTTATTATTGAACAACAACCATGTTCTCAATGAACCCAAAAAACTCATTAATATCAAAGCTGAATATTTTTGGAAGTAGTTTTTAGTTTGTTTTTAGTTATAGCTATGTTAGGGGGATATCTGTGTGTGCAGGTGACTATTACTGTGCATAATTATTAGGCAACTTAACAAAAAACAAATATATACCCATTTCAATTATTTATTATTACCAGTGAAACCAATATAACATCTCAACATTCACAAATATACATTTCTGACATTCAAAAACAAAACAAAAACAAATCAGTGACCAATATAGCCACCTTTCTTTGCAAGGACACTCAAAAGCCTGCCATCCATGGATTCTGTCAGTGTTTTGATCTGTTCACCATCAACATTGCGTGCAGCAGCAACCACAGCCTCCCAGACACTGTTCAGAGAGGTGTACTGTTTTCCCTCCTTGTAAATCTCACATTTGATGATGGACCACAGGTTCTCAATGGGGTTCAGATCAGGTGAACAAGGAGGCCATGTCATTAGATTTTCTTCTTTTATACCCTTTCTTGCCAGCCACGCTGTGGAGTACTTGGACGCGTGTGATGGAGCATTGTCCTGCATGAAAATCATGTTTTTCTTGAAGGTTGCAGACTTCTTCCTGTACCACTGCTTGAAGAAGGTGTCTTCCAGGAACTGGCAGTAGGACTGGGAGTTGAGCTTGACTCCATCCTCAACCCGAAAAGGCCCCACAAGCTCATCTTTGATGATACCAGCCCAAACCAGTACTCCACCTCCACCTTGCTGGCGTCTGAGTCGGACTGGAGCTCTCTGCCCTTTACCAATCCAGCCACGGGCCCATCCATCTGGCCCATCAAGACTCACTCTCATTTCATCAGTCCATAAAACCTTAGAAAAATCAGTCTTGAGATATTTCTTGGCCCAGTCTTGACGTTTCAGCTTGTGTGTCTTGTTCAGTGGTGGTCGTCTTTCAGCCTTTCTTACCTTGGCCATGTCTCTGAGTATTGCACACCTTGTGCTTTTGGGCACTCCAGTGATGTTGCAGCTCTGAAATATGGCCAAACTGGTGGCAAGTGGCATCGTGGCAGCTGCACGCTTGACTTTTCTCAGTTCATAGGCAGTTATTTTGCGCCTTGGTTTTTCCACACGCTTCTTGCGACCCTGTTGACTATTTTGAATGAAACGCTTGATTGTTCGATGATCACGCTTCAGAAGCTTTGCAATTTTAAGAGTGCTGCATCCCTCTGCAAGATATCTCACTATTTTTGACTTTTCTGAGCCTGTCAAGTCCTTCTTTGACCCATTTTGCCAAAGGAAAGGAAGTTGCCTAATAATTATGCACACCTGATATAGGGTGTTGATGTCATTAGACCACACCCCTTCTCATTACAGAGATGCACATCACCTAATATGCTTAATTGGTAGTAGGCTTTCGAGCCTATACAGCTTGGAGTAAGACAACATGCATAAAGAGGATGATGTGGTCAAAATACTCATTTGCCTAATATTTCTGCACTCCCTGTAGATACACACCAACATATATACACCTGCGCCCTGACACACACAAACATTGATACATGCCCACACCATGACACAGATACACACTGACATAAAAACACACACCTTGACACACAGTTGCACATACACAGATGTGTGTGCTTACACCGACATATATATATATATATATATATATACACACAGATGCATACCCTGACACATGCATACACATATAAACACTCATACACATACACATACAAACACTCACACACATACAATGTTTACATAATATCACACACATACAAACACTCACACTCACACACATGCAAACACTCAGACTCATACACATACAAACACTTGCACACACACACATGCTCATACACACACTCATACTCTCAAACTCACACACATGGTCATACACATACATACTCACACACACGCTCACACACATACACACACTCATACTCTCAAACTCATACACACACTCACACACACTTAGACATAAGAGATTTTTTTTATATATCTCCAGCCACCCTCCACCTTATGTTCCAGGAGGGTGGCTTGGAGTTGTGCTGCTGTGGGAGTGAGGGGTCTCGAGCTCTTCATGCTCTTCTCCTCTCACACTGCGGCTGCCTCCTTTCTATCCCATGCTGTCTCCCTGCAGGATATTGGTAGGAAGTGACAGGCTGTCACTTCCTTCCAGCCGGCCGACATTACAGGGGCCCGGTTGCAGTCTTAAAGGACCGCGGCATTCGACCAGTTCCGTGTAGAGCAGTAATGTTTCCCCAGTGCTATGATTAAATCCCGTGACACTGCGGCACACAGTTTAGGAACCGCTGATCTAGACCCATTAGTGAATAATACAGGAGAGATAAGTAAAAAATATATTTACCTGAAGTATTTTTGCTTCTCGGTCATCTAACAGAGATGCATTCTGATTCTATATGGCACTAAGAGGGTTAACTAATTTATATACTTTGACTTGCAAAGTATTTTAAGAGACATTATAGTCACCAAAACAACTTTAATTTAACTAAGCAGTTTTTGTGTATAGATCATGCCTCTGAAGTCTCACTGCTCAATTCTCTGCCATTTAGGAAACAAATCACATTTGCTTCTGTCCATGCAGCCATAGGCACACCTCTCCTGGCTGTGACTGAAAGCCTGCATGAAAAGAAAAATGGTTTCATTTTCAATCAGATGTAAACTTACTTTACAAGTGTTCATCTACTGTTCTATAAATTGAGCTTAAGTCACATACAGAAGGCCCCTGAAAGGTCTAGCAAGCTATTAACTGGATATGAGAAATTCTAAATTAAACAGATTGTGCAATAAAGGAAATGTAAACATTAGATCTCAATTTACAGGAAGTGTTTGGGAACGCTGAGCACGATACATACATAGAGTGTGACTAGGGCTCTAGAAACATAACCTTCATGGGTTTGGATTGACTGGAGCCAGGAATTGCATTACAGCTACTGCTAGTCACCTAAACATATGCTCAGTCATTGATGGGAGACATACTCTACTAACTTCATTTTTTACAAATGCAACACAATCTTGCCTACAAGTATGAATATTGCTGCACAGTGCAGAGAGCAATCAACTGTTTTTACTGAGACTCAGCACAGCAATTCACCACAATGTGCACCAAATATGCATGCACAAGGAATCATAGGAGAACAATCTTGTTGCTATCTATGCACTGGTTCATACAGTAGAGGTAGGACTAGGTAGGGTTTCATTGCCTTTACTGAATATTTCAACAAAACAAACACTGCAATAGGATTTACGGGGATTGAATAAACCATTAAAATAAAAAAGGAAACATGGCTCTTTAAGGAGCATATTAAAAAACAATCAATCCACACACTAGGAAAACACTTCTCCACATACAATATGCTGCTGTGTGTACAGTTCGGCAATAAAATGGCTTTACAGATCCTTGTGTCAGTAAAAGGAAAAGGGTACAGAACACCCCCACCCCCCACGGGACTGGAAGAGCTAATTATTTCTAGAAGTGAAGTGTAACCCATTATATAGATGGCATCTCTGGACTATTGATTGCAGTTCATGGGAAACCTTGGCTTGTCGTGTCGAAAGGTTAATGTAATTACATGGTTGGATGGTAGGATTGGCTTCAGCTGGGGATATAGGATAGTGAAACACTTGGACATATAAAGTTGTCAAAACATTAATAATTAATCTTGGCTTTTCTGGGGGGATTGCATCGTTCACGGTTAATCATCTCTACTTTACAATGCTCGTCCCAGCACAGCTCTCAGCAGATTAGTGCTCCATGACATTGTACCTGTTATTTTTTTGTAAGAGGCCTGGTGTGTTTAGACATTATTAATTGGGGTACACATGGCCTGTAAGCTGAAGATTAATGACTGGCAATCATAAAGTGATTACCCCTAAAGAGGAACTGTCATCTCTTAGGTATTTTACATCTTGTTAGTTAAGCACAAGTTGTTTTTTGCAAGTAAAAATATTGGAAAAAAATATATATACGTTTTATTTGTTTAAATTAAGATTCATGTAATGTTAGAGGTTTCCAAGGCACTGCTTAGCAATGCATGTTTTCCCGAAGACCACAATGACATGTACACACGCAGCCCAGTAAGAACATCAGCACATATATGGAACTATGGAGGGATTACCCAAGTGAAAATGCTATAAATGAATTAGTTATTATTTATAATCACATTTAGATAGTGCCAACATATTCCGTAGTGGTGTACAATTTTAGAATAGGGGTATGTATGTGACAACAATTGACATGCAGAATAATATTGACAGAGACAAGAGGCGAAGAAGCTTACAATCTATGGACGATGTCTGAGTATGCAATCATGCCTTTGGCACATGTTAGTAATATTGCGGTGACAGTGTATGAATGGGCTAGCAAGGTAAGTGTGCCTTGTACTTACTATCACTACACTGCTCTCATTAGTAAACACTACAATAGGGTTTAGTGAGATGTTAGAAAACAGAGCTGTCACTCCAAACCCTTAATGTTTAAAACACAGAGTAGCAGAAATAGATTTAACAAAGTGTTCTGTCATAAAATGGAACAAAGATGTAAAATGTGAAATGTCTGTTTCCACTGGTTTCCATGGTGATTGCCCTATTTTCAGTACTTTAGACCACATTTTACAACAGAACATTTTGGTAAATCTCAACCAACTGTGTTGAATCATGCTTCATCATATGAAAGTATGATGGGTGATTCTGGATTTGGAAGATGTCAGGAGAATGCTGCCCATCTATAAGTATACTGTCAACTGTAAAGCTGAAGAAAATATGATCCATGCCTGGTTTTCATTGGTCTGTCTATTCCAAGTACAAGAAGATTGTCAGGATTACAGAAGGATCCAGCACGTAGAATTGTGTAATACAGAGGACTGATAGGTAACATATACCGGACCTTAGAATGGCCAGACTAACGTACCAAAGAATAGTCAGGAATAGCCGAGGTCAAGGAAAACAGAAAGAGACACAACAATAAGGAAAAGCCAGGGGTCAGGGATGCCAGAAAACAGGGAAGTCAAAAACAATGCCAAAGTCAAATAACCAGAATTACCAGAATCAATAACACGCTGTCGGACAACAAGGGAAATCATGATAGGGAACTGAGCAGGATGAGAACTGGGCCTACATATCCCCCACCTGAAGAACGCCCACGGGGCGGGCAGGACCAGGCTTGAGAGAAAATTTGGCATGAAAATAGCGAATCTTGCGGCCAGCGTGTATATCAGATGCCGGAACCCAAGAACGATCGGCTGGTGCATAACCTTTCCAATCCATCAAGTACTGTAAAGTGCCCCGAGAAAACCTGGAATCAATAATGGAGGAGACCTCATACTCATCCTGTCCAGAAACAACTAAGGGAGAAGGAGGGACATTTGAGACAGTATATTTATTGCAAACAAGAGGTTTGAGCAAGGACACATGAAAGGTATTAGGAATTTTCAAGGAGGCCAGAAGGGCCAGAGAGTACGCAACAGGATTGATCCTACGAAGGACACGAAAAGGTCCACGGAACCTAGGAGCAAATTTCATGCTAGGGACTTTGAGCCTGATGCTACGAGAAGATAACCAAACCCTCTCACCCACTTGGTAAACAGGGTTGGCACCTCAACGTGTATCAGCATAATGCTTGAAACAGTCAGCAGCAGTACCCAGAGCAGATTGAACTTTAACCCAGGTATCACGGATGGAAGCCAGACAGTCATCCAAAGCAGGAATAGCCGTATCAGAAAAAACAGCCGGTAGGACAGTAGGATGCCGGCCATTATTAACAAAAAATGTTACCACCCCCATCCTCTTACCACCCCCGAACTAATGGTACAGCTGAGAGGACTAACCAGTCTTTGGAGTTATACTTGCGTTGTTTCGTTAATAGCACTCAAGACAATTGGTTCAAATTATTAGCATGGGACGAGTTTGCTAGGAACAATGCTGACCAGAGCAGTCACAAACAGAACAAGCCTGCACATACTCCTTACCATCCTTCCTGAGGGAATCCCACCAGAATTACCTCATGATAGCAGAAGTGGATTTATTAATACCTGGGCGACCAGCAGACACATTGTCGTGAAACACCTTCATGATATTAACCCTTTCCCCCAATGGAAAATAGTAATATACTGGCGCTTTATACAAAACCTATTTATCACACGTTATATAACAATATTCAAATAATAGCTGCTATATCACCATGTGTAATCTTTCCTTATACACTGATCATAAACATATACATAAAACAAAAGGTGAAGCGCTACATACAGATCGAAATCCAATTCTTTAGTTGTTACTCTTTCAAAACAGTGATGTGTGAATTTATTTCTGAAAGAGAAATTAAATGTTCATAGTGCAACACTGTAAATATAGAATTATTACAATCGTAGCTCTATATAAGGAACCACTCACATATTACTGAGCTTACGGCCAAGCTCAGGGGTATACGCCTTCAGGTCCGTCAAGGCGACCTTTCCCTTTCTTGTATCCAAAAAGCGACACCCACGTTGTGGCTAGAGCTCAAACAAAAGTATATATAGTGCAATATAGTCTAAAATCCGTATTGATATAGACAGTATGTGTGTATATACTCACAAATGTGGAGCCTCTCTCTTAGGCTCTTTTTCAGCGCGTTGTGTAGTTAAGGACTACACGCCTATATAGCAGGAACCAATAGCCCAATAAAATTCAAATATTTATTAAGGTATACTGAATTTAAAATTCTAATGGCCAATTAGAATGCATAAAAACAAAGTATATATAAAAGAAAAAGTTATGACAGTAATATAAATTGTATAACAACAATGGGCATAAAGGTGATGATATTAAAGTCCCCAGAACGCGTTTCGCCAAAATACTATCGGCTTCGTCAGCTAGGTCAATATAATCCTCCTTCTATCTGGAGTCCTGCTATTATACCTTGTCCTTGATTTTGAGCACGGCGTTCAGCTGTCTTTTGGCGCGCTGGTATTACCTCCTCTCCTCGTCCGGTATTGTATGCGTTTCAAGCCTCCTTTTCGTTGCGGTTCACTTCCGCGTCTGACGTCATACGTCAATCCTGCGTTCTCCCTGTATGCATTTCAAGCCTCCTTTTCGTTGCGGTTCACTTCCGCGTCTGACGTCACACGTCAATCCTGCATTCTCCCTATCGAATGTTCATTTGTATTCCTACCAGGGTTACAGGCATAGAGGAGAGATGACAGTCTCGGGGGAAATCTCCATATTGCACAGAGTCTCCCCCCTCACAGAAAAACCACACATTAATCAATACCCTATAGTAAAAAGTGATAATAAACACAGAAAATACACATAAACCTATAATAATTTTCCCAATAAAAAGCCTCAGCAGCATACACAGTATATAATGAAAACAATTAAAAATGCTATTATATTTAAGAAAATTGATATCAACATTGAACAATAAATAATGAATAATATATATCTTCTCTACAATATGAGATTATCCATTAGTGTTAAGTCTAATAACTCTAGTACAAAAAAAAAAAAAAAAAGGTTTAATTTAAAAAGTGACAGATTTCAAATTCAGAATTTAGACCATAGGGGATGAGAGTGTTAAGTTCAAAAATCCATTTCATCTCTTCTTTACTGAGTTTCTGATTAAAATCTCCTCCCCTCCAATCTTTTTCCACTCTCACTAATCCTAAAAATAGGCTGCCTAGTGGAGATTGATTATGATGTATTTTATAATGGAGGGGTACACTGTGATTCTCTCCTCCTTTAATTATATTTCTACTATGCTCCTCGATCCTAACATGGAGTGGCCGAGTCGTTTTCCCCTCATAATTTAATCCACAGGGACATTGCATTACGTAAATGACATTGTTTGTATGGCATGTGATTCCTTCTCTAATTTCATATTCTTTCTTCTCTTTACTCATGAAGTGTGTAATTTTTCTTCTTTTATTTCCTGTTCTCCTACACGCTAAACAATATCCACAGCCAAAAAACCCTTTTTCTCGCTGAAAGAATGTATCCCCCAATGGAACGAACAATTTGTCCTGAGGTTTACCGCAGGGCGCTTGAGACTGAGCCTTCATGATGGAGCCAAGCAGCGGAGAGGACAATGAAAGGACAGTGGAAGCAATGATACATTCCGGGGCAATAATATGGGACTTTTCTTGCTCTTGTAAAGACTCAGTATCAAACTGTCTGGATAAGGCATTGGCCTTGACATTTTTAGAACCAGGTCTATAAGTAATAAGAAAATGAAAGCGAGAAAGGAACAGAGACCACCTAGCTTGTCTAGAAGACAATCGTTTAGCATCTCCTATGTAAGCCAGGTTTTTGTGATCAGTAATGATCAAAAGGGGGTCCTTGGAACCCTCTAAAAGATGTCACCACTCCTTGAGAGCTAGAATAATTGCCAACAATTCCCTATTGCCAATATCATAATTGCATGCGGCAGGAGACAACTTTCTAGAGAAGTAACCCCAAGGATGCAATGGAGTATCCTGGCTCTCCCTCTGGGAGAGAACTGCCCCTAACCCTAGACCATATCGTACTGCATGTCATATTGGTGATGGGGGTTATTACTGAAGAAAATCCCTTTATAAACCTTCTGTAATAATTGGCAAAACCAATGAACCTTTGAATGGCTTTCAACCCAGTGGGTAAAGGCCATTGTAGAACCGATTCCAGCTTTTTAGGATCCATCTGAAACCCTGAGGCAGAGATATTATATCCCAAAAACTGTACTTCAGATTGGTCAAAGATGCATTTTTCTAATTTACAATAAAGTTGATTCTTTAACAAGGTTTGCAGAACTTGTCTAACATGATCGTGGTGAGTCTGAATGTTAGGAGAATAAATACGGATATCATCCAGATAGACCAAGACAAACAAGTAAATGTAATCCCTGAGTACATCATTTATGAATTCTTGGAAAACCACTGGAGCATTGCACAACCCGAATGGCATCACTAGATATTCATAGTGTCCACTTCTGGTATTAAATGCAGTCTTCCACTTGTGGTTTTCCTTGATTCTCACTAAATTGTAAGCACTTCTAAGATCAAGCTTAGTAAATACTTTAGTGCCTTGGAGTCTATCAAATAATTCAGCAATAAGAGGAATGGGGTAGGCGTTCTTTATGGTAATTTTGTTCAATGCCCTGTAATCGATACATGGGCGCAACTCACCGTCCTTTTTAGATACAAAAAAGAATCCTGCCTCAGCAGGCGAGGATGATTTTCGTATGTGGCCTTTATTCAATTAATCTTTAATATATTCCTCCATTACTCTACTCTCCTGAGGTGACAGAGCATAGACTGCTCCCTTAGGTGGCATAGTGCCGGGTAGTAAATTAATAGAACAGTCATAAGGAGGTAGAGTATTCGACTGAGTTTTGCTGAATACTTCTTTAATGTCTTGGTACTGTATAGGGATTTTTGGGTTTTAAGGTGTACTAGTGGGTAATCCAATAGTGCCCACTCTTTTGGCAACATTCAATATACACCTTTCATAACAATCCTTACCCCCATTCTAATATTTCCCCATTAGCCCAGTCAATGTGAGGGTTATGCTTGTTAAGCCATGGAAAGCCTAATATGATCGGACAGGAAGGGGATGCAATAACCTGAAATGTAATCTCTTCCTTATGTAAGGCACCAATGGACAAATTAATGGGTAAGGTTTTGTGTGTAATCAATGGTTGTGAGAGTGGTCTCCCATCAATAGCTTCAACAGCTAGGGGTGATAGTCTCTCCTTGATAGGTATAGTATTACCTTTAACAAATTTAACATCGATGAAGTTTCCATCAGGGCTTTGCATGAAAAGTTCTTCTTTTCAAAGGCAATAGAAATATCAAGGAGAAAACAATTTTATCCATTCCAGAGGACGTTTCCATTACACCTAAGACCTGTCCCCTTAAGGTGATTAGGTGCGGTAGTTTTCCGGACGTATGGGACAATTGTTTCTCATATGTCCTTTTCTACCGCAGTATAGACATAGGCCTTCTTTTCTCCTATATTGTCTTTCTGCTTCCGACAGTCTAGTGACCCCCAACTGCATGCGTTCGGGTTCGGACTGTACAGGAAATTCAGGGACAATAGGTTTGGAGGAGTGGGGTGCTAAAGGCATATTCCTGTGTCTGGTCTTGTTTCAGTCGAGTGGAAGACTGCATTTAATACCAGAAGTGGACACTATGAATATCTAGTGATGCCATTCGGGTTGTGCAATGCTCTGGTTCTCAATCTATTATCAATTTGCATGACAAAAGTGATAAATTCATTAAGCTTTTTGGGTAAATCTTTGGCGGCAATCTCATCTAGCATAGTTTCAGATAGTCCCTTTTTAAATGCAGAGATTAACCCACTATTAGTCCAGTCTACCTCGGAAGCTAGGGTACGAAATTCTATGGCATACTCCAAGATAGACCGGTTTCCTTGTTTGATATGCATCAGGGCAGTAGAGGCGTAAGTTTAAATTCTGTAATAAACTCCTGGTAATTGTGTGCCACACTCCTATTACTCTCCCATAATGGATTGGCCGAAGCTAAAGCTTTACCTTTTAATTGATTCATCAGGTAACCAATTTTAGCTCTGTCTGTGGGAAAAGATCCCGGTGAGGCCTCAAAATGATACTCTGTTTGGTTATGGAATCCCCGGCATTCTTGGAAATTACCATCAAAATGCAGAGGAGGAGATAGAGAGTTGGTGCCTTGTATACTATAGGTGGAGGTACACAAGGTGGAGGTGAGACAGTAGGAGCAGCCGCAGGTTGCAGATGCGCTGTACGGGTAAGAAGCGTACTGAAGGCCTGGGCAAATTGATCCAAGCGGTGTTCATTCTCCTCTAGTTTCCTTTCGTAAGCAGCTATGTGCTTACACAATTCTACAGGATCTATGGCCATGTCGTAATGTCAGGATTACAGTATGATTCAGCACGTAGAATTGTGTAATACAGAGGACTGATAGGTAACGTATACTGGACCTTAGAATGGCCGGACTAACGTACCAAAGAATAGTCAGGAATAGCCAAGGTCAAGGGAAACAGAAAGAGACACAATGATAAGGAAAAGCCAGGAGTCAGGGATGCCAGAAAACAGGGAAGTCAAAATCAATGTCAAAGTCAAATAACCAGAATAACCAGAATCAATAATGCTCTCTCGGACAACCACAAGGGTAACCATGACAGGGCACTGAGCAGGATGAGAACTGGGCCTAAATTACAGGCTAGATCTGATAGGCTGTAACCGGCCTTTGACCCCAAAGGCAGTTACCAGGTTCCCATTTGCATAATTGCTGCTCAGCATTAACCCTTCTGTGGATTAGGTTGCTGATCGGCACAACTTTTCCTGTGTGGACAGTAAATGCCATTAACCACATTTTTATAAGCGGATGAATACGTGACAGAGATCTTAAGACTACAGCACACTGATTCTAATTAATTCTGGTCTTCCAAATGTGTGACTTTTTTGAGGGAGGGGAGGGTCTTTACTGTTTTAGCATGACAGAATACCTGTACACAAACTGGGATTCATACAAACAGGGTTTGTCATGATTGACATGGAAAAACTTAATTAAGTTGGAACTTTATGGGCTTGAGTATTATCAACCTATATTACTCACTAATGCCCTGGTGGCACATTCTTGCAGCAATCTTCCAGAATATAGATGAAGACCTTTACATAAGAGTGGTTTCATTAAGGTCTGGTGCCAGATTTTGGCCAGCAAATTTATTCTCATAACACCATATCTTTCAAATGAGCTATTTCGACCTAAATATTGCAATTTTAGGCTCCATTCGTCTCTAAAACTGTCTATGCACGCTTTCATTAAATTTCCCTTGGTGTTTTTTATAGACTTGCAATCTCTGTCAATACTTATTCATCTCTTTCCAGTCTGTGAACTCTATTCAGTAGTGTCTCCTTCCCTTATCACGGTGTTCCCTAAATCTCCAATACACAGTCTGGGTCCTTAACAAACACAATAGATCCCATATAGGCACACACTGCACTACCTACACACACTACATTCCTGACTCTGGATCCACTATGCACACACCAGATCCTCTGTAAGCAAACACTTACTATATTCCCTAAACACACTTTACAATCCCTACACACAATGCATCACCTATAAACACATACACTTGCTCCCTATACACACACATTCTCCCACACTCTTCAGCCACTAGCCACACATATTATACTACAAACACAACAGAAACTGACTCTACACATACGCAATCCCACAAGCAGCCCCCAAACCTATGCACAATACACTTTCCTGGTCCTTTTGTCCTCTGGTATCCCACTTATGGAGACAGCAGAGACAAGTCACAAGCAAACACAGCGCAAGCATGTTAATAAATTTGCCTGCCTTGCGCAGAACAAACATGGAGCCTTTTTCTTATGTGAGATCTCTTCAGCAGAGCCCTGCGCATTGCCTGATGATGTTTACTTTGAGAGTTGACATGCTTGTCATTGGTGATGATAAAACACCCCTGGCCCTGTCACCTTCTTAGTGGACTGCTGTGATTCAAAATTGCTCGGGATAAATTTTGTCCCATTGCAGCCCTGGTCTAAAAACTTGCTGTCAGGGCATCTCCTGGATGCTGCAAAGGTGGTATATCAAGCGTGTAATTGCTGACTGTTAATCGCAGCTGAACAAGCCAGCTGGTATTTCTCCATGTGAAGAATGAAGTGGGATCCCCAAAGTGGTAAACTGCATAGGGCCCCATGGGATCTTAATCCTTCTCTGGATAGGGTAGTCCAGACGGACAAAACTGTTACTGCGTGCACTCCCTCACGAAGAGCTCCCAAAGCCACAATCTAATTAACCTAATGGACATGCCAACCCTAGTGCCCCCACAGCCCAGGGGGACCAACTCCATATTAGTGCCCAATGGAATAATATGTTCATGATAGACGGACAGATAGATAGATAGATAGATAGATAGATAGATACCTGCCTTTCCCCCTCTGATAGTGCTACTTCTGCCTCTTTATGTTTTGGTGGGCTACAAATCTCCCACACTCCCAGACCAATCAACTGTTAAGGAGGTGATGTAGGCACCCTTCTCTCCCATCAATGTACCTTTCAACCAATCTCCCCTGCCCCTGCCCTATCCTTTACTTCCTTTGAAGTTCACACGGTCCGCGTATTTAAACACACTCCTTTAAGAATTGCTATCATCTACCGCCTCTCACTAAAATTCTCAATCTCTCCCTCTCATCTGGCATATTTCCATTACCCTTCAAACATGCGACTGTAACCCTGATTCTAAAAAAGCCCAACCTTGACCCTAACTCCCTGTCCAACTACTGCTCTATCTTACTACTGCATTTTGTGTCTAAGATCCTTGAAAGACTTGTGTATGTGAGATTGACAGACTTCCTCGAGTCCAACTCTCTGCTTGACCCACTTTAGTCTGGTTCCCACGCTCAGCACTCTGTGGAAACAGCTCTGACCAAATTAAATCAAGGAAAATAGAGCCTATTGTAAAGTGAAGAGGCACACTAATGGTAGTAGCAAAATGGGGATAACCCCTTAAATGGTTAACATAAGGATAAGAAAAAAAAGAAGAAATAAAACAAAATCTACCAATAAGTGTGTCTCTTGAAAAGAGAGTAGCAAGAATTAATAATACTTAACTTTTATATTGATCTATATAAAATAAACTATATAATAAGGAAAACAAATAACATCAAGTATCGATCTGACCAATCAGAGCCCAGAGAGGGATATTTAAATCCCTAATTCCCTCTAGTTCCTTGCCTTGTCGTGGTTTCCTGTTCCTGATTCTCGAGAGTGCTTTTATCTTTGTGAATCTGACTTCCAAGTTTCCTGATCTTGGCTTTTCCCTGGTTATTCTGAATTCTGGTTCCCCTGACTTGGCTTGTTTAAACGTTATCTGAGTATTTCTGGCTTCCTTGACTTCGGCTTTCCCTTTGACCATTCTCTATCTCTAGCGTATTAGTCCGGCCATTCTAAGGTCCGGTTTACCCTCTGTCCTTTTATTTCCTTCCTTTTTTTAATGTATATATTTATATAGTTTCTGCGTGTTGGACCACACTAGCAGCCGTGACATTATGACAGGGCCATGGATCCTGCGGTACTGTGCAAACATTTGATTGCCTGTGAGAGTAGGGTGGAGGATACGTACCACAGGCTAGATCAACTTGCCCAAGCATTCCAGACCTTGCTCCAGAGAACTGCCTATCTGGAGGCACCCCGGTACCGCCTGTGGCTCCGCCACCTGTGGTAGCACCTGTGGCACACAAACCACCGTCCATAACCCCTTCACCTCCCCCTCGTTTTGGAGGTGATTCTAAGGAATTTAGAGGTTTTCTAAACCAAATTGAATATCACTTTGAAGTCTCCCCTGGTTCATTCCCTACAGATAGATCGAAAATTGGCTATCTAATGAACCAATTAACGGGTAAGGCTTTAACCTAGTCTAATCCCTTATGGGAGAGTGGAAATTCAGTTGCCCGTGATTACAATGTATTCCTAACAGCTTTTAAAACTACTTTTGAGCCAAAAGGGAGAGAAAAGAATGCTGCCAGAGCCCTAATAAAAATAAAACAAAGTAACCGCCCTGTAGCTGATTACACCATAGAATTCAGGACATTGGTGTCTGAGGTTGACTGGACCAATAGCGGTTTGGTGGCTGCTTTTTCTAAAGGTTTAGCGGAAAATATACAAGACGAGACTGCAGCCAGGGATCTTCCAGTTAACCTTAATGACGTTATTGCATACATGATAGATATTGATAACAGGCTCAGAGAGAGAGAGAAAAACAAACAGCGTACTAGATGTTCTAACTTATCCGTAGCCCCTCGTTTCTCTAACCCAGTGGTAATTATCCATGCTCCACCTCCAGAACCTGAAGCCATGCAACTGGACATTGCTAAACTCACTGAGGCAGAGAGACAACACAGACGCAACGAGGGGTTGTGTTTGTATTGTTGCAAAAGGGGACATCAAAGGTTTTCATGTCCGGTTCGGCCAAAAAACTTGCACACCTAAGGCACGTTCGGGGACCGACCTTAGGTGTGATGTATATGTCCCCTAAATTGACTAAGAACCGTTTCCTTATAAAAATTACTTTGTCTTGTAAGAAAACCACTGTACAGTGTGAGGCTATGATTGACTCTGGGGCATCGGAGAATTTTCTAGACAAGGATTTCTCTGCTAAACATCTCCTGCCCTTAAGGCAGAAAGATAGACCCATAGCAGTAAAGGCTATCGATGGGAGACCTCATACCCAGCCTCTCATCACGCACGAAACCCTGCCAATCACAGTCTCAGTGGGTATCTTACATTCTGAAGAAATGGTTTTCCAAATTATATCTTCACCTACATGTCCGATAATACTTGGCTCCAGAAACACAATCCACGTTTAGATTGGGTTGAAGGAGAAATTGTGAGTTGGGGTGAGAGATGCGGAGGTATTTGTTTAAAACAGGTGCAACAACGAATTGGTACCCTTAATATACCTATAACGCCTCCCTTGACCACAGAAATCCCACCGCAGTATTTAGACTTAAAGGAGGTATTCAACAAGGTACAGTCAGAGGTATTACCACCAAATAGACCCTACGACTGTGCCATAAATTTGTTACCAGGCACTATGCCCCCTAAAGGAGGAGTATCACCCCAAGAAAATCTTTGTTTAGAAGAGTACATAAAGGATGCTCTCAGAAAGAATCACATATGTAGATCCTCTTCACCTGCTGGGGCTGGGTTCTTCTTTGTTTCTAAAAAAGAAGGAGACCTACGCCCTATAGGGGTTTGAATAGAATAACAATAAAAAATGCCTATCCCATTCCCCTTATTTCTGAGTTATTCGATAGGTTGAAAGGGGCCCGAGTCTTCACTAAGTTTGACCTCAGAAGTGCTTACAACCTAGTCAGAATTAAGGAATGGCACGAGTAGATGACCGCGTTTAATACGAGAATGGGACATTACGAATACCTAGTTATGCCGTTTGGACTGTGCAACGCCCCAGCGGTGTTTCAGGATTAACAATGTCCTTAGAGAATATCTCCACATGTTCATTTTAGTGTATCTAGACGACATTCTCCTCTATTCCCCAGATTTAGAGACACATCACGAACATGTGAGAACAGTACTAAAAACCCTGTTAAAGAACAGCCTCTACCGTAAGCTGAAGAAATGCCAATTTGACCAGACTGAGATACAATTTCTTGGGTACGTTATATCTCCGTCTGGTTTCAAAATGGACCCACGCAAATTGGAAGCAGTCTTACAATGGCCATTGCCCAAAGGCTACACAACGCTTTATAGGTTTTGCGAATTATTACCGCAAGTTCATTAAAGGTTTTTCCTCTGTAATCTCTCTTATTACCAACCTAACCAAAAAAGGAGCAAATTGCAATTCATGGCCCAAGGAAGCGAAGGAGGCATTTGAGCAATTAAAATCTTTATTTGCCTTAGCACCTTATCTGACACATCCCGATCCGACCAAACCATTTATTCTAGAAGTAGATGCGTCAGAAACAGGAGTAGGAGCCATTCTGTCTCAAAGAGAAAGTCCCGATGCGCCTTTACATCCCTGTGGGTTTTTCTCTCGAAAACTAACACCTGCAGAGAAAAATTATGACATTGGGAATAGGGAGTTATTGGCCATTGTACTTGCCCTTAAAGAATGGAGACATCTCTTAGAAGGTTCCAAAGAGTCACTTCTGATTTTTACCGATCATAAGAATTTGGCTTATATTGGGGACACTAAGAGATTGTCCTCTCGTCAGGCTAGATGGTCATTGTTCCTCTCCCGATTCAATTTTGTAATTACGTATAGGACCGGGACCAGGAACACCAAGGCAGATGCGCTGTCTAGGCAGTTTAAGACAGATGAGGTTCCTGAACAAGAGGTATTCCCTATCATACCTCCAGAATGCCTTATTGCCACTACAATTTCTGAAGTGTCTTCTCCACTCTTCTGTGCCATAATAGCAGATCAAACTCAGGCGCCCGTGTAGAGACCTCCGGATAAACTGTACGTTTCACCACCATTAAGAAAAAAGGTACATCCTGGAGTCCATAAAACTCTCTCTGCTATCTCCAGGAGGTTCTGGTGGCCTACACTTAGAAACGACATCAAAGATTATGTAGGGGCATCAGGGGCGTACCTAGAGCATTTGGCACACGAGGCGGACCCTGAGTGTGGCACCCCCCTCCTCCCTCATAATAAAAATGTAAGAAAACACCCACAATTTTTTCAATGTTTTCAATAATATCTATTTCACATTTGTAAACTGGATATCAACTTGAAAAAAATGGAACTACGAAAAATAAATTAACTTAGAAATAAATAAAATTTAAATAATTAACATTTACTTAATCCACCCCCCCATAGTTAATCCACCCCCCATAATTAATACAACCCCCCATAATTAATCCACTCCCTCATAATTAATCCACCCCCCATAATTAAACCTACCCCCCATAATTAATTCACCCCCCCATAATTAATACACCCCATAATTAAACCTCCCTCCCCTTTAATTATTATACACACCCCTTTTAATTAATTTAATAACATCACATAAATTATATAAACACATACATTAATAACATCACATAAATTACTACTCACGTTTTGATGATGCCTTCCCTCCGAGACTGACCACTTGATCCTTGCGCTGAAGATCCGTGAAGGCGGATTGACGGCGGCGCTGCGTACGGCGTCATCATTCCGCGTCCCACAAGACTCCTCCCCTTTCTCAGCCTCCGCAAAGGTGCTGCCGCTGTGCGCAGCGTAATGATTGGGGCCGGGGGGGGGGGTGACACATGACACTGGAAGTCATGGCACCCCCCTAGTCAGTGGCACCCGGGGCGGGCCACCCAGCCCGCCCCCCCCTTAGTACGCCACTGAGTGGCATGTCAAATATGTGCCGTTTCTAAAGCCTCTCACAAATCTCCTCCTGGGCTGCTACAACCACTGCCAATACCTAATGCTCCATGGACCCATTTAGCCATGGATTTCATGGTGGATCTGCCCAGCTCAAACGGATTTAACATAATCCTTATGGTCATAGATAGATTCTCAAAAATGGCACATTTTGTACCTCTGAAAAAATTACCCTCTGCTCAAGATCTTGTACAAATATTTTTGAAAGAGATCTTTCGGTTACATGGAGTGCCAAAAAACATAGTATCTGACAGGTACCCAATTTATTTCTAGGTTCTGGCATGCCTTTTGTAAGCAATTGGGTATAGAACTTTCATTTTCCTCAGCATATCACCCTCAGACTAATGGTGCAGCAGAGAGGGCCAATCAGTCTTTAGAATCTTATTTACGTTGTTTTATCAATGCCAATCAGTCTAACTGGTACGAACTCTTACCCATGGCTGAGTTTGCGAGAAATAATGCGACTCATGAATCCTCTAATCATAGTCCATTTTTTGTAAATCAGGGTTATCAGATACTGTTATTCCTGCCTTGAACACCCATTTGGATTCTATTCATGACACTTGGGATTCCGTTCATACAGCACTACAGAAGGCATCAAAACGTGCTAAAATCCAAGCTGATAAGAGACGGGGTGCCAATCCTGTCTATCAACCAGGAGACAAGGTATGGTTATCCACACGTCATATCAAACTTAAGGTTCCTTCCATGAAATTTGCCCCTCGGTACATAGGTCCTTTTCGGGTCCTCCGTCGTATCAACCCCGTGACTTATTCATTGGCACTTCCGACTCACATGAGAATTGCCAATTCATTTCATGTGTCCTTGCTTAAGCCTCTTACTTGCAATCGATACACTAAAGTGGCTGCCCCTCCTCTGCCATTGGTAGTGGGTGATCAGGAGGAGAATGAAGTTCGTACTATATTGGACTCCAAAATCTCCAGGGGTATTTTGTCTTATCTAGTTGACTGGAAAGGATATGGTCCTGAGGAACGTTGTTGGGTTCCTGCTGACCAGGTTCATGCGCTCCGTCTTATCCGGTTGTTTCACAACCGCTTCCCTCATAAGCCGGCTCCTTCCCGCCCGGTGAGCGGTATTCGAGTGAGGGGTACTGTTGAGGCTCCAGTGCCCAACCGGCACGACCTTGCCGATATTGCGAGCTTACCTGCTCGCCGGGAACCGCTCCTCCGCATCTTCTGGGCTTTGAGCCCAAATCAAAGATGGCACTGACCACGTGGTCGCGCACACCACAAGCATCTCCCCTCAAATTTATACGGACATGCGTGTGACATCACGACGTCAACGCACGCGCACATGCTGGGGTCAGAGGTCACCCTCTGACCAATCAGAGCCCAGAGAGGGATATTTAAATCTGTGACATCCGCTGATATGTTTTTCTGTAGGTCGTCAAGGAGGGCCTTAAAGGACCGCGGTCGTGACCCGGGATGCGTCCGGACCCGGTGGTGCTTTCAGCGTTGGAGAAGGTGTAGGTGAGAATTCTTCTGCCGTGTCGTCGGAGAACTCCTCAGAGATGTCTGAACAGCCACCAGAAAGCGTCGCCATCTTGGGCCCAGGAACACCATGCACTTGCCTCCACTTGTCTCCAATAGTCAGCCCATGGTTAGGTTTGTCCAGCTTCGATTTTTTTTTTGTTTTTCGACCCATTTGGCTCAGAATTGCTAGAGGGGTTCCCAGTCCGGGTAATAAGGTGGGTTGTTGGGGTGTTCGGCTTCGTTCTCCATTAGAAACCCAGAGCTGCAGGCTAGTGCGACCGCTCAGTGCAGGGATCCAGCTCCGCCCCCATTGTAAATAAATTTTAAAAAGTTTTCTTATTCAAAAAGACCTTACACCTTCTTTGCCCCTGACCCATTCATTCATAAAAGTTTTCAGTATCATTTTTTATTTCTGTATGCAAAACTTTATGGCTGGTAGTAGTGTTGAGATATTTAAAAAAAAAAAAAAAGTGCCCTCCTGTGCCGCTGGGACATTCAGGGGCATACTGTCTCTTTAAATCAGTCCCAGTGCTATAGCACAATGTAATTTCTCGTTTCTCAGAGTGTGCATATCCTGAAATAACCCATAGACATATATATCTGTAAGATATCCTGGTTCTTTTCTATGTTTGGTAGCGAAAGGTATCAATCATTTTGATATCTACTATACCTTATACTTCATGAAAAAATATATTTCTCCTTACAAGTTAATAGGCATTTTGTGAATTTGCGCAACTCATCTTGTGTCTGTTCTTGTTCCAACAAAGCTGGAAACTCAGAAGAAGAACTATATTGTACCTATAAATTGCTCACTGCTTGCTCAAAGTAATCACAGCCTAAAACAAATTTTTTCACAGTCTGCCAGCAGTTTTTTCCATCTAAAATCTATTTGCACTTTTTGAGTTTCATTTATTTTCTGAGCTTCTATAGTTATAAAGGCAACAGTGTTTAACCCTTCAGCCAAATCTCATTCTCTTCACAGCGTGAAGGAAGCAGGAAGCATCTCATGCTGTGCTCAGAGGCAACAAGAGGATGAAACAGATAGCAAGACGATTTCACATACAGCAAACCACAAAATGGCTCTTACCTGCTTCTCATGTTAAATGGAAATTATCACTTTATTACAAGCATGTTAATTAAACACAGCATGATAGGAAACTCAGTGTGACGTTTAATTTAGGTGTAGCGTGCATGTCTTTATCACAAACGTTTCTGTCTGAGAGATATGTATACCTATGTGAAGCTTTGTCATATTTATAATATGCTGTTCAAGGTAATGTGGGGCTTGCTATAAAATATAATACAGCAAGGTGGAATATCATAAAGGAATGTACAAAACACATAGCCAGCTGCGTCACTAGGGGTGTCGGGACTGCACCAGCGGACAGCCTCAAAGCGGGTGACATTGGGTGGGCTGCTTCTGTATATGGTCAGTGCATTGGGTGAATGGCTTCTTAGCCACCGTTTAGTGTAGAAATCTCCTTTTGGGCTCCCTCTGCCCTGACAATCAGCTACACAGTGCAGGGTAGGGAGAGCAGTAAAGGCCCTGTAACGGCACCCTCAGCATAAAAGGGTTAAACCGCCGTTTAGTAGATCTTCCCTTCCAGAGACACAGGCACAGCTACTGCAGAACACCAATCCGCCGAACAGGAAACCATATGAATGCTGTAAACAGCCGAATAGGAAAAACCATACAAATAGGTTTACACTCCTAGCAGTCAAACTGAAACAGCATACAATAAATCCCCCCAAGAACGAGACAAAGCTCCTTGTTGAGGGTCAAGCAGTGAACAGACAGCGCTGTGGGTTTATTGTGCTTATGTACACATTCTTACACATTAGTACCACCCACAGGGTCTTGGAACACAACCAATAAACACATACAATACACTCAGACACTCCCACACAAAATCCTCCCCTCTGCCTGTGATTCAATTACCTTACACAATGGATAATGTAATTATAACAGTTATTCATAACTTGAAAAGTATGCATCACATTCACATATAACGTACATTTTCAGAATCAGCATTCTCCAAATACAAACATACGTCAAATTCATACAAATTGGTCCAATGGTTCAAAAGATAGATCGTAGTCCTTTGTGACCAAAGGAAGCATGGCTTTTCTGCCCAAAACCAGTTCCACAGAGTCTTCTATCCTGGAGATAATTGGGAAGTAATCCAATTATCTCCAAAGACAGAAGCAAAACTCCATTGAACACATGGCAGCAAAAGACAATAAAACACATAAAAACATATAACTGTGCAGCCATTGCACAAAACAGGTATATTCAACATATCCCCAGATAGCTCAGATCTAAGCGCACATTATTACTGAATGGCGCTCAGAGCACACACATACAGTTCAATTGCCATGGAGCCAAAGTCTTTCCCATAGTCTTTCATTATACGAATGGGCTCCATGGCATAGCTATCTGGGGTATCACCGCTCAAACAGGGCAAGCACCAAATGACCCGGCTTTCTTGTCTTTGCAGGGGAAAATCAAGCCTTTTAACATGGGGCCATAATCCAAAGGCAACAGGAGAGCAACCAGGCTTCTCCAATGCAATGTGGCGAGATTGGTCTCGTCACAGGCCCCGTTCAGTGAGGACCAGAGGGCTCAGAGATTTCCCTGTGACCTACTTTTATTAGCTGTATGGTTCACATGAGCACACCTATATGTTATGATTGGCCAGGTAATGGAGGGTGTTTAGTGTCCAGACAAAGTGAAATTGTGAGGGAGCAATGACTGTCAAGTGATCCCTCACAATGCACACTATTTTGCTAAAGCCCCCGGGATATTGGTCACTCGAACAAGAAAGGGAATAGCTAAACACTGAAGATCACCGTGTTTTATAACAGGCTCGGTGGGATACTGTATGACAATAAAGTGGAAATGTGTGTTAGTGAATGTGTGTGTGTCAGTAAGATTGTGTCATTGAGTGTATCGTAGAAAAATTGTGTGTCATTAAGAGTGTGTGTGTCAGTGAGTATTTGTATGCATGCATCATTGACAGAGTGTGTGTGTGTCAGAATGAGTGAGTGTGAAAAAAAATTATACACTGGGAGTTTGAGGGTTCTGCGCAGTATTTTAGCTGTTCCTAGAAACTGCACTCTTCTGGACAGCAATCTCAGATGTCTCCATCTTCTCGTGTTCCTTCTTACTGATATTATAGTCACTGGGTATTGCCACATTCACCATGACTGCAGTCTTTCGTTCCTTGTCTACCACCACGATGTCGGGTTGGTTGGTCAGCACTTGCCTGTCTGTCTGGATCTTGAAGTCCCTGTCATACTCGACTACCCTTTGTGGTATCTCCTATCTGGACTTAGGCATGTCCAATCCATATCTTGTGCAGATGTTTCGGTACACAATCCCAGCAACTTGGTTGTGTCTCTCTGTGTATGCTGTTCCTGCTAACATCTTGCATCCGGCTGGTGTGGTAGACTTCTAGTAATCTGGTGCTAAGTGCCTGTTCCTGTGCTGCTAGGGTTATTGCCTCAGTGCTGTCTTTCAGTCCTGCCTTTTACAACCACTGGTAAGATTTTGTCATGTGAGCCATATCCACTATCTGCTGGTGGTACACCCCATGGAGAGATTTGTCTTGCCAAGGAACCTCCTCTTTTTCTACATCCTCTATTTTTTTGAAGTCTCTTGCATTTCCTTAGCAGTTCATCTTTGGGAGCCATCTTCGTCATGTACTTGTGGAAGCTCTGTGTTTCATACAGGACTGTGGCCTTGACACTCATCAGGCCCCAACTTACTTCCTTCCGGCAGGTGTACAGTCTCTGGGTGCTGGATTTCGGATGGAATCCTCCATTCATAGTGAGTAGTTTCCTGGTCTTGACATCCATGATGACCAGTTCTTCTCTTCGCCAGGTTATTATTCCAGCTGGGTACCAGTAGGGCATATGTGTTGATGGCTTGGATCTTGTTCTTGCCATTGAGCTGGGAATTCAGGACCTGTCTGACTCTTTGGAGGTACTTGGATGTTGCTATCCTCCTTGCCTCTTCCTCATGGTTGCCATTTGTTTGTGGTACCCCCAGGTACTTGTAGCTGTTCTCTACATCTTCTATTTGGCCTTCTGGAACTTCAACTCCTTCTGTCCTGATCATCTTTTTGATATCATCCGCCCGCACTTCTCTAGTCCGAATGACATTCCGATGTCCTTGCTGTATATCCTAGTTAAGTGGATCAGTGAGTCAATGTCCAGCTCATTCTTGGCATACAGCTTGATGTCATCCATGTAGAGTAGGTGGCTGATGGTAGCTCCACTCTTGAACCTATATCCGTATCCACTCTTATTAATGATCTGGCTAAAGGTGTTGAGGCTATGCAGAACAGCATTGAGGATATTGCATGCCTTGAGTTATTGTCCTGGAATTGGCATTGAGAGTTGTTTTCCACTTCCCCATCGAGTTCTCGATGAAAGCTCTTATTGTCTACCTAACCTTGTAGAGAGCCAAGCATTCCAGTATCCATGTCTGTGGCATTGTGTCATAAGCTTTCTTGTAGTCAATCCAGGCGGTGCACATATTGGTCTGTCTGGTCTTAGAATCCCTTTCGACTGCTTGGTCTACCAGCAATTGGTGTTTTGATCCTCTTGTGTTGTTTCCAATCCCCTTCTGAGTATTGTTCAAATATTGACTCATATGCCCTTGGATCTTGGAGACTACGATGCCTGACAGGAGTTTCCGTGTTGTGGGGAGGCAGGTTATTGGTGAGTAGTAGGATGGTGTTGTTCCCTTGTGAGGGTCCTTCATGATCAGTATTGTTCTGCATTGTGGTAGCCAGTCAGGGTGGGAGCCTGTTGCTAGTAGCTGGTTCATTTGTGCTGCTAGACGTTCATGCAGTGCTGTTAACTTCTTTATCCAGTGGCTGTGGATCATGTCAGGTCCTGGGGTGGACCACCTCTTCATGTGTGCTGCTCTCTGTTGATTATCTTTGACTGTGATGGTGACTTGTTCCGGTTCTGGCAGCATGCAGTGGTCTGCTTTCAGGTCTAGTAGCCACTGGGCCTCAGTGTTATGAGATGCTTCTTTCTCCCAGATATTCTTCCAGTAGTGTTCAGTATCAGCTCTGGGTGGGTCTTGCAAAGAGATGTTATGGTTACCCTGTAGCTGTTCTTTGGTAAAGAGGGTATTGATTCTCTTAACCTCTGCTTCTCTGGTGTATCTGCTCAGTCTGGTTGGCAGTGCGGTCAGTCTATATATATATATATATATATATATATATATAACATACAAGATCCAGCACAGAATTTTCTAGGCTCACAGAATGTAAGTTATTTTAAAGCACCTCACCTAGGCAAAAATAATGGGGGTTTAGTTACATTGCATAAGCTTGCCACAACGTCAATGTACCCCATTCTTGGCAGGTCCTACTCTAACAGTCTAATGCCGGCTTTTATGAGATGAATCCACTTACTTTTAAAAACCTTCCTCCTTGGACTGTCTGCACTGCAAGTTTAAATAGGGCCCTTGAATAAGTGACAGAGTGAGGTTCAAAATTGGCCCCAGCAGAACACATATAATATACATGTTCAGGTGAGTGCAGCCCTCTTGGTTTTATATATATATCTGTATATATTATGTGAGTGTTTGTATGTCAGTGAAATTGTGTGTGTGTTAGTGAGAGATAGTGTGTAAGTGACTGTGTGTATGAGTTAAACATGTGTCCATCCCATAAATATATATTAGTTGTATAGTCTATATTAATATAATTATGCATTCAATTAAAAACAGATTTACTTAAAAGAACATTATAGGGTCAGGAACACAAACATGTATTCCTGACCCTAAAGTGTTAATAACACCATCTAGCCTCTCTGTACCCCCTTCACTCCCTTGTCCCCCTTAATATAGTATAATCTTACCTTTACTCCAGTCTGCTGCTGTGACTCTGCCCCTGATCTGCCTCTTTGGCTGACATTATCAGAAGTGTTAATCAAAGCCAACCACAATGCTTTCACATAGGAATACAGAAAGCTGTAGTAGTTCTGGTGAATATAGTTTAACGTTAACCCATCAGACTAAGTATTCTCATAGAAATGTAGGTCCATGAGGTTGTGGCACCAACCCCTGTGACACCACTACACATTGCGAGCAACATACAAATTTACTTTTTTAAACATATAAAAGGAGACACATACTGTACAACTATAGATACTTGTTACATATACAATAGACCTATATAATATGGTAATACATTAATGGGGTGCTCTAAGATCCATAACCACTACAGTGTAAGCTCGTTTGAGCAGGGTCCTCTTCAACCTATTGTTCTTGTAGGTTTTTGTACTTGTCTAATTTATTGTTAAATCTCCCCCTCTGATATTGTAAAGCGCTATTGAATATGCTGGTGCTATATATCTACCAATAATAATAATAATGAAGCATGCCATCGGCACCAAACCCTGGTTCTATGTCAAACACTTCTCATTTTGACATAATCCTGGGGTCCCCTGGGCTCGCGTGGCTTGGTTCCTCAGTTGCCAAATGGTTACAATTTTGCATAAGCAATATCATTTTTGTCCAAATATGGATGACGTTTACCGGCTGTGTGTGTTAGCAGGTCACTGCATGTCTACAATTTACTTTCTGTGCCTTGAGTCAAATTGACCTGTTCTGTGTGTATTTGAGCTGAGGTTCATCCAGGCTGATTTACCTTTTGTTATTTTCATCAGTTTGGTCTAATGAGACTGTATATCTTTAAAGGCCCAGTGTCCATTTTGAGCTAAACAGCTTAGCAATGCTGAAGTGGTAGTGGTATTTCCAAATTGAGGGAAAAAGCAATAATTATACTTTTACAGGAGGTAAGTCAATTAACAGTTTTATAAATCTATTACTTATTAAAAAAATATCCACTGCTTTTAAGGTTTGTTTTGTTTAAGAAGATAGTTTAAAAGCTATACCAGTGGCTCATCCAGCATTTACACTTGTTAATCTTCCCATGTAGCATATCTGTTAGAAAGGGATATTTGCACTTTCAAATCTTTTAGGACAATGTTACACTGACAAATGTGCAGGTATTTGAAACTGAACAGTTTTCTAGCTCCATTTCAGTATGATTTTTAAATCAAATTTCGCTAGTATGATATAGAGACATTCCCTTGATTTTCCAAAGGCCTGTAATGTAATTAAACACAATACCCTTCAAAATACATTAAAAAAAACTCAGCTACTGATGATGTGTGCACGTGGAGCTCCTAAGGTAGATTGTCAGACCTTTTCTATGATCTTAATTTCTAAATGACATTTTCAATGGGTGCAATGCGCATGTATATAAATAACACCAATATTTATGCAAACAAATCAATGTAATCACAATTGGGACTGCATTACATGATGATTTCTCAGAGGTTGGAAGATGGACTGCTAAATCCAAACTTTGTTTATATAGTAGCTGAACATTTGCAATTGTACTTAGAAAAAAACAGACTACTAAATCTAATCAATCCCTAACAAAATATTATATCCAAGTCTAATTGTAAGCTGGTTAACGTTACAATTAATATCTTGAGAGGAGGTTGGATCCCAAAGCTCATTGGGCTTCACATTGAAAAACTATCTCCAAACCTTATCGAAAAACTAGCAACTACCTTCAATCAATGATCCATATTGATGCCCCTCCTCGTTCCCTCCGCTCTGCCCGTGACCACCTCCTGACCGCTGCTCACATCTGTACTACTCGCGCATGCAGGACCTCTCACGGGTGGCTCCTTTCCTATGGAATAGCCTGCCTACCGCCATCAGACTCTCCCCTAGTCTTCAAACATTTAAGAAGTGCCTTAAAACCCATCTCTTCAGGAAAGCTTATGGCCTCCCAGAGTAACCTCTACCTTACATACTTGTCTCTTGCTCTCTCCTATAGGGCAGCACTCTACCCCCTCCTCCAGCTCTGCTTCACTCCCACCCTTTTTGATATTTCCTGTCCTAATGTGTCTTATACCCCACCTCCTATAGACTGTAAGCTAGTTTGAGCAGGGTCCTCTTCAACCTATCGTTCCTGTAAGTTTTCTTGTAATTGTCCTATTTATAGTTAAATCCCCCCCTCTCATAATATTGTAAAGCGCTACGGAATCTGTTGGCGCTATATAAACTAAATTCACCTCTGTACAATTTGTTCTCAAAGTCACTACAGTAGCTATCATTGTGATTGGCTGAAATAACTAAACCATAAAACTCTTGAATCCAGATGTACCCTTCAACTTTCTTGTCTGGTTTATAATTATATAGTTGGGAAACTCCCACACTACCTAAGCAGTATATTCTCTCCAGCTGTTTGCAACCTCAGTGACCTATGTTCCCCTCCACACTTTACTTTTCATTGTTGACTACAAAGGTACGAGTGTCAATTAGCTTTCTACTTTGGAGCCCCTAAAATATTGCATTTTACAAAATCTTCCACCAATTTGAAGTTTTTCTAAAACATCTACATCCATCTACCTTCAGTTTCAATCAAAATGCACTGTTAAAGGAACACTATAGTGTAAGGAATATACACATGTATTTATGACACTATAGTGCTGGAAAGCAGCATTAGGTCACTGGCACCCCTCTCCTCTGGAGATGAAAGGTGATTTTGTTCAATTTTTCTTCCATACCGCACAGGTCTCGCTGCGACTGGCCCCGCCTAGCTCTGTCTCCGTGACTGAGATTATCAATTTTGATTTTCTCAGCCAATCCAACACTTTCAAAGGCTATAGTGCATGCGCAGCTAAATACAGTGCAGCACCAACCAGCATCTCCTTATGAAGATGCCTTGAATCAATGCTTCTATGTGGGGAACGTTCAGCACCTTCATGCAGAGTGTGGAGATGCTGAACACCAATGCTGCACTGGACTAGGAAGCAACTCTAGTGGCCTTCTGAGTGACTGTCAATAGAGGTGTAACTAGCCAGCAATGTAAGCACTGCCTTTTCTGCAAATGCCCTATTTACAGTGCAAAAGCTGCAGGTATATGATATAGACACCAGAACCACTACGTCAAGAAATTGAGTGGTTTGTTTCTAGCAAATTGTTTTAAATAAAAAGAAAGATTAAGTCTGTATGTCTGAGGATATATTTAACTACTGAAAAAACTAATACTTGACAGGGTTTAAACAAATTTTCCTCAACTCAGTGTTAAGAGAAATAAAATAGAATATATTCAATGACCCAAGCTTTCTATTAGCTACGGCAGTGTGCATTCTAACAAGATTACCTTTTTCCACTTTATGAGATAGATAAATACTTCCAATCAAATTAGTCTGAAAGTAAAAAATTTCAAGAAGTCACACAAAATCTGTATGGATTGGAAAAGAAACATTCTCTAGTATAAACTGTGGACTAACGGAGTCTTTATGGTGATACTTGAACACAATATCTTTGATGTCGTATTGTGCAATATTCTTTGTATTAAATTGCAGTTGGTTAGAATTTTCATGGTAATGTCCCCTCAAAAAAATAAAGCTAATATGCTAGTATTAGGTTTTGTTTTACATTCAGGGTGAAGTAGTTTGGTATTTGTAGCTATGCATACACTGCGTGATTGTGCCATTTCCATAACACCCATTAATTAATGCCACACTGCCAGACACTACTGCCCGTTGCACAGTCACCTAGAACGAGAGATTTAGCTTTTTAATATTTGAGTGTTCACTAACTCACAGATTCCAATTAAAGTGTCAACATGACGACATTAAGCATTTTCACTCAGTTGCTACATGTCAATTTTGATAATGCATCACTTTAAAGAAATGGAAAATGTTCAACACATTGAAATATTTTTCCTATGTCTCGTTAGTGGTCGACAAATTGCTTTGAATTGAATCACAAATCATTTGTCTTTGATTTTTCTCTCCATTTAGCTTCACACTAGGGACATGGGCTTATGATTCTGAACAGGCAAACTAAGACCACAGGTTGTGAATGGCACCTTCCTCCGTCTTTCAATATCTGCTTGCAAACTTCCTAACAGTTCCTCTTGTCAAAACAGGGCATTTTAATTATAGGAAAGACCTCAAACATCTCTTAACAATCCAGACTTTAGGTATTGCAGAATTCTGTGTCAATGTGGGTTTTGATAAACATTGGACAGTTGTTGGTCCATTATCACTGTTTAACAAGTGTGCCTTGTGCATTGAGTGTGCAGCAATAAGGAGACTGCAATTATTCACATGATGTCCACCAACACACGATGGGTAGCATTTGTACACCCATACCTTACAAGGTAAGTACCATGGTTTGCCTGAACATTCTCGATACTTATAACATATTTCTTAATTTTATGATAATAAAACAATGCCGATCAGAATGTTATCTGTCCAACTCTACCAAAATGTCATAAAAAAAATGTTTGGCGTTTGATAAATTTAGAAACTGAAGACACATTGATTTCAATAACTACTTTATTATTTTTTTTTTTCATTATATTTTTTCCAGAATGCAAACATTTGCATTAACTTTACTATTTTACAATTTTACAAACTAGGTATAAAAAGAACATAAATAAACAAGATAAGTTATGCGTACCTAATTTCCAGGGAAGAGGAACCACTTATTCTTCCCCACCCAGCAAAAAATAATTAAAAAAAAAAATCCCAAAAGTACAAATGAACTAAAATAAAAAAGGGGTCTAACCAACATAAGATTAAACAAAAATTGCTCTGTTAGAACTTCATTTTTATACATTT
>OW240913.1:71513599-71693060 GCA_933207985.1 Pelobates cultripes | reverse complement strand
ATTGTATCAGTTCATTGACTTGCTTACTTATTCCTCAATATGAAAATATACAGCTCATTGTACTAGCTATTTATTTTGAGTTTCTCGAACAAACAGCACTGCTACTTCAGCATGCGGAGAGAGCTTCATCTACGTCCGTGTTACTGCGTAAGAGAAACCTGATCAGATTTTTCACATGCTTGCTACCCATTCTTGTACATATACCAAAATCCTAAATGGCTGGCAGTAGCTTTTTATTACCATCATTGGTAACATTCAGGGGACAACATTGGATTTAGGAGTTGTGGAAGTTACACGGTGGGGATGACACACTAAAAGGGAGGTGCTAGGCAAAGGTGACCATCAACCACATAAGAATAACCTTTGCCCAATATTACTGTTCCTTCATTTATGCCAGTCTGTGGAGCTTAGAAGTGAAGGAGTCAATACAAAGACAGCTGGTTAATAAACAAAGACAACTTTCTGGGTTTTAATGTATGTATATGTAATTATGTATGTAAATATATATATGTATACACATACATATATACGTACACATACAAATACATATAAACTCACACCTAATTGGCAGCTGTCTGGTATCAATGACCAGGAAGATGCTGAAAACTAGTAAATTGCATATTTTATCTTGAAAGGAAAGTCTCTTGTAATATTATACTACAGAGGCCAATAAAGATGAGGAGTAGGCCAAGACCAGAGTGCATCCACCTCAGAAATCTTTATGGTTTCACCCATAACGCGAAAACTGTCTGTTGATCCGTGGCACGCCGGGTCCCTTATTAAGGTTAGTTTGGCATCTAGTTCTGTTCCGAGCAACAGTTAACTTTAGAACGTTATTATTCTTCAATATGCAATGCAGTGTTCATTTTTTTTTTTTTTTTTTGTTACATTGTAGCGGAAAAACAAAAAAACGAAAACTGGTTTTGGACATGGATCTGAAGTGCCACTGTATTCTTTTTGTGGAAACACAAAGCAAAAATGAAAACAAAAAGCATACTGGAGAAGACAGTATAAATCCACCCTTGGATTTACTGAAGGCAACAGAACACCCTGGTCCGGAGTGATAACTATCAGATGATATCCAAAGTCCTAATGCTTGTGGCATCATTAGAAGCAGACACGAGGCTGGAAGTGAAATACACAGGAAGACCTAGGGGTTCTGGTAGATTTTAGGATAATCCCTTTTTTTCCATGCTGGAGAAACAGTAGCGAGTTTTGTGACAAGACAAATTCACTGAGCCGTGTCCGACACATTAAAAAGCGTGAAAATTCTGCTGTGCTGTATAGTTATCTTGTGGTTTTCCATAGAGCACAAAAGGAAATTAGGGCGGATTCCCTGGGAAAAAGAAAAAGGAACAAGTCAGGTATTGAAATTGGCATAATGTAAGCCATTCTGTGCTTATGAAACACCCATTCTTTCATAGTGTCATTTCTATGAGAAAATTTAAAGTAAAGGATGAAGAAATACTAATAGATTTACCTTGATTTAATTAGACCAAGAGACAAAAAAAGGTACATTGATGCCATTAGGTGGCTTGATTGCCAAGCCAGACGCTATTAAAAGACTGTATATTTTTTCACAAATTGTTAACTACATATATACACAACTCTGGTTTATCAGAGGAGGAGCAAAAATATTTATATATATTTAATATTTACCTTTATCTACCCTTCTCTTCAGCAAGTCTATGCAAAAATGGGAGGGGTGGTAGATTTGCCACCTTGGTGTGAGAACAGGTTTTCCACAACCCACTGGTTTTCATTGAATATCTCAAGATAACCTCAGGGCCGGCAAGGGATCAGGCTTTTTCAAAGTCTGTAAGTAAGACATAGTCTTCTACTCCCAAGTCCCTCAATCTCTCCCCACAATACTGGTCTGCATCTAGCAATAGGTGACAAGGGACATTTTGATTCACTCCGTAAAAAGGTGTCCATGTCACAAGTCAAACAATCCACAGGAAGATAGGTAAAGTCTGGTAAAACAAATTCATTGTTTATGTTTACTGTATTCCAAAATGTCCGTGCCCTCTTCTTTTCTGAACTTATTTTTAATCCTTGTGTCGCCAATATGTGGATGGACTGAAGGTGTGGCACAAATGACGTTTTGTGTTTCATGGTTTTCATCTCACCACCAGATAATAAAAGAGTCCTGTGTCCAATGGGGTGAGGATAATGTAAAAAAAGTGCAGTTCTTCAATTAAAGTGCATGGATGAGGTAAACTAATTTTTCAAGAGTTCTGTGTGTAACGCCTGGTGCCGTGCCCTTTCAGACAGGAACCATTCGCCCTTGTAGTTGTTGCATCTGGTTCCTCATTCCCTGGACGCTGCTCAGGATTTTATTCTGATGTGCAGGGGAAGTGATGCCAATCCTTGTTAGGTCACTACGTGGAGGAAAAAAGGAAATTCTATCTTAATTCAACTGTTTTGTGACATTTAAGGAATATGCTACACAACGTTGGCCAAAGCTGACAAACCTAAAAGAATATAAGTTTCCGGGCAACAATGGAACTAAGATTTATTTTTTAACACCAGGTTTATCCAGCATTTACCTTCCACCACCCAACAACAAACAAAAAATGACACCAATAAAGACAACCTTTTCAAGACCATAAAATCTTTGCTAGCAATTCGGCATAAAGCCCTGAAAGTACAGTCAACTCCTTACTCGCCACTTTCCCATAGATTCTACTCCCATTTCTGCATTCCTGGCAATTGCTACTATCATGTGTCAAGATACTACATAAAGTACTATTACTATTTGTTAATTACGAACATGTAAGGTTCTGAGGCACACCGAAAAATGTTTTTGTTTTTTTATATTTTTGTTAATTACATAGAGAACGCTACACCTTTCTTTCACCCATTCCATCTAAAATTGTTTAGTAAATGTATCTGATTATATTTACTTACTCTTGATTTACATGCACGACTGCCTCCAAGCTGGTGTATCCGGCCGCTGTGAAGTTATCTTTGTATCTTTCCATCTTGATGGCCTGCAGCCAATCCACCACAGACACCACCTGGGACCACTCAGGCGAGCTTGGGTCCAGCAGAGCCGTGTTTGTTCTGCCATATTCAGAAGAAAAAGAAACTTAATAAGACACCGTCTGCATTTAGTGAAGATTTATCAAAAGGAGAGCAAACAACATATTCCACATACTGTCATTTCCTAAAACATTCTATGAAAGTTCATTAACGTTGGATTGCATGTTCAATATCCAAAAGCGGATGTTTTTTGTCTACTAAAGAACATTCAAACTGTAGGACCCATATTGTTGCCACTGACTTGACCAGTTGGACAAATGGTGCTAGGCATTGAACCAGTTTACTAGATGGCCTATCAACAATGAATGGGTTACAAAAACAGTATTCTTTCTTTTCATTTTTGTCATAATCAGAAATTCCAAAACATTGCTACTCTTGAATAGAACATTAGTAACATTCTATTTGAATAATCAACAATCTGCTAAAAAAGTTAAATATATATATTTTTTATAGATTGTTCCATTCATGTTTTTGTGGGCAGATTAATTTTAGTTTGTAGTCGTGTGGCATAAAAAGGCAACAATAACAATAAAAAATCTTCAAGGTTTGTTTTATATTCATGCATTTAAGTATTAGAATATGTAAACTGAGAGAGGCTAAATTTTCATGTTTAGTATGACTGCACACTCAGTTTACTGCTTTTGTCTGGGAAAGTCACTATCTTTTAAGAGATTTCTGGCACTCCCTTAAGAAGAAGCACTAGCTAAGTGTTGCCGAATTATATCTTCCTTAGTGGAGTGTGTGTGGTTTTTTTTAATCCAAGCTTCTATATAGTAATAATTCTAACAATCCATCCAGTTATCTGTATACATTTGTGGCAACAATTCTCTTCTATTCAGAAACAAGAACATTTAACACCACAGACCACATGTTCCTTTGAAACCAAGGTTCCTCTTATCATTAAATGCACCCTTTGGCAATGCCAGAACAGAACAGTAGTTATGGAACAAATTAACGTCTGAACCCAATCTTGGTCTTTTAATATGAAGGTATCAATAAGTGTAATGTTCACTCATGTGATGGTGGGTTTAGTCAAAGTGTGTTCTTCTTTCGCAAGTACTAAAATGGCATAAGCTGAGTGGTCCTACAATGAGCGCAGTGGATTATCCAACAAATCTCTATTAAGTTACATATAGACATACTATCTAGGAAAACAAGCCAGTCACCGAATAATGTACTATATTATTCTGAATTTGTTTCCAATGAAAAGATCCCAATCAATTTTACCCTCCTGGGCTCTCCGAGAACAGACAAAGCCCAGCTTGTTGGGGAGATAATCCCTTCTATAATCAAAACGCTCATGAAAAGCACATAGGATGGATTTGGCTAGCATAAGAGCTTCTTTGATGTTTGGTTTGAGGAATTCCCTTCTCCTCATCTTCCCCTGCACTGGACATTTCAAGTAATTACTTAAGTAGTTCGTTGGCCAAGATGAGCAATATATCCTCTTTACTTATGATGCACAGATAACCAGCCTTTACCAAAATTCCCTCGTAAGAAAGTATTTTTGTTTTCTTGTTTTTAATTATGATATTTTAGTGTCATGTACTACATTTATTTAAAAAAGAGCCTACCCTTAAAAGTTTGACAATTGTTCTTTTAATCATGAAATGTGTTGCACAATGTCTAAACTTGCTATTCCATCGACTTTGACAAATACATTTCACAATACGTATAACAAAGCATGTAAATAAATGGTGACAAACTGTTTAGGGCGTGATCAAGAGGTGATGGGGCTTGGTTCAAATAGGTTTGCATTCTAACGGAATATGCATTCTACACATTGTATTTAGTGATGAAAATATCATAGATAAATAAAGTAAATAAATAAATAAATAAATAAATAAAAATCTGACATTTAGTTGTAAGCCCCTTAGCATTTTGAAAATTCAGACATCCGCAAAGTGATTAATACCGGCATAGCGACGTATTACTAAAACTGTAAATTCAATAAGCTTTCCAGTGGAGCCTCATCAATGACTGCCCAAGGGAATCCTCCTGCTTTCTAAAGTATCCAATCAATATCTTTAAACACAGATACTTAAAAAGCTGTACAGTGTGGTTACAAATGTAAAACAATCAGATGGATTCAGGGTCAGGACAAGGAGGAAAGGATTAAACCGTTTTTTGTTATAATCCACTCCCATTTAAATAATTGAACATATCGATGCAAATATGTGATGATTGCTTCCCAGTGGGACTTGTAACCTATTCCTTTAACGTGCCTGATACAAAATAGCTCATAAAAAGCCACAATTATAAATCGATCAGATTTCAATCTACTAGGGTAAAGCACTTTGTGTCACTGCTTGAAAAATCTCGAGTCTGAGGGTTTTTATAACAGCTTAAAATGTGGGTTATTAAGCTCATTTTATTATTTAAAAAAATACTATTTAAAGACACAATAATTTAATCAGTATGTCAGTTTTAAGGCATTTCTGCTGACCTGGATGTGTCAAGTCCTGTCCTTTTTAAACTGTTTGGGTTCCTAATAAGCTTGTCCAGCATGCTGACAATCTGTGCAAACTTGGGTCGATCGCTACGCTCTTTCTGCCAGCAGTCGAGCATAAGTTGGTGCAGAGAGATGGGACAGTCCATTGGTGGTGGCAGACGATATCCTTCTTCTATGGCTTTAATGACCTGAATAACAAAAAAACATTGCATTTATTTCTAACAGTGGCATACGATCACAAACCAAAACAGTTGATTTTCAGTGCAGTTATGGCAACAGTTTTCAAAAGATATATTTAAGTATTCCTTGCATGAAAAAACAGCATTATTTTATCTAGGCTAAAAAATTTCAAGCCGTACAGTACTAGCCAGTCCTTAAACGTTATTTGCCACTGCAACCCTGGAAGATCCATGGCATTGTATCAAGGTTTGACATTCCATTGACGGGGGTTAAATTTGCACTCGCCAATGGTGTTGACATTTTGAGCCTTGCTTTTATGATGCTATAATACACACTAATAAAGCCTAACACGTATGTATATACGCACATTTTGTATTTAAAGGACCACTATAGTGCCAGGAAAACATACTCGTTTTCCTTGCACTATAGTGTCCTGAGGGTGCCCCCACCCTCAGGGACCCCCTCCCGCCCGGCTCTGGAAGGGGGAAAAGGGTAAAAAGTTACCTTTTTCCAGCGCTGGGCGGAGAGCTCTCTGCCTCCTCTCCGCCTCCGTTCCTCCTCCTGGGCTGAATGCGCACGCGCGGCAAGAGCTGCGCGCGCATTCAGCCGGTCTCATAGGAAAGCATTCACAATGCTTTCCTATGGACGCTGGCGTGCTCTCACTGTGAAAATCACAGTGAGAAGCACGCAAGCGCCTCTAGTGGCTGTCAATGAGACAGCCACTAGAGGAATAGGGGGAAGGCTTAACCCATTAATAAACATAGCAGTTTCTCTGAAACTGCTATGTTTATTAAAAAATGGGTTAACCCTAGCTGGACCAGGCACCCAGACCACTTCATTAAGCTGAAGTGGTCTGGGTGCCTAGAGTGGTCCTTTAATGAAGCAAGCATTCTGTATCAAGTTTCATAGGGTTTCAGGGTGGCAGGTTTCTGAGTCAGGTTTTTTTAGTGATGTCAAAAATATCCAAAAAAATAGAATCACTTTTAGTGACCTCTTTAGGAGAATTATATACTACTTTGTCACTATGTATTGGTTTTGTATTAAATAATGTCTATAATCACATGGATACTTTTACCATTTATGAATAATACTGGTTTTGCACTATGCATTTCCTAAGGTATAGGTTGTTAATCTCATACTGTGCTGACTATATTTTATATGTCTGAGTATGTGCATCATATTTCATTGTGATGGTTTTCAATATAAAACCACTTGAGAAAGACGGCCAACATACCCACTAGATGAGAGAATATGAATAAACCACTGCTGATGCAGGACTTAAAACCTAACAAGATGGGTGGCCAAAGTCTGGATCTCCAGGTGTTTACAGACTACAATTTTGAGAATTTGTTTTAATTATACCAGTTGAGACCAGCAACAAATTAGCAACCAGTTTATAAACAAAGAACAAACAGAGATTTTTCCTTTAAGTTCCACCTTGAACCTTCCAGACAAGGAAACCTCTATGAAAAAAATATCAAATTTCTTCCTTTTCATTTTGTATGCAAAAAAAAAAAAATACAATCTGGACAATTTCCCTTGTTGCTATCATTAGGTTTCGGTGGGTCACCCAGAGACAGATGTCTGCATATGATCCCTTATGAGTCTGTCCAGATGGTTCACTTAAAAAAGATATGCATAATTTAAAAAGAGCCATTTAGTGAATCATTTTTTTTAATGTTCCCAAGAGACAGCCATTTAATTGGCTCAAGAAATAATTACACCAGCGATGCAGTGCTTCACAATACAAGTTCTTCAAGTAATGAATTTGTTAACAAACCACTAAATATTACAGATACTTTATACACCTATATATTTTTTTCCCAGCATGTCTTGCCTAATGATGCCATAATATTAATAACAAATGCTATGGTTATGTAAATAATGCTAATTACACAACCAAGGTTCCAATTATTGAACCTCACAGACACAAAAACTATCGACAAGATACATTCTAAGACACCAGTGTTTTAACTAAACACCCAGAGTTTAATGTTCGTTATTTTAATTTAATGGGAGATTGAACTGCACACATTTATTACACTTCTAAGTCCTGGTCTCTTTGTAGCTCTTCTAAGTGGATGATTTTACAGGTTAGTACTTACATCTTGATTGGACATGTCCCAGTAGGGCCTCTCTCCATATGACATCACCTCCCACATGACAATGCCATAACTCCATACATCACTAGAAGACGTGAATTTACGGTATGCGATAGCTTCCGGCGCCGTCCATCTAATGGGAATTTTTCCTCCCTAGAAAAATAGAATCCAGTAAACTCAGGGAATTCTGAATGTTTGCTTCATGTAAATCAAATAATGAATAATATTATTATTTTACTCTATCAGCCTCCATTGACTGCACTAGAAGGTGACCCTTTTCTTATCTATTTACTTCCTTGCATTACTTGACGGCACAACCTCTCAGAAACGACACTTCACATTTTCTAAAATATACAGTATTGATATATATATATATATATATACTCCTGAGCCCTTTAATAGAGTGTCTGAAATATAGCGTGAAACACACTGTTCTGCAAGCCTGTCTGTCACTTCAGATGAAGATCTTTTTTGCTTGGTAACCTAAATCCCAGCCTATTTAAAAAGACCTGTCTGCTATGAAAGCAAGGGACCACCCAGATTTACCTGTGTCTGAGCCATACATTAGGTCTCATTGCTCTGAAAAAACATGTATTTTATTCATTTACATCTCTGCTTGGGCTCATCTGTGTAAATATGAGTCCGTGTACTATTTAGAGATCTAAAATACTACAATGCGAATGTAAAAATGTAGGGATCGTGGGGAAATCTGTTTTATACCAGGAGCATGATACTTAGAAGTGAATCTACATTCAGCTCTGACTGCAGTGAAAGCAGACATGAATCTAAACCCATCACCATGACAGGGCTATAGACCTACAGCAGAAATACTGAAATTTGGCTCCCCAGGATAATTCACACAGGCAGAGCATCTTCAAATGTAGTTCAAAAACAACTGGTAAGCTTTATCTTCACTAGT
This sequence comes from Pelobates cultripes, assembly GCA_933207985.1. Classification (NCBI taxonomy): domain Eukaryota; kingdom Metazoa; phylum Chordata; class Amphibia; order Anura; family Pelobatidae; genus Pelobates; species Pelobates cultripes. Next base: position 71,684,362 of record OW240913.1, on the reverse strand, counting down.
CTAGAACGGACACAGATATCCTTTTATAAGCTCATTTAAGCCCTTCTGGTCAACCAGCATTGTCTGTCCTTGTTTTGTTATTTTTTCTTTGTTTTTCTATTGTACAGCTTGAGGAATCTGCTAGCACCTTTAGATTGTAAGCTCTTTTGGACAGGGCCCTCTTCACCTACTGTTCCCTTATGTCAAACATGTTTTGTTAGAATTAAATGTGTGTCTAGTTTACCTATAGTACAGCACTCTGTAACATTCTGGCGCTATATTAATAATTGTAACTGTACAACAAAGCAAATAACATCTATAACAAAATTAATGTGTCTCACTCGAGTTAGGTTTTGGATGTTTCAAGTTTTTCAACAAATCTTTCCATTTCAGCCTATTTACACTTTCCAAGTCACGGATCACAAGAATGCATTCTCTGCTATAAGGTTGCATTATGCCTTTCTTAAAACAAAACAGTGAAGGAGTTAAATATCAAGTGCAACAAGATCCATGCTGGTATGTCTTCAATTAATGGAAAAGCCAACAAGGGTTTGGCTTCCTTAGCAGGCCTCAGTGCTTGGTTAAGTTTGTAAAGAAACTCCTTGATTCTTATCTTTCCTCGATTCACTTGGCTGCGATCCTGCCACTGATACACATAATTGTTGTGGTAATGCACAAAGTGTGTTCCCTTTTCAGACTCCCCCCCTTCTTATAGTGCTTTTTGTTCAACTCGGAGCTGTTTATGTAAACCCCAAGTCATTGAGGCTGAGGAATGCGGCATGAATACATGGCAATGCACATTGTGCTATGTGAGGCCAGATGCCTTGGCAGTAATTATACAGAGATCTGTTTGCACCCACTTTATCGGCAACTGTAAGCAAAACAGCTGTGCACAACACATTGCTTATACTAACTAAACTACCAGTGCCCCAGGCTATATAATCTCCCAGTCATGGAGAAAAGGCACATTTGGAACGAATCCTACTGACACTGGATACAAAGCTCACTGATTGGCATCAGTGATTTGTATGCCAGACTCTAACTTTAATATTTGATTGACCTCTTGCTTGCTTGCCAAACTCTCGCTTTGATTTTTGATTGACCTCTTATTTGCGAGACAGAACGCTAGCTGTATGGCTGAAAACACTTCATATTTGCTGGTTGGCAGAAACAGCTGTATACAGTTTGCAATGTAGCAAAAACCAAACGTGCATTCCACATTCTATTAAGTTCTTTTCCAGTCCTGGATGTGCTATACTTTGTATAAAGGATTGTGCTTTTCACATTCCACATTTTTTTTCCGTTCTTTTCCAGTCCTGGATGTGCTATACTTTGTATCAAGGATTGTGCTTTTCACATTCCACATTGTATTCCGTTCTTTTCCAGCCCTGGTTGTGCTATACTTTGTATCAATGAATTTGCTTTTTTCCTTACCCTGGTGGTGTAAGCTGCCTCCGGATCGTCTTCCAAAACACGAGACATGCCAAAGTCAGAGACCTTGCAGACCAAGTTGCTGTTTACCAGGATATTACGGGCAGCCAGATCCCGGTGCACATAGCTCATATCAGAGAGATACTTCATGCCTGATCCAATACCTCTCAGCATCCCCACTAGCTGAATTACTGTAAATCTACCATCATTCTTCTGAAACAAAAAAAATTGATTAGTGTTAATAATAGGTGCACGTCTTCTTCAAATGACAATGGAGACCACAGTATCTTAAAATAACATTATTTTTCACAAGGAAATAGTGGGAGACAATTATTTTAATCTCTCTATTTCTAATATGGATCAGAATCATTGAATCTTTAAGTTCTGATAATATGGCACTGGATTTTTTAAAGATAATTTAGCATCTGTTGGAGGGTTAGTTAAGCTTTGCACCCCTATATGTTTACAACTACAATTCCCACAATGCTTAATGATGTTCTGCCAGCCTTTAGGTCGATTAAGGCTGAGTTTAGGTGCCAGAAATTGTTCTTATAGAATTATTATTACTTTTACCGGAGTGTGTTCTAAAAAGTTTCTTATGTTGTGTGATGGTCAGCTAAGGGCAGTTAGAGGGACACTCCACTGCCCAAAATAAAAAAATAAAAAAAGTTAAAATCACTATTTTGTACATATACCGCTAGTGAGATCATGCATGCATTTAATTATGTGCAAAAGCAACAGATCTCTTATCTGAAGTTTTTTTCAAGCTCTCCCTTTCTAACCCAGCCCAGACCTTCTATGGCTGTCCAATCACAGACTTCCCATTGCAGCTCAAGTCTAGGCCTTTAGAATTCATCTCCACTGAGCTAAATAACCTTGTAGTAACAAGACCTGTTTCTTATTGACAGCCAGGGGATTGTAACCAGGTTAATTTATAAAAGTGTCAATTTATTTTGAAATATGCACTGTTTGTAAAATGAAACTGATGACACATATTCCCACATAAAGAACTTCAGAAAGCTAAAGTGACTTTAGGGTCAGGGGTGTTTCTTTAAATGAATGTATACAGTCACAGACTATATTCAAAGAAAACGGAATGTAATAAATACAGTTGTGTAACAGTGTAAATTATGACAAATTAGTGAGGCCCCTGGAGCAGCTACAATGAAGTCAGCTGACAGCTCATGTTTAGTACTTAGATGGATGTGTGATTAGTGCTTGGTTGCGTATTTTATAATGTATTGGCAGGCTGCAAAACACTCACCCGAAGAAAGGCATCTAACGATCCATTCTCCATGTATTCTGTGATGATCATGACTGGTTTGCCTGTGATTTGGACAGCAAAGGGTGTTAAGGGCTATGTGGAGATGCAATATTTTTGCCATTATGTAGATTTTACAATTTAACATGGAAATTTAGTGCATTCTGATAAACACACCACAACGTGAAGGTTTGAACATAATTACAAAAACAAAGAAAAACAAAACAAAAAAGCAGATTCCTCCACATTTTCCATACTAGAGCTGCAATTCCATTTTTTTCCTGGCCCAGTACGTGAAATATGTATCACATGACAGGTTCATAGTGGGTGCCTGCTGCATTGTTTGCATAATTACCATTTAAATGTGTATGGAAATGCAAGCCTCTTTCTATCTTGGATCTCTCTCTCTTTACAGAACCCCCGTCCGCCAGTTCTGCTGCTATGAGAGCTGCCGCATATTTTAATGCTGTGCTTGCAAGGGCTTTATTCAGATTTTATGGTTTCATAAGTCACAGAAGATGATAATAACACACCGCTTGAATCAAAAATCAGGAACCCAAAGTTTGATGTAAAATCAGAGGGATGAAAAAGGGCTGATGGTTTGCCCTGTCGGATTCATAACCACATTAAATGGCCTCTCAAGGTCACAAAGAATTGCAGCCCAGAAAATTCACACTTTCAAATGAGTAGGTATTAAAATATGCTATGTATTTGGTGAATCATTGCAGTGTACGTCTTGGCTGTGCAGCCAAAGCACTATGACAAGAGTTCTCTGCAAATATCTAAGCAGATGGTAACAATAAAAAAATATATATATATTATAACCCATTAGCCGCTAGACTATACTAGAACGGTTTGAGTTTTATAACGTGGTTGTTGTGATGGAACTTAACAAAGGAATGGAGCTGCGGGTGCGGTAAGCATTTGATGACTTTGTTGCTAGATTCCATCGGCTTCTGGTACAACAGATGACTGCAAATGAGTTTTAATGAAAGTCGCTTCCTTTGCAAGATGGATCGTTAATTGCCACTAGCGCGATCTGTGTTGCAGTATTATGCGCCAGCAGAGGTTAAGCTTACGGACCATGTTTTCTTTCTCTTGTCCAAAAACAGAAAGGAGTTGCGGCCATCTGCTCCCTGCCTGTACTTTAACAATTAGCTCAGTCTAGCACAGCGGCCAAGATGTCCTTGGCTACCCCAGAAAGTGTGCCATATGCACCTCACTCTAAAACCTGCAACATTCCCGCCTTGAGAGTGGGCAGCTGTGATAACCCACATTGGGGGGAGAGGGTTACAAAAACTTTTAAAATGTATTTATTTACATCAAGATGGCTGGGATGTACCACCAATATAAACCATCTTATAACTAAACTGTTGTAGCTGTTATATCTGCTATATTTAAAAAATGTTCTGAATCTGTAATGCATCTATTAAAAAGATGTATTATAGATGATACTATAGAGACATGAATATATTCTTCAATTTTCATCTTCAACATGGGAAGGTTTGGGAAACAGAAATTACTTCGGGAGGCATAAGCTTCTCTGTTGAGATGGGTTTTGAGGGACTTCTTAAATGATTGAAGACTAGGGGAGAGTCTGATGTTCCAAAGGAAAAGAGCCACCCCTGAGAAGTGCTGCAAGCGTGAGCTGGCAGTAAGAATCTGGGTAGCGCACAGGAGACGTTCACCGGCAGAGCGGAGAGACCGAGAAGGGGCATATCTACGAATCAGTAAAGAAATGTAAGAGGGTCTAGAGTTGTTTAGAGCTTTATAAATCAGGCTTATTATTTTGAATGGACACCTATAGGATTCAGGAAGCCAGTTTAAGGATTGACAGAGGGGTGAGATATGAAAAGAGCGACAGGAGAGAAAGATCAGTCTGGCAGCAGCATTCATTACAGGCTGTAGCGGGACAGTATGCCTTCTAGGGAGACCAATTAGGAGAGAATTACAGTAATCAATGCGAGGAATTACAGCATGAAGAAAATCTTGTATAAGAAAGAAGCGGACGCGGGCAATGTTTTTAAGGTGGAATCGGCAGAATGTAAGGCATAAGGATGAGGCCAGAATCAAGGGAGGTAGATAGAAAAAAAATTGAAAAATAAGAAATAGATGAATAAAATAACTAAGACAGGTATTCTTGAGTAGATCTTTTAGAAATGCTACCTCTGCATAAGGTTTTGGGTGCAAGTATCTGAGTCCTGAGGGCACACTTACGAGTGCTGTTTGGGGTACAGGCTCTGCATGGTACACAAAGCAGAGTGATATTTGATGGATGGAGTTGTAAAGAGAGCAGTACTGGTTGCAATGTTATAATGGAAACTTTTTTTAGTAGCTGGTAGCCACTCCCAAGAAATCTACAGCTTTCTTTCTTTTTTTTTTTTTTTTTTTTTTTTTTTTAAAGCAGACATTAATAGGGGTGACATAGAAATTAAATTAAAAGGCATGGAGCTTACATTTGGTGACAACACCTTCGAGATGGATAATGTTTGGGTGGTCAAACTGGCCCATAATGCTAGCCTCACTTAAGAAGTCCCTTCTTTGCTTATCCGTGTATCCTGCTTTAAGAGTCTTGATAGCCACGTATATCTCCCTCTTTCCGGGAACTTTCAGGCGTCCACTGCATACTTCTCCAAATTCACCTGTGATCAAGGAATGGGTTTTTGAGATAATAGCACATCAACTGATGAAACAAATACAAAATAATGCAAGAAAAACATAACACAGGGAGTACTCACTCCAAGTCTCACTTGATAACATCACTACTATAAAAATGTTGTGAATGTATCTGTACCTAAATCTATATGTGCCTTTAAATACTTTTTATGTTTATGTTGTCTTTATTAGGATGAATTTTCCTGTTTGTTTTTGATAACATTTGTCTCAATAACAATTCATTATTTGCTATGCATTTCTGTGTCCTGCACGCTTTGTTAGACTATACATATATAGTGCACCTACCGAGATTAGGTTCTGAATCTGCCCCCATCTACTACATTTTTGTATTTTAATTTTGTTCTACTCAATATTGCTTGCTGTTTTGTATTTTTATTTATCTATTTCTAATTTAAAACAATGCTTTTACCAGAAGATTCCTTTTCCGGAGTGTGCTACTTACCTACGCCAATGACTTTTTCAATCTTGATGCATGAAGCATCTATTTCTTTAGCAAATTCACGGACAGCTTGGTTGGGGTCTTCGTAAGTGAAAGGGTCCACGTATGTTTTTACACCTGGCAGAGAGAAAACAGGATTTTCGTATTATTATGAAGAAAAAAATGAAAAGGCATAGACGCGTTTGTGTTCTTTTTATTTGTCAAAGGCTTGCTCTGTTTAGGCTTTTCTGCTGCTTGACTGATATACCCCCATGATATACCATTGCATGCGATTTCATTAGCACTTACACATGTTATTCAAACAATAAGAATTACACAACACACAGACTCTCACTTTACCTTGGTTTAAATGCTTCTCTTCGTCTGCTTCCTGTTTTGCTTTGCTGTATTTGCTGCGCCTGAAGAGTTAACAAGAAATGAGAGAGCCATTAGGATAGATGCTATCTTATGAAAAGCCACATAACTGCATGGAGGCAGAATGGCACCACATACTGTGTAAAACCATACCAGTGCCTTGTAGGCAAGGCTTATGACCTTGCAGTGAAGACAAGGGCATGTGGCTCTGAACAATAGATTGTATCAAGGATCTGTAAAATGTTTTAACCAGCAGAGATGGGGACATGGCAGCACAGGGCAAAATTCATGGGTTTATGTTTACAGACTTCTAAAAAATCTCTATTTTTTTTAAGTAACAACTCTCATCATGCACAGCTACCAAAAGGTACAGTAAATACTATGAACTAGGACTCCATGGTTATATTACACAGCAACATATTCATAGGGTTGTATGATCCTGTAAAATGCTAGAGGCATAGAGATTTACATCTCACCAGGCTGAACTGAGGAAAAACAAGTTAAAACCAAAAGAAATCTAGATAATGCAACATTTTGACATTAATTAGCATTGGTTTAGATCTGGGTTGAATGGGCAGGGGTAATTAAGGCAATGAGTGATTGTCTAATGGAGCTTTGTCTAAAGAACACAGGACTGCTGATAAAACACTAATTGAAAGCTTTTATGTGTTTAATGAAAACTACCATAAAACCCATCCTCCAAAGGCCTTATCATATGTCCCACTTTCCCCCACCCCCAAGAGCAATTTGAAGAGCTATACTCACTAAATAGTGACCTATGCTACGATGATATGTCTGATTTAAAAAATCTAAGATTATTAGGCAATAGTTCATAATTAGAATAGGGTCAGAGCAGAGATAAAGGAATTTTAAAAAGTGCAAATGTTAGGCTAGGTGTGTCTGACCATTCCTCAGGTGTCAGGGTCACACAAAAGGAACATTTTTCCCATGGGATTTCACTGTAAACAAAGGCATGTTATGTGTGCATATTGTGAGATACCAGCCAAGTGAATATTATATATATATAGACACAAAGACTCAAGGTGCACTGGTCAGATAGGTCAGCTTTGATCGGGTATTTTTTGTAACCTCTGACATCTGCTGAAGCCAGCCTGGACCCAAAATAAATACAAAATCCGATACCCAGCTGAAGTCCTTCCAGGGATGTTTTGTAAAAAACAAAGTCTTGAACATGAGGTGAATCACTGCATTTAAATAAATGGAGTAGGTGGGATTAACGCTTGGCTGGCACAGGGTTAAAAACAACACTAAATGTTCTGATATGATCTCATGTAAAACTAAACTGCAACCCAAGCAAATCAGATTTAAAATACAAACAGGTGCTTACACTGTTATTACAACATGTAAGCAAATTCCCGTACATGAATTTTATTTTTACATTTACGTTAATTGTTTTTTTGGGGGGGGGGGGAGAGTTGATCATCAGCCCATTAAACTGCATACCAGTCAGCCAGACTATGGTATCAACATGGAATGCTGAGGAATATTACATTATTTCATTAAAAGTGTTATGCAAAAAAAAAGTTACGGAATCTATATTGTTTTTTTAACAAAAAAAAAAAGGAAAACAGAACTCACTCACTTCTATAATATCAGTCTGCTAACTAGAAAATGCTTCCAAAACCACCTTCTAGAAAACAGCATTGGAAGTAAGAGAGTGTACAGGAGACAATCTGCTGCAAATGACAGAGACGCCATCTGCCTTTCCTTCTGTGCGCAGCTTGCATAACCTCATTAACCCCGTGGTTACCAAAAGGGTGTGTTGAAAGTGCACTTATTTAACAGGTTAAAATGTAGGCAGAGAAATATTTACTGCTATCATGATGGGTATGGGCACAGTGCTAGGGATAGAAGAAGAAAAAAACCAAAAAACAAATAAAGGGCATGCAGTAGATACTCCACCGACTGATTCTAGTCTTACTTAAAAGTCTAAAAAGGGTTAAAAAGCTGGAACCATGATGACAATATAATCACCATATATTTTTGAAAGATATATTACACTTTGAGGAGTGAGAAAAAGACAGAATGTAGCAGTCTCGAAATTAAGGTGGGCTCAATTAAGGTTACTCCCTAAAGTGCGGATCGTAAAGAATTCAAAGTGACTTTCAAATTTTAAGTTAAAATATTCACAGTGTAAAACATAGCTGACTTGGAGATTTTCTTCTCATTTCAGCTATTTTAAGCAAAAAAAAAAAAAATATGTAGAATGCATAACAAGCCATACTTCAGTGAATAACCCCCGTTCGTGTAACCTGCAAACTAATATTTTCTTTTCATGTCCAGTGGGCAGGTGGGGGACAACTATTTCTATATTAACTGGTCACAAAATAAGCCTTGCAGACTGCAAACCCTTTAAAGCTCTGAAATTATACGCCATGTTGAAATCACAATACAAAGTTGGTATTTCTGATTTCACACTTCAGTTCTTACGTTTCTACAAACCCTTTCCGATACCGTTACACATGAGGCACAGAAAAAAAAAAAATCTGTCCAAGGGATCTCACGCTCACCGTTAGCAAAATTGTCTTTATTTATACATCTTAACGCATTGTTCCGTGTGCTGACCTAAAGAGGAAGGACAGTTTGAATTCGCATTAGGAGCTATGGGCATGTCATCTCCCCAGCTCTTGGCTATGTTCCCGATGACAGCTTTACGGCTGACACTAAAAGAGAATCAATGAAAGTCCAAAGGGTCGATGTTTCATTTTCCACTAAAGTGATCCATCGAGGACCAATCACTGCCTGCTTTCCATCGACCTAAGCCAGCCCTCACTTTTGTTGTTAACGAAGGATCATGATCGTAGATGCCTGTTACAATAATGGACACGTTTCCGCTATGTGCAGGCCTACTGTTAAACAGATATAAAGTGTCACCAACACAAAGCTCCTATATAATGCTCAGCAGGCTACTTCCTGTAATCCAATACGGATTATATGGTCAGAGCCAAACGTAAGGAATAAGCACAAATACTATGGCAAATAAGGTTTCGCTAATTTAACTTTGTAATACCTGTGGCCGAGACGTTTTGCTGGCTGAGCTACAGAGAACTAAAGATGTACTCAGCAGGAGCATCAAAGATGGCCGCATCCTAGATAATATAGCAGTTTATGACATGGCTATGAATTCTGGTGAGTTGATAACCAAAATTTAGGCCACAATAGCCAATTCAGTAAACTAAAGGAGAGGAGATTTTTCTTTTTCTTTTTAAATCATCTATGTTGGATTAATATTTGGTTGCCTAGTAATTGTAAATTAATGAACTGCTATGTAAATTGCAACCTTTGTATTCAATTTTAGTTTTAAAAAATAAAATGTGGAGATAACAAGGGTAAAGTCAGGATGTACCGTCTCGTTAGAAATGTAAAAAAAAATTTCAATACGTTTAGTACGCACTGTTATATTGGGACTTCCTCTGCTATTGTTTTGGTTCACACTTATTGTAGTTCCTTGGATGGTGTCTTTTGTAAACGTGTTGTTTACATGGTGAGCATTGTATGGATAAAAATATCCACAGACTTCTCTACAATACAATTTGTGAAGTGAACAAATACCAAGAGACAGGAAGCTAGCATTGTTTGAATTAGCTTTTTTTTTTCACCCAAAATTATTTTTAAAAAAAACCATTTTGTAATAATTTATTAAATAGCTTACAAAATGTTAATATATTCCCTCGACTGTAAAGCTGGCATTTATGACATACAAATCGGATGAGCTTAGTGCATGGCTGAGCAATCTCGGCATTCTAAACTGTTGCTGGACTACATATCCCAGAATTCTCTGCACGCCTTATGGTTGAGCCTTAGCTTAAGGGCCAATTAGACACCAAGGTACAGTATGATTACTTGACTTACGCAGACACTAATTCACACATAACCGTTGAAATGTTCATTTTTAGTCAATTAATGGATGTCATTCTCTGTATAAAGGGACTTGAAAATGAACCTAATACTGTATTTTGCTATATATTAATTGTGAGGACGCAAGTCAATTCGTTATATAATCCAAGAATACAGGCACATTCTGTATTAAAAGACGAATAAAGATCAGAATCCTTTGGAATTTGGAAGTAAGCTGGGAACCAATCAAAAGGCATCATAAAGAGCTGCTGCATAATATGTTGGCAAATTTGAATAATATAATAAATAAAATAAAAATCATGGCCAAAGCAAAGCTGTCCAAATATGTTTACGTAAATTTCAAAGTAATAATAATAATAATCCTTAAATAAAATGTTGAGATGAGTTCCACTTCCTTGCCATAGACTATAAGGGGGGAATACGCCTATGTGCTAGTTTAGCAGTGTGTATTGAGGCTAATGATAGCTCCACACAACATAAAAAGGACCCCAGGAATTAGCGGAATTCATTTTCCATCTGAAGTGGGACTCCTGCTGCAGGCTTCATGATGATAAGGCAGGCTGCTGTTGTACTCCTGCTGGGGAGATCAAAGCTCTTAGTAGGGCTTGTAATGTGGAGACTATGTTTAGATGCTAATCAGAGAATGCAGCTTTGTTTCAGGTTAGCAAACTCCACCCCAGGAGAGGAAGGTGGAGGGGGACTGCTACAAAAGCCTAAAAAGAAATTCTATGCAACTTAAAAATAGCTGGTATTGCTGATCTCACAAAACTGTTACCTTCCTCTTCCAAAAAAAAAAGTTAGTCAAGCTTCATTAAAATGCATATAGGAGACATAGGGGTGAACAGTGTGTTATCAGAAAAATAAGGCTGAGAAGGGGTTCTGCAGAATTCATCTTAAACCACAAGACGGAAGATTAAAGTCGGAGGGATTTCCATTTGTCTCCAGAACCTTGTGGTGTCATTATTTTCCCCCAATACACACTTACAATTTTTATATTTTATACTATATGATATTTTAAGTTTAAGGCTAATTTTAGTGTAACATATGGATTAACACAGTGAGAATGTTAGGATAGTGAAGGAGGTTAAGTGATGGTGTAGTATAGTGGTTAATATATAATTGAGAGTGTAGTTTGTTAGGGCAATGCAGGGGTTAATGTGTAGAGTTGTGTGTTGAGGCAGTGTAGTGCTAATATGTATCTATTTAGCAATAGTATAGTGAGTTAGGGTAATGTAGAGGCTAATGTGCAGTGTAGAGGATAAGGGTAGTGGTTAAGGAAAGGTTACATTAGTAGACGTTACATAAACCCTTAGATTAACTTAACCCAGACACTAAACCAACACTAAACATTAACTTCTACACTACTTAGTCCTATCACTAAACAGTAACCCCTGCAATGCACATCAAACCCTACGCTACACTATCCATAACTTAAAAAATATATTGTACAAAAAAAAATACACAACAGGGAAAGCTGAAAGAGGGTAAAATAATGCCACCTCAATGTGTATGCACGCACACACACATACGTGATGAGAAAGAAGTCGTCTTCTTGTTTAACCAGTTTGGGAAGCAGACTACAATATTAAGATGTAGTCACTAAATCTGTAATTATCTTATTTTTCTCCTTTTATTTGCAAGATTTAATTGGGCTTCACTCTGAATTTAACAATGGATCAGCTACAAATTATTTGTAATACCATAATAAAAATAGCAATTTATTTCTAACGGAAAAATAAGCCTTAACCCCTTGAGTGCGGGAGTCCTGATCTAATATAAGTACCCCTTTTAGTATTTCTTTTAGCAACATACTATTTAACTGTATGTGTTAGGTGCCAGAGAATGAATTAAAACCTACAACAAAAATCAGAAGAACAGAGGGCTAACAAGTAACTGTTGGGCCTTTTCTGATATCTATTTCATATACTTCGTTGGCATATACATATATTTTTCTCTCTTTCACAAGAACAGCATATAAATAATTTTAAAAGGTTTCATTCTAGCAGGAGTGGGATTTGATAAAGACTGACGCTCGGCAGGCTGCCCCATACCTTCTGCTGATGACAAAGGCTGCGATGAGAATGACCACAAGGACAATGCTGCCCGCCACTGAGACCAGAAGAACAGTAGGGTTGGCGCCCTCTCCAATCATGGGCGAAGGAACTAAAAATAGGAAAGATAAAATTACATTTGAATGATTTCAGCTCTACAAATAAAAGCTAAAAGCTGCATAGCATAGCACAGTGAACAAGCGGCACTGTTCTGATCGGGAAATGTCATCACCTGCCCTCTCCACTCATTTTTAAACTACATTTTCCATCATGCACATATATTTATCTCTCCAGGCATCATGAGCGTTGTAGTTCCAGGATAGCGGAATTAAATTGCCTCTTTATACCATTGAGAACCCTCAAGGTCACTTACATTATGCCTAAGGAGCCTTACCTGTATTTGTGGTGAACTCAAAAGGCCCACTGAAATCGCCGTATCCTGCAGCAGTACGAGCACGCACGTGAAAGACGTAGGCCGTGAGAGGATTAAGACCCTTGATATCTGCGCTACGAGAGGCGGTCTTTACAATGCGATAGCTGCGCTCATTTTGATCCTGTTTGGAGAAATAGAAATTCAATTAATTTTTTTACGCTACACTAGTGTGCCATATAACTTTCAACAAGGTTGTTTTAGCACATTGTAAACAAGAGCCAGAGACATCCATGCATTTTAGATCAATATTTCTCAACAATATACAAAAGAGATAATCTTAAACTCTGGCTCATTACAGCCATTGCGAAAAGGTCTGATTTAAATAACAGCTTTAAACATATGGTACAGTGCTGAGAAATATGGTGGTCCTTATAAATAATAACAATATTATTTGTCATGGTTATGCCACATTAAAGTCCAGAGGTAGACTAAGCATTGGCTATGAAGCTGATTACCTTTTCATAGTACTTGACTTCGTATTCCAGAATAACCCCGTTGGCTCGTTCTGGTTCTGGCCACGTTAATGACACACTGTGTCTGGTTATCTCTTTGGGCTGGATCTGAGTCACAGTTGATGGGGCTGAAAAAGAAACAGCTGCTTTAAGACCACTTTACATAGCAATGACCAAAGTCAAATTAACAGTGTCTTACTTTTATGCATCCTACCAGTCTCTTACTATTGTATATTCCCAGGATTAGCTGATCCTGAAATATATGTCAAAGTACATTCATTTCCAAGTGGGGTAGGTCTTTAAGTCATTTAGCGGGGGTAGTTATTTTAAGGACACCATGACCTCAGGCTGATAGAGAATAATGGGTTTTAAAGCTCAACATCAGGTAAACGAACACAAATGAATACATAATCAACATTCTTACATTATAACATACTCCTTGGCAAGCCTCGTCCTAGATTACACAATGTAACCAATCAAAAAGGTCTTTATATTTCTACAATGATGTATTTACATATCCCTTCTTTATTATAAACTGATTGACCTACACTTCCAATAAGTTAGACTCTGAGGCCTAGTTAACAAAAGACTCCTGAGGCATTGATAAGATCACGTGGTCATTGACCATGATACAATCCAATTGTAATGAATTGGAAAGATTCATTGTAAGTAGTTATTCAAGTTGATGATTTACACAATAAAAGGTTGAAGACTACTGTATATGATATATATATATATACTTTAGAGCTATTTATCAAGCCATTGAGTGGGTCTTTTTAATAATAGTAATTTCACAGAAGTAAAATGAATTCACTTCTCAGTAAAATAGCCCCCTTCATTAGTCTGTTTAGAATGATTGTTAAAATAGTCAAATTCATATAACACACAGATTATTTTTTTTGACAAAACAACAGTTGAGAATAAGTCATCAGAAAACAATACTGCCTAGTTTTCTTTTTTTAAGGAGTCATCCATTGTCATGTGCTTGTGATATTAAGGAAGTACTAGCCTCGGTTTTTTTATATGCACCTCTACAAAACATCATCCATATAAAAGGCAACACCCCACGAAGACTACCGAGTGACATCAATTTAACCTATAAAAATGTGCTTTTTCAGTGAACTGTTAAGAATTTAATAAAGGACATGGGACAAGGGCAGGTCTTTTTCATCCATGTGACAGGGCTGAGTTGCTGATTCATCAGTAAAATGACAATCCTGTTTAATTCCAGTTCTATGAAAAATAATAATAATAAAACAAAAACAAATCAATGTACATTAAGCAAGGGACCTATTGGGAGGGTAACAATTCTGTGGCATTGTCACAAAATGATAGACCTTGATGACAGGACGTATTATAAAGATATGGTTTCTTTGTCTACCAATGGAATGGTACACAGCACTTTCCTTAAAATCCTGCACTCATTGACTTATCCCCGGAAATATCCTACTAATATTTATTTTAACCTAGAGGACAAAATATATCTGATCTCAAATGGAATAGGGTTAGCAATAAAAAAAATTATTCTGAAGAACACCACTTTCTAAAAATGTAATCTCTTGGGAGATCCAAGAAGCAGATATAATCAGATCAACAGGAATATTTTCTGTAGATTCTAATGTATGCACAGGCAATAACTCAAATGTAATGAATGCAAAATAAATAAATATTCATATTTCCTACCAAATGCAATTCACGTCTGAAATGTATCTGGTTTTGAAGAACCCCTTTGCCAAGGAATATAGGGACACTATGTTCACTAGAACAACTACAGCTTAATGTATGTGTTCTGGTGAGTATAATCATTGCCTTCAGGCATTTTAATGCAAACACTGCCTTTTCAGAGAAAAGGCAGTGTTCCCATTGCCCCTAGGGGCAACTCCAAGTGGCCACTCCTCAGATGGACACTGGAGGTGCTTCCTGGGGCAATGCTGCACAGTAGGCAGCATTGCAGTTCAGCGTCTCCACACTCTGCATGGGGATGCTGAATTTTCCTCATAGAGATGCATCGATTCAATGCATCTCTATGAGGAGGTGCTGATTGGCCAAAACAATGTTTGGCCCCGCCCCTTTGCCAATTTTAGCCAATGGGAAAGCATTGAATTGGCTAAAAATCAGCAACTCTGATGATGTCACCAAGAGGGCGGGGCCAGTGACAGCGGTCCCGTGCAGCGCTGGAAATAAGGTGAATTTTAATTGCTTTTAAGGGGGCTAGCCACCTAAATGGTGGGTTTTGCACTACAGGGTCAGGAATACATGGTTGTGTTCCAGACCCTACAGTGCTCCTTTAAGACACATGGTGACAGACACAGACTTACATCATATTTTTATCCTCTTCATATACTCTGAGAATGTTCAATGTAATAGAGCCCACTTGTTCAATTACAGTAGTACTCCATAGCATGTTTACCATCTACATAACAATACTCTAGAAAATATTGCACTGCTTAATGTACTTTGTATTGCTGCTCATTTATAAATGTAGTGTGAGCAAACATGTCTTACATCAATTCAACTCACAATTTATTTTCCAGAGAACTAACCTGATGCAAGTGATGAGGACTTTCTGTACGAGGTTTCACTGGAGATAAGTCGTTCCCACTTATCACCTGTTAGTAAATACCCCAGAAAAAGATTTAGGGAAATGTACTAACATGCCACAAGTTTTTACCCAAGCTCATTATGAATGTGTGAAAAAAGAAAGCTACCCTCCACCTCCCCCATAAACATCCCATCTGTCTGCGTGGACAGAACCCCTTTGAAAGCCAAAATGTTAAAGCACAAGCTTTTAACGCAGATATGAGAATAAAGTGTTAATTTGACCTTTTACCCAGTAACACTTTGTTACTAAAGGAGAATCACCTACCAGAGAACATGCTTCAAAATGCTTTATCTTAAACCTAATTTCCAGATGCAGCTAAAATGGATTTGAAAGTAACAAAAGTCTGGTATGTTGATGGTTCTAGAAACTGGACTGGAATTGCTCAGCTTTTGTGTTTTTTTTTTATTAGGGCTGCAGTAAAGATGCAGTAAAGATACCGGTCTTCAAGCTTGGGGTGACACATGGTATAAAAGGCAATTAGTTCAAAGCTAAGATGTGAAGCTGTCTCAATATGTCTTCACATTTAGCTCTGATGTTCACTTCCTCCAAGCAAGACTATTAAACACCTAGCACTAATTTTACTGGTACTCTTACAGTTACTGGTATCCCTTCTGGCATACAGAACCTGCTCTAATATCACTTTTCCCCTCCTCCCAGGTGTTATAAAAAAAGTGTTTCCTGAGCACAAATTGCAGTTCAGCAGAACAGTCCAGAGCCTCGCACTAAAATCTGTCTCACATGAAGAATTGGGATGCTAAGGACTAAGTAAACAGCTGCAATTATTGTATCCAGGTCTCCAGGCTATTCAGGAGAAACGACTCTTTGTGTACAGGCCTGTAACCTGACCTGGCTAACCAAACCGCGCAATGGCCAACTCCTTCAAACTAAACAACTTTCCACACCTGACATGTTTGATCAATAATGCCAAAACATGACAAATCAGTTAGTCTTTGGAACTTCCGCTGGGTTACTTGTATCAATGGCATATGTTCTTCGGAACACAGGTTCAGCTATCTGTAACTCTTTGAGTGCATGAGGGGCAAGTAAGTCTGTCTCATTACTGGAAGTGTAAAACCAGGAGGCATTCAGACCACATTTAACATATTGACTAACCTCAAGCCACAAATTTGCTTAGCCCTGGGTGTAAACAACCATCTTCTTCATCACAAACAACAAAAAAAGGCTTTTCACTCACTGTAAGTAGTCATTGGAGTTCTTTATTGTAAAACTAGATCACACTACTTTGTTTCAAACCCTAGACTACACTGTTTGGTACATGGAAAATACCAGTCTTTATTGGAGCATGTATTTTAATTCAGGTGAATAGCGTGTATTGCAATGCAAAGGCCTATTCATTGTCAAATGTCTAACAATACACAGAACTGCAGCTATCAGGAGCCACCTTTCTGTGGATCTGTTGTGTTTGCTAATGTGTCTACATGTCTGTTCCTGGTAGAATAATCCTCTCCCAAGCACCTTCACTCTCCATTTCACAGAAAGCTTACCTGCATTCTGCCCTCCACATTCCTGCCATGCTGTTTGCATAGTCACTTCTCATCTGCTTTGTTTATCAGAACTCCAACAAATAGCCAGAATTTTTTTTTATCTCTTTGAAGTGTTACAATTCAATTAACCCTTTAAGCACTGTGTAATAATAGGAATATATATATATTTATATCATTATTATAACACTATGTTGACAGTGTTATAACAAATCGTTGGATTTGTTTTATTATATATCATTTTTACAAATGTCAACAATAAGAAATTTTAAATCTGTACTGATTTTGACTACAAACTGTGCTCCAGCAATTATTTTTGTTCTGCAGAAATGTTTATTGCAAATGGTGCCAACTAAGAAGGTCTTCAAATTTAAAAAAAAAAAATTGCTTTTTAAAAAGTGACACATCAAAAATAAATGTAAAACTAAAGCTCTGAACAAAGTAATAGACATATTAGGAGAATCGTTAAAGCAACAGGGTTCCTTGTTATCTGATGTTTTGGGGATTAAAGATAGGTATAAAAAAAGCAACACTAAACAAAAAGAAGGTCAAAACAGCAAGCAAGTTTGTACAAGGAATTTTCAACAAACTGGGAGTCAACGTCGTATTATCTAAAGGGATTTCATTTTCTATGATGTTTAATCAACACAAAAATGGTTCTAGCTCTAAAAGGGCTTAAAACCAGCATTTTCATATCTGATGAATCAATTTAACAAAACACCTTAGTGCATAGACTACCACATAATGCAATCTACAGATTGTAATTAACACTAAATGGATTTACAGGTTTGCAAGAGTGACTGCTGACCCAATGACAAGTAAATAGTAACACATTGCTGTCCAGCACTTGAAAAAAATGTTTTTAATGAGAGTGTTTTAAGGAGCAAGACAGGAAAACACACACAAGTGCAATCCATCATCTTGTTAAAACACAATCCCTGCCTGTGTGTTTGATTAGTCTTCTGTCCTCCTGATTTCTTAACATTTCTTAAACATCAGTTCTGTATGCCCTCTGCTTCCCCAATCAATCATATAGCATCCAAAGAACAGACAGTCTCCTGGGATGGAAGGGAAGAAGAAACTCAAGTGGCAGCCGAAGCAATGAGTATTAGGAGAAAGAAAATGCTACAGGCTGGTTAAGCAACAGAATTAACAAGAGTGTAAGGTCACTGTAACTCCTGCTGTCACCAGAGGCCGCCTCTGGCACTCCAAGCTGGTGTCAAACTTCATCCTAAATAATACTTAGCCGAACTTGGACTTATATTCAAGTTTTTTGCATGACTGATGTCTTGAAATTCTCAGCATTAAATGTCCTTTCTACTTGTTGGCTTTGCATTTTGGTAGTTAAAGTTCACAGCAGCAAGAAGTATTATTTTTCAATGTAAATAATGAAATATGTAACCACAAAACATTTACTGTTTACATAATGAAGAATTTAGGATGATATGAGAGGTAGGCTTCAAAAACTCTTAGGTTTCCTAATGCCAATATGAACCAGAGCTATTAAGAAAACAAGAATATGACTTGATCCAAAGCAGCTAACTACAGGCCACTTTATTTTTCTTTGCACTAAATAGAATGATGACCTAGAATTTGTAAAGTCGGCTTGTTATCAACTGTCTGGTCTTAGCAATCATACTTACTGTATATGAAAACTAAAGCTATTTTAATTTAAAATACACTCAATTTCCTAAAACAGTATTTATTCATATGCCACGATATGTCTTCCTAAGAGTTTTAGCAGGAGCGTCTGTCTAAACTTATCTCTATCCCTGAAATATGTTTTCCTCCTCACTCCTTAGTATCATGTCAATATTAGAATGCAATGCTATTCTCCCCTTCTTTCATCCAAGACAGACATGTTAAAGAGGATCTATTATCATACCGCTGTATAACCATATTTATATCTAAACAGAGGGTTCCACAGGACAATGAGAATTTTCATTTCTACACATTTGCTGCACTTCTTGGAATCACATACTGCGTAGGTAGGCAAATACGGTGGGTAAGCCTAAAAATAGGGTGGTGCTCACTGTGTTACTATATTGTTCAGCAGACTAACTTTACTATTTACCTTGATCCTTTCAATGCCAGAGGTAAGCCCAAATCACAACACTAGCTCAAAGGGCTGACACATTTTAGCTTATTTTGATATGGGTTATCATTTCAAATATCTGATGTGTTCCTGGGAAGTTTCCGAGATAAGACGTGAAATGATTGTGTATCACTAACATTATAATGGCTCTGCCCGTTGGCTAGGTTTCGCACTTCCCTTTGGAAGCATTTAATTGAACTAAATGGACAATTATATTTGATGTAACACTACAGTGAGCATCATCTTAACATTTGCCTATGTGGGCTACTTAAAGAAAAACATAATGCAGAAAGAAATGCATTAAAAAGACAGGATGTAATTTTCTAAGCAACAACAATTAAAGGGACAGTCTGTCTAAAGTACTGAAAATAATGAAACAATCACCATGGAAATCATCGGAACTAGCAGGCACATTCCATTGGCAACTCCTCCCATTTACCATTTTTTGCACCACTTTTTAGAACAGAACATTTTGAATCTCCCCCACTGAGCTTTTTTTCATAGATTCTGTAACACAGAAGAGTGTGGGAATTTGCGGTATTTCCAAAATCAGATGGGGTACTCCACAGGCTTCCTACTGGAACATATATAAAAAGAATATGTAGGACAGCTGCTGCAGGGCCAGAGACTTATTGTCACTGGGGGGTCCAAAGTCCTGCTATTCAATACTATGCTTTCACTCAAGTGATCCCAGAGCAGGTAACATTAGCAGACCTTACATGTGCAATTTAGCCAAGTACCACCTCCTGTATTAAAGTGTTTAAAATACAAAAAACAAAATAAAACTCCATGATCGATTGCGAACATAAAGATGGACCTTGTTCTGGATCAAAAGCAGAGAGTGAGTGACTTATCCCTTATCTATCCTTCTTCAAAAAGTGTGGAGGAGTCTGGAATCATTTATATCAACATAAGAAGTCTTCATTATGCCTGAATCTTTCCAGGGCATCCATTAATCCAATGGCTTTACTGGCAAAGACATTCTCTGCCTGGGCTCTTGTGATAGTAAACTAACTTACACAATTCAGTCTCTGCAAATTCACTGTCATGACAAGTGTCTATGGTAATTGAATACCAGTGTTCTGTTGAAATGGCAATCAACGAGGAAAATTCAAGATAGCAGATTTTGAAGAAGAAAAAAACAAAAAACTGTAGACATCTTTGTGGAGTCAGAAATCCTTTTTTCTGTCCGTGGTGTTTTGCTTTAAATTATATCAATACTAAGCTCACCAACATTCAAAGTTTAGCAAACAAAACTGAGTCATTTCACTGGTGAACACAGACTTGCCTTATTCAACCAAACTCTCGCCACAGCATTAAAAAAACAAAAATTAAAAAAAATCATTCAACCATGCATGTACTAAATTCAATAACAAGTGTTTGAACATTAATGAATAAGTCAAAGAGCTGTGGCAGATAAAAGATCTGCTTTGCTCATTACACTCATTAAAATCTAGGACACAGATTGCTGCAGATTCGGATAAAGCAACACTCCTCCCCAGGAATGAAAGGTTGAAAGACCATCTCCTATCTCCAACTATCTGCCTAATTTGTTGACCTGTTTGTCATTTATTTTACTTTCACACACCATTAATGATTAATTGAGAAAGTAGACTCTCTTATGGATAAATAATTCACTATTACACACACAACTGAGGACAGACCTAACTTAAAGCTACAACATAACATTTGCAAATTTCCTTTAGTACGTTCTGCTGTTTTGTATAATTAAAACAATATTTACAAGAGTAGATCATTTGCTGCTCTGTGAAAAACAACAAAAGATGTGTTTCTAAGTTCACAACCCAAAACACCAGGGTGTAGGTAAATAATGAATTTCGTGGACAGTTTAGCCTTTGGGGCAGAGAGCACCACCCAGACAGAATGATACGTTCTGGCACAGAGTTACCATCAACAAATGAGCACACCAATGGTACAAAGTGGAGCAGGTCCATTTATTCAACGCTCAATGCGTTTTATTCCAACTAATATTTATTATTCAGCCATCTAGAATACAGCGTAAACAGCTGAAACTTCACAGCATAAAAATAAAGAGCTAAAAAAAAAAAAAGATGTTGGAGTCCATTCACTAAGCAGCTGAGTTGGCAAGTGACTTGGAGGGGGGTTCTCCCCAGCTGCCTTAATTCTGCAAGTCAATTCTGCCAACTCACAACTTTTTTTTTTAGCAAACCAGACCCATGATCAGTAAGGCTGAAACTCAATGTTATGGTCAGAGTGCCAAAGCAGAGTTACTTTGAACAGCCAACAGCTGCTTAAAACTATCTGTCGCCTCTCTAAAGGGAAAAGGCTTGTTCAATTTATTTACACACTTTCTGTGCTAATTGGTGTATCCTGTGTCCAGCTAGCTGAGATGTGATGGGGGGAGTGAGGGGAGAGCAAGGGGTGACTCATTTGAGAAACTGATCCCAACTGTGTTTTGTTTATGTCTATTGGCAAAGCAGAGTTGGTGATTCCTTTAAAAAAAAAAAAAAAAAATATGAAAAAGAAATGCCTTCAATGAGCACAGTGACCTCCCCCTTGCAAAGCCAAGGGAACGCAGGACCAACAGAGACTGCCTTATTTTCAGCCCCCATCTGGTTTTCTTTCTTAAACTGCACGGGTGATGGATTGTGATTGAGATACGCTTTTTTTTGTTTGGTTATTTGCGCACACCTCCTCCCTTTACTGTCAAAGACATTTTATGTGCACAAAGCCACATTATGGGAAATTAACTGTTTGGAAGCACTGTTATCTGACTTTTGAAGGCTTGGCCCTGCAATATTATAACAGGGCTATTCACTGAAATGAGAGGTGACAGTGAATTTCATATTTAAGTTTGAAATAGCGGAACTGGAAATATTCTCGAAGTCAGCAATGCTTTCCGTTCTGGCCTTGAAATTGAAATTCACTTTGAATTCTCACTTTAGTTAATATAAGTCTTGAGAGTGGCGCTTACTAATTCACCCAGAATCCTATGGGCCTTTAAACAGGACAGTATTTTGCTGGTTCTGCAGTTCCACTCCCGGTGTTCTACTACAGTTAAATGACAGTACTCTGCTTGCATTACATGACCGTATCCGCAGCCTGCTACTAAAAAGTGTTGGCGTCAGCTGTTCATAAGCATTGCATGACAGTATCAGGGGCCCGCCACTACCATGGTATGTTGGCATCAGGTCAGTTAGCATTGCAACTCAGTGTCTGCGATCCACTAGCAGAGTATGGCTGCAGACTTGAATTGTAACCTAACCCTGACTTTAAAGGACCATTATAGTGCCAGGAAAACATACTCATTTTCCTGGAACTATAGTGCCCTGAGGGTGCCCCCACCCTCAGGGTCCCACTCCCGCCGGGCTGGATGGAGAGGAAGGGGTTAAACACTTACCTTTTTCCAGCGCCGGGCTCCCTCGGTGCTGGAGACTCATAGGCATTCAGCCAGTCTCATAGGAAAGCATTCTCAATGCTTTCCTATGGGCGCTGGCATCTTCTCACTGTGAAAATCACAGTGAGAAGCGCGGATGCGCCTCTAGTGGCTGTCAATGAGAGAGCCACTAGAGGCTGGATTAACTCTAAAGTAAACATAGCAATTTCTCTGAAACTGCTATGTTTACAGCAGAAAGGGTTAATCCTAGGTGGACCTGGCACCCAGACCACTTCATTAAGCTGAAGTGGTCTGGGTGCCTATAGTGGTACTTAAGGACCAAACTTCTGGAATAAAAGGGAATCATGACATGTCACACATGTCATGTGTCCTTAAGGGGTTAACCAGCAGTATGCTCTCAATGTATTGACATGAATGCACTTGAATCATGGTTAAAGCCAGTAGGATTTTTAAACAATAAAACAGACCAACTAGCAGATCTACCTGGCAGGTCCCTGCAAAGGCATAATACTGTGCCAAGAATCAGTAGATGGATTACAGCACTGATATGAAACACTCGCATATTAGTGCAATACTTGCTGAGTAAAGAGTACTGGTATGACTTATTAGTAGAGTATCAGTACTGACATAAAACACTAACCTAGTAGGACTGGTGTTGAACAATCGAGAACTCATGAAAAGTTTACTCATGTAAAGTAACTGAAAATCTCAAAGTCTTGGCTGAGCGTTGTGTGAGTTTGAGTGCATAAAGAACAATGCCTCTCGTTGGTAAGACTACCTGCAATGCTAGGACAATGTGCATTTGTAGTGGATTATTGATTACTGAATAAAAAGCATGGGATGTGTGTGGGGGCGAATCTTTAGTCACATATTTCTTTTTCCTTTCTCTCTCCCCTGCTGAGTGCCTGTCAGATACAGACACAATTCAGACTTTGAAAATCTGTCATAATAACAAGCAAAAAGAAAACTATCTCCTGATGGGTGAAGGCTCTGGCCTCAGACACAAAAAAATACTAAACGTTCAGTGACATATTTTGCATATTCAAATCACTCTATGCATTAGGCTTATTAAAATCAAGCAAGCCATAAACGTTCACACGGTCTGGGCTGCTGTCCCTTGCTGTTCTTGTTCCTCAAGACAGTCCCTTCCCATTGTGACACCGCTGTCAGACATTTCACTTTGACAAACAACACAGTGACTCCCTTTAAATGATGGGGTGGAGGAAGTGTTAACACGCCTAGGGAGTCATTTACCAACCAACTTTGAGTATTCTATAGGTAATGCAGTTTTTTTGTGCTGATCGTCAGCATTAAGGCAATATACTGTGCTAATTATAACGTTCTAATTGTGCAGCACTGTTAACCCTTTGTTTGCCTGAAGAAGGAAGCAGTATTAACTCTTTTTTATCTGGAGAAGAGATACAAGTATGATTCACTAGACACTCACCCTGGTGAGCAGTGAAACTGAAAATAAAGGGTACTTTTTTACTCAGTTTAGCTTTTTTGCAATAAATTCTACAATTAGGAAGTTATCTCAATTCAAACTCATGGTTTAGTGGAAAACTCTCTTTTTATGTTGGTCCATATAAAGACAGACAAGCACCAGTGTTAAAATATCAATCTGCATTAAACTATTCAGCTTGATGGGAAAAGTGCATTAATACCAAAATCTTACCAGCTTGGTTGGTTGTCACGGTAACGGATACAGCTTGGTCCTGGCTAGGGTTGTGCTTTGATACTCCATTCACAGCCCAGATCTCGAAAGTGTAGTTGGTGTGAGCCTGCAAGTCAGTGATAGACACCTTGGTTGTTTGCAGGTCATTTTGCTGCGGGGTGTAGTGGATTCCACTCCCGCAGAGCCGACAGCGCGTCAAATCTGCACCACATCGCTTGCAGACCACATTGTAGGTGACATCGCTCCTTCCCCCTGTATTCTGGGGAGCACTCCATTCCAAATTTACTGATGTTTCATTGACATTGGAAATCAGATTTTGAGGAGCTGATGGGGGGCCTGTAGAGATAAAAAAACAAAAAAATAAAGTGAGCTATTTCAAGCCGGTTAGTGATGTGACTTTCGCATTAACTGATGGTAACGCATCTTCAGATTGCTTTACAATGCTCGTGTAATTTGAGTCAAAGATCAGTTTATTACAGAGTAAAATCTGCACTCATTGTTTTATCACATAGGCATAATGCAAGAATTATTTTACAAGAACAACATCTTCATAAAAATAATGATGTTTACCTTTAATTAGTCTATAAAACAATACGCGTATTGCTCATCCCCAAGGGAGTATGGATAAGGTGGGAACATTAGTGTAAAAGCATCAACACACACACACACCACACCACACCAAAAATGTGATATCTAACACTATAGCGAATGGACCTATTCTCAACTGCACACAGATCTTTAGAGGGCATCTTTCCAAAAGCCTCTGTCCACTTTCACGTGGGAAAATGTGCCACAGTGAATCAGGATCTGCAGAAAGCAAAAGTCAGTAATTGGTATGTGGGACGAGGCCCAGGCTGCTTCTGAACACAGGGGCAGTCAAGCGGAAAACGAAGCACGCAGATGCTGGCAGGTCTGAAGAGAAAGATGGGTCAGAGCTAAGCCCCCCTCCCACCCATCATGAATGTAGATGGTATACGGGAGGCAGACAGTTGAAATATACATCAAGGAGGACACAGGAAAATGCAAAAATCAATCCTTGACGTTATCAGCAAGAGACATTTCGGAAATAGAGGTGCCACTCCTGGCAGGTGGGCTTCAATCCGTCTGTGCGTGGATGCTATCACGGTCATTTATTTGTACTTTACAAGTGATGTGAAATCTAAGCTTAAACTAACACATTCCGAGAACCGCAGATAGAAATATTCACACATCAAGTAACAGCATTATTCACTATTGTGTATAACAAAACATAAATGAGTATAAAAAGTTAAAAAAATAAAATGCAATCATACTGCTCAAAGAACAGCATATAAATGAATGGTGACAAGTAATTTTAGATCATCAGAGATGACGAGGGCATAGTCAAATGAGCTTACATTCTAAAGGAAGCAGTATGTGGCTACAGAAAAGGTCAATAAATTCAGAAAGAAAGATGGGAGTATAACTAACTATTTGGAATACTCATAAATAACATGTTACAAATAAATAATCCACAGAGTAAAAAGATGTAGCACAGAGAGTGGAAGGACAAGATTAGAAAGATTAGAGATTACTGGTAGAATGAGAAACAAGGAAAGGATTTGTTCAGTTACGGTAGCTGATATATATTTACTATGAGAAGAGGATATTAGGAAATATTTGTAAAGAAATAATCTGATATATTATGTATTCCTCTATTTGTTATGTGTGACTTTTTGTTTGTTTTGTTTCTTAATTTTTATTAACTGTAGGAAGTACAAGAAAACCCTGTCAGCTGTATACTGCAGCAACCACAATGCCCAGCCACCTAAAACGTGTGCATGCTTAGAATTGTAGTCTATAGAAGGTGAACTGCCAACGAAATCCTGTTCCAGTCCTACAGTATATTAATCTATGTGCTGTTCACACAGCTAGAACAAAGCAGTAAAACACAGCAGACAGGCTTTATAGTGCTTTATTTTCTATGGTGTCTTTCACTGTAGGTGGGTTTGTTGTACATTTTATTAACTGGTTAGCTTGTTTGTGTTGTGCAGCTGTGTGTCTGTGTACTACTAAGTACTGCACCTCTAATATACCTCCCAAGCAAATGTATATGCATACATAATTGAACATTTACACCAACTGCAACAAGTATATTACACGTTTATTTGTAATCGCTGCTTTGCAATGAAAAATGTTATAAAGTTGAACATTTAAAATATTTCACACTATGCGTAGATGAATGTTTAGAGTTCATTGAAGCTACTCTTTATGTCTTAACATTCTGATACCCCTTTTTGTTTCCAGATCACACAATAATCACACCCAGGCCTCGAGTGACCTTGTCATTCACTCCATGTGACCTTGGGTCTCTTGTCCTCATTCAATAAGTATAGCAGCATCATTCAGAGCATGCATTCTCCCCTTCAGTCCTACACAGCTATAGCTGTATTTTATTTACAAGCATCCTGATCTCGCATTCTGTTTCAGCTTAGCAGGGACATTTGTGTGAAAGCACTGACACAGCCCATTAAATTATAGTTATCTCTTCTCCTTGACTGGGAGAGTTTTAACTGGAACAGGTGTGTGTCATGGAATAAGCGAAGGCAGAAGACAAAGGATAATTATTTATTTTACATATACCTGACCATTCAAAGGTTACGCATAAATTAAAAAGAATGCCCAACAATATTTAAATACTTCTTTAGGAGTTATTGAACAAAATCGTGTTTTATTTAGATGTGATGTGATGTAACAGCCACTGATCTGAGAAATAAGGATAAGACAGGCGGACCATGTGCGTTCATGCAAGCAAAACTAGTATTGATCTGTATGTCTTGACACATATTTATTACTCCCAAATTCTAAGGAGATAATGAAAGTGAAGAAAGAACGGTCTGTATTCCACTAGTTATCTAGAATAATGTATTTTGATTCCTAGGGCTAGTGTCCACATCCAATTATTAAAGAAAAAAATCTTAGGCACTCACTGTGATAAATCAGGCAGATTTATTAGACACTGCAACGTTTCGACTTGTAGCCATGTCTTTATCAAGCATCCAATTATTAGCCACAAGCTGATTTTCCTATAGTAGAACGTGGAATATGGGGTCAGCAAATAAGGCTTTCTGTGCAAAATGGGAGCTGCAGAATCTAGCCACCAAAGAAATGTGGAGCCGTCCACAGGAACTGAAGCACCATTTCAACATGTCCATTCTCCAGGCAGAGATGTTGATGACAAGACACTGAACATTCCAGTAGAGATGTACAAGCTGGTAATTTAATGTTTGAGTGAGGGTGACTTCCACAAAATTTCATCGCTCGGTGCAGCAAGCATTAAGCTGTGTCAGGCAGAAAGCAGTTTCTGTCTTCATTTCAAGCATGCCAGGAAAGGCTGGGAGGTGGTTGGTGATTGATAAATAAAGTAGCAGCTTCTGACAGTTGTAAAAACAGGATCTCTGCTTTCAATTCTTCACCCTTCACATGATAGTCCAAGTCAAAACTGTCTATTGCAGAGGAAGTATAGATCGAACCTAAATCGAAGTCACTGGCATCATTCTGGCTGATCGTGACACAGTGGAGGATACAAGTGTAGACAGCCACTGTTTTAATAATGTATCATGCCACAGAAAACTAGAAATCATATTTAGCAAAACGGTAGTGTTATCTTAACGTGGACATTTAACTCTTTGTGTAAGAGAGTAAGACAGACATTTAGATCAGCACTAAGGTTGCAAACTCTTACGTCATTTACTACAAAGATAAAAGTAACAATTTTAATTGAGATTCTGAAAACATATGAGCCCAGATCTCTCAAACTAGAACTGACAACTTAATATTGGGCTCATGCCATTTACTGGAGCCACAGGAAAATCAGACGTATGTTGTATAATCTCGTAAACAAAGAATTTATGAAGCATCGGTATGCAGAACAAGGCATGTGAACCTGCAATTAATCCAGTCTACCCTAGACCTAGAGGCTAAGAGAGCACTGGAACATTAAAGCGCAATTAACGATACAATTGGAAGTCTGAAGTTTTACAAAGGGAATCTCTATTAAAACGAAGACTCCACAAGCTCCCTTAAGGTCAAAATGGCTCACAGCAGAGCAGCTGGTCCTTTTGGGCTTAAATTACGCTCTACTGCTTGAGCCTTGGGAACACTGAGAAAGTAAGACAGATGTGCCACCAGTATTCTGCCAAGCTAATTAATTATGTCCATCCGCTCAAGTGCTGATGAGATGTGCTTAGGGTGATGATGGAAGAGGCACTATTGTGGCTGACTACTAATCATAATGAAAGCTGCCACTCTGACCTCATTACCATGTTAAACACAAACTCTTCACAGTTAAAGCAAGGACCCTAAACTGTAAACTCTTAAGTCTAGAATTCTCTCCAAGGTCTGTTTCCATGTTAATACCAGTCACCTAACATTCTAATCTTTGTCTCCCCCGGTGAATGATGAGGAATAGGTTGACACTATCATACTAAATAATGACACCAATAATCGCATAGGACATTAGTTTTGCTCACAGAAGATCACATATCCAAACATAGTTAGTAGTTGTAAGAGCAAATACTGTATTAAAAATGTTTCAATTGCGCAGGTAAAATTGACAGGCTGGCTGGCTTTAGAAATAATTAACGTACGGGATGATACTTCTTTTTCTGCCTCGGAATCATATAATGCTACTTGGCTATTAGATTTCCGTGCCTGTCCACCCCCTCACAGATTAATAATTTATACAAAAGTGCAAAGAAAATCTGTGCATAGCGTTAAATGGATCAATGTGCAAACAGTTTACTATTAACTGATTAAATCAGCAGCCTGTCACTAAGTTATCTCATAGCTTAAACCGTCATCCTTGTCTACCGTTTTCCACTGAATTCTCTAATACCGTTCTGCCAAGTTCCCATGCAAACCAATGCTCACTACATTTTCATGACAGCTGGCACAACATCTTGGGAGTTGTAGTTCACTAATTTTGGAAAATGAGAGGCTCTGATTGCCTGAGACACATTTTATGATAATTGCTCCTGTGCTGAGCAACACGGTTTTTAAAGCAAGGAAAAAAAATTTAACAACTCAAAACTATGAAGCTTAAAAGCTAACTGAACAAAATAACCTTAACTATTGTTTGGCTGGAAAGCTTGCAAAACACTGCACTGCAGACACTTCCAACAGTGCAGAAATGTATGCAGCACGAACAAGCCCGCTGGGAGATGATCGCCAGTGAAGAAATGCTTTATCCTTGACCTTGAGCGTGAGTGAAGGTTGTGCAGACTTCTCAATCTGCCTTTACATTTCAACAAGCGATCTCTTGGCGGCAGCGGTGGAATTTGCAAGCAGGTTCCACCAGTCATTTCATTAGGGTTCATTACGCAGATAACTGTCAAGATGCATTAGGGGAAGCGGACGAGATTAATAGGGCTGCAATGGCCGTTTGAAAACAATATAGTTTCTTTGAGGATGTAACGGTCAGAGCAGCAAATCAGATTACATAAAAAAAAAAAAAATTAATAAGAGAGAAAAGATTGTGGATGTTTATTATAAGATATCGAGAGAGAGTCGGCATTTTCTATCATATAACGCTAATGGGTCAATATAGCCAGCAGCCTGTACAGTATTTTTACAGACCATGCTGTTTTATGATCACGCTAAAAATAAATGGTCTATTTGCTCCCATTCTGGAAAATTAAATCGCATTCCATTTCTAAAAGGGGATATAGTAATTGTTAATATGTTTTCTATGTTTTCGAGAAAACATCCATTATTTCTGGTATAAAAAGGTAAAAATAGAAATCCTCCTTTTTATATATCTTGTATTTTTCTTTTTGGGCAAACTTTAATACAAATAAATGGACATCACGTATGCTTTAGGACAAGATAAGACTTATGTACTCATTTAATTTGTACTAGTACATGTGATGGAACACCACTAAATAGGGGACTGTGAGGTCTTAACAGCTGAATATGGACCTATAATTCATTGCAGACACTATACAGAAAACAGCATTTATCCATAGTTTAAGAAAATATCACTCTAGTGATATGACTTCTGAAAAAATGGGGAGATGTATTAAGGAGCTTAAATTTGGAGATGTTTCACTAAATTTCATTTGCAGGTTCTAAGCTAATGAATTTCAGATGCCAGAGTTTAAAAACTTGTTGGTTTAAGTTCATAATCCTGACTCACTACAACTAATGGGATCTCCCACCAGTGGAGGAATTCAAAGGTATTGCTAGAAAGCGTGCAAAGTGCTAACACTAGAACAATCATAGTGGAAACCAATAGACTGGGGCATCAATTGGTTTCCATGGTGACTGCTCCATGTTTTGGTACTTTTCTGTGTACAACATGTTTATACTCCCCTCTTCAATCACAGAATCTAGATAGGAATTCTGTTCCTTTCGTGATAGAGAAGATTTATTTCTTAAAGGGACACTAAAGGGACCCAGAACACTTCATCACATTGTCCCTTAAAGGGACACATTAGTCACCAGAACAACTACAGCTTATTGAAATTGTTCTGGTGAGTATAATCATTACCTTCAGGCTTTTTTCTGTAAACACTGTCTTTTCAGAGAAAATGCAGTGTTTACATTACAGCCTAGTGATAACTTCACTGACCCCTCCTCATATAGCTGTTAGAGATCCTTCCTGGGTCATGGCTGCCTAAAATGCATCCAAACATTCAGTGTCTCCTCCCTCTGCATGCAGACACTGAACTTTCCTCATAGAGATACACTGATTCAAGTCATCTCTATGAGGAGATGCTGATTGGCCAGGGCTCTGTTTGAATCATGCTGGCTCTGCCCCTGATCTGCCTCTTTGTCAGTCTCAGTCAATCCTATGGAGAAGCACTGTGATTGGATCAGGCCACCACTTCTG
The DNA here is from genome assembly GCA_933207985.1 of Pelobates cultripes. Taxonomy (NCBI): domain Eukaryota; kingdom Metazoa; phylum Chordata; class Amphibia; order Anura; family Pelobatidae; genus Pelobates; species Pelobates cultripes. The sequence continues at coordinate 71,653,304 of OW240913.1, read as the reverse complement.
ATGATGTCAGCAGACTGCTTGTTTTTCTGAGTCTAACAGCATGCAGATTTACAGCTTCAGGTTTGAATACAGTAAGATTTTTACTATATTTATGGAGGCATGAGGGGGCCAGGGGGGCTAGATGGTGGTTTTAACACTATAGGGTCCCCCTGACCCTATAGTGCTCCTTTAACAATGCAATTTAAAGTATTGTATATTCCAGGATAAAGACTGCTGTCTACCAGCCTTGGGAGCCGGGAGCAGTGGGGCCACGTAGGCAGAGGGACACTTTAGTATTAGGACTACAGTTTTGTATTCCTAACACTATAGTGTTCCATTAAATAACTGAAGGTAAAAGCACTGTGTATTGAACAGAGGCCACTAAAGTCAAACAAGGGGTTAATTATCGGCACCATTCATCCACTTTGCTGAACAGAAATCTGATTTTAAAGACCAGTGAAGCACAGTCTACATATGGCGTGAAGAGCAGGTCTTAGATATGTGTGTTTTATTTCTTCATTAATGCAGCCGTCACACTGACTGCCTAATAGGAGACTGACTGAGAAATAGATAGATGAAAAAAACAGTTAAAGTAAAAAGAGGGATACCCATTGGGTAAGAACATGACTACAGAACCTTTGACTCGTCAATTCATAATGGAGGATGAACCAGTTTAAACAGTAAATTGTCATGGTGGATGGCTTTATTAAAAATATCCACAATACACTAAGCCACTGTCACAAAGTCCCAGGCATCAATAACTGAATCGATTAAACTATTCAATCTGACTCTGAGGAATCGACCATAAAATTGCTGCAGACACCTGACAAAATTGAGTTTCTGAGTCAAGAAAGTCCACCAATTAGATTAGCTAGATACATAATGCCAACAAACCAAAATAGAAGTGCCAGATTTCACCTCAGTGCAGATAAAGAGATGCCATACTACATCGTGATGACAATGTATCTACTGAGAACTTTCTTAGCTACGGAGGTCACCAGTACTGTGGGAACCATGCAGCCTGCTCATTTTACTGTAACGTACACCCATCTAACACAATGGGTGGCATCTTCACAAATGTCCCTTAGCCTGGGACAGCTGGTGACATTTCTTCTTTTATTATTGAATATTTATGGATCCTTTCATCCTCAAGCATGCGTAGCTAGCTGAACTGCTTGATGAGACTAGCATTTAAAAGCAGGAAATTGACTGTGCAGTGATTAGATCTGATTAAACCTGTTTTTTCTGAAAAGGAAACAATGAATCAGGGCAAAGCGACTGAAAGAGGGACTTACGAGTGCAGGCCATGTTGGCAGGGTCAGTTTCTGCTCGAAAATAGCCACGGTCACAGGTGCAAGAAGTTGAGCCTTCGCGAAGAGCATAGCTGTGCAAGGGGCACTTTGAACATGCTGTGTCTTTGGAAAGGGCTTTGTAGTGTCCAGGTCTGCAGGCTGAGAGAAGATACAGGGGGGGAGGAAAGAACATATCGATTAATAAAAATATCCAAGATACATCCATACTGATGTAAAATGCCTTTACCACAATTATCAAAAACAGTTGGATTGATCCTTTGAAATTTTGTTTGTATGACATATATTTTACCAGGTTAAGTACTAAATATGCACCTGTTTTACATCATTAAAGAACCACAATAGTGCCAGGAAAACATACTCGTTTTCATGGCACTACAGTGCCCTGAGGGTGCCCCCACCCTCAGGGTGCTCCTCCCGCCGGGCTCTGGAGAGAGGAAGGGGTTAAAATCTTACCTTTCTCCTGCGCCGGGCGGGGAGCTTTCCTCCTCCACTCCTCCTTCCTAGCGACGTCATCGGCTGAATGCGCATGCGCGGCAGGAGTCGCGCGCATTTAGCCAGTTCATAGGAAAGCATTTACAATGCTTTCCTATGGACGCTGGCGTCTTCTTACTGTGATTTTCACAGTGAGAAGCACGCAAGCGCCTTTAGCGGCTGTCAATGAGACAACCACTAGAGGATTTAGAGGCTGGATTAACCCTCAGTGTAAACATAGCAGTTTCTCTGAAACTGCTATGTTTATAAAAAAAAGGTTAATCCTAGCTGGACCAGGCACCCAAACCACTTCATTAAGCTGAAGAGGTCTGGGTGCCTATAGTGGTCCTTTAAGGACCTAATAAACAATCAAATTAGCAGTTCTAGATAGGAATATGTAAAGAAATGGTGTAATTTACCACATTAGCTATTCTGAGCAAAAATGTGGAAAGCAGGGCTGTCCAAGAATGGACCTCAGTTTTAAATGGACTGTTTTTACCATAACACTCTGGTAGCCAGCAGCTGTAGTCCAATAAAATATAAAATATTTATATAATGCATAACTACAGTCTTACAACCTATATGTACAACTGGCCGCTAATGAGCTAACACAGTGTAAAATACTACAAATTCCCAAACAGATCATGCATTGCTGCTCTCCTCTACCAGAGTTAAAGTATTAATAGACAAATGATACAGTACATATGCCTTCTCAAAACTGCATTGATGTACCATTTTGATTAAACAAATGTGTTCCATCACCCAGTCTATATCCCGTTCTGTGATAAGGAGAGACCTGACGGCTTGCAAGGTGTTTGATTAACTCCGCTTAGAAAGAGCCCCAAGGGAGAAATTGATAAGAATCTCAAAGCACAGCTCAGCAGACAGATAGGCTAAGGTCAGACCCCTATGCCCACATCAAACACAGCCTCATCCCCCTTGCGTACAGAATGCAAACCCACTGGAAACTGCCTGTCACTCAACCGTCACCAATAAACAAAGGCAGCTTGTGCACTGCCAGCGACTGTTTGCAAGAAATCTTTTTTTTTAGTCCTTTGGACTTGACAACACTTTAAAAACGGCTGAATGAACACAGCCAACCTCTGTGTATTGGAAATATTTACCGCTGCATTGCATGTTCAGGAGGAATAAAATCTACCTTGTGAAATAAAAATATTGAACTGAACAGTGAGGATAAGTATTTGTGCTATTCTTAATAGTACATTCCAACAGATTGATACTTTCTACTTCTTACCATTCTAAAGACATGGATGGCCAACCTTTCCTAAATTCCCATGATACCTGCAGGCTGGCATCACTGCATATGTACTCCACAAATGCTACAGTACTCGGGTTTCTCATCACAATTTTTAACAAAACAATGTCTCTTCCACTCTCACGTTATGTTTAGTAGGATAAATCAAGTGGGTTTTCACTAATAGTAAACAAACAATGGCCTACAACTAGTGATGCCATATGCTAGCTAATATTGGCTATAATCGAAAAGCCAATAAAATGTGGTGAAAACTAGGAAGCCCACTGGAACCATGAGATATCAGCTTTACAATAGCACTTGTCCAAACTTGGTAGAGTTCTTTATTTAATTTGGATGCGGAAAATCATTCAAGTTGTTTAAAGCTGGTGAGCACTATAATAAATGTTATTATTGCATATACATGCACACGTTTGGTCACATAAAAGAATGTTATTGGATGCCTTCTGGGTCTTCACACTCATATGACAAGGACAGTTGTTCACGCTGTGTGTGTTATCATTGTTTGGTTCATTGTGCGGTCTTTATACGTTTTCACACCAAATCCCCATTCTCCAGGCCCCAAATTAAAGTCTTTGGTGCGTGCTTAATGCTGTCCTCTGTGTTGTCCCTTTCTGTGGAGGATTTACAGGATAGGATTGGGAGGGGTGAAGGGTTATTGCAAGAGCTCTGGATTCACCGTCTTTGTCCTCAGCTTAATTCACGTATTCTATACAACCACAAATTCAATATCTTTGCCTTCACTTTGATGAGGTTTTTTAAAATATTTTTTTAAATAGAAAACAAAAGCACTGGCCATGTACTTATGACACAGGACCAACAACAGGGTTAGGGGGTTTAGACTAAGGGAAGAAAAAAATGAATAGTTTAAATGCATCCCTCCTGCCAATAATTACTGAGTGAATCTGAGAAGCTGGTGAAGAATATATTGTGACACTATGGGCTATAATCACTAAACAATGGACTATGGCGAACAGAAACCTAAATCTGCAAAAAACATTCCCCAACGCCCATTTTATCCTTTTGTACCAGTGTGCAGCTATGTGTATGTTATACTAAGTTCTATGAATGTTGACTTAAATGTCAATTAGTCTGTAACCTTATAATACTGTACAGTTCTGCAGAATCAACATTAATGATATTCTCAACACAATGTATTTAATTTATGCTTTTGTTAGGTTTCAAAAACAAAGACCATAGTAAATAAAGTTTAGTAACAATAAAAATCAATGCAAATTTTATGCTCAAGCAAGTAAACTGGAAAAAAAATGTCCTACTTGTCTATTTTCCAGGTTTGGTCTTCATTTGGCCCAATTTCCTTGTCAATTCCTCATAAATGATTTAGTCAATAACCCCCAATAGTCATCGATACACATTAATGAGATCAATAAGAAATGGAAAGAGCAATGCGATTGGTTCAAACAGCTTATCCAATTACTTTGAATTTCAGAGCCTGAATGTTAAAGAGCTCACTTTTTTAATTTTACACTTGCAGCTTTATTAAACAATTCTTTTACATGGATATCTTTGCCTGGTGACTGAGGGTGCAAGATTACCCCACTTCCTTAAAAATCTAAAAAAAAATCTATATATGATATGTGATGTGACCAATATGTGATATTTGCAATTTCTGATCTTTTGCTGTAAAACCATCAAAATCTGCCAGGTTTTTGGCTCATATTTAAAAAGTTCAGTATCAGCTATAAATATAAATTATGGATGTTAATTGTGACTGTTAGTACAGCAGCAATTCTTGAAAAGTACTGCTTCCACTTGACAAATGCCTATTTGTATGGAAATGGGCTCCAGATAATTTGTCAGTTTCCTATAATGTCCGTTGATGTTGATTTATCACGTGACTTCCATGCAAGAAACTGAATATTCTGTAATTAACTAGCACTAAATGTGATAAACAATAGCTGCCTCTTAGTAAGAATGTCTGCCCATATTATTTGTAATGCGAGAGTTGTTAAAAACAAGACTCCCAGCAATGTTAAGGATGGGGGTTGCTACATAAACATAACACCTTGCCAAAATTAGAGTCATGCTATGGGATAGCTTGTTAGCTTGTCTAGAATATTTTAACATTTATTTATGTGACAATTAAGGATTATGAAGGTGTATCTGAACTCACTCTGTTAATAATTATACTGTATTTAGAGCCATTTTCTTGGTTTACATAGAAAACAAAGAAAAATATGATAAGATCTCCAATACAAGATTCTTTAGGCAGCTAAATTTCTTCCTATATTTGACCTTAGAGACTTGAAAATTGCAGTATGATGAGAATGTGTTAAGGGCTGCCTGTGTGCAAAAATAACAGCGCATGTTGTCTGGGTGCCTGTGCTTTCGAGCTAATTAATTGGTTAACTGCTGAGTGACAACTCCTAATCCTGTTATCTAAAGCCCTTTGCTTCTGTATTTATGCCCCTGGGTAAAGGAAGAAACACTTATGCAGAGATCCTATCCATATTTAATCGTCTACTATGTTTTTAACCCTTTCTCAATCAGCACTTCAGCATGCCAGTAGTGCAAAACCATAGTGGGTTATGAATGATGCAGAAATATTGCGTTTAACCCTAGCAGAGCAATAACCATGGACACCAATGGAAAATTAATGTGACTGCTCCACTTTTACAACTTTGTACCACAACTGATCTTTAGTCTTTAACCATAGTAGCAAATACGGCATAGCTCCCAACTATCCCTAATTAGGAGGGAGAGTCACAATTTTGATTCCAAATCTCTCTGTAGGAGTTCCATATTGTTGGTATGTCTGAGTGTAAAATAGCTCCACATCAATAATACTCCCAGTAATAAGTCTTTAAACAACAAGAAATGTGTTAAGAAGTCAGTCTGTGTAAAAAAAGATACATTGTTCTTGTTTTAAATTACATTTTAGTTGCATAAATTATTATTAGTATGTCACTTCAAATTCCTCAGAACAGCCCCTCCCCTGGCCAAATCCCCACTCACACCCCTAAAATTAAAGTGCCCCTCTTTGTCAATTTAAAATGATGGGAGGTATGTTACTGTATCTCACTGCAAATAGAGGCACTGAAATTTTGTACACACATTCAGCATTATTTCCGTACATACAATAAATTTACCTACTAAATAACTCACGTCACAGGACAGGTGTCACTTGAATTTGGGGTATTTCTGTCATATAACTATGTATACACATCTATGTTTATAAACATAGATCAGCCATCACTTAGCGATCTGCCATGGATCGCAGTGTCAGAGCTGTAGGGTTCAGCTGTTAGAAGACGTTTAACAGGAAAAAATGTTTACACCTTTGAAGAAAAAATTATATTAAAACAGAAGCTCTTTGCAGATCTGGACTTGTCACATGTTTTAAGAGAAACTATAAGCACGTCAGACTAACAATGTCTATGGTTCCTTTACATGGGCATGTTATAAGAAGGGATCAGTTTTCTTCAAGATAGAGCAAGCAGTACAAAATACATACTCATCCTAATCCTCCCACTGTTCAAATGGAACATTGAGAATTTCACACATTTCTATACAATGGATTCCATTAGCTTGCCAGCTAGCTCTATCCATGTTCCTTTATGAATGGAACTATGTGAAGTTGCACATGCACTTGCCCCAGACTCTCCGGTAGAGTGTGCACAGTGTAGAAGTACTTTTACCATTGGGTGGAAAAGTCCCTAATATCTCTGTGAATTCACTAATGGTGAGAATTAACAATACGGCAATTTGCAAATAGCTATAATGGATTTTAAATAGAGACAGGGACAAGGGTTAATGTGTTTTTTATTTTAAAAGTATAGCATAACTTTGTATGCAAAATGCTTTTCAAGACATACTTGAGGATGGTGTAATATTCCTGCTACAATGTTTTCTTAATAAACCCATATGATAATATAAGCATGAAAGTATACATATACTTTATATATTATATAATGTTATAACTATAAAGTGTGAAAAAATGTCCAATTAAAGGACCACTATAGGCACCCAGACTCATTCAGCTCAAGGAAGTGGTCTGGGTGCCTGATCCCTCTAGTTTTAAGCCTGCAGTTGAAAACATAGCAGTTTCAGAGAGGGAGGCGGGCCCTAAGGGTGGGGCGGGACCTAATGACCCTATAGTGCCAGGAAAACAAACTATAGTGCTCCTTTAATGACTAATAAACTATTTTCACCTATACATTTAGTCCAAAACGTTTTTGTAAGATAGTTCAATGCCTCAAATTTCCCATTTTTCACACTATGCCCTCCCAGCTAGAGTGCCAACAATGATGAATTCAGGCCATACCCCTGTTATTGGCCTGGTTCACACTATTTAATTTCCTTAGTTCTACTTTCACTGTGGTCCTTGTATCCGATTATCAAATTATTATTCTTCGCTAAACTCTCACTATTTTTTTTCCGTACATGTTACAATAGCTGGGAGACAGCCTATATTTCGATTTGGTAACTAATGATTCTTAACCTTTGCTGGCCACCCAATAGTGGTCAGGAATGAAAAAAAAACAAAGAAATAAAGAGAATGAGAACTTTGGACACGCTGTAGAGGTTGCGACTTCACCGACATTTTTATGACGGCTGTGAAATACCCCTTGCATTTGTTTTAATGCTTCCTTATAAGAGAAATTGTAGACCCCAGTTTAACCTCTCACTATCCTTATTGTTAGGGGCAAATTTATTACAGTCTAAATGCAGCGGTGGTCTTAAGTGTAGTACTGAAGAAGATCAATAAAGAATGGTTAGGAGTTAGTGTGAAAGCGGTATCCAGAACACAACAAAAATCAGCCAATTCAATAGCAATTGTTCACAAGAGTAAAATAAGCTGATGTAATAAATCGGAATTCCTATTCATTCAAAATGCCTTCTTAACAAAACAGTGATTCATGTTTTCACAGTTATCATCTTAAAAACACTAGAGCTCGAAAATTGAGATCAGCAGGCTGCTATGTAGTTAACAAAAAACCATCACTAATCAGCCAATATATTCATTTATATAACTGTACATCCAGGTGTTTTCAGAGATACTGTCTCTTTAATTAAAAATCCGATTTACTGGCTAACGTGCAATAAAAGCCCTATGGAAAATAAAACATTTCTACTTCGCAAACTCTTTTGATAATGTAATAAATAAAATCTGCCCATTGCCCATTTAATACAAATTTTAATCAGCACAGTGGCATACAAATCATGGGCCATTATTGAAGAACCACCCTTGAGTAATTGTGACATTTCTCCAAGGGGCGAACCGCCATAATGAGCCTGTGCTCTTTAATGACCTCTGGGATGGTGTTCATGCAGGAACATTGAATCCTTAACCAGAGATTAAAATGTGTAGATGAAGCCAGGAATATAATAGTTCTTATAGATAGCCCCATAGGGCAAGCAACTTTATATTGGATAGCCTTTTCTATTTAATTTGGTCAAGGTACTTGAACCATTGCTATATATACACATGCTTGCGTCTTTGTATGAATTGGAAAGATATGGGGAGCAAATTAAAACCTAGTTACAGAGGACTGCGCACATGAGTTAGTGAGTCAGGATGTCAAATGCACCATGTACTGTGAATTCCATGAATTTGTTTGTTTTCATATATATTATACATACACAGGATTAATCAGTAAAAGGGGAACTGTAAATTCACACGGAAATTGCAATTTCTGGTTAAAATAGCCAGCATAGAATTTATTTTTCTAATTTAGCTCTTTTCCCAACTTGGATATTTTGGCCTAAAATTGTATTCATATTCTTGGGCAGAATGTTAAGTGTGGATCAATCAGCATGATGATTCTATTGGTTTCACCTGCATCCCTTTTAGATTTTTTTCTGCTTTTTCAACATTCAAACTAAAAATGTAATTCTGACATACTAATAGTGGTGCCAAATCCTTTGCTTTCACAGCACCACTACCTTTTACAGCAGGAGTAGGCAACCTGTGGCACGTGTGCCATGCACGGCATTCGAGGTATCTTTCCACGGCCCTTCTGGCTGCTAGAGCCAAACAGGCTTCTCTGGCCTATCAGGAGTCCCAGTTAAACTTCAGATATCTGCTAATGTGAAAAGGTGGTGAAAGACAATCCTCAATTTATGCATTGCAGCACGTAGAGTAAGTGATCTCCAATAACAATCCACATAGACGCACACAACCCCACAAGCAGTCTCACACATACACACCACAATGTGACATGTCCATCAACACACTCAATGTCACAAGCAGCCCCCCATACACAGCCAAAATTTATAGGTATAATACACAATACCACAATTTACTCATGAACATATACAATATAACAGCTCATATACGCACAAATATAACAATACAAAGCAACTACAGTATAAATAACACAAGCAGATTACAGCAACATAGACACTGCAATTTAAAAAAATAGGACTGGAACACTACGCGATATCACAATCTTATTTTGGCACAGTACTGAAAAGATTGCCTACCCCTGTTCTACACTGTAATGGGCATCACATAAAAAGAGCTGACCTAAACCATTCATGATGCAGGAGGAAATGCAAAATATCTGACAAAGGTCTGATAGGATCCCATCTCTATTAATGAAGTGGTTTCCGTCCTGTATACCGAAAAGGAGCACGTTTCATGTAGTGTTTGATATAACGAAGAAGATATATTTGTCCATGAAACCACGGTAGATTTGACAACGCTAACACAGCATTTCTTAGAAGAGTCTGCTGGCTGAGATTATTGAGTAATAGTGATGTCCCGAACGGTTCGCCGCGGACGGCGAACATATGACCCTTTACCTCACAGTCAGCAGACACATTCCAGCTAATCAGCAGCAGACCCTCCCTCCCAGACCCTCCCACCTCCTGGACAGCATCCATTTTGAAGCTGCATTCTTAGTGAGCTGTCCAGGAGGTGGGAGGGTCTGGGAGGGAGGGTCTGCTGCTGATTGGCTGGAATGTGTCTGCCGACTGTGAGGTACAGGGTCATATGTTCGACGTCCGCGGCGAATCGTTCTGGACATCACTATTGAGTAATGTAACCCATGTTAAGGCCAAAGGATAGCCACTCCTGCCATGAAAGAGTTTAGTCATGTTAGGTAAGTTTTTTTTTAGTGTAGAATTTCAATAGCTTAGCAGGGCAGTCTGCCATGACACAGCACAGGTGAATGTCAATGTGAGTATCTGTGTGTTCATCTAATATACACACAGAGCTGGTAGAAGATTATATCTTTCCTTTACAGAATTATTAAGGAGCTTTGTGTCCCCTTCTGTGCTGGATGCTTTCTAAATCAGCCTCTGTACCGGCAGGCAGATAATGAATCAGCCGTTTCCCACCCACTGCCAGGATTTAATGTGGCAATCCGTGCCAGAACAAAGTGAACTAATATTGTTCATGAGTATAGAATACCATCACTGGCTTATGTGGCCAGTGTTCCCTCTACGGACTTTTTAGTTTTCCAGCAATGAAACGGTTATAAAAAAAATGACTGCCTTAAGAACAACTGTAAGCTGCAGTTTGCATATGAAGGCAAGCTACTCAATGCAAACGACAGGGAGTGGTTGTTAAATTAATTACATTCCTTAACTGTTTCAGGGCTAGAATAGAAGGACCAGGGAGAAACATGTATTGGGTACTATATTATTAAAACACCATTGGGGTTACTGACTAAAGTTTGACTTGTTGGGAATTCAACGTATATTTCAAATTTAAAACTAAACTAGCTGAACTGGCAACAAAGCTGATTTTACAGAATGTTTCCCAATTTGGCTACTTTGTCACTGAGTTTTAAATTCACTTTGAATTCCTGACAATTCACAGCTTAGTGAATAGCCCATGTATGTTGTTTTGAAATGATAACATAAACACATTCATTTTAAAGTGCTTTAGTTAAAGACAAAAAAAAAACAGATTGTGGTGGGCACAGAATTATGGGAATTTCAGGCCAACATCATTAAAACGGTGACTAACCATTAAAAATGTATTCTCTAATTTCTTCCTCTTCAAAATGGCTGGGATCACAGGAATAATATAAAACTAATCACCACTGGTTTAACTAGAGACCCCCTGGGGCAGTAATCATGCTGTAGTCAGCAAGCAGTGCCTGGGGTCAGCTTTTCAGTATAAGTAAATACTGGCTTTCAGTAGTTCTTGAACTCCAGTTCCAAACATTCTGAGCCAGCCTTGTGTCTATTCTGATGTCTCGTACACAATATACAACACAAAAGAACATGCATGCATGCTTATACACATGTAGTATTTTTTAACATTTGCAAATGTTAGGCCAAAATAACTCAACTGAAAACACACAGCTGATCTTAAAGAATGTTTCCAATTTGACTACTTGGGCCTAAAATGTGAAATACTATGAATTAACTTTGAATTCACACTTTATTACATGACCCCCAAGGTGACAAGACACTTTGTTTAGTGGGAAAGGAGAACATGGCATCCATATTCTAATGATTTGCCACTGAATAATTAATCCAACCTTGTTCCTCTCACTGATTAATCATAATATAGCACCTACTCCAACTCAGTCAGTGCTCATCTACACGTCAAAAGAGAAATAAGTGAATGCACCTGGGGACAGATTTACAAATCCCTCTGTTTACTAACACTGTACCTCTTAGCACCTCCCATCAATCCACTTCCTTTAACACTTCAAGGGTATGATTTCAAACTACAGAGAGGGCAGTTTTCAGCAGCTGACCAAATAAAAATAATTATAAATGGTTTATATCTGCTGTTGCTTCAAAAGCAAGTAGTGACTATCATTGTTGGGTTTGAAACTCTTATCCGAACAGCCCTCCAATAAAAGTGTGTTTTACTAGTTACTAAAAATATAATTGTTAAAATCAGGTGAAGATGACTGGTAATTATTTTTTAGAATATTGCATATTCTGTTCACACATTAACACATTAGATATAGGTGTTTGGATTGTGCATAAGTGACAGAGGGTATCAATAAGTCACATGGCTTTCTTTGTCTGAGAATTCTAGAATGTGGTTCTGAAGCAAAAGGAATCAACCACATATATAAATATTCTAAATCTTTTGAATTCCAGGTATCGATACAGACTACATTAATCTAGCACATGTTAGTGGTGATTCCATGATTGAGTGGCATTGGAATGGCTTTCATATAGCGGAACATAGTCTGAATGTGCTTTTATTCTGATCGATCGATAAATAATTTACAAATCAGAAATCTGTCATTGAAATGTATTGTAAGGCTGACCTTTCGTGACAAGTTTGTGTTTTTCTTAAGTATACGAATGTTAGAACGGTAACTGTAAAAACACTTCTTCCCAAAGTGAATATTTGATTTACAATCCTTTAAAATGATAACAGTGCCTTATTTTGCATTTCATATAATTCATTTTGGAATTGAGTGTGTGTTCTTAATTGCCTTTGATCCTGTATTTGAGATTCCGTCAAAGGTTTTTGTTTACAGTAACGCAGATAAACCGTGTTGGTTCAATGTATATTGCATCTGCTGTTTAATGTATTGTCACCTACTGTTTGTCTCCAAGGACACTTCACATCCATCTGGAGGCTCTAATTTAAGGTGTCAAATTTGGAAGGTTTTGCAAGAATATGGCACTGAGATGTGAGCAGGAAATTGGACATTGTCCCTATTGCTCACTCACTCTAGCTGTGCAGGCAATGGGACTGCTGAGTCTGCATCACACTTATTTAGTTATTTATAAACTACAAAAAAGTTGGCAATACCTGCGGGGCAAAGACTGCCAGGAGATACATTTTAGGCTTTGGTGCCAGTGACCTCTGAAAAAAATATATTAGCAATGCCTTCTATATTCCATTTTGTCATTTTGTTTCTAAAAATTGACCCACAAAGAAGATTACTAAGGCTCAATATTTCCACTAATGATTGAAAGTGAACCTAGCTGAGAGTGTCATGTGCCATGGAGCTTCAGCATTGCAATGGTGAGCAACTTTTAAGGGCAGTCTAGTATCATAGAACATGAAATGTTAAGCCTTGAAGTTACAGCTGGAAATATTCTGTGACTTACACAGAAAAGTAAGAGGGAAAAAACTACTCTAAGTGGTCCTTTTAACCCCTTAAGGACACATGATGGAAATATTCCGTCATGATTCCCTTTTATTCCAGAAGTTGTGTCTTTAATGGGTTAAGGAACACCTGGTAGTAGGAAAGATCAAACATTACATAAATCACATGATTGATATTATATAAAGTAAGCATAAAAAGGTAAAAAGCTTTAGTTGTTAAATCAAATGCTGGAACTGTAAGCTCCTTGTTGCAAAGTCGTCACCAACGGGTTAAGTTCCTAGAAAGCATATAGTGGTCAGATTGCAATGGATTTGCAAAGCTCAGGCTAAAATAGCCTCCATAGAAGAATTCTGTAACACGTTTAGTCAGAGTGTGAGTGTGTGCGCCTCATTTAAATAAACCCACTGTATTTCTCAGGGATCCTTGTTTTACTAATGGCTGCAGTTAGCCCTGATTCTCTACACGGCTGTTTGTGTTAACTGGGTGATATGGATCTCTTCTAACAGCAAGTATCTGGAATAAAGAGGATGTTCAAATGCTGAATACTATCACTTTGCAAAAACAGCTTATCAAGTAAGCTTTCTGGCACCCAAACAGTGAGATCCATTCTAGTCGTTGAAAGGTTACACCTTACAAGCATTTGCTACCAGTAAACCGGGGTAATAGGAAGCACGGTACAAATACAGAGGAAGGAAGCAGTTTTTGTTTTGTTTTGTTTTTTGTTCAGCACAAAACATGTACTAAGGATAAGGCGTGGGAACAATCAGAGTTACATAAAGTGCATGGCCTAGTATGAAAGGTGGAGTGTACCACAGACTCACCCTACTAAGTCTGTTACACCCTCAACCAGGGAATAAAGACACTGATTCACTGGGTGCCCGTCACATGTACAGCACTGCAGCTGGGGAAATACAGATTGGGCAAAGCATCTGAACAGTGTTTGGGGCCAGTGCCCCAATAAACCTGCATAAAGGCTGACACCCACAATGCTCAGTGGCATGTAGCCTGGCGTAATCTTTAGTTTGGCCTCAATATCTAAGAGAGCTAAAAATACATACCCACTGCACATCTCACTTTCCTGCATTCAAAGGGTTAATTATCATAGGGGTAATGCATGTAGACACATATATATATATATATATATATATATATATATAAAGACACACACGCACACTAATAGCTAGCTAGCACATGCTCAGAAGGGTTAATTGTTACTTATATGCACAGACGGATTCCCTTCCCATTGCTTTTATGTTCCAAAATTCTAAGCCAAAAATTTGCATCAAGGGTGAAGGTGGCACAGGATAGAAAGGGGAATGCCAAGAACAAAAAAGCAGATGGGCTTTATTAAAAAAAAAAAAAGCAGGAAAACAGGAATAGAATTCATTTTGATGATGCATTGACATGCTAATTGATATCCGAGGGCCCCTCTCTTGTTTCTGGTCAACTGTTGGCACAACCCAAAAAGGAGCAAAGCGCTTTTACAGTTGAATGTTTGCGTGATTTTTAGAATTACATGTATTTTTGTATTGGCATTGGCACACAGGGCACACTGAAATGAAAATCAAGATACAGTGGCTAAGCTGTAGACTAGTTGAATGTGGGACGTTGGAAAAGCCTATTTTTTAATAACCACAAAGCCACACTGCTGAAAACTGGTAACCTAATTTGTCCCTTCCTGCCTCAAAAGAATTACATCTGTCTTGATTTTAGTTCTGTAGGAAAATATGTTGGAAAACTCATTACAGCAGCAGCACCACCCACTCTCCGATGGAATAACAACTGTGAAAATATACAGCTGGCTATTCTGTATCCAATTCTATTTCTCAGCCACAAGCAGCCAGGCCACTGCCTGTCACATGCACCTCAATCAGTTGAATCAGCAGGATTCCAAAATCAATCTTTAACCCTATTATAACCCTCGATACCAAGCAAGGCAACCTGCACCTGAATATTCTCAGCCAGCCATATGCTGGCTGAGGTTTATAAGAGTTGTAATGCCACATCCTGATTTGTTCCAGTATAGTGGCTAAACTTTGACACTGCAGCTATTGTGGGCTGTTAATGAGAGTAATGGGAATAGTGATCCACTACTACTGCTCAGTGCTAATGATAAGTCATCATTTTTATTACTTTTGAATCTGAAGATATTACGACAGTCCTGGCAAGTCATCTGTCATGCTAGGGGTTTAATTAAAAGAGTCCTACTAATTTAAATGCTAAATTATACTTCATAATTTGAATGGAGTGTTAAACTGCATTTTGCAATTACAGACCCATAACAACAGGTTTTGTCTACCCTAAATGAGTTGCTATATTTAACCCACTGCCATCAAGGTGGAAAGATCTGCAGAATTATTCAATGTATCTTCTTAAAATGCAAACAAGTGAATTTTCTGCAGGCAGCTCATTGCTAAGACCATGTTAATTCCAAAGCAGCAGTGCCACCTACCCAGCTCAACATGTACTTAAATAAATGTTGGCATGCTGAGGAGGCAGATAAAAAATGTTTTTAAATAATTATTCTTATCGTATATCATGCCTGGTGAGGGCATGTTCAGTCCTTCAGGATACGATCCTGTTCATTTAATCCATACAGTTTATATGTTTTTTTTTTTTTTTTGCCAGAGGTGCCGCCATTGAAATCCTTTGAAACTACCAACCAGGACATCATGCTGATAGGAATAAAAAATTTAGATCGGCTCAGCGAGTCTGTTTGGTGCTCTAATTGCTGTTTATCCTGAGGTCTGCCTCTTAATAAAGAATGAATAAATGCATGTCCCACACATCTCCCTTCTTACGCCACATCCTTTCCATGCCCAAAATGTTATTACAAAGTGTGATGCCAAGGGAAGAGCTTTTAAGAGGAAAGAAAAACTCTCAGAATTAGACATAATCAGTAGATCATGGTTTTTTTGTTTTTTTTTATTTGATAATTAACAGACTGGTCTCTGGGATCTATAGAAAATGAATTGGCTGTAGCTCCCTTAAATTATATTAATTTTGCCACTGTGGACCTTATGCACTTGCTAGGGCACCATTTAAAAAATGAAGTTTTGGCCTGCATGTAGTTCATCTGCTGCTTAGAATGGTAAAAACAAACCAAAGCTTGGATGGATGGATGGATGAATGGATGGTAAAAGCAGACAATTTGCCTTAGAAGCAGATACTTTGAATTCCATTATCACAGGTACTATGAAGCCAGTTTATTGTTTTATAAGAACTTGTATAAATTTATGAAGTTTTATATACACAGCCAGGGGTTTATAGCCTAAACAGTGAATGATAGTACATTAAAAATAAAGTTGTAAAATTTCCTATCATGGATTACTTTTCCTTAACTATTTTAAACTGCAATTTGTTATACAACTGTCAGCATTTGACAATTACCATTTAGTGAATAAGCCACTTAGCTGACTAAGATACATAAAACTGCAACACCTGCACAGTTCAAGAATCAAAACCCAATAAACAGCTCCTAATTGTTAGATCGGATATAATGCAAACCTATTCAGCTGGTAGCTAATTAACTAAAAAATGTATGAAGAAAAAGTAAAAAAAGTCATGTCTAGAAATTGAATAAATGCAGTAATTATTATATGAATCATTGCTAATATCTGGGTTGAATTATCTTTACTATAAGCATTGTAGTCATCGAGACACTTTAATTATTTAGTATTAAATGTGTCCACAGACATATACTTATAATTCCCAAAGAAAAGAGTTACTTGCGCACTATCCCACATGATAAATACATTTATAATTACAATGTCTACATAATTATTATTTTTAATATTGTTATATATTTTTATGTACTCTGCAAAATGTACATCTGCACAATCTGGCACAGTGAGCTTGTGTGTGACCTTAGATCTAAGCATTATTTGATTCCCTATGCCAAAGGATATCATTCAAAGGCTTTTGGATTCCCTACCCCTGACTCTTGTCCAGTAAAACCCAGCAGGACTCTGTCAAACTGAAGATCTTAATCAATCTTTGGCTGTGACTAAGGAGTGACAGGAGGAAGATAGATGAGGGATTAAATGACCTTTAGACCTCTCTCTTGTGTTCAGTCTGCTTGGGATCAAACTCTCATAGACAACTGAGGAACAACCTGCTAGCAGGGGTCACAACCTTCAGACTGGTGTTCTTTCTTATCGTCTCAGAGGGACAATTAATTTGCCCCAAACTCACGCCCATGGCTCTTATCTGTATGAGATCTGAGACCAAACTGGACATTCAAGAGGTGAATCCCCTGAGATTCCATGAATGCCAATAATTTAATATCAGGCTGATGGCTGCTGAAAACAAGTAGAGCAGAAGTGAGGAGTGGCATGAGGCCCATTCGCGGTCAGCCAACTGCTGGCCTGTAAGCCAGATGCTGTTCCATAGAGGCATAATTTGGGTCAAAAAGTTGACCATAAGTCAGGCCGGCAAAAAAAAAACCTGAAAGCAGTAGAATATATAACACAGTGACATTGAGGAGTGTAAAGGCGTGGAACAGAGCACATAAAAAAATCTGACACACAAAGAAAATGTCCCTGTGGAATATTTGAAAATAGAAGAAATCTCAATGTATTTTTCTATGTAAAGTCATTTCTAAGTAAATAACTCCATTATGGGAAAAATAGCTTTGATAACAAAATCTTGGCTAAGGTTCAGGTTGGTATACACAGAGCCAGAGAGCCATTATGTTGGTTTTGTGTTTTATATTTTAGAATCAAACAATTATTTAGTTGCCCAGGTTATTTCTTAAAGTATAGGCCAAACTGTAATCGGTTGAGTCTGGTCTGGTCAAAAGTATTCTTAAAGGAAAATCTGAACACCCCAGCAATTAATTAATTGTAAGTATTACAATGCTCAGTGGGAGAACTGATGAGTAACCTGTTGCTGTATGGAGTTTTTAGTAAAGTGACAAGGCCTCCTAAAATTAGAGTTCATGGCCAAAAGTAAAGCACCCTGTCTACATTCCTTTATTACTACAGACATGACATAAGAGGAAAACGGATTGTCCTTGGTTTTACAGTGTTCACTGTTTGACAAACTCCCCTCCCAAAAGAAAAAAATGAACCTTTGAGAAAAGTCTGGAGCAACTTATTTTCTTATATCCTTTAGCAGATGAGCCAGAAGCTCTTCTATACAAACAAACAGAATGCTTTACATCAATACGTAATTATAAATGAACATATCAACAAGATATATATTCCTACGCAAATTTTAGATAAACAATTTGAATGTTGCCCATATTTCTTTTGTCTTTAAAAAGTACATTACTATTCTGGCATTAAACAGACAATAGCTAAGAATTAATTATGAGTCATTTTTACTGCCCTTTCAGTGGCATAGCTCCCCCTCCTCACCCCCCCCAAAAAAAAAATATTAAAAAAAATAGTATATCATAAAGATAAAATCTTTATGAAATACTCATATTGAATGTGTTGGAATTTCACTAAAATTCAACCCAGTCAAGAAATATACAGAGACAAAATAGAAACCACTTTGTCTTTGTATACTTCCTATGCGTGACACTTCTTGACACTGGGCGAAGCTACCACCATCTAAAAGTATAATTCCCCCAGTCATCACCATTCTCTAGAGTAGGAATAGGCAACCTTCGGCACTCCAGATGTTGTGGACTACATCGCCCATAATGCTCTTACACCCATAATGCTGGTAAAGCATCATGGGAGGTGTAGTCCAAAACATCTGGAGTGCCGAAGGTTGCTTATGCCTGCTCTAGACGTTAATGCTGTACTCTCGCTAAAGTGCCAGAAGCTGAAAAGAACCCACCAGAGGAAGGTAGCCATGCCCACGAGGGACATGTTCAGGTAAGAGGAACTCACCATTATCTGCATCCACCCCCTGCTGTTGGACCCCCAGCGGTGATGTCACCTTCGGGGAAGAAAGGTTTGGGGGGGGTCTTTGCGAATTCTGCAAAGCCCCAAGACGGTGACAGTGCCCACTTTAAGAAAATGGCATCATCCAAATAAAACACTTTGGGTATAAAAAGCTGATGCAAGTAACATGCTTGTATTTAAATTATCCAACAGTAATGCAAAAACAAATTTGGTCATAAAATAATACTTTACATACACTCAAATATAAATAGAACAAATGCAATGCATCTATTATCTAAATGTGAAAGAACAAAAATGCAACTATTTAAAAATACCAATATAATGGTATTATAAAGGAATGCAATTTGCTATATAATGCTATCAATACGCTGTAATGACTTAATGCCACCATTAATAATCTAGATCGTCTAGTTACAAAGAGCAACATGATGATCTTGACTTACCTAGCTACACAGACAAGCAAAAAAAGGAAAACATTTAATTTAGAGCTATCTGTATCGAGCCAGTTTTTGTGTATGTTTCCCTGCCTTCTGCCATGCCATTTGTTCAAATTTTCCCCAGTGCCAGCCCTGCCACCTGGACCTCTTGGCCTTGTGTATGCAGCCCTTCTGTCAACTGCCCTCCCCAAGGATCTGCTAATTAATGGCTTGTTTTTATTCATCTTGTGGCAGATTCAATTACACAATTTGACACCAGATGGAAACATATAGTTGAAACTCTTACCTTGGCACCCCCCATTGCGTTCTTCATAGCCAGCATTACAAAGGCAGTTCCCAATAGGCACCAGCCACTCGCCATCAGCCCCGCAGTACATTTTAGGTACATCTTTCTCCTCCGAGTTGTTGACACATGAACCACGAACCTCCACCAATGAAGAGGTATCCGAACCTGTGATGGTATCTGGAAACTGGGCCAGGTTCCTCACAGTCAATGGACATTTCTTATAGAAAACACGGACAGACACCAGAGCAATGCAGGCACCTACATCCTGAAATGCCAAGTAAAAACCCTTCTTGCTAAGTGGGCCAACATCTCTGACCTCTGTGTTGAGCTTCATGATCCGATCTCCGATGTCCACCTGAGTAAAGCTCTCGTCAGCAGCAATGGTGTCAATTTTAAGAAACTGAGTCTCACGAATAAATCGTTCCTTGTCATTGTTGGACTCATAGTAGTAGAGATTGAATGTCTCTTTGCATGTGCCCATCACCCCAGGCAAACTGTTGCAGTCCCTCAAAGTGAATTTAATCTCGACATACACTCTTTGTGCCCCACTCCGGGGGATCCAGTCAGTCCGTAGCCAGTTGTTCTGGCTTGACTCCATTACATTGCAGACTTGGTACGTTCGAATGGGAGTGTTTTTTTCATCCATAATGCTCACTTCTTCCCACTATAACAAGGTGAATAAATAAGTTATTATATCATGTTAAAAAAATTACCCTTATTTTTGTTAGTTTTATTTAAAGGAATAACTTCAACTGCAAGTTTATTGTAGAATCGTAAAGTGTTAACTCATGGTTCATTATAGTACTCCAACAGTTGTTGGCTATATTGCCCTCAACGCGCAGTCAATCTTATTCCTCCATGGAGCATCATGGGAAAGCTGTGCAAATCATAGCTATCACTATAACGACTCAGTGTACGATTAGAATGCCTCAAATTGCTCTGCCCCAACTGGTGCAGAAACCTGTTTAATTGGAAAATTCAAGTTTAAACATTTTGGAATGTTATGAGTAACTAAGCGTCGAATAAAAACAAAAATCAGAAAATAAATAATTAAAAATAATGATTTGTGCACTAAACTAGGAATTTTAGAGAAGTTACAAGGGAACTGCACAATTTAAAGCAATATAAGTAAGCTGGAAAATAGTTAAGCTTGAGAATTGTTCCACTCGAGCTAGTTCGGCATAAAATTTGCAATTCACTCGTCAATTTTCCAGAATTCACAATTTGGCAAATAACCCTGTAGGCCTTGCGTATCATCTGTAAATTTCGCTGCCTGTAGAGCGGAACCTATAAACTAAAATTACATAAGCAATCCCAGTTAGTCATGTGACTTGATTGGCTATGTTTAATATACTTTTCCTGTAGATTCCCTAGTGGAATTGTTGGGCTGACTTAGCTTAAAATAACCCCATCACAATAGAGTCTCTTTGTGGGGTACTTCTTTTACTGCATCATGAGTAAAGGCCGTAAATGAACACGTATGTTTACAACAACGTTTTGAAACATCTGTACACGGCGAGTTCTCCTAGCCTACGATCCTGCAACAAGATTGAAAATGTCTATTTTCAAGTAAACGCCAAAGGCAAACTGATCTACTGCTCAAATGCAGGAAAGCAGTCTAGGCTCTGAAAGGAAATGCTATGCATGGGAATTGAGGAGTCAAAGCTGCACCTGTACTGTTACATTTTTCACAAGTAGTGTAAAAATAGCTCAAATACGTATATGGGTTTAGAGCAAACCTGTCACGTCCACAGACAGACAGTAAAGTGGCAAGGAAAATCAGTGTCACTTAAAGATTGCTGCTAGCCTGACAATGTACATATGACCAATAATGCAATGTATTCTTATTAGTTATATGCCCTGACAGCAAGTCACGGTCAAATCATGCATTCAGAAAAATCTTCATTTAAATGTCAGTCATGCTGTGAGTTAATTTACTAAAACACAAGAGAGTCACATATTGATGTAGCAGAACTCTTTTGTTGCCTGACTCCCAAGTTTCCAATATCTATCCCATGTGTGCCCATTAAATTAAAAGAGCAATTGGGCAAAGGATCTGGTAGATGGAGTGTCTCATATTCCTTATACCCCGTACTGATCTGCTGTGGGAATAAGGCATGTTGTATCAGAACAAAAGCTCCAGAGAATACTGTGCTGTGACGCACACTGTCTGTTGCAACAATACGAAGTAAATATACATTGGATTCAGTGCCACCTGCCTGTCACTCATTCTGCCCTCTTCGTTGTTGACATATGCTTTCAAAATTGAAAAAAAATAAAAAAAATCAATACTATACTCAGAATTAGTGGATGCTCAAAAAATGGTGAAATTCACAATAGTTTCTAAAGTGATAATGTGAAAATGGACACAGCAATATTTGGTTGGTGGTTTGCTTTTACTTTTAAGAATAGGTGTATGCTCATTCATAGTTAAAAAAACAAAGGAACGAAAAAAAAACCTTAAGCCAGGATTCCCAGAAATGTAAAAAAAAATCAGATTGAAATAACAAGGTACCAAATTTACTGAGTTTGCAGCTAAACAAATTAAAAAATTATATTTATTTGTAATTAAAAAAAATAATAACAAAAGTATAATGTATGTAATACATGATGAGACTTACTGAGAAAAAAATTTTTACGGGAGTTCAGGGATCTATTGACTAAATAACATATGATGAGTAGCCTGGCAATTTAAATGTTAACCAGTTCAGCCGTTTTATTGTTAATGTTGCACATCTCTTCCCTACGTCCCACACTGATATTTAGTAAATACTGATTTCGGCTCTTAAGATATTTTTGTATGTTTTGGATTTAATCTGTTTGTAACAAGTAGATGGAATTCTGCCCTCTAATGGCTGTTTGTGCATTCAGAAGAAAAGCAAGCTTCCTGATGATTTTAGAGCTTTGTCTCTCAAGATAAAATGACAACTATAAGTGTCAGCGATAAAATGATAATCTAATATAGATGTTCCCTCTAATTCCAGCCTTATTGTCCTTACTAACCTAACATACAATTACACAATTCATAGTGAAACTACAGACTGCTGTGACCCTTATGATTGTGTAGAGAAGTGCTACTTTACAAACACTATTATTGGGAAAATAATATAACTACCAAATATTAATGCCAATCTGTAATGTTATAAGTAGGACTTTATCTGAGTTTTTTTCATTCAATCATCAATTTAATCTGACAGCACAGACAAAGTTAGTTGAGCTGCTAAAGAATCGTAACAAAAAAAAATAACACTGGCCTAATTGTCTGTATCTGCAAGAAAAATCTCATCAGTAAAAGCAATTGCAAATTTTAGTAAATAATAGTGAAATTCTTATTAGTCTGTCTATTTAATATCCTAACTCGGGAAAGACTGTAATTAATTATTTGAGTAACCTGAAACATTATAGGAAATTCTGACGGATACACATATTAGATGTGAAATATTTAAATAGCGAAAAAAAGTGTTAGAAATTTTGCTTGGAAGAGAATTTATAACTTATTGGTAAACTGTGGCCTGTACAAATTAAATAAAAGCAACATTCTAAACCCAATGCCTGTAAGGGACAAATAAACATTAGATGCAGAATATAAAAATGCTTACAAGTGTTACGCACAAAGGTTTAACATGTATAAATAAACAGTCGTTTTGTCGAATTTTGTGCTTACAACTATCTCAATTTCATCAACAAATGTCAAATTTCTACTGTATCATATTTCCCATTATTAATAGTGATCCATATAATCCCCTTATTTAAAGGGATTTTTTTTTATTATTTTTTCTCTGCTATTCCTTAGTTAGACAGTGATGACTACCCCACTGAAATATAAGGTTTCAGGCCCACAAAAGGTAATTGATACAGTGGACTGGAGAGGTAATAAGCCATTCCGCACAATCAACCAAAAGTGAGCCTCTAGGAATGAGCATAAAGAGTCAATCATCCTATTACAGTCTTGTAATTGTACAAAATCAAGAACTTACCCCTCCTTCTAGAGGACTAGCTATCCAACCAAGCTCTCCTTGTACTGATCTGGAATCCAGAAGCGTAACTGCAATGAAAAGGGAGTATACCTGTTAATGGCATATACTTATGATGATGGATACTCAATACTATATATATTATTATTATTATTATTATTTATAAAGCACCAACAAATTCCACAGCGCTGTACAATGGGTATACAGACTAAGTGCTTTATATTATTGAAAGTATTCTGAGAGACTGAATTAAATAACCATTTTACTCATAATGCATAGGACGTTTGATTCAATATATATATATATTCTAGATTGACATTTACATTGTATTTGGTCTGACTGACTTGTAATAAGTATTTAAACTGTTGAGAGCTGTTGCTCTCAGTGTTAAATCACACAGGAAGGGATTACATTGCTGATCTGTGCGGATCAAACCAGTTATCTGAATCTGAAATCTGAATATGTGAATTGGCTCAGTCAAATCCACACATTGTTAACAGCTTCCTCCATGATCTTACATGGGCGACTGACTACACATCTGATGATATATATCAGTTTTGGGGGGTTTAACTTACATTTTTTATTTTTGGGGGGTGTTTTTTACAGGTTTTTTTTTTTACTATACATACATCTAATGATGATTTGCAATATATATATATATATTTTATTATTATTATTATTATTTTTTTTTAGAGTGGAATAAATCCACATCCATCTGTATTTGTATAAAGTAGATCAGAAATACAAAGAAAGCAATGTGGCTGAATTTAAACAAAAAGAGGGGGATAAGGGAGAGAAAGAAAGACATACGTGATCTGCATTCAAAGCTAACTCACTAGCTGGCTATGTGCAAGATAGCCACTGGGGCAACTTAATAGCAGAATAAGCCCAGAATCTACCATAGCTACAAATGCCAACTAGAACCTACATATACTTTGTATATCCATCACAAATACATCCATACAAATCCATAAACATAAAGCTATTTAAATACCTTCATTAAAAAATCTAGATTAGATCACAGTACTTGTGTGTGTGTATATAAATATATCATGACCACTAATATGGCCATTAACTTTGCATAGTCTAGAATGGATATATACACATTGTTAGTTTTTGTTGTTGTATACTTCTAGAGAGGAAGAATTAATTGAAACACAGACACATCACATAAATAGCCAAAATGAAATCCAGGTGCTCATGTCGATCATGTAAAGTGCAAGACATGTACTGTGTCAGGCTGTCCCAGGGGTGAGCTGTACACTGAGTATACCGTGTGTCCACTCCTGGCTTATTAAATGGGAAATCAATTCACACACATGGCCTCAATTATTACTAAAACAGGGGAGATGGACACATACGACACCCTGGCTTGGATATAGACTCTGCTAGTATATTGCTAGATTTATTTTATTTTTGGCTCGGGTGTTACCGCAAACTTCCCCCAAGGTATATCCAATTCATCCTATACTCGATGTATGGAATATATATATATATATATATATATAGTGGACGGAACGTGAGATTGCAACATTGATAGGGAAGAATTATTAGGATATAGAGATATACACTGTTTCCAGGTCTCTAGACAGCCAGACAGAAAGATGAAATGGCAGACAGAAATTTGGAATGACAGACAGACAGACAGAAAGATGGAATGGCAGACAGAAAGATGGAATGGCAGACAGACAGAAAGATGTAAAGGCAGACAAGCTAGACATAGATAAAAGACATGATAGGCAAACAGTGCTTTTTGCAAATATATTTAGTGAATACAATTCTCGGTGAGTATATATTGTATGCAATAACTTTTATCAACTGTGGTGCATAGCTCTGACAATATATTTTGCACAGCTCCAGTTCACAGAATAAGTAGTACACTGCTCACAGCAGACTCGGTACAGTTTCACCATAGTTCACAGTATATTCGGTACACTTTGAGCACTGCTCGTAGTATACTCAGCTCTGTGTGGGTACATGTTAGAAAACTCAGAGTGCAGAGCGCAGAACACAGTAACAGACGCTGGCTTTACATACAGCAGAGAACAGGTCGGTAAAAGCACACGGTATGCACGGCACTGTGCGGCATTCTCAAAGCACACAGCACAGCATTCACTGACCTGCGGGCACTCATACAGCAGGTATATCGTGGGAAATTAGCGATATACAAGGTTACAAGTATGCTTCAAACTCGCAGTATACACGGTACTGCGTACGGTACACAACCCACGACACTCAACAATATACTTACAAACATTTCTCAGTATACAACACGCCACGGTAATATACATAGTACTTTATACCAATAAACAGTGCAGCCTGCCTTAACACCTCAATGTTAGCTTGTAATACGATTACCGAACTATAGAGCACTGGCTAGAATTCTTACACACAGTATACTCGGCGCTGCATGCAGTATCGCAGTATACACAGGGTTGCAGTAACACTATATATAAGCTAAGGGACCTATTACATATATTAGTTTATATATATATAGACGCTGCGATATACACAGCGCTCGACAAAGAAACACTCCAGTCCAGTGCTGGAATATACACAGTGCTGCACACATAGCGCTATACACAGATATTGACTACAGGAGCTCCATTCATGGTATACAAAGGACTGCACATAGTGTGTCAATATACACAGCGCTGCGTACAATAACAGTTTACAAGGTAAGCTTTGTTTATAATGAGTACTGGAATACATAGCACTACTAACTAGCTCAAACTTGCTACAGGAGCCGTATTGATAAAATGCACACTGCTGCAATATACACGGTGCTGCACACACTGGTCACAGTATACACAGTGCTGGCCATACAGCAGTCTATAGGTGACGGGCTAGAGAAACTCTATATAGGGACTGGGTCCCAGCAGTATCAGGACACAAGCCCCATCCGTTCTCCTAATTCTGCTATGTGCACCCAGAAAGAACTGCAGCAAAAAGTCTCCAGGGACCCACTTCGCGTCCATCCAGGAGCAACCCAAAAGCAGGCGAACTCTGTCCTTCATGGTGCCAGTCTTCTCCTCCAGAGGGCAAAGTTGTGCCGCAGCCAGTCTCCACCATCCCACCTTGGTGCCAGATACAGGGCTGGCAGCACTCCATAGCAGGCTCTGTCTGTCCCTGGGAGCCCCCAAAAACTAAGGCACAGAAAGCCACAATGAAGCTCCAAGATGCAGCAGTAGAAGATGCAGCAGCAAATTCCTATCCTTACCTTCACTGGCCGGGTAAATCCTAGATCCTGTCACTGCTGAGCACATTCCAAAGAGCAGAGAGAAGCAGATACAATGTACAATCCCAGCCATGGTGGCTGCTTGCGGGGTCTTGGTGTGAAAGGATGGTTACTGCACTCACTGTGCCTGCTCTAGTTCCTTTCCAATATCCCAGTGGAATAAATGCTTCAAGTTTTAGTGCGGCTGCAAGACATTGCCAAGGAGGCTGGGCTCCAAACCTCCAGCGCCCCCCCTCCTACCCTGCCTGCCGCTCTCACTCAAGCCGGATTCTACCTATCAGAGAGGAGGAGGGGTGGGATGAAGGGGCGTTAAGGGGTTTTGTCCCTCCTATTTTACCTGGCCTGGCCTGTGACATGGAGAGAGACATGCAGTGTACAAAGGCAGTCTAACAGCTTCAGAGAACAGAGCCTTGCTGACTTCATGCTGGATTATCAGCCTTCCCCAATAGCCAAAAACACTTTTAATATATATTTTTTTTTACCTAAACAATTAGTTTTGTGGAAAAGTGGCAGCTTATGTCAACGATGATAGTCAAATACCATTCATAGCTGACATTAAAATGTTTATATCCCTGACATTCTAAGAACTACTGAATGAGGTACTCCATTACAGACTGGATAAATTAGATATAATACACTGTGATTCAGGCTGTCCACACAATCTAAATGCATACCTTTGTGCTTAAACCAGTGGGGATAAATTGTATACTCTTTATCCCTTACTGTTGAAAGTGAAACACATCTATAGGAGGAGCACTTTGTATAAAAAAAAAAATTCCCCTTAAAAAAAAAACAAAAAAAAAAACAAAAAATGCATCATGCACTTGAAGTCTCATTACACATAAAATACAACAGAACACAACAAAAAACTGACGTTTAGGCCAGAGCGCCCCATCCTGTCTCCTCTCTGCTTAGCAAAACAAAGCACAACCTGAGGTGTTATTACTTGTATTATATAATGAAAAAAAAAACAGTTTAATCACATTACTCAAACACTGTCGCACTCAAGGGTGATAATCCGCATGTAAAGTCAAATGCATTATTGAGTCAGCCCTTGAATTTTTTATTAGTATATTTTTTGTAAAGCACTGAACTAATACTTCAAAGTAAAATCCTCATATTCCATATCCATGCATCCAAGCTCTCTAGTACAAAAAATATATATTTTTGTTTTCAGAATTCCACACTTTGCAGCTCTTTGCAGCTTGTGGAACATAGCTTCTCTCTATAAATGTCTTAGACCTTATGACTAAAGACTCATTTACTCTCACAAATACAATGTAATTCCTCTAACACCTGTCTTGATGTTGTATCAGCGTAATAAATGAGAGATGCACTATGGGAGTTTGCAGAGAAGTCATGTGGAACATATTTTGTTGCCATTAATATGTGTTTACCTGCCAACAATGCTTGATATAGGCCTTCCAAGTGCGGAAAAGGGTTAGCAGAGTTTATTTTGTCCTGTTATGACTTCTGTATATTGATTAATTTTTTATTTATTTTTTTTATTCTCAGCCCATCATGTCTGACTTCTTAAGATGGCTCGGGCTCATAGGCTAATACATAGAGAAAACCAATGCTGCTTTGTAGGTCGATATTAACAGTAAAGTCTTTACAATTCTAATCACATTTTAAGAGAAAACGAGAAAATATTCTTTAGAACATTATTAAGTGTTCAAGGAATAGGTATGCCACTTCCTGAAGTCATGTCACCCACACTGCACACATTATTCCCTCACTAAAAATGGAGCTTGGGTTTGGTAAAAGTATATCCATGTTGATCTGGAACCCCTAAAACCGATACCAATTTTTGATGAGGGAATATTAGGGAACAGCATTAATTTTGTCAACTAACAATATTAGTCAAATTTTAGGCAATTGCCAATTTTAATCTTTGGGAGGACACAAAGAGACACAGAGGGGCTTGGGTAGGGGCAAAAGAGACAAATAGTGGCTTTAACTAAACCCATTTGATTTTAATCGTGTCATCTAAAATTTACTGGAGATTTAGACGACTGCTACTAGACTAAAATATGACTAAAACTAAAATGGCTTTCTAGTCAACAGACTATGACTAAAGCTAAATTGAAATTTGCCTCCAAAATTAACACCGTTAGGGAAGTCTCCTTTCAAAACTAAAGTTGATGGGAAGATTTATCACACTGTGATGTAAAAGGGGAGGAGTCAATAATGGAATGTTCTAATGGTTTCCTTTGTGGTTGCCCCAGTATTAGCGCACTTTGCAGAACGCAACACTTTAATAAATCACCCCAACGTGTCAATAAAACATTAATGAGGTAGAGATATTGGAACATTATACTTCTTTTCAGAGTACTGACTATAAAAAGAAAACAAAACTAAAATTAAGAAAATCACGTTAAATACAAAGCATTTAACCATGAGGGTTTCTTTAAAACGTGTACGTTTCCTCCTTTATCCTTTATTAATATAAAGTACGTTACGGCAAGATACATCTATATTGGAAATATATATATATATATATATATATATATTCTGTATTGTGTTGCTTTTTGATAAACAGAAAATACTTTTTCTATTTCATTTTTTTAATTTTATTTATTTGTCACTATCTTTTAACTGAACTACAATTACTTTAAAAAAAAAAATATTTAGATATGTATTCATCAGAAAAAGCAATGAAAATGAAGTCCAGTCAATGTTTTGAGACAAAAAAAAAAAAAGAATTGGGCGTTTGTAGACATTTTATGCCCAGAAATCAGAAACAGATTAAATCAAATAAAATTGTTCCTATGAATATGTCCATTCATTGGAACCCATGATGCTCAGTACAAACAAAACGATGACTGTATATAATTGTAGATAATTTGCCTGATTTGTATTTTTAATATTTTGGCTGCCACCATTTTACTTTATGTTCCGCACACTCTGCAAAAAAAAAATAAAAAAAATAAAAGAAGCTTAATTACATCAGCTCAGTTCTGGTTTGTAATTGAAATAAAATATGGTATGATTTCCTCCATTACTTTGTACCTTTAAAGATGTAAATACTGAATCTCTAATGCCTTCTATAATTGCACTGAGATAGTTTGGACAATTTTTTTAAAAACCTATTCACTAACCAACAAGTTGTACTGAAAATCAAAACCAGCATGTATCATATAGATTAAAATAGCCAAGCTGAACTAACACCATCCGAAATTGTTGGATTATACGTATTTTTTTGAATGAATCATTTTATTACAAACTCACTGTTTAGTGAAAAGATTGTTTTCCCATTGTACTGAGCTCTGGACTATATTGGTGCCTTATGAATAAAATAAAATGGATTATATTGTACAGTGCTGCAGAGTTTGACGCTTTTTAAATAATAATAATAATAATAATAATATATGCTAGCAGTGATTGTGGCATAATATAAATAAATGCTGTACTATATATGTGCATATTTCTGAACAAGTGAAAGCTCAGGCATAATAGATCTGTTCTAACACTGTAAATTGGAGTTTCAGGCCTAGTAAGGCATGTATAATTTGTAGGATGTAATTTGTAGGAAACGTTAAAATATGACAGATTTACATTTAATGTGCAAGTGCTTTTAAATTCTCAATCATTTCCAGTATGTCATTAACGTAACGCTGGTGTTTTAAAGACTTGCTACATTCAGCGGGTAATATTTTAGGATTATTAACACAATCAGCGCTGCAGAAACCTTTCTTATATTAATTCAGATTAGCTCTCAGGCCCGTGGGCCGTAAACGTCCTTTGTATTGATTCATTATTGATGTGTGGTTCTAACGCTGCTTGTACAGGAAAAATACATGTGTTAAATACTTGGAGTTCCATTAATGAAAATGTAACCTATGATGTGTTTATGATTTGTAAAAATTTTGACAAAACATCGCTGATTTTGGGGGGAAAAACATCTAAATTAGCAGATATATTTTTCTTCATCTGACTGTTTAGTAAATAAACCTTTTCCATCTGTCTGCAGTAGAATGTTCAGATAATGACAGTATTTCTGAACATTCCACCATCCTGGCATATGTAATAAAGTTATCAAAATAAAAGCCCTGGCTTGAGTTCATTCAGTATGCTTTATAAGCATAGTGCAATTGTCAGTGAAAAATGGATGGCTCTGTTAATGAATTTGGTTGTTAACAGTGTTTGCGGTGCAGAAAGTGGCAATTTAAAGCCATTTTTGCTTTCATGTGGCAAACTGCACGCTGAACAATGATTTAAATAGTGTCGTGGGACTTTCTATAAAAATGTTCCTCTCTCTCTCTCTCTATGAATCAAGAGCGCCACCTAGTGATCGTGTACCTAAACTTCACGGACATTAACCAGTTTAAAGATTAACATAACACAGAGAGCTGGCTTGTAATTATTATGCAAGGAAGGATCCTGACCTGAGAGAAATGTAGGATTTTTGTAAGTACTCCATAATTAAGCAATTACGCCATGCTTTTTTTCAATATATATATCATGAGCCAGAGGTTCAGGGTTTTAGTTATCTGACTGCATTGCTGTAAACTGTACAAGGCTGTGGATTACATTGATGCTTTGCAGAAATTCACATTTCTGATCTAATTTTTTGCTTAGGCTTTGATCAGTTCATAGAATATTTTCAGATTTCTGTGTTTAGTGAATACTATTTAAAAAACACATGTTTTAAAAAAAATTAAATCTGTTTTGGGATGCACAATCATTGAACCCCACTCGTGTGCATTTGCAATTAAGAGGGGGTGATGTGTCTCACCCCACCATTTTTATTTTCATGTTGGGGGTTACATCCTACTGGATATGTCTGGAGTGGAGAGGGGTGAAGAAATAGAGGCTTGCCATTTGTGACTGGCTCTCCACTGGATTAACAGGGAATGGTAAACTGGAGAGGGGTAAAACTCTCTCTCTCTCTCTCTCTCTCTCTCTCTCTCTCTCTCTCTCTCTCTCTCTCTCTCTCTCTCTCTCTCTCTCTCTCTCTCTCTCTCTCTCTCTCTCTCTCTCTCTCTCTCTCTCTCTCTCTCTCTCTCTCTCTCTCTCTCTCTCCCTCTCTCTCCCTCTCTCTCCCTCTCTCCCTCTCTCCCTCTCCTGACCCTGCCTCAATTCCTGTGCAAACTTAATCAGTCTAAGGTGACTGGATACAAAATCACTGGTGGTTCATCTCTTCCATGAGCAGATAGAGAGTAGTGGGGATATATAATGTTACCATGTGCATGAGCTAGAATAGCCAAATATACTCTTGAGCTAAGGATTTATCAATCAGCCTGTAAAGCAGCTTGCCTAAGTCACAGGTGCTTCCAGTGTTCATATGCAATAGCCTACTTAAAAAGTAATGTAATATATATTCTAATAGTAAACTAAATATACTTTTTAATAAAGCACACAGTGTCTCTCTGAACCTCTATTATTCAAGGTGACCCATTAAATGTCCTCTGTTCATTCACCCAATATAAATCTCTTCACAGATCCATAGGTGTACCCCTTCTTGGTCTCTCCGCTCTGCCCGTGACCTTCTCCTGTCCGCTGCTCGCACCCGTACAGCCAACTCACGCTTGCAAGACTTCTCACAGGCGGTTCCCTTCCTATGGAATAGCCAGCCTACCTCCATCAGACTCTCCCCTAGTCTTCAATTGTTTAAGAAGTCCCTTAAAACCCATCTCTTCAGGAAAGCTAATGGCTTCCCAGAGTAACCTCTACCTCACATACCTGTCTCTTGCTTTCTCCTAAAGGACAGCACTTAACTCTCTCCTCCAGCTCTGCTTCAGTCACACCTTATTTGATTGCTATTTCCTGTCCTAATGTGTCTTATACCCCACATCCTATAGAATGTAAGCTCGTTTGAGCAAGGTCCTCTTCAACCTATCGTTCCTGGAAGTTTTCTTGTAAACGTCCTATTTATAGTTAAATCCCCCTCTCATAATATTGTAAAGCGCTATGGAATCTGTTGGCGCTATATAAATGGCAATAATAATAATAATAATAATCATATATCTGAACAGGTCCTGCTGTGTGATTTGGCCATAAAGATGATGAGTAACCCAGAATGCATGCCTCCCTGCTTCATAAGTGTGCCCAAAGAATATTTTTTAAATTATGTAAACACAATTGTGACAGACCAGCATCAAATCTTAAAAGTGATGTAATTTTAATTCAGGAATAAATTATTAAAGCAGCATAATGAAGTTAAAAACCACCAGTTGTCTGGCGAGGAAATATATTTCAACGTCAGTTAAAATCAAGATGTCTTTTAAAAAAATGGGTTGAAATAACTTAAGACGACATATATGGTCAAATATTATGTCTGTTGTTGAATATGATATGAGTTGGGTTAATGGATCTATATCAATTTTAGAAATTTTGTAAAATCATAGGAAGCAAGAGCATTCTCAATAGAATCAATGTGTTTGAAAAAAATATTGCTCCAAAGATAGTGTTAAGCCACAAGATAAACGTTCTCATATTTGTAATAAAAAAACACATCGTGCGTGAGTGTCACAGTGTCAGACACTCATTGTATCCTTTAATTTATGGGCTATCTTGTTTAATTGGTAATGTTATAAATAAGGTGACGATGTCTACATGTGATGTTTGAATTTCCTAATCATTAAATGAGCCAACCAGGTCTATACACCATCTGCAACCCATGTGGTTGGAATCCCTTAGCACCTACTCCACAACTGTAAATAAATTATGTATGATATTTACTTAAGTGGGATTGATCACAGCTGAGGTTTTGAAACCTAACATTTGTTCTTAATGAGTCAGTACCTTAGTCTTTAACTGTTATTAATATGCATCAGTTTGTTAGAATTATCACAGCCTACAAAATTTTTGAATCCAGCATTACTGCAAATATTCTACTGTGAGTTAGCATGTGTCAGGGATTAGAGGACATGCACGGTGCTGATCACAGTGTGACGTTTAATCACAGAATGCTGTTAAACATAAGCGGGGTTGTAAAACATTAAGTGGAGCGCAGAAGGGGAGTGTCATGGGTGAGTGCATTCTCACTGGAGAGAGTGATTGAGAAAAAAGCAACTAAAGGGAAAATAAATCCTCACAATACTCACATATACACAACTGAGCAAGATGTTTGGAATAGACAAACAAAGGTTTGTCTGCTGTTTATAGAATGAGGTGCAGGGTGAAATTGTATCAGCTTGAAAAAGGTTGGAAATAGTTGAAGTACCAGTATTGATTAACCAAGACGGAGGATGACAAATGATCTATTCAGCTTTGAACCTAACCCAGAATTATATCCCCAACTATCCATTTACCAGCTTTACTCTGAAATCTCTATTCACTAAGTGCCAAATTTGCTGTTGCCCATTTGACTGATTTTATTTGGCTCAATTCTGCTGAGATAAATGTTAGAACTCCACTGGGGCTCACCGATGGATGCCAACCGAATTGAGGTGAATTAGACCCTGCTATTTTCTAGTGGATCTCATTCATTTCAAAATAGTTCAATTGTAACTGAATTATCCTGACATGAAAAAATACCACTAATATAAGAGTAGATTATGGAAGTGGATTTAGGGTTAGGATATCCTTATTGGGGTAAAGGGGTGTTTGGGGTAACATTAGGGAAGACTTAGCTAATGGGACTTTGCAAGTTCGAGGTGCAATTCCACTGCTCTGTAATATGTGTCAAGGTAACAAAAACAACCGAATGAAGGCAATTCAGCTGTAATTCGATTGCAATTTGGCTTTTTGTGAATAGTCAAATTACCCATTGTAACAGATGCCCTGTTTGATGGATTTATAATTTTATTGCTGCTCTGAACTATTTGTTACAATACCCTTCACCTAAACTGGCATACAAATTCAAACGTGCAAACTGTACTCAATGGGTTAGTTTACCGAACATTTTACTGAACGTTCGACCACCCAAGCCAGTAGTGTGCCGTTAATGGACTTATTTGACTCTGTGCCAAACTGCAACTTCAACGTTCTAAGTGGTTCACTGGGTGGCTGTCGATTCGTATGCACAAACACGTGGTGGAGGCCATCTTGTTGTCGAGTGTTTGGAACTATTTTCGGACACTCAATCTCCCGAACACCGATGAGACTTCCAGGACCACTTAAATTCATGATAATCCATCCGAAGAAGGCTGCATTCGGTTGAAACTATATATGAATAAAGCGGCACACGACCATCAAACGCACGAATGATTATGTGAACTGTTGTTCCACATTTTATAATGAGACTTGCCGCACCAGCTGAATTCATGGTACTATTCTGGGCAGGAGCCTCATGAGCCTCATGTGCGGGGGACTTCCAGCTAACTCCCAACCCCTGAACCGATTTGCATGATTTTTCGATATGTTGTTCCCCTAACTATGGACTATCAGAAAATATATGTTTTATGGGGTTTGGATGTGATTTTTGAGTATTTCTGAAAATGGGTAAAAATTTTCATTTTTTCGTTTGGAGATAATTGAGTTGATTAACTCAATTATCTCCTAAGCAGAGGGGGGGAATTATGTGTAATGAATGGGATTGTTTCATTATGTGACTTACTGTTTATTGGTTGTACACTGTTTTTCCCTATGCCCAACTAGGTCCACCTGGGGGGTAACCTTTTGGGAATAATTTCATAAAAGGCCATCCTGGCCCCATTAAAATCAGTTCTGCTTATCCCTCAACATGTAGCCTTGTCTTCACAGCTAATCACTAGTAGTGATGTCGCGAACCGTTCGCGAACTTGCCGCGAACGGTTCGCCACGAACTCCGGTCAGCTGACACATCCCTGCCAATGTCCGGAAGGCCCTCCCTCCCAGACCCTCCTACTTCCTGGACAGCATCCATGTTGAAGGCAGCTTCAACATGGATGCTGTCCAGGAGGTGGGAGGGTCTGGGAGGGAGGGTCTGCCGGAGATTGGCAGGGATGTGTCAGCTGACTGGGGTTCGTGGCGAACCGCGGCGAACGGTTCACGACATCACTAATCACTAGCTCTTGTAAGAACTCTACTACACCTTCAACTGCTGGTTTGGCTAAGCTAACATCTGGAGAATCTGCAGTACAGCTCCTCTCAAGGGAAAAGGACATCTCCAACGGCATACACCCCTTTGATACTCAGGGTGGCCACCCATACTACATGCAAATTTAGCTGATTTCAAATGCAGATGATTGAAAATGCAAATTCTGTTGAAATAATTTAATTTTCCATTAGACTACTGTTTAGTTGCAGTTTGTTGTTTAGAGAATAGACCCCTAAATCTGCTGATCTGTTCAGAATCTGTGATTTCCACAGGAAAATGTAAGATCTTTAACAATTGCCTTATGTTAGTCATTGTCAATAGGGTTGCAGTATATGCATTGCACACATATCTTTGTAATATCAGCATTTTGTATAACACATTATTCCGCATTGTCTTGTTATGTAATTATAATGTCAATCAGTGCACAAACTCTTCAAGTATATAAACTGGCTAACACTACAATACAGATGGACCTTTTACCTAACGTGCCCAATTCATTACCACTTCTCTAGAATACTGTACATTGAAAATATTTGAAAACATCTTCCTTTCTGTACCTTCCATCAAATCATACTTAATAACTACAAAAGGTTTTAAAACTCTATAAAGTAGCATATTTCCAGGTTTATTTTCTAAATGAACAAAATAAATAAACTCTGTAAATAACTAACCTGCAGGTAGAGTGTATGCTTCTAAGACTTGTTTGGCTTCTTCAGTAATGCCACACAATGATGCATAAAAGACAGACATAGTAAAGTCTTGCGTTTTTCCATTGAAACATTGTTATAATTACTTTTGGTGATGGGTACCAGTAACTGGCAGATGGATGCTGCAGCTATAGAAACAGGTAGAGTAGCCCTAGGGTAAATTAAGTAACATTTCATTTGACTGGTAATTTGCTGCGACTGGCTGTTAGACATTATTCTTACCTCATTATTAATTCCTTTTCAATTAGCTAAAATGTACTAGTTTCTGTGTGGTGAGATTACATAGGATATTTAGTTTAGAGCACTAGATTGTAAGAAAGAGGCCACAAAAGGTTTAAAGTGGCTATTTTTAAGATATTTGCTAATAGGCCTTTATAATTAGTGAGTCATTTGTTTCCATTCTTTATTTAAGTGTACACAGCAAGAGATACAACATACGGTAAACATAATAGCATCAAATACATGGTACATTGTTACCTCTTCCCGCCATTCCGTTTGAATAATATTAGAATAATGGTCAGTTCTACCATCCAGCAAAGTGCAAGAGAGAGAGCAAATGTAAAATTACGAAAAAAAGAAATGAAATAAAAAAGCAACAGAGAATAAGGAATGAGAAAACGTGTGGCCTTGTGGGCGTGAGTAAGCAATCCAATCCACTGTATGGGAACAGGCTTTACTGATCCAAAGTTTTCTCAGGGAGGCCATATTTTTTTTAAATTCTTGTAGTTTTAAAGGCATTTTTTAACTGACTACATTTATTTTGCACAGTCTGTTTAATTTAGAATTTATTGTCTCCTGCTCTGTTAATAGCCTTCTAGACCTTGCAGGGGCCTCGTTTGTGTGATTAGAGGATTACTGTAGTGTTAGGAAAACAAATAGTATTGAGATCTTGGGTCCAACTACATCTAGAGAATGGAGCTGGGAAAAAACCTCAAACAGAGTCTTTGAAATCCATGTTAACCAATGGAAAATGGTGTGGCACTAGAGCTGGCCCTAGTCCTGGCATTAGTAGTGCAACCCCCCACAAGTAGAGTGCCATGTCATGCCCTGCCTCCTGGCACTCTGGTATTGGGCTAATCATTTCCAGCACTAAGAGCTCACGTTGCAAGCAATTCATAATGATTATTGAAAAACACAAAATAAATAATACTCAAAGCCAAAGGATGTGCAAAAAAAGGTCAGCAGAGAATTTATACCTGCCATTTCTTTGCTGATGTCCTGCAGGTTTTTATTAACTCCTACCTTCCTATAAACAAGGTGAGGAAATAAAATGAATTTGTCCTGGCTGCCTCCTAGTTATTATTGAGTTTACACAACCCCATTTTGTTTCCTTAATTGATCTATTATTTTTTTATTAACTCATTTTTATATTACTATTGCGCCCCCTGGCAGATTATAGATAGAGCAGGCCAAATCTTTTACCCATTTCACTACCAGGGATGCATTTCACTACCTCAAATCTTCTTCTGAATTTACAGATTGAAAGACAATGTATGCTGTAATTCGGCTATTAGAAAATAAAAAATTACTACAATTGTTGTATGAAATAGTGGGATTTTTCATTAGGCCCAAAATGCCCTTGATTAAACATACAAATCCAAGGGGGGGTGGTGGGGACTGATTTGTCCCTGACATTTCCTTTCATAAGTAGCCAAACTGGATTTTTTTAT
Source organism: Pelobates cultripes (assembly GCA_933207985.1). Classification (NCBI taxonomy): domain Eukaryota; kingdom Metazoa; phylum Chordata; class Amphibia; order Anura; family Pelobatidae; genus Pelobates; species Pelobates cultripes. Next base: position 71,615,129 of record OW240913.1, on the reverse strand, counting down.
ACACTTAAGCTATTTTACCTAAATGTTGCTATATTACCCAAATTTGATTCTTAGCAGAGAAGCACACTCAGATACTTCCACCAGCTCTTATTAGCCCAAGCCAGCACTCATATCATAAAAACCACATCTCGCTTTACTGTGACGGGAATTTTACACAAACTTCCCATGTCCTTATGGACATGTAGGGTCAGTGTTAGAAAAACCTGTTAATAAAATTATAATAAATAATTGCTTTACCTGTTGCCTGCCTGTTACACCTTAACTGGCCTCTACCCAAAAAAGATTGTATTTAAAAATAGGATATTTCCAATATGTTTTCCAAATGTTTTTTTGTTTTTTTAAAGTTTGGTTTATAATCTCTACATTCTGAGATTTACCCCATTGTGAGTTCATAGAAAACCAATCAAATCTGTATTCAGTACAATGGCTTTCCTTCCTTCAAACATCTAGAACATCCCCCTCCTACACGCACTGCTCTGACACAAGGTTTTACTTGTGAAAGACCAGCGCCTGCTTTCATTCAATCCTCTGTCTCTTTAATGCCCACCTACTTATGCCGATCCATCTCCTTGCAAGATCTTTGCTGTCACTCACATGCTGGAACCCAGTGGGATACCTCTTTTAATGCGTATGGAGTTCCAGAGACTCAGCACACAGTGTGATGATGGAAGATGAGACAAGGTGCTGAATCCTAAATCTGATGGGCTATCCCACCATTGGCAGGACTCTGGCTTACAATAAGAAGCAGCTGACGTTTTCCAAAATGGGAGGAAGGCATTCTACCCACACACTCGTTCCTCCCACACCTCTCCGTCCACATCTGGCCTGCGGGTGCCATGGAGGCTGTTGTCTCCTGTAGGATGTCTAGAGGTCACCACAATTAACAAATCAGCATGACAGTTCACTCACTGAAAGATAAATGACCCCCAAAAATGTAAATAATAAACAGCGAAATTCAGAATTATAAAGTCTGTGCAGCACATTTTGCATTGATATGTTCCAATCTCCACAAAACAGTTCTATTATCATCATACTTTTTTATTTTTATTTATTATGCTTCTGTCCAGAGTCTCCCAAATAGATGTATCTGTAGACTTTGAAGCCCTATATAGGAAGTACTGCAAAATAACAAATACATAAAATGTTTTTAAATTTAATCAATCTCTAAGTTTTCTGACTGTTAAAATGTGTAACAAATGATTACGGAATTTATTTTTACATGGGTAGTTCCTTTCAAGCAGAGCAACTAGTTACCTATTACTTAATTTTTCAAGGTCCAGTTAAAAAGTGTTGCCTTTGAACCTACTTCTCCTTTTTGCAAACTTGTCTTTTTTCACACTTGTAGTGTTAGTGGTAAAAAATGCTTTGTGTCCAGGTATAGGAAGGGCCTGGATGGCAACATTAATGGACATTAGTCGTTAGTGTTTAAAAACAATCATTCTTCTTCATTCTCAGCCTTATTAGGAAATGGTCCGCAGATAGAGCAAGCATGTGTTCCTTAAGCAAAACTCAGATGTGGTATTAATCAGTAAATAAAACATGTCAAGCGGCTAATTCTGTTAAATGCATGGTTATTGCTGGCCAAAGATTAGCAACGTGCCTCTTCTCTTCAGTACAAATTGATGGATGATGTCTGTGGATCCAGGATCCAGTTAAAAGCCCTTTCTATTGCTGAACTCAGCATGGCTCTGCTGAATTACCTGGTAATCAAGCCACATCTGGATGTGTTATGGAAAGAGGAAACTGCTCCTGATTAGAAGAACAAGCAAGAGCATAGCTATACTATAATAGAATAATACAAGGTATGTCACGGGATGAAGAAGAGCTAATCATAAGTTTAAGTAAAGAAGGAATTCAATCACAGTTTATTACTCTGTCCTTTAGGGTTGTCTTGAATAGATAACTTATAACAAAACTGGGTGACACAAGTGAAAACATACAAATAGTCCTTGACCAAAGACTAAATCTTCAGATGGCCCTTGCAGCTAATCCATCTGAAATGATGGAAGAGATGCAGAGACTCTGAATAAACAAGGGTCGCGCAAACAGGATAACGTCATATTGAGTGTATATTTATTTAGTGTATACTTTATTTAGTGAGGTTTCTATCCAATCCAAAAAGAATAGGAAGGAGATTTCTGTATGCAGTAGTGATATTGGGAGGGAGGGGGCGGGAGGAGCTGATACAATAACGTAGTTTACTTTTACATTCCGCAGCTTTATGATTTTTTTTAAATGATGTATATTTTTTTTTATTCGTCTGAGCATGCTGAGTCAGAAATACTACTGTCCAACTGCTGTTCAACCTAAGCAGCTTGCTCCTACAGGTTTACACAACACACTCAGAGCATGACAGGCGCACAGTCGGATTTGCCGGCATATGCGCTAACCTTACCCAAACCCCCATTAAAACACGGACACAGGTTATACTGTTGGAAATAATTCGTCCACAGCTTTATTAAATTATTAATAAAATAATTAAGGAATAACAAATGGGGTCATTGCCAACAAATCTTAATAATGTTAACCTCCCACATATACATAACATACCCCTAGCAATGACCCCACAATAATAACAATAGATAACAATCTAAATAACATGTTAACACAGAAACTGGCCGCCCAATTTGACCACATTTCCACCAGGTTAAATTGTAGGGGTGTACCGAGACACCGCTACCCACCATATCGATTGTAGGGGTGTACCAAGACACCGCTACCCACCATATCCATTGTAGGGGTGTACCAAGACACCGCTACCCACCAGTTCCAGTGTAGGGTGTACCAAGACACCACCACACCCCCAGGTTCGGAGCCACCGACGGGCTCGAACCTACCAACCACGTGCAACACTGCCCAATCCACACTAAACCTCAGGATGCCCACTTTCTCCTCCATCTACCCTCCTATTTAACCAGGCCATTCCCCAACTAACCTAACCAAATACAGGGAGGGTGGGAGGGACAACTGACAGGTAAGCTTAGGTTCAGTTAAAATGGCCACTTCATATAATGGCTGGTATAAATACTCCCCTTATGGCTCCGCCCTACCCAACATGCTAGCTGTCACTAAATTCCTGTGACTGATATGCCTACCTCCTGGCTCTGTCAAGGCCTATTCCTGTTAGCTGCGCTGACCCATGGGCTACAATCACAGCAGTAGGCAAGTTAGGTTGAGCAGCAGTTGGTCAGGTAACAGTAGAATATGATCCAACATTACACCAATCTTAGAACTCTGCCCCAGGACTGCACCTTATACACCTGCACCTTATACATATTCTCATATTTTAATAGTTCTAGGTATTCCTTTTTTATAGCTTTCTTAATGTTTGTGTTCAAAATATGTCTTCAGAAAAGCCATTTCCATCACTGGGAAGAGGGCAATAAAATAATTTACTCAGCTATCAAGAAATGTCTAGTTCTTTGCTGTATGTAAAATGTATGAAAATAATTGGTCACCTCTTCTAAATAAAATAATGTTTTATTTAGTAGAGCTTTAACCCCTTAAGGACACATGACGTGTGTGACACGTCATGATTCCATTTTATTCCAGAAGTTTGGTCCTTAAGGGGTTAAAATCTCTGCTAACTAGTTTGATACTTTTTCTGTATATTTCTGCTTGGGCATTTAATTGATGTCATTTTTAAATTTAAATCTTATTCTATGTTTTTAAAAGGCGCCTTACCTGTGATTGTCCTCTGCGCACTTCACACCTCCCCCAGTACTCTTCCCCCTTATGTGTTTATATAACACTTTGAAATCTCCATGAGTAATACACAGTACAAGGTGTCACATTTAAAGAAAGGGAATTCTGGTTCATCCTGTAGCACATTGAAAGACCTCTTGAAAAGATTGTATTATGCAAGAATTGACATACTAATGGATCTGTCCTGATTTTTTTTCTCTGCAGATCAGAGATATGTCAGAAATATATATCCTCAAGCCACGAAAATGGTTAAAAATATAATGGTAATCTGCACTCCGTCTGTCCATCTGTCGTATCTATCTCTATACGTGTAATAATTTTTGTGCATTTATCCAGACATCTGAAGAATTTGGGGGTAGGGGAGTTCAACTGTGAAGGTAATGTATTTTTTATTTTTTATTTTTCATTTGTATGTGCTAGAACAAAAAATCTTCAAAAGCCAGTGTGGCTCATTTGATATTCTGCAGCAGATGGAGAAAGCTGTCCTTACATGACTCAACTCTCTCTACCAAAAGAAAGGAACTGTGAAAGCATCTTTCTCAATGCTGATATATAGAATTCTAATCTTCTCTAGTAAATAGTCACGGTGTGCAAGGGATCCACATTCCATCGACTGCTATTTGACAATATAAAGGTCATCGTGGGTTCGCAAAAGCTATATATATAATTCAGAGGGAACCGTTTTAACATATGATTGTACCACACAAATAAATATTTCTCATAACTGATGAATCACTTATTAATCGCAAAATGCATAAATACATTGTGCTTCTGGTTCCACTGTTCTGATTCACGCAGCCTGACCTTCTTCCTTCTCTGCTCCCTCATTTTAATATCCTCTTTCTAAGTCATCCATTTCATCTACTGCATACAAGCTCTTCTTCTGCAGAGGCATCAATCATGCTCCTATGTAATAACAGTGGTAGAATTCTAGAGATTGCATGGAATTCTATTGGAATAAGTGCCCCAAGTCCCTCTCTTAGTTCCAACCACAGAGAACAGGAGTAATCTTGGTTTGTGTCCATGGCAGGACGGACCTCTTCTCCATGATCCCTCCGGGGACAAGCTATTTAAGACATTTACTTAGACACCATGTGACCTTTGCCTATGAGTAGGGCTAGCTCCCTGGCCACCCCCTTTCAGCCAAAGCTTTCCATTTTAATACCCATAATTTCTGGGCATATTATTCATATACACATGCATAATAATACATGTATAAATATTATAGGCATAATAATGCATACATTAATAATACGCACATATTAATATACATCTGTATAAATACATACTACTCTCAGAAATCACATTGAACTGTACTTATTAAGGTACACACAACTTCTGGACTTTTTAAAGAGAATAATATTCTATTTATACATTGTGGTTCTCACTCTTTCCCCTACCAGGGCACTCTGAGATAGCTTAGACCCTGGTTTTTGTGAGCTGTGTCAGACGCCAGGTGCCCCTGTTGTCATGGCGCCAAGTGCGCCCGCACAGCTCATACACCCCTAAGGCTAGCTCTGTCTATGCGAGAGTATGCAAAGCAGGCCTGATCTCCTATAGTTAGAGCAAAGGAACAACCCACTTCCAAAGTTGTGAAGCCACTTGTGTCTCACATATTTGCGGGAGTCATAAAATAAATACAAATATAGCAACTAACAAAAAGACGGGACAAGGTGCCTGCTGGAATTTAAATACTAATCACTCAAGATAATCCGGTTAAAATATGTTATTAAGATTGTCCCTGAAAATATGTAAATCTAATATATCTGATACTATTAAAAGTTGAACTTGATGGACTTGAGTCTTTTTTCAACCTAGATTACTGTGTAACAGTGTAATTTAATAGAAAAATTAGTAGGATTAGTAACAGAAAAAATATTTTGTACCTTGGATTAAAAAGTACTGTAATCTCCATGTGATAGATAAGGAAAGCATTACTATTAAAACATTTTAAAAGGTTCAAAAGCACTGTAAACAGAGTTTTTCACTGAAGTGTTAATTAGCAGAAGTGCAAAGTACATTTTAAATTTAGGTCAATATTGGCAAATTTAGCTAGTTTGACCTAAAGTTTTAAATTCACTTTGACTTTACTTTGAATTCCTGACAATTCACACTTTAGTGTAAAATCCTGATAATTTGGGGTCTAATCCCTTGTTTACTTGCAAGGACTGGCATTGATCAAAACGACACTCATGGTTAGCTATACTATGTGACACTCAGACTTCATATTAGCTGCTGTTTGAGTTGCCGGATGAGTTACTAGAATTTGCAATTTAATAGCTTTCAGTAAATTAAATATCACACTAACCCTTCAAATGCTACAGTGGTGGACAGAGCAATCTTTGCTAATTCCTTTGGAATGCAGTTGACGAAAGTATTAGCCTCTCTATTCTGATGAGTTAAACTCTAGCAACATACATCTGTAAGAGTCCACTCTCTCCACAAAAGCATTCGTTCTCCATTGAAATGTTCGAAACAAGAAAGTATTTCTTTCTATGAACTTTTAGGTGATCTCGCTGTACAAATAGGATTTGTGTCAACGGAATGTCATGATACCTTATCCTTATGTGAGGAATGCTTTGTGTCTGCATGAAGTATGGGACTTTTTTAATTCTATTTGTGAATCGAATTGCAGACTCCATGGACAGCTATTGCAGTCAATAACACTGATAGCCTTAAAAAATTATTATAACCACAGAATGTGACTCAGTTTCAGTGATTTGACTTTGTCAATTGTACTCAAAGTTTGGACATTGATAGCTAAAATGCTAACATTAAAGAAGACATGATTTTGCTTTTTTAAATTTTATCTGAAAAGGTTTAACTATCCCATTAACAGTACTGCTAAAGAAAGGCTTATAAAATTCCTTTGCATTATGTCGCAATACATTTTCTGAAAATTATGGGCACGTGTATAAGACCACAAAGATTAATCTGCATTAATCTTCCATAATAATATTGATTTTATATATATATACACACAATATAATATTGTATCAGTATGTGCTATATAAAAACTAAATAATAATATACATATTTCGTTGCTGACAGGCAACGGACACAAAGCTGTAGACGTCTGGAGTGCAAGATTGTGGAATTGTGTGTATATGTATGTATGTATATATATATATATATATATATATATATGTATATATAAACACACAAACATCTGTGTAAACAGTTAATACACAGAGACTTCATGGCATATTACAAAGCTCTAACATTATTATTATTTATTATTTTATTATTTATAAAGCGCGATCAGATTCCGTAGCGCTGTACAATGGGTGGACTAACATGTAATTGTAACCAGACAACTGGACATACAGGAACAGAGGGTTGGAGGGCCCTGCTCAATGAGCTTACATTCTAGAGGGAGTGGGGTATAGTGACACAAAAGGTAAAAGTAGGGGTACGAAGTAGGTTGTTAAAAAACTATTCACTGAAGGCTTAGTAGGTAATTTTGACAGTTGCAGGAGAGGAGTCATGGGGTGGGGGATAAAAACCTGCTAACAGTTAGTTGATATGCTTTCTTAAAGAAGTGAGTTTTCAATGATTTTTTTGAATGAGTGGAGACTGGGTGAAAGTCTTACGGAGAAGGGAAAGGAGTTCCACAGAAGAGGTGCAGCCCTGGAGAATATTATTATTATTTTATTATTTATATAGCTCCATCAGATTCCGTAGCGCTATTCCCTTTGTCTTCTGTCTTGTCGTTTATTGTGATGTGCTAATATCCCCTTGGTGGCATTATGTTCTCATAATAAATGCTTTACTATATATATATATATATATTTCTTTTTTACTCATATGATAAATGAGTGGATTTAATAATAATCAATAAGCATTTACAATTTCCTTTAGCATACCCCACAACAGCGATGTCCTGTAAAACGGGACAACAGTGTGAGGAATAAAGGGAGGCGGGCCTGTGATATGAATCATGTCACTGGATCCACCAATCACACAGTCCAGCCCGCTGAGGGTACACAATGCAGGGAGCAATATTTCAGCGCACTCTGCATGTTCCCAATGTCCCAAGTGTACTTATGGTTGCAACAGGAACAGCTGGGCAAGACCCTAAAATAGGTATTGTCCCACCAAAATTGGGACTGTTGGGAGGTCTGCTTTAGATTTATTCTGTTGTAAACAGAGATATGTTTGCATTTATCTACCCTCCCCCACCCCAGAATTAATTATGCCCATATGTGACACATTAATCGTACCTCTTTTTTTTAAATATAATTCAAAACAAGTGGAGACTTTTCTTATGGAAATATAATAGGGAAAGAAACAATTAAATAGAGTAACATGACAGTCTTCAAACAGTTAAATCTAATGCATTGAAGCTATTTCCACTAGTAAGAATGCAATGTTTAAAATATTTCATAATTAGATTTATCAAATTCATCATTAAATCAGCACACATTTCTGCAACAGATTAATTTGTTTTATTTTTTATTTATTTATGAAAGTACCATAAACCTATAACTATCTTGGTGTAGAAGGATATCTATCAATCTGTCTGTCTATCCATCCAGCGTCTTCCAAATTTCTGAGGAACTTTGAAGCAGCTCGAAATTGAAATGTTAAGGTTGTGATTAGAAAGCGACAATAAGCTCTGGCTATTAGTGCACACAGTGGACATTTATTTAACTCCTGAGGAGTCATTAGTTACACTAGGGAAACTCAGGTGAATAAGAGATTATCCTCTCCCTCTGAGTAATAAACACACAGTAAGGCTGTCAGTGGAGCACAGCAGGGCTCACCCCCTACAAGTGGTAAAACCCGTGTTGACTTAACTCTTTTTTTGTCTCTGAAGGACATTGTACATATTTGCATGACCAGCAACAAAGGGATTTGTAGTTTTCCCAAAGAGATTATAAGGGTGGAGAGGGCTTCACATAATAAAAGCACCAATGGGGTCTTTTGGGGGTTACAATAGTCCCCTGAAATGACTAAGACATACTGCGGAAAAGCTCTGAATCCCAAATGAACCACTAGGAGTTATTCTGTTATTTGTCATGTAGTAATTACCCAGTAGGTATTCTTTAATAAGTACCTTTAGGACATGACTGACAATTTTTAAATTGTAAAAAGAAAATGATTTTTCAACAATGTATGTCCCCGGGCCTGTGATTAGAGTTATCTGCAGGAGAGAGAGAGTCTAAGAGTCCTATCAGTTAGCCTCGGAAACAACAACAAACAAATGCTAGCTAATTTCTCAACCCCTGTCTGATCACAGCAGGACAGTAAGAGAAAGTTTTGCTTCACTCTTCTTTAGACATGGGCAAGGTTTGGAAGAGATAGAGTTTTAAGGAATAATTATTTTATGTATCACTGAACTCTGTAAATTGGCATTCTACACGCTTTATATTATATCTGTTTCCTTGTTTAGATTTGTTCCGGGAGAAGTTTGAAGGATGGGACTGCATCTGTGTTCATAAACCAGGAGAGGCTGCAAAATGAATCCTTATTTTTAATTAGAAAGATTAAATTGAAATAAACTGTTTTGTTTTTGTTTTATAATTACTATTAAATGATTTCTTTGTTTGGTTTCTTCTACTGGTGAGGAGGGATACTTGCTGGCAAGCAGAGGATTCACTTTGACAAACGCTTTGCGAGCGCCATAGTCTGAGATCAATTCAGTCAGGCTCTTCTAACTGACAATGCATGACATAGGCACCATCGTTATTTGGCAGGTGCTATTTTAAATACGGATTAAATAAGACTCGGACACCGCTTTGTCCTGTTGGAGTATAAAGTCCACAGCTTTATTAATTCTTATTAAATATATATAAATTAACATATTAGGGTCATTGTCATCACTGACATTCTGGTACTATACCCCCCGCACAATACTCATGACAATGACCCTACCACTTGAACAATAGTTAACATTCCAATAACATTTATTTGTAACACCCTGCCCACCAAAGAGGCCCCATACCAAACTGTTAACTGTAGGGATGTACCCAGACACCCCTACCCACCTAGGTTCGTAGCCACCGAAGAGCTTGAACCTACCAACACTCACTTCCATCTGGCCTAATCCAGCCTAGGCCTTGGCCTGTCCATTTCCAATTCCATCCAACTTCCAAATTTACCACGCCCTGTTCCACCATAGCACATGACTTGATGTCTTAAGGACATGTGCGACCCCCACCACACACAAACAGGGCCTGACTAATGCCTTCCTGAAAACCCAAATTAAGTAAATCGCTCCCCACATCCGAGAAGTGTACACCATCCCTCCTAAAGTAACCGGGCAACATGCCCTCCAACTCCCGGTGCCGCACTACGACACCGTCCAAACACCTAATAAAGACCGCCATGGCCCTATTCACCTTACTCCTGCATCGGGCCACTGCAGCTTGATCTCTGGCGTGCCGCCACGTGAAACGGGGCACCATTTCGGACCATACCACCACCACGCCAGGAACCAGCCCCATGAGCCGATCCATGTCCCTTTTCATCCTCCTTACCAATTCTCTTTGTGGGATAAGCCCTAAATCATTCCCGCCGCCGTGAACCACTACTACATCCGGCGCGGACCCCCTGGACACCTTTCTGAACAACACGTTACTTAAACACTGCCAAGTAAACCCCCGAAAACCAAACCATGATTTCGCCACCTGGTCCTGCGGAAAGCCCAGCTGCGTTCCATTTCTTCTAACTGCGGCTCTCTTCCGTGCCCAATATACAAACGAGTGGCCGATTAACCATACTTTCCAACCTGTAACGAAACAAATGTTAGTGCCATGATGCTGATTTTCCTCACCTCCCCAACCACAATTTCCCCATTTCACACCAGCCTGTCCGGTCTCACGTACAATCTGAAGCGTAAAGATTCCCATCTCCCTATCTGTTTGATCCTCTCGTCTCCCAAACCCAACCTCGCTGCTTCCGTTGCCTCCCCAATACGGAACGAATGAGTACCAAACTGCATGAGCTCTAAGCCCAGCCTCTGTAATCCCAGCCGGAAAACCCTGGTAAACTGAAAACGTGACAGCGCCGTACCATCCGCGTGCAAGAAAAAACAACCGATTGAATATATTAACAATAGGTGTGGAATATGTGGCGCTGAGTAATTAATGTGAACAGTATATTTTAGCTGCTGTTTACACTCTATGGGTACTCCTAAAAGCCCACCATACAAAGATAAACACCAAAAGACGAAAAAGATTTCAGATCTGATGGGTGTTACCACCCCTCAGGTCTTCTATCTTTATGAGTGCAGCGCTGTGTAATGTGTGAAAACACAGTGAATTACCTGTGATTCAAAGGCAATTATCCTTTATATTCTCCAATGTAATACATATACAAAAGAAAACAGAAATATATACAGATAAGTGTGCAGTATATCTATTACTTTAGTGAAGTGTTTAGTGGGTAGCATATATATCTCCACTCACATTTTTTAGAGCCTTTTCAAGTGAATTAGGCTCTAAACTTTCGTGCATCTGTGTCTTTAAGGGTAGACCACACGACCCCTCTCTCCAGGTTGAGTGTGTATTTTTTCTCTCCCCAGCGTATATATGAAAGACACAGAATTATCCAACTAAGTGTAGCATCCTCTATGATATTTTCTTATAAATAACAAATTGAAGTGCTCACCTTATTTAGAGCCTTTTGGTAACTGGCTCTAAGTGTATAGGCCTAGTGTCAGTTTGTGGGGTGACACTGCCCCTTCCCTGGAATCACTGGTGCTGGATACAGTGGATAGTATAAAATAAGGGAATTTATTACAATATATATAAAAACAGTATAAAAATATTTTTCTAGAAAATAAAAAATTGGATAAGAACAAATTATTGCAAGTATTGGTGGTTCAGGAAAAATAATGAGTCCACTTTAAAAGCCAAAACGCGTTTCGCCGGTAAAAACGGCTTCCTCAGTCAGCTTGTCCAATTTTTTATTTTCTAGAAAAATATTTTTATACTGTTTTTATATATATTGTAATAAATTCCCTTATTTTATACTATCCACTGTATCCAGCACCAGTGATTCCAGGGAAGGGGCAGTGTCACCCCACAAATTGACACTAGGCCTATACACTTAGAGCCAGTTACCAAAAGGCTCTAAATAAGGTGAGCACTTCAATTTGTTTTTTATAAGAAAATATCATAGAGGATGCTACACTTAGTTGGATAATTCTGTGTCTTTCATATATACGCTGGGGAGAGAAAAAATACACACTCAACCTGGAGAGAGGGGTCGTGTGGTCTACCCTTAAAGACACAGATGCACGAAAGTTTAGAGCCTAATTCACTTGAAAAGGCTCTAAAAAATGTGAGTGGAGATATATATGCTACCCACTAAACACTTCACTAAAGTAATAGATATACTGCACAATTATCTGTATATATTTCTGTTTTCTTTTGTATATGTATTACATTGGAGAATATAAAGGATAATTGCCTTTGAATCACAGGTAATTCACTGTGTTTTCACACATTACACAGCGCTGCACTCATAAAGATAGAAGACCTGAGGGGTGGTAACACCCATCAGATCTGAAATCTTTTTCGTCTTTTGGTGTTTAAGAAAAAACAACCGTTAACTGCTGGCTAAATATTCCGCGTCCCTTGCCACCGGGCATACTTCGGATCCTGGTAACTCGAGCAACACCACTGAGCAGCCTTTGCCAAGAACGTTTTGGACCTGCACAGACGTATTCGTACACTGTCAGTGCCTATTGCCACATCCTCGAGCTGCAGCCCCCCTAGCCCCGCCTTATTCACGCTTACCAGCTCGCCTATCCTAAAAGCTCAGAAAAAGGCCCAAACAAACGCCCCTGCGAACAACACCACTTTGAATGGCGAGAGGTAAATTTCGTGCAGTGCCTCCACCAACCTTCTCAAGGTTGCGAAAGACAATGGCCTCCTCGTATCTAGCGTCTTCCTCCCTCTCCTGAAACCTTTAATAGCCTGCCTGACCAGCAAATGCTTTGTGACATCTTCCCACCCATTGAACTTAAATAAGAAAGCCAAAGCAGACATGTGTCTGTCAACCATGGCAGGCGATGCCTGTCTCGCAAACAACCTGCAAAGCAACCATAGCAGCGTGTCCAGCTACCAATCCCCATGTCGCTCACCCCTTACCTGCACCACTGTCTCATCCCACGTTTTCCAGACCTTAACGTACGCGGACCATGTGGCAGGTGCCAACGATTTCCTTATGCACTCCCCAAGCAGGCGGTCCCGAGTTGCCACATTTCGGCCGGGCATGCCTGCCCGTGTCTCTCCGCACCCGGTGCCGCTTCCCGAAAACGTTCCCACTGGAAACGAGACAGTGCGTCAGCCACTACATTCTTAAACCCTGGGATGTGCCTAGCTTTGAATACCACGTTAAAGGACATACAGAGAAGTACTAACTGCCGCAACAGGCTCGCCACCGGTGGTGAGGTTGTGGACAGGCTATTGATCGCTTGCACCACTGCCATGTTGTCGGAGTAAAATATGACTTTCTTATTGGCTAGCTCCGAACCCCATAACGCCACCGCCACTACAACGGGGAAGAATTCAAAAAATGCTAGGTTCCTGATCAGCGGGCTCGCCTTCCACGACTCGGGCCACCTCTTAGCGCACCATTTTCCCGCCATGAAGGCGCCAAAGCCAATACAGCCCCACGCATCCGTAAAAAGCCCCATAGCATCCGACGAGGATGCCGGCTCCCGGAAAAATACTCTTCCATTAAAGTCGCGTAAAAACCTATCCCACACCCCCAGGTCTTCCTTCATGTCTGCCGACACTTTAATATAATGTGACGGGGCCCGCACCCCGCTCGTCGCTTGGGCTAACCGTTTACAGAAAACCCTCCCCATGGGGATGACTCTCCATCCGATTGTAGCCCCTTCAAGGTTACCTTCAAGCTCCCTTGACCGTGTGCACTAGGAGCCGCAAACTCTGCAGTTTGTCATTGGGCAGCCTGCATTCCCCCTGTACCGAATCAACCTCCAGCCCCAAAAAGCTAATCCACGAAAAACCCACCCTCAAAATAACATCCCAGCAAGTGATGACAGTCTGGATGTATGGGAAGCAGCCTAAAAGCTGCCTCCACATCAACCTTTGCAATCAGTGCCCCGTGCCCCGCCCTCCGAACCAACTCGACTGCCTTGTCGAATGATGTATAGAAGACTGAGCACAGGTCCGCGTCGATGTCATCATTCACTGAAGCCCCTCTCGGGTCTGACAAGTGATGAATCAAACTCGTGCCTGAATCTGCATGCAGCTCCCCACTTGCATTGTCCCTCGTTATACGCCCAGCAAAAACCTTTCTTGTGCCCAGCCGAAACTGTGCCCCCGGAGGCCGCACCGGCTGACCCTGGAAAGGGCATGTTTTTCTGCGCCATCATTATCCGCATCCATAGCGGCAGGTCCATTTGGTCCCAGCGCATGGATGGATTCGCCACCAGTCGCTGACGAAACTGTTCGTCATACCTCCACCAGGCTAGTCCCCCGTATGTCTGGTACGCATCCCCTATACTGTCGAGGTAGCAGAAAAGCTGAGAACAGTAGTCTGGACGCTTCTCCCCAATAACGCTCGCCAGTATGCAAAACGCCCTAAGCCAGTTCCCGAAGGACTTTGGTATCTTACGATACCTCCGCCTCTTCTCTTCCTCCTCTTTCTGAGCATCTTTCTTATCCTCTTCCTTCAAATCCAGAAATTCCTCCAAAGGAAGAAGTGAAAATATTTCCACGAATTCCCCTTTCCAGAGTTTCTCTTTTACCTCAACTTTCAAGTGACAACCCAAGGGGCCCGCGAAAGACACGTGCACATTTTGTCGCGCTGCCTCTGAGATGTCCCCGTGCCCCATGGTTTTCTCCCCTACCCTCTCCGGCATCTCCACAGATGTAGCAGCGCTTCCCGACTCCCCGCCACTAGTTCTCCGTGCGAGCGGCTCCCCCTGACGCCCATACCCTACCGAACTGAAGTGGATCCCCCTCCCCTGACCAAGATTCCAAAAACGATTTCAAACAGCCTATGAAGGTTCCTGAGTGTAGTGTAGTTGAGGACTCACCGCTGTTGCCCCCGGTCGCTTCAGGTCGCAGGGTTGCTGTCCTTCCGTCCGCCATGCTAGGCCCCAGAGCATCCAGTCTCAGCCGACTTCTGTCGGCCTGATCCCGCCGCGGGACTGCCGGTGTATTACTCCAAGACCTGTAAGGAGAAGATAACCTGGGCAGTCTGCCGGATAAGCCCCCTGCCCGCCCTTCCTCCCTACGCTCCTCACTTTCTCCCCGAGCTCCTCTCCTCTCTGCCGTCCGACTACCCCTGCTGTCTGCTCTGCTCCGTCGCTCCTGGCAACTCCGTTTAGAGGAACCTGATGCGCTGCGCCGACTATCCCTCCTACTTTCTTTGGACCTGGACCTCCTCCTCTCCTCTCTGCAACTGGACCTAGACTCGCTGCGCCTGTAGTGTGAACGGCTCCCCAGTCTCCCTGCCATGCTCCTGTCACTGCTGCGCCTGGCACTAGCCCTGTGCTGCTCTCCCCTCCGTTCTCTCCATGGACCGACACCGTTGGCTTGCTGACCCTGGGAGCTGCCAGATGGGCCCTCCCGCGCTTCACTGAAACCCCCGGCTCGTGGTGGCCCCTGTAACACCCCGCTGACCTCTATGCCTGGCTGTCCAGTAGCCGCCCTGCTTGGCCCTGCACTGACCTCTGCTGCCTGGGCACTCAAGCATTCCATGCCTCCTGTCGCTCCTTGTCGGCCCTGGCTGACCCTGCTGCGCTCCTCCACCCTCATTCCATTGCTGCCCTCGTCCCTGGCCCCACTCTTGGCCGCCCCTTGTGTCCTCCCACTAACCCGATCACCCCCAGCCATCTGGGGGACTGCCTGTGCCGAGGAGCCAGCAGCACTATACCCCCTCTGACTGAGGGTGGCCCCCCTGCTGTTCGACTCACCCGGACCGGCGGTGCTGCGCCTCCCTGCCACGTGGCCGCCCTCTTACCTGGCCGCCTTCCCGGCCGTGCCACAAGCCGCCGTTGCTCCTGCCTTCCTGCCGGCCGCCCCTGTGCGGGGCGCTTTCCTCATTCGCGGCCCCTGTTTTGCGGCCGTCCTCGCCTGACTGGCCGCCTTGCTTGACGGCGCCGGCCGCACTCCGGATACATCCGCCATTCTGCCTCCCGAACCAGCCGTCTCCCTCTCTCCCGCTGAAGGGCTCCTCCTCCGCCGGGCAGCAGGCGCGACACCCGGGCTCAGCAGCTGGGGTGGCCTTGTCCTCCGCGCCGGCCTCCAGTCTGGTGCCTCTTGGGGGGTGACAGCTGCACCCAGCTGTCCATGAAGCCACGCCAGGCCCCTGTCTCTCACCGCCGCCCGAACTCCATCCAATATTTCTTCTAGCGACACCATGACCTGCAGAAAAGACAAAAGAGAAGAACTCCACAGACCTGTCACAATTAACAGGTGAGTGAAGCTCAGATTAAAATGGCCACTCTCTGAGATGGCCGCTATTTAACTGTCCTTAGACAACCCCCACGCTGTATTATCCTAAACCCACCCCTTTTCCCTGCCCACTCTCTGGCCCTGTCAAGGCCCACTCCTCCACTGCGCTGTTCTGTGGGCTCCAGGATCTGGTGGTTGAAGTTTATTAACTAACAAAAAAAATAGAATATCTGTCATTTTACTTTGTGTTCAATACATAAAGAACCAAACAATCCCCTTCTGATGCTATATGCTTAATATACTATATAGGCTTAATTAAGAATATAATACCCAGATACCATTGCACTTTCCTTGTGTCACGTGATACAAGCTAAAATAACTTTGACCTGACAAAAATGTTACATGACTGGAGAAAAGATAACATGCTTCAAGAATTAGCTGGTTTGGGGTATCCAGAGATTGTGTGGACAACATTATTAACTGCATCTTTTCTTGTAAAATTAAAAAAAAAATTATGGAGAAGTGGAACTGCACATTAAATAGACATTTACATATAAAGTGTATACTGATTTGCTTTCGGACAGGATTTTTTAATTATTATGCCATCTTGTCCATGAAACCTTAGGTTGTCTAATGAGTCCATAGATGCTCTGATCGCCTGCATTAAAATGTGCTTTAGTGTTTCTATTTGAAAGAAAGACCAGTGTTTATATAAGAATGGAATCTGAGGGGCCAGGGGTAGTCAGTTGTCCCAGGGTGAGTTAATAAGAGTGAATCATTAAGCCAGGCCCTCACTTGTAGATGATCTGCAAACAACTCTGTTATTCTTAATATCAACACACAGAAGGAAAGATGGCAAAAATGCAATATTTAGTGCACAGCATTTATGTTTGTATTTTTAACCCTGATCCAGGGCCAGTGCAAGCATTTTCGACTACACAGGCGAATGCATTTTGCCTTGCTGCCCCCAAAAAATGTGTTTTTATCTGTGTGTCTCTCAACCCCTCCTTTTGAATGTCTTACCCCCTTTAGCCACTTTCATGTTTCTTATCAACCCAGCGACTTTTGTGTAACTCTTTCTCTTCCCCCACAACTCCTATGTGTCTCTCTTACACTGACCCCCAATTGTTGTAGTGCAGCCTTCAAGAACATGGTATGGGATCTTCTTTACCCTCTATCAGGACTGACAGAATAAATAAAATCCTTTAGCGCAGTCTTCAAGGCCACGCTACATGAAGTAGTTGCCTGAAGTAGCGTGCCGGCCACCCAGACATTGCCCCAGTGTAAAGGTGTGCCTTAAGGCGACTGCATCTACCGCCTTATGGTAGCATCGGCCCTGCTCTGATCTCTGATATCGAGATAATAGCCAGTCAAACAAGCAAACAAGTATACCAACTAAAAAACACCCAGAATTCTATAGTGATGTAAAGGGTCCAATGAGGAACATTTTAAACCACCTTCTCACTGTCATAAGGCATAAAAAGAGCATTAATATAGTAAGAATATTCTGTAACCTGATAGTAGTTAGTGTTTTCACAGGCATCCATATTTTTTTTTTTTATGTATACACCTAATAACCTGTAGAAATATATAAATTCAGTATTTATATTACTTGTTCACCCACCACTCAAATAAAACCAAAGTTCCCCTATAGTGGGTCCAGGAAGCAACCTGCAGTAGTGACCATATAGGAGTGGGAGTAAAACAGAGATGCTGCACCCAACAAATATATAATAGCACCCTCACAACACTACTATACAGTGTATTTGGCAACCAGTCAATAACATCTATGGATTTCATGTAAATATTTTAATTATCTGCCACCTAGCTATCAGTCCTACAACTTAAATGTAAAACACTAAAATGCTACCACTATAGTCCTCTCTTAGGTTCACTTTCTACTTTAGAATGCTATAGACAGAATGCTTATCTTAACATAACAATGCCTATGAACAGCCAGTAATCCACATTGCCTATTACTCTCAAACCCTTAATTTCCCTACCAATTCTTTGGTACTTCATTATAAATATCTCCCATGTTGTGGTTAATGGATAACACATCTAACATTTTACACAATTAAGCTGTGAATTATGTACTTAATGTGTGTGTAAACAGTGCCTTGGTTTACTTCGAAATCCTCCCTTCTCCTCTCTATGTAATTGTTCAGGATCACCTGGGATCGGTTCTCGTGTGTACAAAAGACAAACACCCACAAACACAAAGTGGGAAATGACAAACAAAACATCAACAACATGAAAAGCTCGGAATGCATGTGCTGATATTTTCAGAGGGTTACCATATAATATAGGTTTTATAGCTTTCACACAATTTGCTTTGGCAATCTGTATTTACCTTGATTATCTCTATTGTCCTCATGCAAAGCAGTTTGCCAATCTTATCATGTTCTTTAGAAGCTAAGACAATGTGTATTTACAGAGCAAAGACAAAATCATTCCATCCCTGGAATATTATGAGACCAGAGATGCTCTGCACTCTCTTTCCATTACACATTTACAGATATCGAATATTATTTGTATAGTGCTAACCAATTCCACAATACAGCACAATGGATAGTAAATCATATCTGAGGTACTGGTGGACCTTAGGTGGACACCTTCTCAAATTGCAGATTGTCTTGTAAGTGGTTAAATATGTTATTAGAGAGACCCAAATAGGAGATATCTGTTAAAACTTTTCAACACTTATACAGTTTTATCTTATAGCCTAGCCTTCTTTCATTCCTCCACATAGAATCCCTTTTACTTTTAGGGAAGCCATCATGGGGACATGGGTGTTAACTCTGCCAGGGGCAAACGGGGGGCCCGGTCTGTGGTCCTAAGCAGTGTGGTCCTAGCCAAGTGGTGGTTGTGGGAGATCATATGAACACAAAGAGAGGAAATGTGATCACTACACTCAGCTATACTACAAGAGCCATTGTGTGATTGATCAGGGGGTAAAAAGGCAAAACCAAACACAGGGGAATGGAACAATTAAACACACAAGTGTGGGTGGGGTTTGAAAGAGACATATATGCAAGAGGGAAGGATTAGAAAAACGCATACAAGTAAAGGGTGCAAGGAACAAGTAGTTGTTTTTTTTGCTTGACTGCTAACTACTGCACCATTTATTTTATACACAACATCAAACAATCTCACTCACCTCTAAATAAATGACACGAGGCAACTAAGTACCTGTGGACAAAACCGGGGGCACAGCTTTATTAATATATATTTCATAACCAGCACCTAATCTCAAACATCCTGTCAGCTGTAGGGGAAAGTACCAGCACACATTTTATCATATATTCCAGGAGTCCATGACAGTCTGTCTACTGCCATAAGCCGAGTTGCACTGGCTAAGGAACTGGCAAGCTGTGACAAAATAAACAAAAAAAAAAATTAGATAGAAACCCTCAACATATTACCAAAAATAACTCCAATACGTCCATTATGTCGGAGCCCTCATGCTTTACTGATTTTACTTTTGTGGTCGGGTGGGAATGAAAGGCAAGTGTGCTAAACTGTTCAATATCAATTAAGAAAACTCTTCCTCTTTTTCATCTGTATTCCCTTAGAGACTACAAAAATTTAACCTGTACTCCAGTACAACCCACCAATCGTTGCAGCAGTTATGCTCGCCATTCTCAAGTGTCCAGGGGGAATTCCTGGTCATATCTATGGATTTGTGAGAGCTTTTATAGATATCTATTGAAACACATACTTGTACATGGAAAATAGCCAATTCATACCAAACCAAGTGAAGAGGATTCAGTTTCTAGAGGAGTGAATTGCTGCCAGCCCAAGCACTGATCAACTCAGCTACCATAAATCATACCTCCCAAGTGTCACTATTTTGTGCTCAAATCCCTCTGTCCCTTTATTTTTATCCTAATGTCCCTCTTTTCCATGGGCTCTATCTTGTTATTAGTGTCTGAGTTTCCTGAGTTCCACAGCAAACCCCTAGAACTAAAGTGTGCCTCTTTGTCCATTTGAAATGTTGGGAAGTATGATAAATTAGCTGCATTATGACTGATTGGGGGGAGAAAGAGACCACAAGTAGGGTAGGGAGGGAGATATAGACAAAAATGTAGGTGTGGGTAAAAAAAAGACCAAACTGGGTGGTGGAAAGAAACACGCAAGCAGGAGTTGCAAGGGAAAAACAAACACACACATGGGTGGAAGGAAGGCGTTAGGTAGATTTAGGTAGTGTCATGGAAAATGAAGTCCACAAACTATTGCAGTGCCAAAGCTAACCATTGTTACGAGTCTACATTTTTCACAATGCTCAGCCAGCAACAAGCTGAACATGACTACTGACCACATATCCAATCTTATCCAAAACCACCTCTAACCCACAATAACAATAACTTTTTTTTACCATTGTGGAAAGGACAGTGGCCTCAGCTTTATTAAACATTTATTAACCAGCAATACCTATCAGCTGGGAGAATCTGAGACCAAATTAACTTTAAATCCAGGAACAACGCATAATACCTACCAGATCATGTCTCATCAAGTGAATCAATTGATCGTCCTCCTCCGACCAATGTCATTCCCTCCAGCATGAATTAATAGAACCACAGAACCAAAGACATGATGGCTAAGCACTACACATTCTGGGTAAATATGAGGCCAAATAAGCTCTTTAATCCCTCACCAACGAATCTTAACCTGATCCAGAGAAAACCCCAAATTCTTCCCCAACAACTGTTCCTCAGCCCAACAAGAAGTCAAGTAAATTAATGAGTGGCCTATAATCCACACATACATCAGTGAAGAACATACAATAGAAAATTACAACATGTGAGGATGCATATACAAGCAAAATCTAGACAAGTCCGAACAACCCAACCTACATACAGCTGATTCAGAAAACCCCAACTAGCTTGCCTGCATTGCTGCCCCAATCCTAAATGAATGAGAAGAAATCCTCCAGAATTAAGCCTTGCCCTAGTAGCTGGACACTGGAGCAAAATCCCTGTGTACCAAAAATGGTAAAAAACTAAACAAAAACAAGAGGTAGAACCCTAATCTGCATGTATTGCTGTACCAAAAAAAACACATCTCCGGTGGAACAAATCTGCCCTGTTGGCCCAATACCAGACTGATCCGTTTCCAATCGACAAATCCTAATATCCACAAAATCCATGCCCCACAACACATCCAACAACAAAAGCTGTGATTCTGAGCGAGAAATGGGGGGACACAACCTCCCCAACCAATAATGTACCATAAAAGCAGATTGAGAATGCGACCTGAAACAGCAGGATTTCATAGGGCGAAGGACATGTCGAATGCAATGCCTCCAAAATACCTCCAAGCAACTCAACTGGAGTCGGGCGACGATGGTTAGTACACTGATGCTTCCTTCAACCCTGTAACTTTTGTCATTTCATGAAATACCATAATTTACCAACTCACCACTGGGCTTAGATAAATTATGGATTAATCGATAGGAGCCTGGTGCCTGCTTAGGCACCAGCCCCAATGTAGAAATCCTTAAGTTTGAAAAAGGAGGAAAATCAAACAGCTCTTCCATGTGCCTTAACCTCTCTCTGTGAGAATCCCTTCTATACCCACTGTGGAATTGAAATCTTTTTGTAAAAAAATGCGCCTTGTATGCAATTCAAAAACTGGTTGTCAAGCCGTCCCACAGACACGAGTCGTCCCTTTGACATGTATACCACTCGAGCAAGCAAAGCATCCTTTGCGCGCTTACCAGCGTCCTCTCCCTTAGAAATATCCTCTCTAATTCCCTGTTTGAAAACCAATTTACCTATTTTTAAGCATCTGACCGCAGGATGAGCCCGTCCACAATTGGAACACTCTTGTCAAAATCTACAGCTGGCAGTTACTTCTACCATCTACAGTGACTTTCATTGAAAGCCAGCAAAAACCTTTTTTGGCTTAAGTCTCCCAAACCTGAGCTCAATCATACTCACTAGAAGCCAGAGGAGGATCCACTCGACCTAGGACACAGAGTGACTGATTCATGCTTTCATCTGAATTAGTGAGGGGTGACTGTGCCATACCTGATTGCTGGGTAGCAGGCACAAACTGGCCACTGTTTCACCTCTCTCCAGCTACGCCACTCCAGGCTGTGCCAATGGGGCCTGTAACATCGGCAGACTCTGCTGTTCACATATGGGTCCAACTTCTCTATGATAAGGCACTATCCGGAGGCAGGGCTTGTGATGACCAAGAGAAGCTGTCGCTATCTTGAACTCCACCTGATCCTGAGGAAACTTTTCAGACCCAGTCGGCACACTAGAGAACAGTTCCTACAGAGAAGAAGGCCCATTTAGCTGTTGGTAAACCACCAACAAAGCCCTACAACGCCTCCCTGGACAAGATAGCCATGTGCAGGATAAATATAACTGTAAAATATAACTCTCTTTTTACTTCTCGAGACCTGGCCATCTAAGCCAAGCAGACAGAGCCAACCTGCAAAAGGACAAGGGATGGAGAACACAGAACAGGGACAGAGGTAATTCTACTAAATACTTAAGTAAGTATATTACTGCTGCTGCTGTCGACTGGCAAACCCACCCTGTAACCTCATATCATATTGCCTCTTGCAACACAGTATCTTTATCCTATGCCTAGTGGATATGCCTGTGGATATGCTCCCCATTCCTAATTTTCCAGGGGGATTACTTTACAGGAAACCTAATACACAAACAATACAATACACTGATACTTCATATGGTTTTGACTACATTTCTTCTCAGACGTATGGGTGAGCATTGTGGGAGATGTAGTGCATTCAATTACTAACCAGGGGATCATGGAGTCTAATTCCTATGATGCGTAGTAAACCTTAGTTAGTGTGGGCTCCTGCTCAAAAATAGTCTGACTGAGATGGGTGCAGCAATTTCTTGACCTGAGTGAGGATGGTCAGGACATTGGAGATGAAGGAAGAAAGATGAAGAGTCCTTGCCAGTGGTTTTGTAACGTACAACAAGGTTTTATTAAATATTCTATATTCAACAATCTCAACATAAATATATAACATATAACAAAATGAAGGTTACATCAGAACAACTTATGTCAAGATTTTTCTGTTTCTTAGTTTGTCTACATTATCCTAAAATTTGTAATTTACTTTTAATTCCCAACAAATCACAGTTTAGCAAATAAACTTATTGTTCTCTGAATAATGAAAATGCAGTCTGATTTGTAGTTACAGGGCCTTTGTATTACAGTTAGGTTACAAATAGTGAATATACAGAATGATTTACAGCCACACAGCTTGTGTGTTGAAATGAGATTTTACATTGTGACTTTTCACTTTGATTTACAGGTACACAGTCAATGTACTGGCATTTGATAAGGAATAGTACATTTAAAGTATATTGCATTTACACAACCTATCAAACAACCACTTCTAACTGGTGTCATCAAAGATGGGAGAAAGACACACAGAAATTGTTTGTGATTGCTCAGGAAATACCATGTGACGTCACATATCTGTGAATTACAGTCTAATGCAGAGCCTTATTCAGTGAAAAATCTTACAGTAGATTTTAATTGAAGTGGCAGGGAGTATTCATGAATCCCACCTGATTATTCTTAATTGTGTTTGCTAAGCAGTCTTTGCCTTTCTTTTCTGGTCCTGTAACAATGAAATAGGAGGTGAATCCCTGATTAGGATGTCACAGCTTCCCCGGGGTGTTAATTTAAGGTTACCCTATACTACAGTCCTTTTACTCTCGAATCAAAGGTTTTTGCACACAGGTAGCCGGTAAATTTGCATTGCTCCAGTTCCCTGTGAAAGGATGTTTTGAGTTCTTTTTGTCTGGAAAAATAACATCTTTTCAGAGGCTCCCCTTGGGTATCCTGTGCTGAGTAGGAACAAGAACTCCTGCATTTCCTATATAATTTTATTCAGAAGGGTTTCTAAAATGTGTTGATTTTTAGAAAACACATTGGAACCAGGATGAAGTATCTTAAAGGTGTGTAAGTAACCAAGACAACTTAATAAAGACAAAAAGGTATCCTTCCCTGTGGAGATTCTGAAAGAGTGATTGTCAGAATAGTACATTTCAATGTCACTTATAATATGGACGCTATTTTTTAAGTGGTGTTTATATAGGTGTGCATTTAATACTTTGTGTTTCAATCCATCCTCTAGGAAATATTTATAAGTGCTATAGTGTTGCATGGTGAATATATAGTTATATAGTATCAGAGTGGGAAAAAAAGATACAAAAAAATATTTCTCTTCTTACCATTTTCTTTGACAAATGCTGTGAATCAGAGAAGATGACACCTAAGTGAATTTGGACACCGCAAAGCACATAGCAAGGCTATGTATTTCTCAGCTTCTAACAGGAAGCAGTATTAAAGGGACACTCTGAGCACCATAACAACTTCATCAAAACTAAGTTGTTATTGTGCCAGTAGGCCCCTGGGTGCACTCTTACCTTAAGGGGTTAAGCCATTCTTGAATGGTTTAACCCCAAAGTGAACCTCCAGCCCCGATCCTCATGTCCTACACGCAGCATCCAGCTTCAGAATTTCAGTTTCAGGAATCGTGGAGGGCTTCCGGGCAGAGGTGTTGTGGATTGGCTCAGAGCAGTCAGGCTGAAGGCTCACTTTGAGGTTAAATCGTTCAATAATGGTGTAACACCTTCAGGTAAGAGTGCACCCGGGGACCTCCTGGCACCATAACAACTTTATTTTATATTAAGTTGTTATGGTGCTCAGAGTGTTCCTTTAAGGTCAGTGCACCAAAGGCTCAGACCTCTCTACACTACATCACAACATAGTTCATCAGTTTTAGTAACTGGAGGTGGTCTGTGATAAGAAAGTAAAAAAATTTAAAGTGGCTCTGTCACCTTTTGGGGTCTTTTTTGTAAGACCCTTGATGGTGACAGTCCTGCAGAGGCCCAAAAGGTGCAGCAGACATCTGATGCTTCTTACACCAGGAGCCCAAGGGAATGTCATAGAATATCTTACTTTCAAACATCGCAAGAGTGGAGGATCCCGCAAGGTCTAGGAATAAGGCAAACTAGATAGACCACTTGTAGCTAAAATATCAGCTCAGTCTGTTTCTAAACCATGGTGCCATGAATCACTGATAAGGCAGAATTAAAGAGATGCATCATCATCTGCTTTTTTTTGATGTTGCTATTTCCTCACTCCATGTGTGGCTGAGCAGGGGTTAATGTATGTGTGCCAGAGTCCGTGCGGTGATGAGGAGTTAATACGATTAGGTGGATGTATTTGTGGTGTACAGCTGTCCCACTTACGCAGATTTCAAGGAGATTCCCAGTCCATTGGTATGAATATTGACAACTGCCTGAACTACAATGCAGCGTAGTCCCCTGGTACCAGCAGTGCCCATATCCATATTCAAGTGCCCCAGGGATACCCTGTTTCCTGGCAGATCTGCCATTACATTAAACATGAACTATGATGTTACTTTCCCTTCCTTCAATCAGTTTAAATGAACATAGAGGGACTAGATATTATCTGGCACTGTACCAAAATGGAGGCTTTGCACTTTTACTAAAATGGGAGGCGGTGTCCATAGTAGGGAGCTTTGAGATGCTCCCTACTATGCTGCCTTCTTCATTCACATAGAAGGTGGAGTCCCAAAGTAATGTTCACAAGGCCCCCTTTACCAGGAAATTGGCCAGGATCAGAAGAAGAACTAATCATAAGGCTATGCAAATCTAGCACACAACAAATTGTATCTGCTCTCCCTCACTGAAGTTCACAGGGAGCTTTGGCTGTAGAAACATCTGTAAGTTCCCTTTAAATGAATCTTATAGCATTTGGAATACAAACTCTGTATTCCTAACGCTGTAGTGTCCTTGTCCCTAGATCTATATACGTGTCCCCCACCCTTTCGGCCTCTTGTGAAGTCATGGAGTAGGCATTGCCTCCTCCATGATGTTCCAATCCCTTGCTCCTTATAGAGGATCATTGGGAAAATGATGTGCATATGTGGTGAGCACTTTGCACACATCCAAGTTTCCACATAGTAAATCATTGTATTCAGTGCTTTCCTGTGGGCTTCTAGGTCGCGTGCCTGAAATTTACCCATCAGTGCAGCAGAAATGCCTCTAGTCGCTGTGTGTATGACAGCTGGTGTTTGCATGTAAGGCTTTTTGTGTTCAGTGTTGGTGCTGCATGCAGGGATATGTTTCTGTTTAATTTTGGCTTTTTCGGGAGTGTGTTTGTTGGTACTGCAAGTGTTGCATGCTGGGGTGCATTGGTGTGTGATGTTGGTGTTGGCATGAAGATGCATGTTTGCATATACACATGCATTGCCATACACACATACAGATTCACATTGCCACACGAAGATATACACACACATACTTTGCCAAACAGACATGCGCGCAGACATATACAGATTGCTAACATACACAGATGCATGTTGACATACATGGATTGCCGCACATGAATACATACAATAGCACACACACACACAGGGGCATATATACACGCACACACATATGCACACATTAACACACATAGGCACACTTACACGTGTATACACACTGACACACGTATCCACACATATACACATATCCGCAAACACTAACCCATAAGCACAAAACACACATGTATACAACATACAGTTGACTCACCCTTGCTCAGAGTCCAACTCTCCTTCTGCTGTGTGCACTCTCACTCCCGGGCCCCTGTCAGCTTCCCTGCAACCCTGCTTCTGTTTACGTGCAGGAACATCCAGTGATGATGCGATTGGGAAGGGCCCTGTCTGCCAGTGGGAGTGAAGGCCCTGGTACAGTCGAATTGGAAGCACCTCTGGTTGTTCTGTGCCTGCATACAATGTTTCTAAAAACTGCAATGTTTTACATATAAAAGGACAGGGACACTGCATCCAGACCACATCATTGAGATTAAGTAGTATGGATGACTATAGTGTTCCTTTAACCCACACTCTGCCCACACATGGGATATACAAAACGAGAACTTACATGTTAAAGGACCACTATAGTGCCAGGAAAACATACTCGTTTTCCTGGCACTATAGTGCCCTGAGGGTGCCCCCACCCTCAGGGTCCCCCTCCCTTACCTTTTTTCCAGCGCTGGGCGGGGAGCTCTCCTCTTGCTCTCCTCCTCCTCTCCTCCCTTTCGGCTGAATGCGCACGCACAGCAAGACCTGCACGGTCATTCAGCCGGTCTCATAGGAAAGCATTTGCAATGCTTTCCTATGGACGCTGGGTCTTCTCTCTGTGATTTTCACAGTGAGAATCACGTAAGCGCCTCTAGCGGCTGTCAATGAGACAGCCACTAGAGGCTTTAGAGGCTGGATTAACCCATTTATAAACATAGCAGTTTCTCTGAAACTGCTATGTTTATTTAAAAAAGGGTTAATCCTATCTGGACCTGGCACCCAGACCACTTCATTAAGTTGAAGTGGTCTGGGTGCCTAGAGTGGTCCTTTAAACATATATGTGTAGTGTGGGGGATAATGATACAGATGTGGAGATACCTATATCTTTACCCCTATTTGTTTTTTTTTTATAAATTGTATTCACTTATATTAACTGTTGCCCTGCTGATAACTCAATGGAGCATGCGACCAGGAGTCAAGATATATGACTGTGCCTACTAAATTAGCTTTAAATGGAACAGTTAGGGTTCTGGCTTTCAGCCAATCATGGCATGAACCAAGGATTTTTAGTTGGTTAAAATAGGTGGCTTTGCAACTAACCTGGCTTTAGTGAATAGCTGGCTTTTCCCAGGATGTCTCTTTCAATCAGCATTGTGCAAATATGTTGTAAAAGTGAAACTCGATCTGTCTTTGATAGACCCCAGTGGAACATGTTAATTGAACACAAAGCATTGATATGTTTGTGTAACTGCAGTTTGCATAGAATAGAAATGATAATACTGTGTTTTGTTCTTCCATATACCTATTGATTTCCGGGAACCATTTCCTTTGTTCCGATGAAATGTTAGAGGGGGAGAATTTGAGATGTTCTCTTGTTCCTTTTGATGTTGCTATGGTGATTCTACTAGACAAATTTGATGCATTTGATTTAACTTTGCTACACTTTATCACAAGGTTCAATAACTGAACAGCTGATATTAAAACAATGGATGATTAGTTGCAATAACCTCAAATGGTTTCTTACAGGGCTACCTAAAAATGAAATTTGTCCAAATACAAATAAATATTATTCATCTTGGAAATCTCTGCAAAAAGCATTTGTCAAAATTGCCTTTTCTGTGAATATTTTGTATTTGTCATTTAAATGACCAGGTGACCTCCATTTGTTTTTAGATGTTTCCCATTAGATAAGGTGGTGAGGAGGAACGTAATCATGTCTGCTGAAGAAATGGACAAAATTACATCTCAAGGTTTATAAATCCACAATAAATACATCTAAATGTCTCATTATGTTTTCAATAACTACTGTGTCTGGGAACTGGCTTTGGCACATGATTGTCATCACATAAAAAAACAATCCCATAGAACAGGGTTCTCCAAACTCTTGCCCTCCAGATGTTACTGAACTACAACTCCCATGATTCTTAGAATGAAACAGATAGCCAGAGAATCATGGGAGTTATAGTTCAGCAACATCTGGAGGGCCAGAGGCTGATAAAAACCCTGCTCTAGAATGTTCAAGGTGAACTGGAGGAGGAGAAAAACAGGTCATAACTCCCTCACATGATTTTCAACCCAAGAACCTTGCATGCAATTCTCAACTATCATCATGACATGCATCCCATCTCCAAAATGAGGATATATCATGACATCAAAAGACACGTAAACAAATATTTTAAAATGGGTATACCTGTATGTTTCACACTAACAGAAAGTTATAACAATAACATAATAATTGTATGGGTGGTTGGGTTGGGAGAAACATCCCAATGTTTTGTAAAAAAAAAACAGCCCTTACCAAGTGGTTCATTAGAGACCTCATACAGGGTTATTAACCAAACCAGAAAATGGCAAATGTTAGGCCACCATAGCTGGTAAAACATTTTTTGATTACTAGCTCAGCAATTTTAGCCTAAATTTTTACAATTCTCTTTTCTACTCAATTCCTGGTTTGGTAAATAAACACATACATTAGAAAATGTTTTTTTAGGTTGTCTAGGGTTTCCACCTCTAGTCAATTAATATTTCAGCAAAAGAAAATACAGCATATGCATAATTATAGCTGAGAATATTAGTCACCGTGAAAGCATCAGCATTTTCACAGGGAACTAATCATTGCCATAATGAGTTAGTAGGTTAATAGCTTGTCTCATCCTTGTTCCGCTATCTTGGTTTCGGAGCTCTCAAGGTGTTTTGAAAAGACGTTGATGTCACAAGGTTAACTCAAATACAGAGGACAATGAGGCAGTGAAGAAACAACACGCAGACATCTATCATACCAGCCGGATTAGACTAGAAGACTTCTCCATTATCAAACAGAAACCTATCGGGTGCCAGAGAATTCCTGTGGAAGCACTGAAATGGGAAATGGTTAAACATTATTGGACGCAGTATGAGAATAAGTAATGTGGTTAATATAATTTCTCCCTCCTGGAGAGAATACCAAGTGATCTTCCCACACTCAGAGCTGCATGATATTTCACAAAAGCTACAATGTACTGCACATCGACGTAATGTGTCACATTCTGGAGTCTGTTCACTAACAGCAAGTTTTGGTAACTCAAGATCCAATTTAAATAAATGCAAGGGGAAAAACAGGTTTGGGAACGAATCATCAAATTCTAAAGTGGTTTATTTTTTTTATTTTTTTTATTCTTGACATATTGGTTCTAGAGCCAGCACATTTAGATGCTTAGTGAATAGCCTTTTATTTTAGGCCAGGGGTAGACAACCTTTGGCACTTGGGGTGTTGTGGACTACATCTTCCCTGATACTTTGCCAGCATTATTGTTATTAGAACATTATTGGAGATCTAGAAAAGACAGTGTTACACCGTGCCAAAACCTTAAAGTTCACTCAGTACATACATAGGTCACTGGGATATTCTAAGGTTATCTCAAAAAGAACCAAAATAGAGTACATAACAGTGCGGTACAGTCTAACAATGTAGGGATGTTTGTGCGAATTACTGTAGAGCAATCACTCACATTTGACAGAGCTCTCTTGTTGTATTGTGCATGAACAGTATATTCCCTCGTCCAAAAGGCAGAAGTTCTCCAAATGCAGTATTGCTTGCAGGATATATAGGAAGACAGAAACAAAGAAAGCTCCAGTGGTGAAGAAAATACCTCTCGGATCAGATAGAAGCAAAAGTATTGCACTTAGAATTACTAGAGCAGGACTTTCTCTAGTATATAAAGTCTAAGGATGTTGTAGGTACCAAGAAGCAGGATGTTTAATGGGTAAGTAAAAAAGGTAAATATATATAAAGTTAAAAAAGTTAACTTTTATTACATCAATTTAAAATTAATCATATGTAAGAAACAATAAACCAGTCCAAATTAAATATAAGGGTGACCACACTTGTTGTATTTCTCCTTTCAGAGGTTCATCAGAAGTAGGAGATGTAGTCCACGACATCTGGAGTTGCCTACCTCTGTTTTAGACAATAGTTCCCTCTTTAGAAGACACACACACAGGAATCAACTTACGTACTTGCAAACACACACACACACGGAGGCACACAGAAGTATGTACATTGAACTCTGTATCATCTTGTTACTTCAATCCCCATCGGTTGCATCAAAACATGTGCTTTCTCTATGCAAACATTACTCCCATTCTCAGAGTGCTTCAAACTGACAGGCAATGTATTCAAACCAGGCAGGCAATGCAACCCTTCTTGGTCATCTTCTGGAAAACACAATTACCAGTGCTTTTTCTTCAGAACAAATCACATTGTTTTTTTCTGCAGACTTTTCCTACAAAAATATACAACTTATTTTTGGTTAACTTCTTGTATGCAAAGCAACCCCTCTACAGTGACAGTGAGTTAAACATTTCAGATCATTAAAAGTTTAAAACAAATTTATACGTTTAAAACAAACTTACAACTTATATTTGTTATGTTTAAAAGTAGAAATTTAATAGCACATGTTTAATGGTAAAAAGCAATAAAAACAGCAATTATTTTCTCAAAGCATTTCCTTAAAGGAACACTATAGTCACCTAAATTACTTTAGCTAAATAAAGCAGTTTTAGTGTATAGATCATTCCCCTGCATTTTCACTGCTCAATTCACTGTCATTTAGGAGTTAAATCACTTTGTTTCTGTTTATGCAGCCCTAGCCACACCTCCCCTGGCTATGATTGACAGAGCCTGCATGAAAAAAAAAACTGGTTTCACTTTCAAACAGATGTAATTTACCTTAAATAATTGTATCTCAATCTCTAAATTGAACTTTAATCACATACAGGAGGCTCTTGCAGGGTCTAGCAAGCTATTAACATAGCAGGGGATAAGAAAATCTTAATTAAACAGAACTTGCAATAAAGAAAGCCTAAATAGGGCTCTCTTTACAGGAAGTGTTTATGGAAGGCTGTGCAAGTCACATGCAGGGAGGTGTGACTAGGGTTCATAAACAAAGGGATTTAACTCCTAAATGGCAGAGGATTGAGCAGTGAGGCTGCAGGGGCATGTTCTATACACCAAAACTGCTTCTTTAAGCTAAAGTTGTTCAGGTGACTATAGTGTCCCTTTAAAATGATAATAAGTTAATAGACATATCTCATAATTAACGGGAGAGTAACACAAGTATCTCTATCTAAACATCAATTAACCCGGAAATGATTCTTGCTGCTCAGCTGATGGGACATAATTCAGAAATAATTTAGAATGTCGATATATTTTTATTTTGTCATGGAAGCAGTTCATTTTACAAAAAAAGTGACGTCAATTTTACTAAGTATCTCATTTTTATGCATTTATTCAGTATTCTAGTTTATGGCAGATTACATTTTATATCGCTTACTACACTGCAGCAGGAATTTCAGTTATACATTTATACAGTATACAGTTGTCCTATTAAAATATGTCTCTTGATATATCTGTTGAACGACAATATGGCTTCAATCTACACCAACATTTGCATCTATAGAACAGTGTCTCTCAACCCAGTCCCCGGGACCCGCTCATTTAGGCAATTCACAATTCTGTTTTTATGTGGTTACTAAGAAAACATCACCCTCAATATATCACATGCCGATAAATATATTCTCCCGTTGCACGGAAGAGTAAACAATTTTCCTTATAAATTTATAGCTTGTCTCAAACCTCTTACATTTGCAATCTCAGTTGGTATGTTGTGTTGATGGTATTTTGTTTCTCCAGTATAACTAATTCTAGCTAAAGACTATTCTGGGAATTTTTAAGCTTCTTGAGGAATGCAAAATATTTTATTAATCGTACACGGAACACAGGGTGGTTGGCGAAACCTCAGAAAATAGATATTTGTTGGCAAAACGTATTGAGTGGACATCTGAGAAAGGCTATAGGCATTTATTCTCCAGATTTCTTCACCATTGGCTGAAAAGCCTTCCATCAAAGTTAAAAGATGGTAAGTATGGTCATGAGATCTGATTAATAGTATAGCACTTGGGACAATCGCAGTTTATGGTAAGACAGGGTTCCACAGAGGAGATTGAACAGATTTCCAAGAAAAAAAAAACTACAATAAACATGGCGTTTGGGATGCAATGCCCTTAGTCATAGGCTCCCGAAAAATAATAGTTTATTACTAAAGAAAAATTAAAATCCTGGATTTTTTTTATTTAAGAATTCTTATATAGCACATTTATCCAGAGAGTTTTATATAGATTAATCAATTATACAATGGTTTATAATAGCCTTTCAAACAAAATTACATTGAACTATGGCATATTTCTTTACTTATTTATTTAAAGGAACATTCTAATGACCATAAATCAGTACACCATGCTGTAGTGGTTATAGTGCCAAGAGTGCTCTGGCACCCCCCTATTGTAAGGAGTCAAATCTTTTAGAACAGTTTAACTTCTTACCTGTTGGGTGCTGTTGTCAGGCTCCTCCACTGCCAAGAGAAATTCAGAAGCTCTCTTCACTGAGCAAAGACTGGCAGTGTACAGCTTTTCTCATTGATGGAGAACAGTCAGCTGACACTCCCAACCAATGCCTTAGTCCTGCTCTGGACTTAACTCAGGAGAGCTAACAGAAGCTCCTGATAAAGGAGCTTCCAGCTCTCATTGAGCTGAAGAGAAGACAGGGAGCAGCTCCTGGTGGACCGCAGAAGTCAAACTTTTCTAAAAGGGGTTTAGCACAAGGGAGGTGTGAGCACAAGGGCAAGCTTGGCATTACTTTCACTACATAGTAGTGTTGGTGCTTGAAGCGTACCTTTAACAATATATGCATAAAGTACTGTATGCTTGCATAGTCTAGTCTTGACAGGTCTCCACTTTGTCCATAACAAAATGTGTTTCCTGCAAATATGTTATGTGGGTAGATATTTTCCAGACTTCCCACTTAGCATCTTTCTTTTATGTAGGGTGCTCGATCCCCTCACATTTCTGGAATATCTTTACATATATTTATCCTAATTAATGAGATATGTAACTCAGCAGGGAAACATCCCTGTTTTTGTGCATTTAGACGTGTCATTAATCTACTTGTATTCGAATAACATGCCCAGTTGTACAAAACGAACAGTCCTTCTAGTCACCATGGTGTGTGCTGTACATCAATCTCTATTTAGCTTTATGATAGGGGTTTTTGGTGACCATATGGTTTATCATAAAATCAGCAAAAAAATTCAAGCTGTATATAATTTGTGTGTATGGTGTGCTGGCTGTATGTGATGTGGTGTGTGTCTCTGTTTGGTGTGCATATGTATGTCTGTGTCTGGTAGCGTATGTGTTTGGTATAGTTGTTTGCACTGTGTTATTTGTAAGGGCAGCTGCTTATAGTTTTTAGAATAATAAGAACAAAGTATTTAAACAGCAAAGGTACATTCAGATTACTGTGGTTTCCAAGTATTTCCTGGGTTTCAAGTACATCCTGGGTTGTGTTTATGGCCAGGCTGTGTTTTTTAGAGTAGGAAGGAGTGACAGTGTTTGGGGGATGAATGTGACAGGGTTTATGTGGTAGGTGATGCATGGTGAGGGAGTGAGTGTGACAGGGAGTGTGGCAGGTTGAAAGGGTATGAGTTTAGAATGGTGAGGGGTGGGTGTTACAGGGTTTGTGTGGCATGGTGAGTGTGACAAGGTTGGGGAGTGAGTGTGATGAGGTTTGGGGGTGTCAGTGACTGTGGCAGGATGACTGTTGGCGCGACAAGTGTGTTTGGTGGCTAAGTGTGTTTGTGGGAAGAGTGACAATTTGTAGGGAGGCTGTGTTAAAATACAGCCACCACACACTGAATTTTTTTTAATATAACATTTCCCCCCTCCTGCATTCCTCCTGGCCATGACTGGGGTACAACATATTGATTCCTTTGTGGTCCGTGGATCCCCTGATGGTCCAGCTGACTCTCATGCAGCTGCAGGCTGGGAATCCCGGGAACTTGCGTTCTGACTACCTCACATAGCGCCCGAATAGTGAGGAACCAAAGAACACAAGGGAGTCCATATTAAAGGGCCTTGCAGGGCCTTTGATCTCCATGCCAGCTTGAGAGAGGTCTGTACTGAGGTGAGTTCTGATGTGTCGCACCTTGTTCTGATGTGGCGCCCACTTTAAGTTCCTGCCGCACCCTAGGTACACCGTTGCTGCAGACAGTGTCACTTAAACCGTAAGTCACAAAATAAAAGCACAGTACTAATAATTATAGAAATCTGATTGCAGTATAGAATCTCACAGCAATATTCATAACTGAATACATTGTAGAAACTCATTAACTAAACTCAGAGCGTTATTTACTGCAGTTTTCTGTTGAGTTTTAAAGGGCATTTCAGTTCTTCATCTCAGCTATTGTTTTACAGCACAATAGGGTCTAATTTGCAAAGTAAAATGTGATGGATGGTGGAACAGTAGGATGTTAGAAAGAAAAAGAAGGTTTTGCGATTTACCGACAGATCCAGGCAAGTTAACAAAAGCATTGTTTGACAGCAGCCTGTCAGAGGAAGGAGGTGATAATGACACTGTTCAGTGAGATGGCTGGGCAAGGTACCCATCACTGAGAATCAGGAGATTAGCTATGCAGTGAATACTGATGCATACAACACAATGGAAGATTTGGGGTCTATTTATAAAACCATAAGATGCGGTCAGTTAATAACCAACATGTAAAATGGGACCCAGCAGCCAAGCTGTGCAACACTTCCTGTTCAATGATTTATTTATTTTTTTCAACTTTATTCTTTTGGCCTTCATTTTGCAAATTTGTTTAGCAAAATTCCTGAGGATAGTTGAATCTCCCTGCTCTATGCTCTAAACAGACAATTTTATGTTTCTAACTAAACAAATGTAAGTAATAGGGTATAGGAATGTTTTAGCTGTGGTATTGAAAGAAAACTATCTCACGGTTGCCGTCCACATCAGTTTTATTAATTCTTTCAAGAGCAGGGGCTAAGAGCAGTCAGCTGACAATCAATATCTCCCAATTCATACAAACATCTTGCAAAAGGCACGTACCTTTCTTAAGCCATTTTGTATGATTGAAGAGCTACTGATTGCCTTAGAGCATCAACTGCACACTCTATGCAAATCGGTGGAGCCCCTGCCAGGCGGCAGTCTGAGACTTTTCTGAAAGTGGATGTAAACGACGACAGAGAGAATTGGTGCTACAGAGCAGATTTTGGAGTGGTTTTACCTCTAAAATTAAGAAAGTACCAGGAATCTCCTGGCACCACGACAGTTTAATTTAAATTAAGTTGTTATGATGGCGAGTGTGTTCTTCTCATATGTAGTTTATTTTGGATCTGTCACCATAGAAATCCCTCGACTGAAAGCTGAGGGATCCATGCATCTGTGCACCGGGAGGCCCAACCATTCTCGGACCAGCAAGTTGCTCCGAGTCTTCTATCTAGGTGCTGCCATCCTCATGTATCTAAGATGATGGCAACTGGACACAGAATACTCTGCCCATAGCTGGGCATGCACGATCTGAGAGGAGCAGTAACTGAGAGGAGCAGTGACGTGCAGCTACAGGACATGACGCAGTGCTATAGGGAGGTAAGTCATTGACAAAGCTGACAAAATCAGTGGAACTTGACTAAAACAAGTTATACATATAGTCAATATTTTTCCTTATATATATATAACTTTAACATTAAGCATATTTCAGAACAAAAGGAGGGTAACCAAGGGGGAGGGAGGGTTTGGAGATGCTGACATTAAAATAAAACATTTATTCCTGGCCCTATAGTGTTAAAACCACCATTTAGGTGGCTTGCCCAACCTTAAACCCCTTAAAAGGTAATAAAACATACCTAATTTCCAGCACCATACAGGTCTGCCGGCACTGGCCCCGCTCCACCCCGCATTCTTTCTGACATCATCAGAAATTATGATTTAAGCAATCTAATACTACTACAATAGTGAAATTGGCAAGGAAGTGGGACAGGGGTGGGACTAAATGCCGGCTTGGCCAATCAGCACCTCTTCATAGAGATACATTGAATCAATGCGTTTTTATGAGAAAAGTTCAGCGTCTCCACGCTGAGCTGCCCTAGTAAGCACCTCTAGTACCTCCACTGTCCACTTCTCCAGATCTGTGGAGTGGCCAGTGGAGGTGTCCCTAGGGGGGCAATGTAAACACTGCCATGTCTATGAAAAGGCAGTTTTACATAAAAATGCCTGCAAGGAATGGTTATACTCACCAGAACAAATACAATCATCTGTAGTTGTTCTGGTGACTATAGTGTCCCTTTAAGTTACACACTAGGCTGTAGATGCCACATCCCTATGTTTTTATAAACACCTTTTACTTTTTATAATAATAATAATGGTAATAATAAAATACAAGAAATAGAAAACAGAAGAATATAAATGCACACATTTATAAACTAAGTAATCAACTATTTAAAAGCTGTGATTTAAATATAGACCAATATAGATGCAGCCAATTTACTGTATGTTCCCAAATAGTACAACAAAACAGGGTGCAGAGATAACTGATATGCCTTACTGCATTTTAAATATTCCAAAACAATGTGAATTTGTTTCACCTCTTATATAGATATTGGAATACTTTATTTAATTATGTCCAGCATCCAATGAACATATGGAACAAATAGAATAATATATAATATATAATCTGCTGTAGTAGTTTTTGTACATATTTGGCAACACTGCGCCAGTCAGCCTTCAGTCCAGATACAGTTTTTTTTTTTTTGTTTTGTTTTTATTTTTGCTGTGCATATCAACATGTTCAAAATTGCAATACCATTTCAATAAATTCAATGGTTAAACATGATATGGCTAAGGTATTGGCTGCACAATATGTTGAAAAATAACATTGGGTTGGTCCTATAGGCGTGTGTCAGTGGTACTATACTACTCACGTTGCCTTTGTATCAGTCGAGCCATTATCTGTTTAACTAGGTGGCTGATGTGAGTAGGGCCTGTCCTGTGCCGGTACCAGTCTTGGTTATGTCTAAGGAACACTGCTGTTTTTATGTGTGGGTTATCCTCAGGTCAGTATGACAAGGTGGTTACAGCGGTCTGACTTCTTTCTGTGTCTCTTGACCTATCTGCTGGTCCCCTAACCTATGGGCTGACGGGGGGAGGGGGGGGAGGGGAAATGTAGGATAAGTATGGTCTTCCTCGGTTTAGCAGCACACTAAACGGGTTATGAGGTTGTACAGTGAAGGGGACGTGGGGCTCCCGGGTAAGGGAATCGTGTGTGCTCCTCTAAGCTCAGTCCAGTGTAGCCTATTAGGATTCGGGTACATATCCGGTGCTAACCATCTGTGCACCGTAGGTAAAATTGCAATGCCTCCTTCACTATAGGAAGAATGGGAGTGGTGTGGTGAGGCGTCATGTAAATCTACAAGAAGTTCTAACCAAAATTGCGTTATGGAAGATAGAAGTGCAATCGTTGATAACCCTTAAAACATTAAAGGCAACATCGGTGTGTAACCAGTAGAGTGTGGAACATCACAATAATCAGTTTAGAGTCCCGGTCAAACATAAATCAAATATTATAAGGAGAAAAGAGAATTAAAAAAAATAAAAAATTTAAACAGCAACTTAGGAGGCCGGGGTGCGTGTCAGCGATCAGGTGTCCGTGAGCTTGAAGTCCCGTTCCAACATATAACAGGTATTAACCGCCAGAGTCCCAACTTTTGCGCTGGCTAGCGTGGCCCGAAATTATAAGGAGAAAAAATTTAAACAACAACTTAAAAGGTCGGAGTACATGTCAGCAATCAAGTGTCAGTGTCCTGTCTGTTCCTGGGTTTGAAGGGGGTGATGTTACTCACGTCCCAATCAGTAGTGGTGGACAGGTTAGCTTGCGTTGCTGGTATTTCCAGAGCCCTTAGGAAAGCTGCACAGTCCGATGGGCTTGAGGCCTTGTAGTGTGTCCCGTTTTTGATCACCGTGATAGCTCTGGGATAGGACCATCGGTATGCCAGTCCTGCATCTTGAAGGGCTTTGGTGATTGGTTGCATGGATTTTCTCCATAGTAGCGTGGCTCTGCAGAGGTCCTGGAAAAAGGTGAGTGAATATGATTCAAATTGCAGTGGCGTTTTTCCCCTCAGGGCTCTGAAGATCTTTTGTTTGTCTGCATAGGACTGACAGCATAATATGATGTCTCGAGTTGAGGTGGTGGGCGCTTGGGGAGATTTGGCGATGCGGGAAAATCCTTCAAAGGAGAATTGCTTGGTTGATTGCGTCGGTAGAAGGAAGGCGATCAGGCGCCGGACAAAGTGTGGAAGTTCCTCCGGGGGAAGTGTGTCCGCAACTCCCCTTATCTTGATATTTTTACTCCTACTTCTGTCCTCTAACTGCTCCATTCTGCTCGACAGGTGTGTGTAAAAGGAGCTGAGGTGTTGGATGGTGTCCCCCAGGTTGTCCAGATCCTGGTTCAGTGAGGTTATGCCTGCCTCTGAGGTGTGGAGCCTGCTGGTCACCTGCTGTATCTCACTGCAGCAATATCTGTTGTGAAGAGTTTCTGCATGTGTAGGTTATATATGTCCCCCTTTGTGGACGGAGTGTCACTGTCCTTCAACAGCAGGGACCCTAGGTCTGGGATGGAGTCCTCCATTAGAGTGTGTTGGGCCGCAGGCCCCTGGGGCGCTGCGTCTTTTGTGCGCGGCGCCGTGGTGAGCATTTGCCCGATGTCTTGGCCTTCTCTGCCTGCCAGTTGACTTAGCCTTGGATTTTTCCGACCCATTGTGTCGTCGGAGGATGCACCGATTATGTGCTTGGCGAATAAATCAAGGGTTGCCTCGAAGCTGCCGTCTCGAGTGAGCCGTCGGCCTCCCGCGTGGTAGGCCCGAGATCCTCGGCACCGGGTATCAGAGGTCGCCGGGAACAAAAAGGGCATCAGCGTGTTCGGTGAGTCCTCCCGGGTATAGATCCGGGGTTTTTGTGCGTGTGTCGCGGGTTTCTCTTGTTAGAATTGAGGGTTTTGTCGATTAATTGTTCGGAGCCGTGCTGAGTAGCGTCTGTCTCCGTGTGCTGCTTAGCTCCGCCCCCCAGATACAGTTTTTTAACCCCTTAAGACCGGAGGGCATACTATTACGCCCTATTTTAGGCGGCTCTAAATGCCGCCAGGCATAATAGTACGCCCTCCGGTCTTTCTTTACTTACCCAGACGCCGGCGGTCCCCCCCGCAGCAGATCTTCTTCCTGGCAGCCCCCCCGGCCATGTGAGAGTGAGGTCCTTGCGAGTACCTCACAATCACATGGCCGGGATAGCTGGCTGCAGCATTGCCAGCAGGGGGCTGCCTTTTTAAAAAGTGTAAAAAATAAATAAATATATACTTAGATCACATATACATACACACACATACACTGTCTAGGTGTATTTTACTATTAATATATATATAATTATATATATATATTAATATCAAATTACACGTAGACTGATACTGATTAAATATATATATAATTACTGTTATATATATATATTTATATATAATATAAAAAAATTAAATATGTAAATACATTAAAAAATAAAATTAAAAAAATAATTAAAAATAAATAATTAAAAAATATATAGATGTGTGTTATTTCGTTATATATTCGATATATATTTATATCAAAATACATGTAGAACGAAATAATATATATATCTATATACATAAATATATACGTATATATCACTATATATATACCTATATATAAATACAAATACAAATATTTTTTAAAAATTATATATATATACATATATATTCACATACGTATATATATACATATTCTTATTCTACATATATATTCATGTAATATTTTTACATAATTAGGTATCTTAATTAATTACAATTAGCGGGACCTGCCAGACAACCCATGCCGAAAGTAAAGGGAAATTAATTTGCTAGCACTATATTTAACCCTATAACTTTCCAAGACACCATAAAACCTGTACATGGGGGGTACTGTTCTACCAGAGAGACTTCGGTGAACACAAATATTAGTGTTTCAAAACAGTAAAATGTATTACAACGATGATATCGCCAGTAAAAGTGATGGTTTTTGCATTTTTCACGCACAAAAAGCAATTACACGGACGATATTATTGCTGCGATACTTTTTACTGTTTTGAAACACAAATATTTGTGTTCAGCGAAGTCTCCCGAGTACAACAGTACCCCTCATGTACAGGTTTTATGGTGTTTTTAAAAGTTACAGCGTCAAATAAAAGGCTTGTGTTTCATTTTTTTCACATTAAAATTCACCAGATTGGTTAGGTTGCCTTTGAGACCCTATGGTAGCCCAAGAATGAAAATTACCCCTATGATGGCATACCATTTGCAAAAGAAGACAACCGAAGGTATTGCAAACGGGGTATGTCCAGTCTTTTTTAGTAGCCACTTAGTCACAAACACTGGCCAAAATTGGCGTTTTATGCATTTTTCACACACAAACAAATACTAACGCTAACTTTGGCCATTGTGTGTGACCAAATGGCTACTAAGAAAGACTGGACATACCCCATTTGCAATACCTTGGGTTGTCTACTATTGCAAATGGTATGCCATTTTGGGAGTAAATTTCATTCCTGGGCTACTATAAAGTCCCAAAGGCAACGTAACCAATCTGGCATATTTCAAATGTAACGTGCTATATTTGACCCTGTAACTTCCCAAAACGCCCTAAAACCTGTACATAGGGGGTACTGTTTTACACGTGAGACTTTGCTGAATACAAATATGTGTATTTTATTGCAGTAAAAGCAAACAGTATTATGACATTGACAGTTAAAATGTCATGTAGAACTAAAAAAATTAAAAAAAATTTTATTTTCTCCCATTTTTTTCATATTAAATTATATTTCATAGCTAAATATTTGATATTAAATGAAAGCCCTGTTTCCCCTAAATAAAATGATATATTATAAGGGTGGGTGCATTTAATATGAAAGAGGTGAATTACGGTTGGACAGACATGTAGCGCAAATGCCAGGTTTTGTTTACATTTTGTTTCATTCACAACGTGTACGTTTGGCTCCGTCCTTAAGGGGTTAAAGGCCATGTTACCTCCACTCTCCACATGGATTGTTCAGTTTAATGCACCTTTCCAGGAAGCTACCAGATGGCCAGTCTTTTGGGCAACAAAGATAATAGCAGCTCATTCGATGCGTTTTATATGAATACGAATGCTGTGTGGACATTTTTTTTTTTTTTTAAGAGTGCATAAAAACCAAATATTCAGGAAAACCAGAATAAAATTGACGTGTTTTTTTTATAACTCTGAATTGTTCTTGCTGTGCCAACTGCTTCTCCTCTTCTGCGATCATTTTATTACTTATGATTTTAGTGCAATGCAATTCTTTTCATAGAGAAGTATCGTGGCTCTACAGGACAAGACCAACAATTGTCGATCTACGCCAATCAGATGCTTCTCTAATAGAATAACAATATCTAAGACTTTCAAAAACTGAAATTGAGGTAGTGCATCTAATCGCTTTCTGACTGACAGCCACTAGAGGCATTTTGATGGACAAATGTAAACATTGCTGTATCTCATAATGTTTGCATTTGTCAGAGAGCAGGGACAGAGTCTTTGCATCAAAAACATTACATTAATATGTAGTGCTTTTGGTGCTTAGAGTGTATCTTTAATTTGTTATACACTGGTTTGCAGTGCTTTGGTAGTTTTTTGCTACTCATTAATGCTTAGGTATACAGAAAATTCTGAAAACGCTGACATTTCCAACATAAATAGAATTCTAGTGGTTCAATAAACTTAAAACCCCTTACAATGAAAACGATACATAATATGGTTGACTACATGTGATCATATTTTTAACCCATTAAGGACACAGGACGTGTGTGACATGTCATGATTCCCTTTTATTACAGAAGTTTGGTCCTTGAGGGGGTAAACTAACTTTTTATCATTACACATTTCATACATTTAATGAAAAATAATGAAAGTAATAGTATAAAATAACATTGTTAAATGATGAAGAGGTCCGTAATTCATGTCATACAGTAGCCTGTTTAACATCTGAGTTACAGCATGTCCACACCTAGGTAACTATACATGCAAATCCACCTGTTACAAAATTTGGTGAGTGAAATATCAGGGACAGCATTCGCCGAGCTTAGCTATCAAATACACATTAAAGGGACACTATAGTCACCTGAACAACTTTAGCCTAATTAAGCAGTTTTGGTGTATAGAACATGCCCCTGCAGCCTCACTGCTCAATCCTCTGCCATTTTAGGAGTTAAATCCCTTTGTTTATGAACCCTAGTTACACCTTCCTGCATGTGACTTGCACAGCCTTCCATAAACACTTCCTGTAAAGAGAGCCATATATAGGCTTTCTTTATTGCAAGTTCTGTTTAATTTAGATTTTCTTATCCCCTGCTATGTTAATAGCTTGCTAGACCCTGCAAGAGCCTCCTGTATGTGATTAAAGTTCAATTTAGAGATTGAGATACAATTATTTAACCCCTTAAGGACGGAGCCAAATGTACACTTTGTGAACAAAACAAAATGTAAACAAAACCTGGCATTTGCGCTACATGTCTGTCCAACCGTAATTCACCTCTTTCATAGTAAATGCACCCACCCTTATTATATATCATTTTATTCAGGGTAAACAGGGCTTTCATTTAATATCAAATATTTAGCTATGAAACATAATTTAATATGAAAAAAATGGGAGAAAATAAGATTTTGTTTAATTTTTTTAGTTCTACATGACATTTTAACTGTCAATGTCATAATACTGTTTGCTTTAACTGCAATAAAATAAACATTTTTGTATTCAGCAAAGTCTCACGTGTAAAACAGTACCCCCTATGTACAGGTTTTATGGCGTTTTGGGAAGTTACAGGGTCAAATATAACACGTTACATTTGAAATTGAAATTCGCCAGATTGGTTAAGTTGCCTTTGGGACTTTATAGTAGCCCAGAAATGAAATTTACAGCCACAATGGCATACCATTTGCAATAGTAGACAACCCAAGATATTGCAAATGGGGTATGTCCAATCTTTTTTAGTAGCCATTTGGTCACAAACACTGGCCAAAGCTAGCGTTAGTATTTGTTTGTGTGAAAAATGAAAAAACGCCAATTTTGGCTAGTGTTTGTGACTAAGTGGCTACTAAAAAAGACTGGACATACCCCGCTTACAATACCTTGGGTTGTCTACTATTGCAAATGGTATGCCATCATAGGGGTAATTTTCATTCTTGGGCTACCATAGGGTCTCAAAGGCACCGTAACCAATCTGGCGAATTTTAATGTGAAAAAAATGAAACGCAAGCCTTATATTTGACGCTGTAAATTTTGAAAACACCATAAAACCTGTACATGAGGGGCACTGTTGTACTCGGAAGACTTCGCTGAACACAAATATTTGTGTTTCAAAACAGCAAAAAGTATCGCAGCAATAATATCGTCCGTGTAAGTGCTGTTTGTGCATGAAAAATGCAAAAAACTGCACTTTTACTGGCGATATCATCGTTGTAATACATTTGACTGTTTTGAAACACTAATATTTGTGTTCAGCGAAGTCTCCTGAGTAGAACAGTACCCCCCATGTACAGGTTTTATGGTGTCTTGGAAAGTTATAGGGTTAAATATAGTGCTAGCAAATTAAATTCCCTTTACTTTCGGCATGGGTTGTCAGGCAGGTCCCGCTAATTGTAATTAATTAAGATACCTAATTACGTAAAAATATTACATAAATATATATGTAGAATTAATATATGTATATATATATATATATATAT
The DNA here is from genome assembly GCA_933207985.1 of Pelobates cultripes. Lineage (NCBI taxonomy): Eukaryota > Metazoa > Chordata > Amphibia > Anura > Pelobatidae > Pelobates > Pelobates cultripes. The sequence continues at coordinate 71,570,789 of OW240913.1, read as the reverse complement.
ACGTATGTGAATCTATATGTGTATATATATATAATTTTTTTAAAATATTTTTATTTATATATAGATATATATATAGTGATATATATGTATATATTTATGTATGTAGATATATATATTATTTCGTTCTACGTGTATTTTGATATAAATATATATATATTAATATCACAATACAGTTAGAACAAAATAACACACATCTATATATTTTTTAATAATTTTTTTAAATTATTTTTTTAATTTTATTTTTAACGTATTTACATATTTAATTTTTTTATATTATATATACATATATATATATAACAATAATTATATATATATATTTAATCAGTATCAGTCTACGTGTAATTTGATATTAATATATATATATAATTATATATATATTAATAGTAAAATACACCTAGACAGTGTATGTGTGTGTATGTATATGTGTATATATATATATACTTAGATAATATATATATGATCTAAGTATATATATATTTTTTTACACTTAATTAATTTATTTTATTTTTATTTTCAGCCAGCAGGGGGACCACCTGTCATTACAGGCAGCCCCCCTGCTGGCAATACAGCAGGCAGCCTACCCGGCCATGTGATTGTGAGGTCCTCGCAAGGACCTCACTCTCACATGGCCGGGGGGCACCGGAGGAGGAGGATCTGCCACGGGGGGGCTCCCTGGGAGTCCCCCCCACCGCCGGCGACCGTTTAAGTAAAGAAAGACCGTAGGGCGTACAATTACGCCCGGCGGCGTTTAGAGCCGCCTAAAATAGGGTGTAATTGTACGCCCTCCGGTCTTAAGGGGTTAAGGTAAATTACATCTGTTTGAAAGTGAAACCAGTTTGTTTTTTTCATGCAGGCTCTGTCAATCATAGCCAGGAGAGGTGTGGCTAGGGCTGCATAAACAGAAACAAAGTGATTTAACTCCTAAATGACTGAATTGAGCAGTGAAATTGCAGGGGAATGATTTATACACTAAAGCTGTTTTATTTAGCTAAAGTAATTTAGGTGACTATAGTGTTCCTTTAACATTTATACATACATAGACACCCACTAACATTAATACACATATGCACACTAACATGCATACAGAGACACACACTGTCAATCACTCAAAGAATCACACTAACACACAATATCCACCGGCTCATATCAAAACGTTAATATTCTTAGCACCACACACAATATTTCAATATCTCTCCCTGCATACCAGCTGCTGCTTGAAGAAGGAGGGAGGAAGTCAAGAGGTTCATGGCTTTTTTTCCCCTGGTCCGATTAAAAAAAAACAAAGGTTGAAAAAAAAACTGGGCTTAAACTATGGTTATATTATATGTCCCATTCCACCATACATCTGTTTTATACAGTTGCAAGAAAAAGTATGTGAAACCTTTGGAATGATATGGATTTCTGCACAAATTGGTCATAAAATGTGAGCTGATCATCATCTAAGTCACAACAATAGACAATCACAGTCTGCTTAAACTAATAACACACAAAGCATGAAATGTTGCCATGTTTTTATTGAACACACCATGTAAACATTCACAGTGCAGGTGGAAAAAGTATGTGAACCCTTGGATTTAATAACTGGTTGAACCTCCTTTGGCAGCAATAACTTCAACCAAACGTTTCCTGTAGTTGCAGATCAGACATGCACAACGGTCAGGAGTAATTCTTGACCATTCCTCTTTACAGAACTGTTTCATTTCAGCAATATTCTTGGGATGTCTGGTGTGAATCACTTTCTTGAGGTCATGCCACAGCATCTCAATCGGGTTGAGGTCAGGACTTTGACTGAGCCACTTCAGAAGGCGTATTTTCTTCTGTTTAAGCCATTCTGTTGTTGATTTACTTCTATGCTTTGGGTCATTGTCCTGTTGCAACACCCATCTTCTGTTGAGCTTCAGCTGGTAGACAGATGGCCTTAAGTTCTCCTGCAAAATGTCTTGATAAACTTGGGAATTCATTTTTCCTTCGATGATAGCAATCCGTCCAGGCCCTGACGCAGCAAAGCAGCCCCAAACCATGATGCCCCCACCACCATACTTCACAGTTGGGATGAGGTTTTGATGTTGGTGTGCTGTGCCTTTTTTTCGCCACACATAGTGTTGTGTGTTTCTTCCAAACAACTCAACTTTGGTTTCATCTGTCCACAGAATATTTTGCCAGTACTGCTGTGGAACATCCAGGTGCTCTTGTGCAAACTGTAAACGTGCAGCAATGTTTTGTTTGGACAGCAGTGGCTTCCTCTGTGGTGTCCTCCCATGAAATCCATTCTTGTTTAGTGTTTTACATATTGTAGATTCGCTAACAGGGATATTGGCATTTGCCAGTGACTTTTGTAAGTCTTTAGCTGACACTCTAGGATTCTTCTTCACCTCATTGAGCAGTCTGCGCTGTGCTCTTGCAGTCATCTTTACAGGACGGCCACTCCTAGGGAGAGTAGCAGCAGTGCTGAACTTTCTCCATTTATAGACAATTTGTCTTACCGTGGACTGATGAACAGCAAGGCTTTTGGAGATACTTTTATAACCCTTTCAAGCTTTATGCAAGTCAACAATTCTTAATCGTAGGTCTTCTGAGAGCTCTTTTGTGTGAGGCATCATTCACATCAGGCAATGCTTCTTGTGAAAAGCAAACCCAGAACTGTTGTGTGTTTTTTATAGGGCAGGGCAGCTGTAACCAACACCTCCAATCTCATCTCATTGATTGGACTCCAGTTGGCTGACATCTCACTCCAATTAGCTCTTGGAGATGTCATTAGTCTAGGGGTTCACATACTTTTTCCACCTGCACTGTGAATGTTTACATGGTGTGTTCAATAAAAACATGGCAACATTTCATTCTTTGTGTGTTATTAGTTTAAGCAGACTGTGATTGTCTATTGTTGTGACTTAGATGATGATCAGATCACACTTTATGACCAATTTGTGCAAAAATCCATATCATTCCAAAGAGTTCACATACTTTTTCTTGCAACTGTAACTCTGTCTATTGTATGTTAAATCACTATATAGTTACATAAATTGTGATTTAAAAACTGAGGATCAGTAGAAGGGGCTATTGAAAAATGTGCAATTTGAGTTGTTATTTATCTGTAATATGAAACTGTCGGCATTAAACTGTAATATTGAGAGACATATAAACTCCTACAAGTTCTGCTAAGTATTGTAGGAACTTGCGTGTATCAAGGTCTTGGCATGTTCCTATTTTGTACAGTTAAGTGAAATCAGTATGTGTCCCAGCTGTGTCTTTTCTGCGACAATGCACCAGTAACAATCTTGTCTGATTTGCTCTAAACAACTAAGCTTAAGATCAATACTTATTATTTCAGCTTTTTGTATTTGATCGAATACTAAGGATTATCATCTTCAAAACAGAATCATTGATACAGCCAGTGCAGAATAGGATGTAACGTACATCAGAAGTTACCCAAGAACAAACAGCTGTAGGGTCATTCTGTTAAAATTGTGCTGGAATAGCAGGCTGGATCACACCAGGCAAGTGACGTACGGACTACAGAGAATGAGATTATATACTTAGTTCACAGAGAGACCTGGAGCTGAAAATTAAACTGGGTCTTAATACTAAATCTTAATCTGCAATTTGAAATTGAATGCGCTGTAACTGCATCTGAAACTTGATTGTGGAGCAATATATAAAATTATAACCATTTGCATTTATAAATCTTAATAAGCAGTTACAGAGAAATTTGCAGGATGGGTACAAGGGTACAAGGAGTTTCTGTCAGGGCTAGGTCAAGGCTTGATGCTGACAGTGTTTCAGTATAAAAGTTAGGTTAAAGCTTAGTATGCAGGGACTGAGGACACAACACAAGATCAAGGGGAAAAAATATATTAAGGGGTTAATAGTTAGAGAGTGATGGAAATAACATGAATGAACAGGGGAATAATATAGCATACAAGGCAAAACTCAGGCAGGCCTTCTGGACTCAGGCAGGCCTTCAGAAGACAGAATACATAGATTGGGGGGAAATAGCAGACTTAAAGCAAAAGACCAATCTTTATTCACCAAGACAGGTAAAGGCTGGACAATATAGGAAGATAATTAAGAAAGTAGGACCTATTGGGAGAAGAGTCATATCTCTTCAGTCTACAGCAAAGTAGTGTTTCTGCAAAATACTAACTGGACTGAAAACATCAGATAAACAGAATGCTCTCATGGAACCCTGGCGGTACCAGTCAATCCTTTGGGGCACGGAAAAAAGGGAATCCATCCTATGGGTAATTGGGCACAAAAGGTACTCTGAGCTTGGAAAAGAAATGTCACTCCTATTGTGCATTGACCCTAAGGCACATTTGGACCCCTCCAGTTTTTAATTAATGCTCCAATTTAATATGTACAGTTAAAGCTATCTTTGGCAATGTAGGTTTTTACGAGTGTTATTTCCCATGTAGTTCAGCCAGGTTAAGGAAGATATTTATGTCTAAATACAAAATATGACCAGATGTTTCCACTTTTCATGAGTAATACAATCAGAATGCAGTATTCCTTACCAGAATGACCTGAAAGCTCCAGACAGGTTCTCCTCCTGTATTAAAATTAAAAGACCTGAGTGTTGGGCTCCCAAATGGAACATACAAAGAGGAATGTAGCAAAGACATGTATGTAAAAAATCAATTAAATCCATACATGGAATTACAAGGTGCAGATAGAGTGGGCACCGTACATGGGACCCCAGTCTCAGCGGAAGGACCCAAGAGGCACTTCTCTTTTTTTCCTATGGATTGATATAAATTTTTTTTTTTTTGACTTTTGGGATTATACCTCTTTCTTTGGATTCCATTTTATTTCCTGTGATCACATGGTTAAACACAAAAATTGTACTCTACGAACATGTTCCTTGAGAAATCTGAAATATTAATTTTGTGCTATTTCTTTGTGATGAAAACATTTTGTTTCCTGCCATTAGACATGTGCAATTCGTTTCGTTCCGAATGTACATTCGTACGTATTTCATGCCATTCGGATGCTTACTAATGTCCAAAGTGCCGAAGTTCCGAAGTGATGAAGTTCGGTAGTTCAGAAGTGCTGAAGCTCCGAAACGCTGAAGCTCCTAATTTCCGAAGTGCCGAAGTGATTGTCACTGAAAAGTGGCAAAACAAGAGAGAGGGAGTGAAAATTACGTGAATGATGACAGGAATCTTGACCAATAAGCTTATTCCTTTTGTGCAATGTAATGCTTGCTGTCCTATCCGGTTTCACTATTCCCTGTCCAATGAAATGAGCAATAGACATGTGCAATTAGTTTTGTTCCGAATGTACATTCGTACGAATTTCATGCCATTCGGACATTCGGACATTCGGATACTTATGAATGTCTGAAATGCAGAAGTGCCGCACTTCCGAAGTGACAACATTTCGCAGTTCGGAAATGCCGAACCGAATGCCATTGGTCCGAATTGCCAAAGCAGACAAATTTTTTTACTTACCTGAAATTCCGAACCAAACCAAATTTTTTGCCCATACACATCCCTAGCTGCCACATTGCAGATCTGTTTCCTACAACATTTTTGGATTGTGCTAAGGATTAAATGTGTTGAATTTATTTTCAATATGAAAGAATTGTTGGGATTTTGGTGAAGTTAGAATCATAAAATGAACTATTCAAGATTTTACACCCAAACAAATGGGACTAGTAAAACCTCAGTCAGGTAGGTACATCATTTTTTAATAATAGGCAAACAGGAAATGGACTGTGTCCTTGACAGCAAAACTTTATTTATTACTGTTATGTTGATCACAAATAAAACATATCAAAACATCCAACATTAATGATGAAAGCTTAAAAAATGTGAACACATGCCACAGCAGACGCATGTTTACATGGCATTATTTTATTTATATGACACACATGTAGGTGTTTATCAACTCTCCCACAATCCAGAAGTCGTGCTTGCCATGTTGTCCTGCCACAATATTGAAAAAAAAAGTTATATAGCAATTTGAAAGCAACTAAACTCTCCAATCTGCTTTAATTGCATGAAGAAAGTATATATCTGTTTAAAACTCGTATACCATCTGATATATGTAAACAACACAGATTCTTGGCACCCCGCAGACTGTTTTTCAAATCAGCATGATGGCACATGATTCATTGTACATTTTCTTTAAAATCCAAAGCGTGACAACAGAGGGTTTAATTAAAAAAAAGATTTTTTTTTTAGTAATGTTGCTTCTTCAGGAAATGCCTGAAGAACTTGCTTTGAAACATAACTATTAAAATATCACAATGTTTCCTCCTATTTAGTCATTCAAGCCAAAATCGTGAGAACCAAACCAGAGGATTGAATTAGACAGTGCCGGGTGCCCAAATACGCTTCTTTTCCCTTAGCGAGTTCACACGATTGACCCAATGATATCATATGGCATATGGCTGATCTGCTGTATTTGCTAGAAAAGGCACATTATTGAGTTATTGTCCGAGTCTTTGGAACCCTGAATGTATTTAGAATATACGTATGGCTGCGCAATAACAAAGACTCTAGAAATCCGCAGACTAAAGAGGTAGGCAACCATTGTTAAAACGCACTAGCCCAAGGAGGTAATAAGCAGCAGAACAGTTGTGCCAGAAGGCACAAAGCGCCAATGCCAACTGGATTGACAGTGTGCGGGCGGTGTTGAGGCTGATGGCCTCACGCTTGTTGTTCCTGTCATTAGTGTCATGTTGGTGATAAATGACTTTCAGATAATTCCTATTATTCAGTATATCTGAGAACTTTTTTCTTCTGAACTTTGCAGATGTCTTGTGTTTTTTTTTCCCTCTTACTCTACTACATCACCTCCAACTACAGATGGTATCTACCCACACATCCCTATTGTGCTCGAATGTCTAAAGAGAGAGGCCCCATTTTATGGAGCACTTTGGTAAAGTCTTCAATTACATTGATGCTCATTTTCAATACATATAGTAGCTTTTAACGTTCTCGATTAATGTATTGATACTCCAGAGGATTCAACATTTTTTAATAGGTTAACAAAGGACAACGTTCTTTAAGTTCATTCAATTTATCTGATAGAACACGCCACACTATATAGTTTAGGATTAAAAAAAAATTGTATAAGTGTAACCTTGTTATAGAAATAAACATTTTTAAAAAATTAAAAAAGTATCCATTTTTAAATCAAATTAAAACTTTCCAGTTACCTTTGTGTTTGGAAATAAAATGTCTCTCAAAAATAGTATTATGCAAAATGAATATGTGTTCTGCAAAAAATAAAAATACAAATAGTGTATGGTAGACATATTTGTACACATTTCTTATTATTTCTCAAGGGCATTTGATGAGTTTAATATGTGAATGTAGTCAATTGACTGTACAAACTATTCATTAACTAGAATCATCAGTGCAGATATAAAATATTCAACTGTATCTTTTGTACAGGCACAAAAACAAAAAAAAAATATAAACATATATGTTCACACAATCTTTTTTCAGAGTAAAAGGCTGTTTGGCGTAGAGAGATCCCAAACGTTTTGTGTCTGAGATGGGGCATTTAAATGTGTTTAGAGATTATTTTAGACACCAGAAATTTCCCAGAGTACAATGGCTGTTGCTGTGTCTTATGTTTAAAATGTCTGCATTGTGTACATGAGCATTACATCATGACGATATCATGAAGTTTGCGCAGTAAACTGATGTCATGCTTACACAGGCGGCCATTTTGTGCATTCACAGCAAGAAATAAAGTTGTGTCAAAATTATGGGCGCATGATAGCTGAGCATTTTAGGGTACCTTAAAAACATTCAGCTTTTTATATTGTACCTAAAAATATTAACAAGAATTGATGTTATATAGATAAACCAACAAGTATTAAAATATTTAATTGTAGGAATGGATATATATTCTTCAGTGAGAAGAACATTTGTTTCTCTCAAGAAATATATTATTTTTGCATAATAAACATATATATATTGGAAATACAATAACTTCTGTACGCATTTCATGGAATGGGGAATTTTATACTCTTTTATTTAACTTTGAACCTCTGGTAACGGATTTTACATCTAATATAAGCATTTGTTTTAACAGCACAGCTAATAGTAAGTGGAAGTAAAAATACAATTAACTTTGGAAATTAAACAAGAACTTGCCCCATTAGATGTACCCCATGGGAAGCACAAAGTACAGGTTAATCGCATTGTCTAAATCTCGTGTTCTTTATTCTCTACCTCTAATTAAGTTAATTGCTGTTTTATTGCACAAAATGCCTTCTGGGAAAAGTCACTATAGCATTTTATTAGAGTTATATATGTCAAATTGTACGCACTCTAGGGGTTCAACCACTAAACAGTAAATTGAAGATCAAATACCAACATTTAAGACAAAATAGCTGATTTGTAAAAAAAATCTCCAATTCTGGCGTAATCACGGCTTGATTTTTCTAGCACCCCGTTATTTTAATTCACCACGAATTACGGTTTGGTGAATAAACCCTAACTTTTTACAACCTTTTTAAAATACCAGTAATGACCATCAGAATAACGGTTTCAATTAGGTTTTGTAACCTCCAAAAATACACTTATAAAACAGAATTACTTTCCCCTACAGGATTTCAGACACATTAAGCAATAAAAAAAGATATATATACATTATAAAATAAAGAACGTTACATTCAGTAAAAAAATAAAAATAAATAAAAAATATAATATTCCAAATATTTTTTTCAAGTTCATTCTGAGGCCAAATCATTCTGCTGGTTTATAAATGGGTGCTTCAATGACCTTCAATCCCACATTTAATAACTAGAAGGGGGATGCACTAAAACCATCTTATTATGCTCTATACCATATATGCACTGTATTTATCAGTGATGCATAACTTCTATCAATTCACTGGGCAAAGACGTACATATTTTATTTAAGTATGCCCTTTTTGTTAATGATTATTTATAGGTGATTTTATGAGTGTTTATGAAATCCCTAAAGCAAATCACTCCAAATGAAACAAAATAAGCAAATGTTTTATTTATATGATTGTCTGCATATTAACTATAATTATGTTCTACATCACATAACTCTTTATTAACTCCTGGGTCGGGACTCAAAATTAGGACCCAATGATATATCAGTTGGTCCTTTATGGCAGGAACAGAAACATTGAATTTATCCCATCCAGGCAACTGATCTAGTCGCACTGTCTTCCTAAGTGCAGGGGAGACCTTTCTGATTTCAAATGAAAGTATTTTGCAGAATTCATTTTGTTGTATCTTATATTCCACTTTAAGGATGGATCACTGAGGTCATTTTAATATTGAAGAATGGGTCATCGAGTTATTGGCGTATTTGAATTTTTAGTCCCTATGACGAAAGAGTGAAGAATCTCAGCTCTACGCGCATAAAACCCTAGAAAAATACATTTTCTTTTACTGTAAAAAAGGCTTTCACACATTATGTTTTTTTGTGTTTGTTTTTCCATTTTGCAGTAGTTTTATCCTAAAGCAGGACATTTTTGCTTTTTTAGGAAATAGCATAGCTGTAGGGCAGAGTTTGTTGTTAACAGCTTCTTTTACATTACAGTATTTAAAAAAAAAAAACATTGAATTTTAAATTCATTAGCATCGCTATATCACATGTCGCTAGACTACGGAGTCAAGTCACCAGACTGCTTACATGTCCCGCACTACCCGCACTCAAACCAATTTATTCTTTATTTTATGTTGGGAATTTTAGATATTTCCCAGGGCTGGCATGAGATGCATTGCTTTTATATTGAAGGACGAGTCCAGATTAGAAGTGTTTCCTCTCTAATACTAGGTTCTGTGACATTTTGCCCCTCAACCCACGCATGTCACTCTACCTCAAGCGTACTACTCTGCACACAAAGACATCTGTGCAGAAAGCTCTCTCCCACTTTCAGTGATGCCTCATTGCCTTGGGGACTATTGATACAATGGCCCAACAGAAGATATTGAAGAACAGAAGCATCATTGGTCAGTTGAGTCCACCCACCACCATCCCACTGCCAGCACATGTATTGTATGTAGTGCTACAGAGGCAACAAGAATGTGCTTTAGTAATCAAAGCTTCTATCAAATGGACAAATCTGCCACAATGGCTAAATCAGTGTAACTACTAAGAAACATGTATTAAGTGTATAAATAAAGCAGCAGGAATAGGCTGCAACACTGATCTGTGTGCAAAGAAGATTTGGAAGTAAAAAAAATGTGGAATTTTATTATTAAAGTTTTGGAATGGAACAAACGGATTAGGCAGAAAGGTCTGGAAAAAACACATAATCACTTTGAAGTGAACAACGTTGAAGCACTAAACAAGAGCTACAAGTTAACACCAGTAGCTTCAATAGTTAAGGCCCAGAATGCTGTTTGTGTTTTTGAGTATTTTTTTATAATTCAAAGCTGACTTCTGTATCAGCATTATGAAGCCAAGCATCGCTGCCAAAGCTCCAAGCTTGAAGGGTGATATTTTGTGTGTGTTCTGGTGTAGCTTTGCTAATTTTCCTAATTTTGAGGATACCACAATACGGTTTCTGTTTTTGTTGATGTAATAGTTGACTTTAATCTGCTGGAAAGGTTTATATTTCTACGAATGCAGTTATGAGATTTTTGCTACTCAGCATCTAAAGGAAGCATGGAGGAGAAATGGAAATTAATTCCCCGGTACAGTAACAGATTCCGGTCTAAATGGTTAAAATATGTACAAATGAAAACTAGGAAAGTGAGCATCTCTCAGTTACGCAGTATACAAATAAAGCGCCAGCGTGATCGTATAACACCGTTACCGGTAATTGTTATCTAGGGATTTTGTACATTGTGCACACTGAGCTGGCATCTGAGAGCATCTTGAGCAGCACAAAATGATAAATCGCTAACAGAGTCACAGAAACCTTTCTTTTATTTTATTATGCATGTGTGTAAATATGTATTTATTATATAATGTTTAACAAGTTCCACAGCTTTATTAAACAACACTAACATGTTGACAGATGTGAAATATTACATACATTTTTACTAACATAAATAGATGGATACATGTGAACACAGATAGACTGAGGCAGGCCCGGACTGGCCATCAAGCATATTGGTCAAATCCCCGGTTGGCCACAATGGCCATCGGCCGAGGCCGACAGGGAAGATCACAGGATCTTCCCTGTCAGCCCATGCAGAGCCGGCACTACCCGAGCGCTGGCCCTGCAGTATGCCTTCATTAGCCAGTGGGGCAATCAAAGATCTCCCTCACTGGCCCACCGGCACAGACATGCGTCTGCCAGCTGGTGAGGGAGTGAGAGGATGACCCGGGGGAGCTCTTACCTGCAGCTCAGCCCGGTTCCTCTCTTGAGGTTGTAGCGTTGCCACAGTTACCCTGGCAACGCTCAGATCTCGCGAGGGTATCCCGCAGGCATACTAAACAGCAGGCGGGAGGAGTGAGCAGCTGCCCCACACTGGACCTCAGGGAGGTGAATGTTTGAGTACTTGACTGTCAGTGAGTGAGTTTGTATGTGTGTATCTCTCAGTGAATGTCTGCCTGTGTGTGTGTCTGTCAGTGAGTGGATGTATGTCAGTGAGTGTCTGCCTGTGTTTCGTGTCAGTTAGTGTGTGAGTGTTTGACTGTCAGTGTGTGTGTGTCTGTCAGTGAGTGAGTGTATGTATGTATGTCAGTGAGTGTCTGTGTGCATCTGTCAGTGAGTAAGTGTATATCTGTCAGTGAGTGTCTGTGTGTGTGTGTGTCTGTCTGTCAGTGAGTGAGTGAGTGTGTGTGTGTGTCTGTCTATCAGTGAGTGAGTGAGTGTGTGTGTGTGTGTGTGTGTCTGTCAGTGAGCCAGTGTATGTCTGTCAGTGAGTGTCTCTGTGTGTGTGTGTGTGTATGTATGTTAGTGAGTGTATGTATGTTAGTGAGTGTCTGTGTGTGTGTGTGTCTGTCAGTGAACGAGTGTATGTCTGTCAGTAAATGTCAGTGAGTGTGTGTGTCTGCCAGTGTGTGTCTGTCAGTGAATGTGTGTGTCTGCCTGTGTGTGTGTGTGTGTCAGTGAGTGTATGTGTGTCAGTGAGTGAGTGTCTGTCAGTGAGTGTGTGTTTCTGCCAGTGTGTGTCTGTCAGTAAGTGAGTGACATGAGGGGGCGCAAAATGGATCTTTGCCTAGGGCGGCAGAAATCCTTGCACCGGCCCTGCCCACACAGCACCCTCACACACACAGCACACACACAGCACCGTCAAACACACACAGCACCATTCCTCACACAGCACCCTCAGACACACAGCACTCTCACACACACACAGCAGCCTCACACACAGCACCATTACACACACAGCACCCTCAAACACACACATCGCCCTCACACACAGCACATACACACACACACAGCACACTCACACTAACAGCACCCTCACAAACACAGCTCCCTCACACAGCACCCTCAGACCCTCAGACACACACACAGCACACTCACACTAACAGCACCATCGCACACAGCACCCTCACACACCACAGCAGCCTCAGACACACACAGCACCATTACACACACCCCACCCTCACACACACACACACACACACACATATGATGTATAAAAAAAACCTCAGTGAGTTAACAGACAAAGAAAATTAGAAACATAGAATGTGACATCAGATAAATACAACCCTCTTACACACACAGTGCACCCCTCACACACACATGCTGCACCCTTCACACATACACACAACACACCCAACACACTGCTCCCCTCACACATTCAATACATCCAAACATATATGCATATATACTACAGCACCCCTCACATTGCACCACTCCACACATTATGCTCCAGATACACGCTGGATCCCTTACCCAACTCTGGATCATCTAAGTTACACACATTCACACTAGATCCCTATATACACCCTGAATCCTCTACATACACACACAATATCCTATACACACTCTGGCTCCTTTACACACTAGATCCCCTACACACACACTGCACCACTTACACACACTACATTCCTGACAAACAAACTCTGGATCCCCTATGCACACACTACATTCTTTGTAAGCAAACACAAACTTCATTCTCTAAACACACACTCTCTACAACCCCTACACACACTACGTCACCTTTATACACACACACATTACAGCCCGTATGCACACACTCGCTACATCCCCTATACACACTATGTATACACACATTTTCTACAGCCCCTTGCCACACATATTGCACCCAGGGGTGTATTTACTGCGAGGCTGACAAGGCATTTGCCTTGGGTGACACTTTCTTAGGGGTGGCAAAAAAAGCCGCCCTCCAATCGCCCTGGCAAATGCCTTGTCCTGGGGGGCCCAGGAGCTGTCCGTAAGCGGCGGCACTTTCCGGGCGGGCGGCGTAGGAGTACTGATCCTTCTGTTCAGCTCCCTTGTGTGCAACGCAGTGATGCCGGTGCCCAAATATGACATGACTCCGGCCCTAGCATCACTACGTGGCACGCGAGGAAGCTGAACAGGAGGACTCTCGCTGACTGCAGTGACCGGCCGCCCACCCAGCAGCCCCACTGTACCCCAGGGAAAGCAAGATTCCACCCCAGCACTCCCAAAGATAGGGAGGCTAGGGGGATTGAATTAAAAATAAATAAATGTGAGTGTGTGTCTGTTAGTGAGTGTGTGTGTGTCGGTTAATGTGTGTGTCTGTTAGGGAGTGTGTTACTATGTGTGTGTCTGTTAGTGTGTGTGTGTGTGTCTGTTAGTGAGTGTGTGTGTTACTATGTGTGTGTGTGTGTCTGTCTGTTAGTGAATGTGTTAGTGTGTGTGTGTCTGTTAGAGAGTGTGTTAGTGTGCGTGTCTGTTAGTGTGTTTTCATGTCTGTTAGTGAGTGTGCATGCGTGTCTGTTAGTAAGAGTGTATGCGTGTCTGTTAGTGAGTGTGTGTCTGTTAGTGTGTGTCTGTTAGTGACTCTGTGTGTCTGTTAGTGAGAGTGTATGTGTGTGTATGTTAGTGTGTGTGTGTCTGTTAGTGAGTGTCTTACTATGTGTGTGTCTGCTAGTGTGTGTGTGTGTCTGTTAGTGAGTGTGTTAGTATGTGTGTGTTCATGTGATAGTGAGTGTGTTAGTATGTGTGTCTGTTAGTGAGTGTATATGCATGTCTGTTAGTGAGTGTATGTCTGTTAGTGACTGTGTGTGTCTGTTAGTGACTGTATGTGTCTGTTAGTGAGTGTGTGTGTGTGTGTCTGTTAGTGATTGTGTATGTGTGTATGTGTGTCTGTCAGTGAGTGCGTATGTCTGTTAACTAGTGTATGTGTGTGTCTCAGTGAATGTGTGTGTCTGACACTGAGTGTATATGTGTCTTTCAGTGAGTGTGTATGTGTATTAAGAAGGCATGCCTGAGTTTTGTCATGCCTAGGGCAGCACAAAACCAGGATACACCACTGATTACACCACAAACACGACTGAAATTGACCTATTTACACAATACCACACCACAATCGGCTCACTCTACACACACGCAATCCCACAAGCAGGCGCCAAACACATCCACGATATGCTTTCCTGGCCCTTCTGTCCTCTGGTATCCCACTTATGGAGACACCAGAGACAAGTTAAAAACAAACACAGCCAAAGCATGTCATTAAATTTGTTTGCGCTGCCCAGAACAAATACAAGGCCTTTTTCCGATGAGCTCTTCAGTGGGGCTCTGTGCATTGAATTAACATGCTCACTTTGAGAGGGGGCTTGCTTGTTATTAGTGATGACAAAACACACCCTCTCTGGCCCTACCTTCTTCTCAGGGGGCCGCTGTGATTGAAAAATGTCTGGGCCGAATTGTTTTCCCAGTCAAGCCCTAGACTGAGGCATCTGTTCTTGTGAGCTTACAATCTAGAATGAAGTAGGGATAATAGAGATAGAACTGCATGGATAGTGAGGTCAGATTGCAAAAGAACAATAAGTAGAGAGATTAAATAGTTAACAGAAAATACAAATTTGGAAGCCAGCTGCTTTTAATTATCTGTATTTATTATCAGTATTGTGCTAAATGTCTCTTAACTGCTTGTTTTAATAAGTCAATTGGTTAATACCTAGCATACATCATATTTTCAGTGTGGTGAAGATAGTCCAACTTGCAGTGCATTGAACATGCATTTCTTCTGCCAGTATGTAAACACAAAGTTTCACAAAGTCATTTAGTCTTTGAGTATCCCCACTTTAAAGAGGAGCTGTCACTTCTCATTTTATTCACAATTGAATAAAACATAAAAATAACCCAAAACTTGCATTAACCTTTTATCATGCGATTCTCTGTTTTTCTCTTTTTAATGTCCGTTCAAGATTTAGCAAGTTACATCATAATCCAGTTCAGAGAATGCAACGGCGGGGCAAACACTGCAAATGAGGAGTAGAAATAGAACAGAGTTTATAACAATGATTGACAGGGAGCCAAGATTGTGGCACAAAGTTGTAGGAAACATAGATATGGATTTCTGCATTAAATCTTACTTTGGGCATTTTACAAATACATATATTTTTACTGTTAGGACAAGTAAACACAATATTACAAAACCTGAGAAGTGATAGCTTCCTTTAAGAAGGCCTTATTTTAGATTGTGGAATATTTCAATTATTGATCGTTTGCATTTGCCTCTCACAGTATACTCATATTCCTTTAGCTGAGTTTGCCCAAAGGTTGGACCATTTAAAGACATCAATCACCAGAACTGACATAGAATGTTGATGAATTATTTTACTTTGTCTGCAAAAGTGTGACCATATTAAATCTCTGCATCTGTCTCCGAACGTACAGGTCAGTGTGAAATTCAGCTGTGTATACGACAGGGGCAGATCCAGAGTCTCTTTCCCCACAGCCCCTCTGAAAATGAGACATCATTCTCCCCTTCCCCATCCCTTATGTGTCTATTGTTTGCTTTCCTCAGCTCCTCTGTATCTCTTGTTCACCTTTCCCAGACCCTCTGTGTGTCTCTTTCTAGCCCCAGCTCCTCTGTGTGTCTTTTTCTCTCCTCAGCCCCTCTATGTGTCTCATTCCCCACCAGCCTCTCCATGTGCCTCATTCCACCTCAGCCCCTCAATGAGTTTCATTCCCCACAAGCCCTTGCATGTGTCTCATTCCCCCCCACGTGTCTTATTCCCCCTCCCACACAGCCCCTTCATGTGTATCCCCTTTCAGCACCTCCATGTGTCTCCCCCCTCAGCACCTCCATGTGTCTTATCCCCCCAGTCCCTCAATGTGTTTCATTTCCCCCCAGTCCCTCCATGTGTATCATTCCTCCTCGTGTGTCATTCCCCCTTCCACCGAGCCCCTTTATGTGCCTCCACTCTCCCCATCTGTACTTGCTGACCTATTTGTATAATGGCTGAGCCGCAGACTGTGGTGGAGCATCTTCTGTTTCCTCTACCTGGTCTGACAGGAAGTGATCGCTGGGAGGCCTCCTTTATCCGCCACTGATTTAAGAAATGTTTAAATTCTAAGATTTTGTTTGTTTTTATGTATATACTAAATTGCTTAAAAATAAATTATTAGTTTTTTCAAGGAAAAGTTCCTAAAACAATTTTTCATGAGTGCCTGGCCAAACTTTTTCCAATAAAACACTGACCTGATATTTTGAATTTAATGATTAACTGTGGCGGACTAAACATGATATGGCCAAATAATATGACACAGTAATCAATATTTCATTTCAGATAGGTGTTTCTTTAGCTTGTTACTCATTCCCATACATAGTGTGATGCAGATACATGGTGGCAAATTATTAAATAAAGCTTTATTTTGTTTGTATTTAATTTGACAGGACAAAGTTGTCATCTAATCTACTGTCAATTCTGGTTTTTTTTTCAGTTTGTCTTTTTATTCTACTGGAGAAAAATCCTATATTTTATTAATGTAATATTCTACTTTCCTATAAACATAACAAAGGAAAATTGTCATATTTTTCCCAATCATTTCAAAGACACATTTGTTACCCACCTTCCTCTACACGGATTGCTTTCTCATGCGAATTCTATTAAATTATGTTATGTTGACGGTAATGTTTCAATGTTACAAGGGACAATGATATTTTAATGACTTCACACCTCTGGCTTTGCCTTTGGCTTCAGAAGCATCAAGTCCAATCCTCGCGGCCTTCAAATCTGTGGTTTTGGGTTGCGTAAAAGCATTGAGTACCAGCAATCCTTGACAGCTGTCATTGCTGCGGGTGACCTGTAAAGTAGACAGTCCCTTCCATGGGAGCAGTGCTGCAATCCAGATAATTTACACCATTTCACGGAGGCATCTGGCGTCTTTCTTGTATGACGGAACATATTATCCTGCAGGTATCAATTCCACATTAATGGAGGCCTACTGGGATATATTTTAGCTCTAACTCTTAATGTTTACATCCAAACAAATGGAAAAGGGAAAATGTATTTTCTTTTTAATAATTGATCCACACCCACCAATCATTACCAATAAGGAAATTATTGTCACAGTCACTTATTTGATCTGTGCCAGTTTCACAGAAGACAAAGAAGAACACTGTGGTGTTTGGAGGGTTTAATAGTGGCATCAACAGTGCAGAATTAATGTTCTAGAACAGCTGTATTCCTTCTAACAGCAATATATCAAGTCTGTTTACTGCCAAGGGCCACAAATATGTTATTCAATGAAATAAGATAATATTTATATTAGTAGAAAATCAAGATATGACTCTTAATACTAAATATTACCAAGTGCTATCACATTGTTGTGAAGCGGACTATAAATAAAAATAATAAAGAATATACCTCGGTAAAAATAAAATAATTTGAATGATTTTTAAAAATTTTTTAAATAAAATAAAATTTAAAAAAATAAAAATACAATTTTAACATGAAAGATTTATAGTTTCATTCAGCAAGCAGTAATGAATCACATTCTTACATACACATGCAGTTGCTTCAGCCAGCTCGCCCAGGATAGTGTAAGAAGCACGCCTGTTCTGCATCAAGTATACATTATAATCTACAGCATTCTGTTTTTAAAGTAGCTGTTCTGTGCTACCTTTGATATAATCTAATGCAATGCGAAATGTGAAAATAGAACTTACAAAAATGCCTGGAATTTGTCTTTATGGTGTTTCTCGGATTTCTTGATTTAAATTTTAAATTAGTTACTTAAATCTAAAACAGAGATATATCCCGGGCTCAATTTATATCTAAAGGAGTGATACTGCAATAGGCTTACTCCTTACAGGGAGTGCAGAATTATTAGGCAAATGAGTATTTTGACCACATCATCCTCTTTATGCATGTTGTCTTACTCCAAGCTGTATAGGCTCGAAAGCCTACTACCAATTAAGCATATTAGGTGATGTGCATCTCTGTAATGAGAAGGGGTGTGGTCTAATGACATCAACACCCTATATCAGGTGTGCATAATTATTAGGCAACTTCCTTTCCTTTGGCAAAATGGGTCAAAAAGAAGGACTTGACAGGCTCAGAAAAGTCAAAAATAGTGAGATATCTTGCAGAGGGATGCAGCACTCTTAAAATTGCAAAGCTTCTGAAGCGGGATCATCGAACAATCAAGCGTTTCATTCAAAATAGTCAACAGGGTCGCAAGAAGCGTGTGGAAAAACCAAGGCGCAAAATAACTGCCCATGAACTGAGAAAAGTCAAGCGCAGTAGCTGCCACGATGCCACTGCTGCCACCAGTTTGGCCATATTTCAGAGCTGCAAACATCACTGAGTGCCCAAAAGCACAAGGTGTGCAATACTCAGAGACATGGCCAAGGTAAGAAAGGCTGAAAGACGATCACCACTGAACAAGACACACAAGCTGAAACGTCAAGACTGGGCCAAGAAATATCTCAAGACTGATTTTCTAAGGTTTTATGGACTGATGAAATGAGAGTGAGTCTTGATGGGCCAGATGGATGGGCCCGTGGCTGGATTGGTAAAGGGCAGAGAGCTCCAGTCCGACTCAGACGCCAGCAAGGTGAAGGTGGAGTACTGGTTTGGGCTGGTATCATCAAAGATGAGCTTGTGGGGCCTTTTCGGGTTGAGGATGGAGTCAAGCTCAACTCCCAGTCCTACTGCCAGTTCCTGGAAGACACCTTCTTCAAGCAGTGGTACAGGAAGAAGTCTGCATCCTTCAAGAAAAACATGATTTTCATGCAGGACAATGCTCCATCACACGCGTCCAAGTACTCCACAGCGTGGCTGGCAAGAAAGGGTATAAAAGAAGAAAATCTAATGACATGGCCTCCTTGTTCACCTGATCTGAACCCCATTGAGAACCTGTGGTCCATCATCAAATGTGAGATTTACAAGGAGGGAAAACAGTACACCTCTCTGAACAGTGTCTGGGAGGCTGTGGTTGCTGCTGCACGCAATGTTGATGGTGAACAGATCAAAACACTGACAGAATCCATGGATGGCAGGCTTTTGAGTGTCCTTGCAAAGAAAGGTGGCTATATTGGTCACTGATTTGTTTTTGTTTTGTTTTTGAATGTCAGAAATGTATATTTGTGAATGTTGAGATGTTATATTGGTTTCACTGGTAATAATAAATAATTGAAATGGGTATATATTTGTTTTTTGTTAAGTTGCCTAATAATTATGCACAGTAATAGTCACCTGCACACACAGATATCCCCCTAACATAGCTATAACTAAAAACAAACTAAAACTACTTCCAAAAATATTCAGCTTTGATATTAATGAGTTTTTTGGGTTCATTGAGAACATGGTTGTTGTTCAATAATAAAATTAATCCTCAAAAATACAACTTGCCTAATAATTCTGCACTCCCTGTATAACTCTCCATTAAACAAAATGTAAAGGCATCAAGGCGTACTTACTTCCAAGATACTGAGTTCTAGAACCCTGGTTACCAGTTGGGCCAGTTGCTTGCCTTTCAATAATCACAGATCATTTTTACGTTTTCTTGAGTGGATTTTGGTTAAAGGAATATTCCAAGCACCACAGACACTACAGCTTAGTTTAGTGTAAACGTGTTGGGAAAGTGTCCCTGTAATCTTAAAGGGACACTATTGTCACCGGAACAACAGCAACTTATTGTATTTGTTCTGGTGTGTGTAGTGTGTCACTGCAGGCTTTTTGTTGTAATCACTGACTTTTCAGAGAAAAGATGGCTACTAGAAATGCTTCCCGTTGCTGTTCTGCCCAGCCTGCTTGACGATCTCAGCCAATCCAATGCTTTCCCTGAGGGAAAGCATTGTATTAGCTGAGATCGTCAATTTTGATGATGTCAGCCAAAGAGGCAGATCTGGGGCGGGGCCAGCAGCAGCAGACTGGAAATAATGTAAATTTTAACACTTTTTAAGGGGACTTAGGGGTGGCAAGCCCCTTAAATGGTTGTTTTAACACAATAAGGTCAGAAATACATGTTTTGTTCCTGATCCTATAATGTTCCTTTAACTTTTAAATCCTCAAAATGTTATCGATTTTAACCACAGCAACACAATTCCCTTCCAGCTGAAATTATATGGAGTCAGTGCCGCATGTTGCAGTGAACTAACGTGGCTACCAGTAGCTCCTCTGATTAAAGTTGCTTTATATTTGATTCCATATGAGCACAAGTGATTTTTTTTTTTTGCAATTTAAAGCCACCGTTAACATTTTATACATAGCAAAATAATCTGGTACCATTCCAATGCCGATGCTACAATCTGGACTGCATTTTCTCACTGAGGCCTGCAATGTTTGGACTGTGTACCAATCCCATCCCAAAGTTATTGCCAACTCTGCTAAATCACATGCTCAGGTTAGTGAACACTGGAATAAATGTGCGCTCAAAGTACAACTTTCTGGTTCAGTGCATGAAACACTAACTTGTGCAGAATGAACCTTTCAAACAAAGTTAGTATCACAGACAAAGGGTGGGGATTATAAAGTGTTGCTAACCGAAAATTAATGTAAAGTTTTAAAACTGGAGCTATCACCATAGAAACCAGTGGAATTATCCAGACCATCTCATTGGTTTCCATGTCAATTGCTCTACTTTTAGACCTTTTCCCATAATGCTACCCTTTTATATTATTATTATTATTATTATTATTATTGCCATTTATATAGCACCAACAGATTCCGTAGCGCTTTACAATATTATGAGAGGGGGGATTAAACTATAAATAGGACAATTACAAGACAACTTACAGGAACGATAGGTTGAAGAGGACCCTGCTCAAAAAAGCTTACAGTCTATAGGAGGTGGGGTGTAAAACACAATATTTCTCATCTTTTTTTCAAACTCCATTTATTCTTTGACACCTACGTAACGCAAAAAAAAGCAAACAATATTCATTCAACTTCAAAAATTTGTAACCATTCACAGAAATTCCTTAGTTTCTAGAATATAAATGAATTAATCGGGTCGGAAAGTCTTGCTTGACATTTTAGAGTAAGGGCCCTTACAGCTGATTGATTTGGAGATTCCAAGGGTTTACTCTTTTACTGATAAGCTATGTAAATATTGAAAGAAAAAAAAACCTCCAGAGAGGAAAATGAAGCACTTGGATTGGCTGCCACTCAAGTCATGATTTATAATGGCTTTAAAAATGTAAAGGAACCCAGGCAGGCCATTGACTAATTGGTATATTAATGATTTGATTGGGTCACTTAGTGATGCTGACCTCAAATGAAGAGGAGATTAGTGCAGGCAGAAAAAGATAAAGAAAACCATTATGCGCAAGTAAAAACACTCAATATAGTCAAATATAAGCATCCACAAATTGAACCCTCAATTCTTACTCTATCATACTTAAGAGTGCTCGGCCACTGATGGATCTCAGATCAAACGATGAAATCATTAGGAGTGCTCATGTGATAAGACTCTTCCAACTTTTAACACAATTGAGTGGTGAGTCAGGAAACCAATTTATTAAATTACATTTAAGTCCAGTGAACAAGAGATACAGGGGAGATATATTAAGGAATGACACTGATGCTGAATCTGTGTCCAATCAGATACAAACAAAAAAAGAAAGTGCATGTCCAAATTGAACCAGTACTTTCTCTAATGGTGTTCCATTTCACTCCGGAGCTGTCAATTTCCTCTAAATAGTATAGAGACAGAACCAGGCACAAGGCAGTATTGAAAAAGAGGACATTTTATTGTCACTGTTTAGGTTAACTGGATCTAGGGATCTTTAGTGAGCTTCTGTTTTGGAATGTATAAGGTAACACTCTTTCTGAACAGCAGGATAAAGGATGAAAAGTACAATACTGCAGCTTGGCAGGAAATAAAACTATCTTTGAAAGAAATATTGCACTTTTCTAGAAAAGTGATACATTGATGGACAGACTGTGGACTGTGCAGTCCCACACTACATGTTACAATAATCACCTGATAACATTTAAAGAAACACAGAAATACAAACATGTGTTCCTGACCCTATAGTGTTAAAACCACCGCCTAGCCCCCCAAGTCTCCCTAAATATAGTAAAATCTTAATTGTATTCATGTCTGCAGTTACTGCCTCTGAACTGCCTGCTGTGTGC
The DNA here is from genome assembly GCA_933207985.1 of Pelobates cultripes. NCBI lineage: Eukaryota > Metazoa > Chordata > Amphibia > Anura > Pelobatidae > Pelobates > Pelobates cultripes. The sequence goes on along the minus strand of OW240913.1, from coordinate 71,548,359 downwards.
TGACATCATCAGAAAGGATGGACTGAGCCAATCACAATCAGGGCCGTCTTTAACGCGGGGCAAACGGGGCAGCTGCCCCGGGCCCAGTTGCTCCTGGGGGCCCAGAGCAGCTGCTCTGTGGGCCCCACGATTTGCGCAGCCCCCATGGACCGGGTGGTGCGGCTCCGGCACACTGAGGAGGCTCCCCGGGTGGCCCATGCACTAAGGCCCACCCGGGGAGCATGTGTCAGCAGGGGCCCGGTCGGGAGCTGTGGCGCTTAAACAGCACGACCGGGCCCCTCTTCCGGTTCTGCAGCCGGCTGGGAGGAAGTGACATCACTTCCTCCCACCGGAGATAATGGCCGCGCGGGAGGAGGAAGGCAGGGAGGAGGGGAGTTCCAGAGGAGAACTCCCATCTGCCTCAGCCTGCCACTGGACCACGGAAACCACCCTCCAGGAAAAGGTAAGAACCTGGAGGGTGGCTAAATGTATGTCAGTAGGTCTGTCTGTGTGTCAGTATGTCTGTGTGTGTATGTCTGTGTGTGTATGTCTGTGTCAGTATGTCTGTGTGTGTGTGTCAGTATGTCTGTGTGTGTGTATGTCTGTGTGTGAATGTGTCAGTATGTCTGTGTGTGTGTGTGTCAGTATGTCTGTCTGTGTGTGTATGTGTCAGTATGTCTGTGTGTGTGTGTCAGTAAGTCTGTGTGTGTATGTAGGTATGTCTCTGTGTGTGTGTGTGTGTGTACGTGTGTGTCAGTATGTCTGCCAGGATATATTTGTGTGTCAGTGTATGTGTGTGTCAGTATGTATCTGTGAATGTTTTAATGTCTGTCTGTGTGTATGTGCCAGTACGTCTGTCTGTGTGTGTCAGTATGTCTGTGTGTGTATGTAAGTAAGTATGTCTGTGTGTGTATGTGTGTGTCAGTCAGTATGTCTGTCAGTGTATGTGTCTGTGTGTCTATGTATGTATGTCTGTGTGTCAGTATGTCTGCCAGGATATATTTGTATGTCAGTGTATGTGTGTGTCAGTATATATCTGTGAATGTTTTAATGTCTGTCTGTATCAACCATTACGTCTGTCTGTGTATATGCCAGTATGCCTGTGTGTGTGTGTCAGTGTGTATGTCAGTATGCCTGTGTGTGTGTGTCAATGTGTCTGTCAGTGTATGTGTCTGTGTGTTTTAGTATATCTGTCAGTGTATGTGTTTGTGTGTGTCAGTATATCTGTTAATGTATGTGTCTGTGTATGTATGTATGTATGTCTGTGTGTGTGTCAGTATATCTGCCAGTATATATTTGTGTGTAGTGACTGTGTGTGTCAGTATGTATCTGTGAATGTTTTAATGTCTGTCTGTGTGTGTATGTGCCAGTACGTCTGTCAGTGTGATTGCAGGTTGGACGTAATTGGGGGGTGAGGCAGTGGCAGGGACAGGGCCCATGGGGCCCAAGAAAATGCATTGCCCAGGGTCCTAATCATATTATAGACGGCCCTGATCACAATGCTTTCCCATTGGATTGGATGAGAGTGTCAAGGAGGCAGATCAGCCAACACAAGTCAAACACAGCCTTGGCCAATCAGCATCTCCTCATAGAGATGAATTGAATCAATGCATCTGTATGAGGAATGTTCAGTGTCTGCAGGCAGAGGCTAGGGACACTGAATGGCAGTGCTGCTCACTGTGCAGCACTGCCCTAGGAAGCACCTCTAGCAGTCATCTGAGGAGTGACCAGTGGAGTTATCACTAGTGTAATGTAAACACTGCATTTTCTCTAAAAAGACAGTGTTTACAGCAAAAAGCATGAAGGGAATGATTCTACTCATCAGAACAAATGCAATAAATAGTGTCCCTTTAAAACCAGGTAATATTCCTTTTCAATGGGAGGGGAATCTTAAAGAACTGCAGTGGTTGGGGTGCTTAGCGTTCCCCTTAAATCTAACCCACATTCACATTAATTTTAAGTAAAATTGGCAGAATTTGCAATGTAATTGTAAATTTAGAGTTAAAAATTTGTGGGTGCTGCCATCTTTTTCTGGCCGGTCCTCTTCATCTCCTAGTTTTTCAGCGGCAAGCGCCAACGTCACTGCTGTAATCTAATGCCTGAGGGAGAGTACAGCATTGAGGTTTATGGAGGATGCCGTGAGAGCGCAAGATCCTCCATAAATAAAGCAAATTACCTGCATGGGTCACTGGTGACGGTTGGGGGATTGACACTTCTAGACGGCAGTGTATAGAAAAGTCAAGTGTAGGAAAAATACTAAGACAAAGTAGTGGACAGTGTCGTCACCACGCACTCAGACACAACCGTCGCAACACAGTCAGACACACCAATAATATAAAGCTGATGGACAAGAGAAACATTAGGATATAAAAGAAAGACACTTCTCCTAAATAGGGGCACTTGGCACATTTTATGCAAAAGGCAGTTTTAGTTATATATTGTCTGTGTACTCTTGTTCTAGCTAAACACCGTTGATCATACTGTTTTTTCCTGTTTATGTAATCAACGCTGTCATAAAAAACACAATTGTTATTATAGCTCCGTAGTAAAATCTTAAGCTACTTTATCAAATTTTAAAAAATCAGTGGAAGCATACTGGCATATTTTACAAAAACTGTATAACTAGACACAAGTATAAAGTACAAGGAAAACAAAGCTGTTTGTATAAATGTAAAGTATAAGTACAAGTATAAACAAATCTAACAAAAAATTACATTAATAGAAGGGAAAAAAAAGCTATTTTGTTATGTATGGCTTCTGTGGATAAACAACACAAATAAAGTAAACAATATAAAACATTTCTCCAAAAATAATTATAAATAAAAATTAAGATATAAATCGGAAAGGCTCATCTACAATGTATTTATATATATGCTTATATATCTGTCTATCAAGATATGCTTTCTGAATAGGAACATTGATACCAGAAGGAGCCGTGGACAAGCGTGTTAGGAAAATCAATCACTGGAACTGTTCAGAAAGGCCTTTAATTGCTTGCTCTTATTTGCCATGAGACTTTTAGTAAAGGTATAATTATGACCATTAGAGCTGTGACATAGATCTGTCTTTCTAGACGAGAGGAGAACATATGCCACAGAATCCTAAGAAACCAACTTGCTCCCTTAAAATATGGTAACATATGCGAAACTAAGTGGAGATTTGTCACGGGAAATATTACCCTCTTTCCTAAACAACGTATAAGCCAAATAACGCCATTAGCAATCATTTTATCCTAGCTATATTCACAAAGCTTTTGCACACATTAAATTTGACTAAATTGGCAACTAATTGTCACATTCCAGATGGATTTGTACCTGCCTTGCTCATGTTATCGACGGTTTACCCATCCATTGGCTCATTACATTTGTGTTCTTCTTTGCATTGCATCATGGTCCAAGCATTTCGTCTGGAAGGATCCAATTATTTGATCTCACCTGGATCTAAAAAAACACACTAGTGCTTCATACTGTTCTTAGAGCACTGAGGTTCAGTAATGGATTCTCGCCTTAGTAGCCGCCAGGATCCTTGTATCTGATTCTAACTTTGGGATATTTAACCCTTTTTGCTCTGTTATCTGTACATGGGTTATATTGATGCTGGCTGTTACCTTTACTATAGTCTGCTTATATGCTGTTTTTATAACATATACTTCCTTGATGAATTGTAGTAGTTATGGTGCTTTGATTATATGTGCACCATGCAACATTTTTCTGTTACTCTTTATTTGAATGATGAAAAAAAGGTTCTCCCAGGATTCCATTGCATTACATCCTAATACTGATGAAATTATATATTCATAGATTGTAAATCTGTTCATGTGGACCCCGGGTAACCCGACTGGTTACCTCTGCTAATTCCTTCTCTCAGCCAGACTGGAACCATTAAACCCTCCAACATTAATTCCCCCAGTAACTAGACAAGACATAGTTCTGGAAGTAAACCGATTTTATTCAGGCTACACACAGCTTTTATGCACAGAACACTAACATGGGGTCTCCAACAGAGAGATAATTGCGTGAGAAAGCTATAATTCAGTTATCTCTCAGGTACAGAAAAACCTGTATATTAGAAATATTAGACCCCATCCCATTCCATCCCCTCTGCTTTGCAAACAGTATTTTATCTTATATTCACCCCCTTTTTACCAACTCTCGCCTACAGTATTTCTCTTGCTTGACCCCATTCTTAGAATGCCCTTTCTTGTACCATATGATATCCTCAAGTACCTTAGGAAATCCCTAAAGATCTACTGTTTGGAATCATAATATCTAACTAGTTAACTTCCCTCCATACCTGCTTCACATTCCAGCTCTCTTCACTAACCCCCATTCTCATCTGCAAACTGTTTGCCATATAATGTCTATAGATTGTAGAGCAGTAGCAATCAATCATTCCTTTTACCTTTATCTTTAGTGTAATTATTTATTTAGATTGGATGCTTGTGTGAGCAATGCACATAAACATCTTTGTATATCTTAAACCTGTCTTAATTACACATATTCTCTAATCACCCACTGTACTGCACTACCGTATATGTAGATATTTTTTTTTATATAATAATAATAATATTGATGACAATTAACTGGATTGAAATGTGAAAAAAAAATCATGTTGCAATTCATTGTACAATCATGAATGAGAGTTAACTAAACAAAAAACTTTTGACTTTCTAACACATTTACAATATTTAGTTTGGATATTTTGTCCAGCTTCTGGTAGTATGATCAAAATTTCTCACTGCCATCCTATAAGAAACGTGTGTATTCCATTATCTGATAAAATTTGAATTGTCAAACAGTCTGCAAGCATAAGCTCTGAAACTGTGTTTGCAACTCATCCAGCCATAGTCCAGCTGCCCAGTGTGTCTGGGCCTAGCACACAAAGTTAGCAAAACTAATATTGCCGACCAAGAAGTGAGTATTCGTCTGGCTGATTAACAGCCTACACACATGTAAAAAATATTTTTATCTCCAGAATTAAGTATTTTTTGAAAGAAAGGAGGCAGGGACTTTTTCTTTGCACACTATAACAATTTCAGTTAGATAACGTGATTACGATACTTACAATGACCCTTTAATCAACTAGATTGTCAATATGTATTAGATTGATAGATTGTGGTGACTGGACTATATATATACCTGGGTGGTATATTATTTTTGTGTATTCCTCAGTCTCGGGTCCTCTACCAGAAGCCTGGGAGTCTGAGGGTTCTGCACAGTATTCCTAGAATGTTTCTGGATAGAGACCCCAGATGGCCCCACCTGGAATATGCTGAAGCCACTCCTTCAACCTGGGGGTCACATCCCAGAGTGCTCCTATGACAACTGAGACTACTACTGCAGGTGTGCCATCACTTTCTACATTCTTTTTAGCTCCTCTTTCAGATCTTGGTATATGTCCACCTTCTCATGTTCCTTATTCCTGATGTTATAGTCACTGGATATTGCCACCTAGACATGTGCAATTCGTTTCGGTCTGAATGCGAATTCAGACGAATTTTGGGAAATTCAGGCATTTGGGTACTTCCGAATGTCCAAATAGATGAATTGCCGAATTGCCGAATTGCCGAATGGTTGAAGTCCCGAAGTTCCGAAGTTGCCGAAGGTCCGAAGTGTCGAAGTGCCGAAGCACAGTATTGCCTAAGAACTAATATACTTACCCAGTGGAAGAATGAAGAATGTTACACTGTATACAATTTTAAATAAAAAGTATACAAACATAGCCAGGATTCAGCTGTAAGCATTTGCAACACTTACAACAATCAAGTAACATACATTCATGTAAGTACTTAGCCAGTCAGTGTAATGACAGGAATGAATAAGTAGATAACGCCCACGATATTAGGGAGCTATCTACTAAGAGGCTGAAAGACCTAAATTGGTCTTTCAGCCAAATTTACTAATACTAAGTAAAGATTACTTAGTATTAGTAAATTATGCCCCTACTCACTATACCGTGAGTAGGGGCATGTCTATTAAACAGTGAGCAGCCTCACGTTGTGTAAAATGACACAGAGCACTCTGATTGGTGGATTTCAAGCCAACGAATCAGAGTGCTGTGACAGATAAATGTAGACACTTACCTGTCAGTCTCTTCATTTACCTGTCAGAGCACTCTGATTGGATGGCTTAAACTCACCAATCAGAGTGCTCTGAGCCTAATTGCAGGGCGGGGCAAGGCTTTATAAACCTTCCCCTGCCGCTCAGGGGTGGGGGCCTGGGGCAAGGACATTAGGTCCCCCCCTTATTCCAATTTAGGGCCCCCACCCGCCGCTCAGGGGTGGGGGCCAGGGGGAGGACATTAGGTCCCCCCCTTATTAGTATTTAGGGCCCCCACCCACTGCTCAGGAGTGGGGGCCAGGGGGGAGAACATTAGGTCCTTCCCCTTATTCCAATTTAGGGCCCCCATCCGCCGCTCAGGGGTGGGGGCCAGAGGGGAGGACATTAGGTCCCCCCTTATTCCAATTTAGGCCCCCACCCGCCACCACAGGCTGCTCACTGTTTAATAGACATGCCCCTACTCACGGTATAGCGAGTAGATGGCATAATTTACTAATACTAAGTAATCTTTACTTAGTATTAGTAAATTTGGCTGAATGACCAATTTAGGTCTTTCAGCCTTTTGGTAGATAACTCCCTAATACCGTCGGAATTAGGGAGTTATCTACTAAGCGACTGCAAGAGAAGTCCCGAAGTGCCGAAGTCCCGAAATGCCAAAGTTCCGAAGTGTCGAAGTGCCGAAGTTGCCGAATTTCCGAAGTGTCGAAGTGCCAAAGTTCTGAAGTGTTTAAGTGCAGAAGTTCCGAAGTTGCCGAAGTTCCGAAGTGTCGAAGTGCTGAATTGCTGAAGTCCCGAATTTCGGAATGGCGAACCGAACTATTTAACCATGCACATGCCTATTGCCACCACCACACCACTGCAGTCTTTCATTCCTTGTCTGCCACCACAATGTCAGATTGGTTGGCCACTATGTACTTGTCTGTCTGGATTTGAAAGTCCCACAGGACTACCCTTTGTGCTATCTCCCATATAGACTTAGGCAGGTCCAGCTCATATTCTGTGCAGATAGTTGGGTAGACAATTCCAGCAATTTGGTTGTGCCTCTCAATGTATGTTGCCCCTGCTAACATTTTGCACCTTGCTACTATGTGCTGGATTGTCTTGGAGGCCCCTTTGCACAGTCTGCACCTTGGATTCTGTCTAGTGTCCCTGCTTCTAATGGAGGACCACTAATGTTGTGGCATAGATGAGCTTTTGCGATCTCTGTGATGGTGTTGGTTGAGATTCTAGACAGTGCCTCGTTCACCGCACGTACTATTCTGTCTGGTGGCAGTTTACCAGCGATCTCTGGAAAAGGAAGTAATTTTCAAGTAGATATATATTTTAATCTCTACAAATTAGCGGTAAACATATGAGTGGAGATATGTTCTATTATGGAATCGCTAATAATACAATGCATTGTGTGCTATCAAGTTACAATAATAATTATAATTAGTAGTAGATATTTATGAACAAAATGTTTCCTACTACACATATGCCAGCAATATATGTTACTGTTTGGTCATGTGACCACAATGCAGAGCACATCTATGGTTTTGTAAGAAAAATACATTGTTGCACAATCTACACAAATACTTCATGGCCCCTTCCTGTTATTGGATTCCATTCTTGATTAATGTTACCAGAAGAGACAATAAACATATTATGACCTAAGAATTAATGGATATTTTGGGGTAATGATTAAAAAAGTTCATGTTGACGTTTAAACTCTGGAATTTAAGCTGAAGAAACACATTTTAGATATGAAATGAGACAGACAATTCATTAGAGAATCATAGGATCTTGTTATTTTAGTTATAATTAACTGAAAGCAAATATTTTGATATGACATTCATTGTTTTCTATTGTCTGGGTCATATTAAGGGGTAATGCTTAGGGCAGATAAAATATAGATTTAGTTAAATGTAAGAAAATAACTCCAATGCATTTAATCAATACAAATGTAACAGTCAGTGCTCCTTTTCCCCCTCCTTGTTCATATAAACACATGATTATCTGCACATCAGCCACAAAAAGCCACTTAAAATATCTATTTAGCAACATACCACACTTACACATACAGAATTAGCCATTCACACATAATCATAGACACACTGGCATACAGGTGCACACTATCATACACACATTTACACACACTATGCCATATTCATAGACACACTAGCATACAGGCGCACACTATCATACACACATTTACACACACTATGCCACATTCATAGACACACTGGCATACAGGTGCACACTATCATACACACATTTACACACACTATGCCACATTCATAGACACACACTGGCATACAGGTGCACACTATCATACACACATTTACACACACTATGCCACATTCATAGACACACACTGGCATACAGGTGCACACTATCATACACACATTTACACACACTATGCCACATTCATAGACACACACTAGCATACAGGTGCACACTATCATATACACATTTACACACACTATGCCACATTCATAGACACACACTAGCATACAGGTGCACACTATCATACACACATTTACACACACTATGCCACATTCATAGACACACACTAGCATACAGGTGCACACATTTCGCTACAATTTGGAGTTCAGGGAATAACTGTGATCCACAAACACATACCAGTGGACATACATAAACACAGACTAGCATACCCGCATTGGGATCTATATTTTTTTTTATCAATTTCAGCCAGCACTGAGTAGTTTATCTAGTCTAGTTTACAAATATCTACCATGGTATCAATGATTTGCACATAGAACCAAAAGCATTTCACACATTTCCAGTGTCTCTCACATTTTGTAACAAATGTATCAGTAAACGGTGACAAATTCTGTTCCCATGCTATTTTTTCAGAACTATTATTTTAGAATTATTTGAAACATATTTGCAGATATCTATAAATTGGACTGATCTTGTTGGAGCAGGTTTCTATAAATCACTAATGTGCTTGTTTTTACCCTTAAGATAAATGAAAGTGTATACATTATGCACAAGGATATCAAATAAAAAGTGATGCAAATACCTAGGGTCAATCTACAGCCTCATACAAGTAGTCAGACTGCGGAATGCGTCCAACTATCAAGATTCTACACGCACAGTGCTGCTACATTAAAAGTATTTAACCTTGTTTCGAAAAGAGGCAGCACTTTAAATCAATTTGAGTAATTAAAAAAAAAACCGTGGATTTCTAATACCTTGTGGATATTACTATACTGCTTCACCTTATTTATACACAAATGTGTTTTGCACAGACTCAAAGCAATTAAAAAAAAGTTAAAATATTAAGGAGGAACCATCACTTATCTGAAAGTAATCAATGTAATCAAGACGAACAGTCTAGTTATAAAGAGCATTAGGCTGGGCTGTCATGTCAAGTCTGGAGTAATATTTTTTTGTAAATAACACCTTACTGTAACTCGTTAGAAACTACCGTGGCCAACCTATTACACAGGAACCAAATTCATTGAACACATCTTATTGAACAGCTACTAAAGGAATGCTGGCCCTCAGCTGTAGAGAGTAAAAATCACTTATGGTTAAAGCAGTGTTTTCCAAACTCTGGCCCTCTAGATGTCGCTGAACTACAACTCCCATGATTCTTTGAATTAAATAGATAGCCTAAGAATCATGGGAGTTGTAGTTCAGTGACATCTGGAGGACCACAGTTTGGAGAACCCTGGTTAAAGGCTTCATGCATGAGGTGTGCTGTGCCTTTAAAATACATACTCCATGGATTGTCCAACAAATATAAACCCAGATGAGACAGCAAGTGCATACAAAATGTAAGGTAAACTCCAAGTTGAGGCCTCCATACACTGTACACCATACATCGAGCACTGTAGTGGGCTTACAACATCCTAATGTAATGACGCATTTCACCATTGTAACCCCTTCCTCCCCAGAGGTGGCATCGCTAGTGTATGATACTGGAGGCCTCAGCTTAGAGCTTACCTTACATGTTTATACACCTGCCACCTGTCCAGGGTTTATATTTGTATTTATATATTTTTTATTTAACTACACAAAGTTCCTGTGAATTTCACACTTGTACCTTATCACTGTATTTTGGAATGAGTGCTTCTCAGTTGAGATTGATTTTTTTGAGCAGTGCTTTCTCTGCTCTATGTTTGCCAGTGACCATTTTTTCTCTTTTGTATTTGTTTATTGCTAAATGTTGTATACTACGTCTGTTTTTTCTCCCTTTCTTTGTATATGCTGTTGTGAATTTTATTCCAAGTCATTGTAAGTGCAATCTCCATTGTTTTGTGCACATACACTTTCACATAATATGTATATATTAACACTGGAACCTTCGGAGAGTGGGTATTTTTAAAGCACAACACACGATACGCATGTAGTTTTGTATTGTGAGAGTTTTTTAGAGTCTTGACACTTATAAGGTTACTGCTATTTTGTTTTTTAAAGCGCATTTATCACTTATTGTGTTACTATGGTTTAAAAGTCCACAGAAGCAATGGTAAAGCGACTGAAGACCTGCTTCCAGAGTAGGATAAAGATCTTAGGCAGGTTACCAGTTTGCCCCCCACCACCACTTGATTCTTCACATGGAAATGGTTAATGGGACTGCGGTCCCGGGGACCATGTCTAAACTATGGGCCCTAGGCGGTTGCCTGGGGTTGCCTTATGGTTAATCCTACTTTGCCTATTTCCTTACAGGACTAGGGCTACATGTTTTGATTGATGTCTGCAAGGTTTTGTATCGGGTCACTAACCTGATGTGACGCTATGTGGGACATCACGTGTGCAATGCTAGGAGGTAAGTCTTTATCCTGTCTCAACTTTACTAGGAACTCTGTACTTTATATTAGGAGTGCATTGCTTCCACTGTAAAGCCATGATGGTATTCTCAAATCAGACATGTAGACCTGTATCTGTCAGGGTTATTCAATAAAGCGAGAATGCAAAGTGAATTTCAAATCTAAGTAGTCAAACTCGAGAAATTCTCTAACTTAGCTATGATTTCAATTCGGCTACTCTGAACTTAAATTTGAAATTCACTTTGAGTTCACTTGGAAGTCTCACTTTATAGAATAACCCTTTAAATTTCTGTAATGGTGTACTCAGGGACCAAGGGATTATGGATTGTTTTAGCCAGGGATTTTCATTAAGGAAATAAGAAAATGTGAATCATAAGATGAAAGCATATGAGCAAAATGTGCATTTTTTTAAAAAAGAATTCCTTATTAAAGCATGTGCAGTTGCCCTAGATAGGAAGTTGTATGGACTAAATGTAACACTTGATGTTGAAAGAATCCTGGTTTGATAATATTTGCTGGGAGTGCCGGATACTAAGATTAAGGTCAATAGTCATAATTACCACCAATATTGGCATAGTCTGACTCCAGAGGAGATGTCAAGTAGCAAAGAAATATGTATTAGCAGTAATTATTTACGTCCTAATTACCACTCAGGGCATCCTGCTGTATCGATTGTGACGCTCCCCCTCAATAGATAGTCAAGCCAAATTGTCAGAACATGACTTTAGCAATTTAGGGAAAAACAAATGCACTGCCCTTAATGGATGCCTGTTATCACCATCACTAGACACAAGATAGTATTATCAAGACAAAATGATATTTGTCCTGTGCTAATGAGGTAATATTGGCGAGTTCAATCAATTCTTAACCAAAATCTTTATTAACGATTAAACTGAACTTCATGTGAGAATGGACATTTAGAAAGGAAGGTCAATAGTTATATGCCCCATTAATAATTACAAGTAAAGGGGCAAGGTCCAAACAAAGTGAGTAAAAAATAACTGACTAATGTGATTTCCTCTAAGTACTGTAAGTGTGGAAAATAAATAACAATGCTAATAATGTTACATCTTTTTTTATTTTTTATTTTTAGAGGTACACCCTAGACCAATAATTACTTCATCTCTTTGAAGTAGTAATGGTGCCTAGAGTTGCTTCAAAGTTAAAGGAACACTTTAGTTACCAGAACTCCTGGTCTAGCATGTCCCTGCACTCTGAGCACTGTAAAGAGTGCCTTTTTAGAGTGTTTACATTGCTGCCTAGTTGCACCTCTAGTGGCAGTCACTCAGATGGCCACTAGAGGTGCTTCCTGAGTCAGTGCTGCTCAGTGGTGCAGCACTGAGTCAGTGCTGCTCAGTGTGCAGCACTTACGCTCAGCATTTCCACGCTCGACATCTCTATTAAAAGATGCTGACTGGCACAGCGCATGCACATTAGCTTCCCAATGCTTTTCTATGGGAAAGCATTAGATTGGCTGGGATCAACAAGATTTATGATCTCAGTCATGGAGGCGGGGCCATCTGCGACGAGACTGGAAGAAAAGGTAAGTGTAAAAACCTTTCAACTCCACAGAGAGGGCGGCTGGGGAGCTAAACATATATTCCTGACACTATACTGAATGAGGGTCCCTGGCTGCCCACAGCCTGGTCCTCTCTGCTGATGAGGCTAATGATTCAGCATTAGTCACACTAGCGATGTCTGTAGTGATAAGTTGAGAGTATCAGCTTAGCGCTCTCAGTTTATCATTGCAACCCATCTCTGGTATGAGTTGGTATTGCTAATCAAAATGCAACTTCTCCATTCACTATAATCTCCAGTGAGGGGTAGAGCCATTGGAGACCAGTGACCTCCATTCTCTGTGAAGTCGCTCAAAACAGGGGGACTCCAGGCACCCTACGCATTTCACTTTAGCATATATAGTGAATCACAACTTTAGTCTGTGCTTTTCAGGAATAGATAAAATAGACAGATCAACTACTGATTTAAATGTTTCATAGATGTTTCACAGCTCCTTACTCATTGGAAATTTATGAGCAAATAGTTCCATATTGGTATTAATGAAAGTATGTGTATGTCATGCTAGCCTTAAAGGAAATCACTGGCTTTCTATGCAGTCTGCATCTTTGTACTTTGCAGCTCTGCTTCAAAAGCTAGTACCATACCTCTTGGGTCTTCTCTACTGGCAACTGTCTATTTTCTATTTTCAGAACTGTGACCTGTATCTACAACCCTGTTAAACAGGGTTGCTTTGTCTTATGGAAAAAAGCCAAACTTAAGGCCCACCTTAACAACTGGTGAAAATACAGTGAAAGTTTCTAATTGGTGGAAAATGCTATCTTTATAAGAAAGTTATCTTTGTTCTGAACCATGAGAACAACGAAGTAAGAACTCTACAAATACATTATCTTAACAGTCACATTGCTGAAGTGCAACAAGTTATTTAGGGTTTCTGGGTGCCTTGTCTAAGTGCAATGGTTATTTAGGGCCTCCAATTGATTGCTTATATCCTGATCACTTGTGCCTTGATCCATGACTTTCACCTTATCACTTGCTCTTTGTCTTGGTATCCTGTATTGTCAAAATCAATGCTTACGAAACATTCTATTGCTTGGTTCTTCTGTCCTGCACAAACCTTCTGCTCATCCCTTGGACTATCATGATTTGTAGATGTTAAGATTCTGCAAACATGTGTTCCATTTACTTCTCCAACTAAGGATCTAGCCCTTAAACCCCTATCCTGCGGTGACAGTGAAGAAATGGATTTGTACCTGTCCATGTATTAACATGGTATGATACTAACCAATTTAGTCCATCACTGTCTCATAAAAAGTTTGAAACATCTTGTAATATTATCAGTAAACCATCGCTTACTGTTACTCATTCAAAACCATTGAGCTGAGCTTGCAGCTAAAAATCTATGTTCTAAGACCACCGCCATTGCTATTATTATTGTCTTTTGCTTATAAAGTACTATAACATTTCCACAATCCTTTATTAAATTACAAACTGCTTTAAAGACAGTGATTGATCATCAATACATCTTGTAGAAAGAGCGGTTATGCTTTAAATATTATATGACATTAATGGCAATGAATCACATATATATTTCCCCTAAAGTATTTTTCAGAAGAAGATTTTGATAACCTTGCATTTTTCCTCAACTTTGCTGTATAAGATTTTTCTAATGTGTCTTATAGGAAGCATGTTAAATGTGCACATGTATTTTGTAGGAGATATGTGCACGTGTACGTATTAATTTCCCCACTTTCCGTACATGTTATTATTATTATTATTGCCATTTATATAGCGCCAACGGATTCCGTAGCGCTTTACAATATTTTGAGAGGGGGGGTGTAACAATAAATAGGACAATTACAAGAAAACTTACAGGAACAATAGGTTGAAGAGGACCCTGCTCAAACGAGCTTACAGACTATTGGAGGTGGGGTGTTTGAAACATTAGAACAATAAATATCAAGTAGGAGTGAAGCAGAGCTGGAGGAGAGAGCAAAGCACTGTCCCATAGGAGAGAGCAGGAGGCAGGTATGTAAGGTAGAGATTACTCTGGGAGGCCATAAGCTTTCCTGAAGAGATGGGTTTTAAGGCCCTTCTTAAATGATTGAAGACTAGGGGAGAGTCTGATGGCAGTAGGCAAGCTATTCCATAGGAGAGGAGCCGCCCGCGAGAGGTCCTGCAAGCGCGAGTTGGCCGTACGGGTGCGAGCAGCGGTCAGGAGGTGGTCACGGGCAGAGCGGAGGGTACGTGGAGGGGCATATTTATGGATCAGTGAAGAGATATAAGCGGGGCTAGAACTGTTCAGTGCTTTAAATGTATGGGTTAGCACTTTGAATTGACTCCTATAGCATACAGGGAGCCAATGTAAGGACCGGCAGAGGGGTGAGGTGTGAGAGGACCGACTAGAGAGGAAAATCAGTCTAGCCGCAGCATTCATTACAGACTGTAGCAGGGCAATACGGCTTTTGGGAAGACCAATCAGGAGAGGGTTACAGTAATCCATGCGGGAAATTACTAGAGCATGGACAAGCTCCTTGGTAGCATCTTGCGTAAGAAAGGGGCGAATGCGGGCTATGTTTTTGAGTTGGAACCTACATGTCTTGTCCTCCCACACCATTTAGAGAATCTAAAGATGTTTTCAGAGAGAGACTTTCAGACTACAGATTTTTTACTGCTGATGTTCGTAATCTGCAGGAATTGGCCCCGAACCAGCCATTTTAGGATATTCATTAGTGCTATTGCTCTTTCAAAGTATTTTTTTTTCAAATTCTATGAAGATTTAATGCAGTGTAGATGTACCAAAGGGAGATAAATGAATGAATAATGATTTATGGAAACTTGAGAAGTAGTTGAGCTTGCCATATGTAAATGTTAATATCAAGAAATTCATTTCTTTGCATTTAGGGTTCAAAATAACAGACCAAATTTACATTGAATACAAATTTAATGATGCAAAGTACATTTTAGGTTCTATTCTACAGATGTCAATGTAAGTAAAACAATGTAACAAAGCACTTGTTGAAAATGATGGCAAAGCAAGAGTTGTAAATGCATGAACAAACTTTTGTTACAGGTGGTAGAAACTAACAGAGGGGAAGAGGCAGAGACAACCTACCTTGTGGTGTTTGAAATAGACAGAACAGATAAGCCTGGAGGATTTAATTTGTTGGCAAAATGTTCAGGGGACACTATAATCACCAGAACAACTACAGCTTAATGTAGTTGTTCTGGTGAGTGTAGTATGTCCCTGCTGGCCTTTTCAGAGAATGACTTTACATTGCAGTACTAAGTCTGCCTCCAGTGACTGTCTCCCAGACAGCCACTGGAGATGCTTCCTGGATCCAAACGGTCCGGTAACTGACACTGGATGTCCTCATGCTGTGCATGAGGATGTCCAGCATCAGGTTTTTCCCCATAGGAAAGCATTGATTCAAGGCTTTTCTTTGGGGAGGTCTAACACGCCCGCAACATTTGCAGCGCATGTGCATCCTCCTGTCAGAGGAGGAGAAGCCGTGACCCAGCACGAAGGGACATCGGTGTTCGAAGTTTCTGTATCTGATTTTAGTTTCAGGAGATTCATGCCCAAACACTGCTGCCTGCGTTCATGCGAACAAGATGGCCGCCACCTCGTGGTTGTCCATAGGAGTTGCGGTCACCCAGATGAACAATTAGAACACTGCGGTGAGAAACGTCCCAAGTTGTTAATAGATGTTAACAAGTTCCAGGGTGGTCTCTGGTTCATGCGGTTGTTCGGTAATTCGAAGTGCCGCTTCAAAGTTCGAATTGTTCCTGTTATAAGTCACAATAGGCACAAATAGTGTTTTAAACCAGGGTTTAACACAGGGACCATAGTCACAGTGTAGGAGGCTGGCAAACAGATCCATCCAAAAACCAGTGGTGAGGTTACTTTCCTCTTGGGGCCCTCCACCTTTGGAGGGGACAGGGCGGCAGGGCCCCCTGGAGTGACAGGCCCGGTCACAGCTGCGACAGTGATAGTTCTGCAACTTGTTGTTAGTCCAATCACACTATAATCCAGATTGCATAACAGGACCTTTACCCTCTTAGTGTTGGCCAGGCATTAACAGTCACCCAGTCAGACTTTCTCCATTATAGATTCATATTGTGTTCATATAGCGCAGCCCTTGCCCTCGCCAAACAGCCTACTTTTCCTCTCTCATTAGTTCATGCTCCCACAATCCCAGGCGTCTCTTTGACACCTTTAATTCTCTTCTTCGCCCTGTTGCGGCCACCCCCCAAACTAACATTACTGCCGATAGCTTTGCATGTTACTTTACCGACAAGATTGAACAGCTAAGGAAAGAATTCTCGCCTCCTTGCCGTTCTCTTTCTCAACCACACATAGATCATGCCCAGCTCCCTCGCGCGCCACACAGTGATGCCGGGAGCCAGAATATGACATCATATTACGGCTCCAGGTGACCGGCATCACTCTGCGGCGCACGAGGGAGCTGAGCAGAGAGCTCACTAATCAGTGCTCCCTCGCCAGCGCCGCCCACCTGGATTGTTTGTTAGCCGCCAGGCTAACAAGACATTTGCCCTGGGCATTTGGGGTCGGCTGCCCGCCCAGCAGCCCAAGGCAAATGCCTTGTTTGCCTCATGGCTAATACGTCCCTGGGTGTGAGAGGAACGACTAGAGAGGAAAATCAGTCTGGCGGCAGCATTTATTACAGACTGTAGCGGGACAATAAGATTTTTGGAAAGACCAATTAGGAGAGAGTTACAATAATCCATGCAGGAAATTACTAGAGCATGGACAAGCTCCTTAGCAGCATCTTGTATAAGAAGGGGGCGAATGTGGGCTATGTGTTTAAGATGGAATCTATAGGTCTTGGTAACATGCTGGATGTGAGGCTCAAAGGTGAGGCCAGAATCAAGAATGACACCGAGACAGAACGCTTGCAAGAATGGACTGATGTGGATACCACTAACTTGAAGGGAGAGTGAAAAAGGAGGATCGGTATTAGGAGGAGGAAAGACAAGGAGCTCAGTTTTAGAGAGATTTCGTTTCAGAAAGCAGGAGGACATCCAGTCAGAGATGGAAGAAAGACTAGCATTGACACGTTGCAGGATGGCAGGGAAGAGGTCTGGGGAGGAGAGATATATCTGGGTATCATCAGCGAATGGTAGTGGAATTCAAATGAGGTAATACGTTTTCCAAGAGAGGCAATATAAAGAGAATATAGAAAGGGCCAAGGACAAATCTTCAGCACAATTACATATAATACTTCTGCCAGGAATCACTTATAACAGATGTATCAAGTCACAGATATACCCCCTTCTTGGTCAACTGTGGTTAATATCCCTCCATGTTACGTGCTTCTTTGGTACTGTCCTAGCGGTATCCAAACAGATTCATGAAGTCTCAAACTATGCCAACCGATACAGATTTCTGAACTACGACTCCATGATTCTCTGGCCCTCTATTATATTCAAAGAATTCTAGGAGTTATACGTCATCAATATCTGGGGGGTCGGAGTTAGAGATTCCTGCCCTAGAATTATACATAATAAATGTCTACCTCCATTTATCCCATGACCTTTTTAATATCTATTGAAATCTCTATCTTCTATTTTGGTATGTCCATGTTATGCTATAAAGCAAGGGGAGGCATTCAGCACTCCAGATGTTGTGGACTACATTTCCCATAGTGCTCTAAGAGCCATAATGCTGGCAAAGCATCAGGCGAGATGTAGTCCACAACATCTGGAGTGCTGAAGGTTGCCTACCCCTGCTACAGGCACTCAAAAGCAAATCTATCCATTACCGTTTAGATAAAGAAACATTTTATAGACTTTCCTCCCCTGTGTCTGTTCTACGACCTTTCATGTTTAGTTCAACCTTTATATAGCTTCTTGTTCCTCTTTTCTCTCAAATAGGCAGCCCCTTAGATTATAATGTATCCCTCAACATATTTTAAATGTTATTCTCCTCTACACACATTCCCACCTCCCACCTTCTCTCCTCCAAGCTGAACAGATTAAGGTACTTTGATTTCTGAGCTATGTTTAATGATGCTTAGCGTGGGGTTTCGATACATGCTGCTTTGACAATGTGTTTCTGTCCATTGCCATGGCAACTACAGTTAGAACTTAAATATATAATTATATATATATATATATTAAGACTATATATGCTAGCTGCTAAATGCTGTGCAGTGTTCTTTTACGTTATGCTCCTAATGTTTTTTAATCTAGCGTTATTCATGAATGTTTATGTTGTATTTGTAATTTTTGATCATTTGAATTCATCAAAAGAGAATATGTAAAGGAGAGAGAAAGGACCATGTGATGGTAAAAAATCATTGTAGAAATAAAAATAAATATGAAAACAAAGAGTTACAAATAACGTGTAAAACTTTTCAAATACCGTTCTAAGAAGCAATATTATATATAGCACTTCACATTTAGCTGAGGCTATCACAACTATTTTGTGCATTGGAAAGCCTTGGTCTCTTTCTTTTAAGTAGCCTTGTAAAATTAGTATTTTAGTGCGCACTGTTCCTTGATCTGTATTTTGTATACATTTTGGTGTTTACTGTGGCACCATAGTTGAGAAGAGCAAGTTCTGGGTGTGACCCAGTTCCCCTTTTTTCTTGGTCTCTTTTTTGCTACCTACAGTGGCGTAGAAAGAGATTTTGCTGCCTGGGCAGATCCCTGAGTTTGCCGCCCCTCTAAAAAATAATTCAGCCTCATCACTAAGTCGCTGCCGCGCCATCCACTCTGTGAGGAATACAGGGAGCAGGGATATGACATGATCTATATCCTCATCCCATCCACACAGACTGCGGCATGCTCTATTCACTTCATGAATTGACCAGCAGGAGAGAAGGCTGGGCGCTTCCCTCCTCATGGACTTGGGTATTATGCCCCTAGGGCCGGTGCACCCTAAGGCAGCAGCCGCCTGTGCTGTCTTATGTTAGTGCAGGCCTTTGTGTCTCATGAGGGATGCAAAATCATTTGTATGCTAGGTCTACGACAGTTTGTACAGATTATGTTGGGCCAGATGGCTTAAAAACTATTTCCCATTTTCAAGTACAAAGGTGAGCTCCTCAATTTGTCTGCTTTATATTAAAATCCCTAGTTCCTACTTTCTCAAGTATTTGCCTCTATAAATAATTTTTGTAGAATGTGGTACTGAGGATAGTGTACGTGATGCTTCAACTAAAGAGTGTGCAAAACACAAACAGCTGCTTGACAGTCAGTTTTAACATAAGCCACATTTTAACAAATTTAGGCAAGTACCAGTTAAAATTAAAAGTAAATATGATTGCCAGCTGTTGAAGCTACTGTGCTGTTTAGTTTTACTGCCCTGAAGAAATAAAGTAAACTCCTATTTGTCACATTACACCAAAGAACTACAGTTTAGATTAGGATATTAATATTGCATTTGTAATGAACTTGTCATATCAGCAACCTGTTATTCTTCAATGCTGGAACAAACACAATCCTCCTCATCACACTGAGGTATGACCTATTTTCAGAAGCTACTGATGGCTAACCTCTGGCACTGCATGTTCTGCTTGGTTAACATTTAAAATGATGCCCTGCCACATATGGGGTACCAAATACCTATTACTTCTAACAACTGTCCTAACTTACATCAGTTTACATAATGCACAAAACCTGTATTGAACTATATTGTCAATATATAAAATGCTGCTCCTATTGTAATAGTACTCCTGGAATATTTGGGGTACCAAGTTTACTTACTCCTGTAAAAACACATTAACCCTTGCCCCAGTAGGTGTCCATATATATCCATGTGCTGCTTACATAAAACTTACAATGTTGGCCTCTAACAGCGACGGATAATAGTTGCATCTGCAGTAATATTTGGCAAGGAAACATTGCAATAAAAGTCCCCAACCAACAGCCTGACCAGCTCCTGTTCAGTATGGTGTCCATGTGCCTATAACCTGCATATAAGCTGATGAGACAGCCTAGTCCAGGATCCATGCCCTTCTCTTGCACACTGCACAGGTCTCTGAAGCCCAGCTGGAAGAGGTAGTCATTCTGTATTTGCAGGGGCAACTCATGTGACACTAGTCTATGACTGCTCTCCCCATGGAGCTGCACCTACAGGACCCACAAGGCCCCAATTTCCTTAACAGCCTGCAGCGGCAGGGTAAGTAAAGTGACTGCCTGGGAACTTGGTGACTCCCTACCAGTTCCTCCACTGATGATGATGAGGAGCGCCGGCCTCGTGAGACACAGGTCCGGCCCACCGACTCTAGAGACTCTAACTGTAGTGCCCCCCCCAAGAAAGTGCCACCTGAGGCAGACCGCTCCATACCCTCCTACCCCCCTCCCCCCCCAGTAATGCCACTAGCTGCATAGTATCTCTTGTAGGAAATCTTACACTTTCCATTCATCTTAGAGAAGGAATTTATTTCCTGTTACATAGTTACATCGCTGAAAAGAGACTTGTGTCCATCAAGTTCAGCCATTCTCACATCTGCTTTTGCTGTTGATCCAAAAGAAGTCGAAACATCCAGTTTAAAACGCTTTCAATTTTGCAACCAACTAGGAAACAATTCCTTCTTGACCCCAAAATGGCAGTTAGATCTTTACTTGGATCAAGAAACTGTTACCCCACATATTCAAAATGAAAGCCCTGAATATTATGCTTTTGCAGGAATTCATCTGGTCACTGTTTAGACATCTGGGCAGCTTAATGAAGTGGTCTGGGTGCCAGGTCCAGCTAGGTTTAACCCTTTTTTCTATAAACATAGCAGTTTCAGAGAAACTGCTATGTTTAAAAATGGGTTAATCCAGCCTCTAGTGGCTGTCTCATTGACAGCCGCTAGAGGCGCTTACGTGCTTCTCACACGCCAGCGTCAATAGGAAAGCATTATGAATGCTTTCCCATGAGACTGGCTGAATGCGCGCGCAGCTTTTGCCGCGCATGCGCATTCAGCCGAGGAGGAGGAGAGGAGACGGAGAGGAGGAGGAGAGTCCCCCGCCCGGCGCTGGAGAAAAAGGTAAGTTTAACCCCTTCCTCTCCATCCAGCTCGGCGGGAGGGGGACCCTGAGGGTGGGGGCACCCCCAGGGCACTATAGTGCCAGGAAAACGAGTATGTTTTTCTGGCACTTTAGTTGTCCTTTAAGGACCAAACTTCTGGAATAAAAGGGAATCATGACATGTCCCACATGTCATGTGTCCTTAAGGGGTTAATATATATCACTATTTAGTAGATATGCCCTGTATGAAAAATGTGTGCAACTAATTATGCATTTTTCAAAAGGTGTATATTTAAAAACAGCTTGCAAAAGCAACATATCTCTTGTCTGAAGCCTTTGCAAACCCTTCCCTTTTAGCCCCGGTAAGACTTTCTGTGGCTGTCCAATCACAGACTTCCCAATGCAGCTCAGTGAGAAGTCTTTGCATGGCAGGTGCTTTGAGCAATTGCTGCCTCTTGAGTTTAGCTCAACGGAGCTAACCAAACCAGGAAGTAACAGGACCTGTTGTCTGATAGCCAAGCGGTGTAACCAGGTTAATTTATAAAAGTGTTAATTTCTATTGACACACTCTTCACACATAAAATTGAAGTGCATTAAGTGCCTGAAGTGTCACTTTAAACTAGGATTCACAATTACTTTAGACAGAATTATCTTTACAGATGTGTTTCTAATCATAATAAAAGGAATGCTGATTAAATATTAATCTTCATATTTTTAGTTCTGGTTAGAGCTCATTCTAATCAGTAAAGAGACTGAGTGTGTGATTTGAGCAAGAGTACATGCAGGCTTGGACAACGACAATTAAATATGCTCTCGGGCCTCCTGAATACTCCTGTATACATGGGTATGCAGACACATACAGTGCTTTGGAGGTATATTAATTTGAATGTCATGTGCTGGCTGTGCCAGGACTTCACAGAATAAAACGCAAATTAAATGTCTTTTTTTATTTTTTAAATCATTAAAGGAACACTATAGTCACCTAAATTACTTTAGCTAAATAAAGCAGTTTTAGTGTATAGATCATTCCCCTGCAATTTCACTGCTCAATTCACTGTCATTTAGGAGTTAAATCACTTTGTTTCTGTTTATGCAGCCCTACCCATACCTCCCCTGGCTATGATTGACAGAGCCTGTATAAAAAAAAAAAAAAAAACTGGTTTCACTTTCAAACAGATGTAATTTACCTTAAATAATTGTATCTCAATCTCTAAATTGAACTTTAAACACATACAGGAGGCTCTTGCGGGGTCTAGCAAGCTATTAACATAGCAGGAGATAAGAAAATCTTAATTAAACAGAACTTGCAATAAAGAAAGCCTAAATAGGGCTCTCTTTACAGGAAGTGTTTATGGAAGTCTGTGCAAGTCACATGCAGGGAGGTGTGACAAGGGTTCATAAACAAAGGGATTTAACTCCTAAATGGCAGAGGATTGAGCAGTGAGGCTGCAGGAGCATGTTCTATACACCAAAACTGCTTCATTAAAGGACCACTCTAGGCACCCAGACCACTTCAGCTTAATGAAGTGGTCTGGGTGCCAGGTCCAGCTAGGCTTAACCCATTCTTTTATAAACATAGCAGTTTCAGAGAAACTGCTATGTTTATGAATAGGTTAAGCCTTCCGCCAATTCCTCTAGCGGCTGTCTCATTGACAGCCGCTAGAGGCGCTTGCGTGCTTCTCACTGTGAAAATCACAGTGAGAGCACACAAGCGTCCATAGGAAAGCATTGATAATGCTTTCCTATGTGAGCGGCTGAATGCGCGCGCAGCTCTTGCCGTGCGTGTGCATTCAGCCACATAGGAGGAGAAGAGAAGGATCGGAGGAGGAGAGCTCCCCGCCCAGCGCTGGAAAAAGGTAAGTTTTTACCCCTTTCCCCCTTCCAGAGCCGGGCGGGAGTGGGACCCTGAGGGTGGGGGCACCCTCAGGGCACTATAGTGCCAGGAAAACGAGTATGTTTTCCTGGCACTATAGTGGTCCTTTAAGCTAAAGTTGTTCAGGTGACTATAGTGTCCCTTTAATTAAATAAAAATAATAATTAAAAAAAACTAACCTATAGATACATTTTAGTTACATAAAGGAACACTATAGGGTCAGAAATACAAACATATATTCCTGATCCTATGGTGTTAAAAACCCCATCTAGCCCCTCTGGACCCCCTTGCCCCCCCTAAATATAGTAGCACCTTACCTTACATTCAGGGCCAGATTAAGAGCCCAGTGGGCCTGATGCTGACAATTATGACGGGCCTAATTACAGAATCATATCGACCAAAAACAATAAAACACTCCCAAGCGTCATGTATCTGATGGAGATGGTGCTGGAGAGAAAGAAAACAGCAGCTATAAGAAAACACATACCTTATGCTAATCTCCCTCTAATTTATGTTTTCATCTTTCAAGTAAATCCATAACCCTTAACAGCAGTGTCCAGTCAAGCAGGAAGTCAATGGGCACGGTAAAAGGGTGTGCCACTGACACAAATCACGTGACCTGCCAAAAGGGGCGAACATGCCCAAAAAGAGGGAATGTCTGCCCAAAGAATTAGAAGGCCAGTCTGGCATGAATGCATGTCAGGATGCCTGCCAATCATGCAGCTGGCCAACTAAGGGCATACTATGCAGAAAGCACCCTGAGCTTGGCATAAATGCATCTAATTATGCGCTCACTCAATGCTTTCTAAGGACTGTTTCCTAGCACTTGCTGGTCTACTGTTCTTCTTACCTTCTTACTAGCAGGCAGAAGCTCCTGGTATATAGTCTGGGACAGAGAAAAGCTGTATGTAGTGAGTGTAGAAGAAATGGGACATGCCACAGTGTTAGAGAGACCAAAGTCAGCATTACCTGTCAGGAACACAAACATGAATTCATGACCCTATAATGTTAACACCACCATCTAGCCCCCCTGGGCCCCTCATGCCTCCATAAATATAGCAAAATCTTACTATATTCAAGCCTGAAGCTGTAACTCTGCATGCTGTTAGACTCATAAAAACAAGCAGTCTGCTGACATCATTAGAAGTGGTGCCCTGATCCAATCACAGTGCTTCCCCATAGGATTGGCTAACACTGACAAAGAGGCAGATCAGGGTCAGAGCCAGCATGATTCAAACACAGCCCTGGCCAATCAACATCTCCTTATAGAGATGAATTGAATAAATCAATCTCTATGAGGAAAGTTCAGTGTCTGCATGCAGAGGGAGGAGATACTGAATGTTTGGATGCATGTTAGGCAGCCATGACCCAGGAAGGATCTCTAACAGCCATCTGAGTGGCCAGTGAAGTAATCACTAGGCTGTAATGTAAACACTGCATTTTCTCTGAAAAGACCGTGTTTACAGCAAAAAGCCTGACGGTACTGATTCTACTCACCACATACACATACATTCTACTCACCAGAACAAATTCAATAAGCTGTTGTTGTTGTTCTGGTGACTATAGTGTCCCTTTAACTATATTCATTGTCGGCCAGTCCATACAAGTTTGGTTCCCATACATCCCTCTTAAGTTTCCATACTTAAGTAAGAGTATGTGAAAAGTAGTTAGGGTTGCCACCTTTCTTGGAAAAACATACGGGCCTTACTAATTTGCATAATTAAATATGTATGGGTGACATCACATGATGTAAATCACAAGGAGTGACATAAGAGAAAATGCTGTAAAATCACCAAAAACTACTTAGTTTGATTCTGCTGTATAGATGGATTCCTCCCAGTGCCCTCATGACTCAGTGCCCCCATGTGTCGATTACTCCAGGTCTCAGTGTTCCTATGTATCACAGTGTCTCAATGCCCCATGTCTCCCTGTGTCCCCATGTCACTAGGACACTAGGAAGACAGGGAGACCTGGGGACACGGGGAGACCTAGGGACACGGAGACACCAGCGACACTGAGAGACTAGGGGACTCTGGCTGGGACACATGGGGACAATGGGAAAATAGGGGACACTTGAAGACATGGGGACACAGACACTAGAGACACTGGCTGGGGGACATGGGGACATTGAGACATGGAGGCACTGGGAGACATGGGTACACTGAGACACCAGGGCCACAGACACTATGGACACTAGCTTGGAGACATGGGGACATTGTGACACTTGAGGCACTGAGAGACATGGAGGCACTATGAGACATGGGGACAGTGAGACACTGGCAGACTGGGGGCACTGGCAGACTGGGGGCACTGGGAGACTAGGGGTCACTGGGAGACTAGGGGTCACTGGGAGACGAGGGGGCACTGAGACACCAGGGACACTGGCTGGGAGACATGGGGACACTGTGTCCCCATGTGTCTGTCATAATGTCTCCCAATGTCCCTTAGTGTCTCAGTGTATGTCTCCTTGCAGCCTTTCCCCCATCCCTTACTTCCTTGAGCTGTAGGCTGTCTCTGCAGGGTGGGAGTTGCTGTCTGGACTCTCTGTAGCTGCACCCCTGCAGATCAGTGAGTATAGATAGGCAGGGAGGGATATGCTGGAACTTCCTATCCCTGCCTGTCTCCACACACAGTGACCCTTTACTGGCCAGTGCTGGTATTGCAGAGTAATCTCTGTTTATACTGAGAAAAATACCTGCATTTGTATTGCCAGTATCACTGCAATATTGGCACCAGCCAGGCAGCCTCAAATACTGGCTGTGTCAATAAAATAAAAGCCAGGTGGAATCCCTAAGAGTAGTGTGTGAAAAAAAAAATGTGAAAAAAAAATGTAAAAAAAAAAATATATATTTTTTTTTTTAAATCAATGGGCCTATTCCATGGGCCTGGGCCTGGAGCTGCAGCTCCATCAGCCCCTATGTTAATCCGGCCCTGCTTACATTGTACAGAACACTGGTGAGATCTCACTTGGAGTATTGTACACAGTACTGGAGACCGTATCTTCAGAAGGATATTGATACCTTAGAGAGAGTTCAGAGAAGGGCTACTAAACTGGTTCATGGATTGCGGGAAACTTACCAGGAAAGGTTAAAGGATCTTAACATGTATAGCTTGGAGGAAAGACAAGACAGGGGGGGTATGATAGAAACATTTAAATACATAAAGGGAATCAACACAGTAAAGGAGGAGACTATATTTAAAAGAAGAAAAACTACCACAACAAGAGGACACAGTCTTAAATTAGAGGGACAAAGGTTTAAAAATAATATCAGGAAGTATTACTTTACTGAGAGGGTAGTGGATGCATGGAATAGCCTTCCAGCTGAAGTGGTAGAGATTAACACAGTAAAGGAGTTTAAGCATGCGTGGGATAGTCATAAGGCTATCCTAACTATAAGATAAGGCCAGGGACTAATGAAAGTATTTAGAAAATTGGGCAGACTAGATAGGCCAAATGGTTCTTATCTGCTGTCACATTCTATGTTTCTATGTTTCTACTCCAGTCTGCTGCAACTGGCTCTGCCCCTGTCTGCCTGCTTGGCTGACATAATCAGACGTGATTATCTGAGCCAATAACAATGCTTTCCAATAGGATTGGCAAAGAGGCAGATCAGGAGCAGAGCCAGCACAAGTCAAACACAGCCCTGGCCAATCAGCATCTCCTCATAGAGATACATTAAATCAATGTATATCTATGACGAAAGTTTAGTGTCTGCATACAGAGGGTGGAGACACTGAATGGCAGTGCTGTACAGTGTGCATAACTGCCCCAGGAAGCACCTTTAATAGCCATCTGACGAGTGGCCAGTGGAGGTATACCAAGGCTTTAATGTAAACACTGCATTTTCTCTGAAAAGACAGTGTTCACTGCAATAAGCCTGATAGGAATGATTATACTCACCACAACAAATACAATAAGCTGTAGTTGTTCTGGTGACTACAGTGTTCCTTTAACAGATTGTGTAAAAATCTTTAAAGTGGCAGTTGAGTTTAAAGCATTTTACAAAATTATAAACTTGCAAAACCCTTGCATGACACCCCAGATGGCTGAGAATCTAAGAGCCCAGGTTAGATACATGATCTTGCCACCAAAAACCCACATAGAGATTTAACATTACTTTTTTTTATATGGTTTACATCACACTTAACATGCATACGCAGTTAGTAATACAATGTAAAGCAATAGGGGTTTGATTAATGTGTTTCTATTCTATTTGACATGAGCAATCACCTTAGAACTCAACAGAAATCACTGAGCCATAAATTATTTACAGAAACGTCCCCTATTAAACCCCTACCAATTATATAATTGTCTGTCCATCTAAAGTGATATATAATGTGCTAAATCTATAGAAAGGAGTGTGAGTTAATAATCTGTGACTGGTTATTTCCTGGTATTCAATTATAGGAGTAAGAGTCATCATATTGCTTATATGTCACGTTCTAAACCAAATACTGAATAGCACAAATAAAAAATGTAATCACCTCCAGATTGCAAAGAAAAAAGTCGTACTTCTATTAACCCCATAAAAACATTTTAATTTGCTACTATTAAGCCGTTGATTGTAGAGGAGAGATACACATTTAAATATTATCTACTCTAGTTAATAATTAAATTGATGGAATTTGCTTAGAATGTTCTTTGAAACACTCTGGACCTCTGGAGTATCTTCACTTCGACAACTGTCCCATTATAGTGTCTGTAAAGACCTGATTTTTTTTTAAGACAAACATTATGTGTAGCGTAACACTTAAAGAAAGGGAAAGACCATAGTTTGTGTGCGTTTATGTATATATATATATATATATATATGTATATATATATATATATATATATATATATATATATATATACAAAGTATTGAAGTAGATATTTTAGATGTCTTAGTGCAGACATACAGATGTCCAAATACTGATAAAAATATGTCATGTCTTTATGAACAGTGAAAAAGTGAAATGATTACCCCATCCTAATGCTCACAATCTCTGTTCCAGTCCATCCCAAAGGTGTTCAATGGGGTTGAGGTGAAGGCTCTGTGCGGGTCAGTCAATTTTTTACACACCAAACTCATTGAATCGTGTCTTTATGGACCTTGCTTTGTGCAATGGGGCACAGTCATGCTGGAATAGGAAAGGGCCTCCCCAAACAGTTCCCATAAAGTTGGAAGCAGAGCATTGTCCAAAATGCCTTGATATGCTGAAGCATTAAGATGTCCCTTCATTGGAAGTAAGGGGCCTAGCCCAACCCCTGAAAAACAGCTCCATACTATTATCCCTCGATATCTATACTCCAAAAATAAAAATAATTAATGATTAGAGAACAGCCACTAAATGTTGATTATATTCAGAAAAACGATTTGAAACGAAAAAAAGGCAATGTTACAAATATATCTGTCCAGTATTAATTTACAGACATTATTGCTATTATCCCTAGAGCAGTATTTTTTTTCAGCACGAACTATAGGAAAAAAAAAAGTCTGTTTCCTGAGCTCAGTTACACTGACGTATGATAGTAAATATCATAGTTCTTTAAAGGGACTTCTGAATGTTACACTGTGGCTAGTGGTGTTGTGGAGAGAGGCACTGAGGCTAGTGGTGTTATGGAGAGAAGCACTGAGGCTAGCGGTGTTGTGGAGAGAGGCACTGAGGCTAGTGGTGTTGTGGAGAGAGGCACTGAGGCTAGTGGTGTTGTGGAGAGAGGCACTGAGGCTAGTGGTGTTGTGGAGAGAGGCACTGAGACTAGTGGTGTTGTGGAAAGAGGCACTGAGGCTAGTGGTGTTGTGGAGAGAGGCACTGAGGCTAGTGGTATTGTGGAGAGAGGGACTGAGGCTAGTGGTGTTGTGGAGAGAGGCACTGAGACTAGTGGTGTTGTGGAGAGAGGCACTGAGACTAGTGGTGTTGTGGAGACCGGCTTGGAGACTATGGTGAGGCCTAATAGAAAGCAGTTGTTGTTGGGGATTCCATTATAAGAGGTGTGGAGATGGACAATGGTGGTCTTGTGAGGTGTCTTCCCGGAGCTACTGCTCACAGAGACAGGAGACGTATCTGTAATATTGTTAAGCAAGCAAAGCAGGAAGGGGAATTGGATGTACTTGTCCATCTAGGGACAAATGACTTGGCTTGCAATGAGGTTTCAGAGGTTAAGGAAGTTTTTAGTGTTTTGCCAATGATATACGGCAGGTTGCTTCCACACTGTCATTCTCTGAAGTTCTGCCTGTGCATAACACTCAGAACGACAGGCGGATGCGTATGAGGGACTTTAATTTGTGGCTTGGTGAATGGTGTCGGGAGCAAGGATTTGGCTTTATTTCTCATGGTAGCTCTGTTTGGAATGGAAATAAGCTGTACAAAAAAGATGGTTTGCATCTTTCTCAAAAGGGAACAAATGTTCTCAGTGAGCAGTTCAGAGGTTTTGCTAGGATGTATTTAAACTAGGAGGGGGGGGGGCAAAGGGGTGATAAAACATCAATCCAATTGTCCCCCAAAACAAGGACAGAAGGTGCCTGTAGCAAGTGTGTTAAAAATGATAAGCTTAGAGTCATGTCTACAAATGCTCACAGTTTAGGGAATAAGATCCATGAACTTGTGGCAATAATGGCAACTGATAGTGTAGATTTAGTCGCTGTTACTGAGACATGGTACAATGAGAAAAATGACTGGGACATAGCAATACCAGGGTACTCTTTATATAGGAAAGATAGGGAAGGCAAGAAAGGGGGAGGGGTGGCCTTGTATATGAAGGATAGCATAAAATCTAGCCTAATAAAAGTTAGTGAGGCAAACATAGAGTCCGTTTGGGCTACGTTAGAATTTGGTAATCACACAGTAACTCGTGTAGGTGTGATTTATAGGCTCCCAGGACAAATTGAAGAGTTAGATAATCTACTAGTTGAGGAAATAGCTAAAATGACAATGAAAGGGGAAGTTATCATCATGGGTGACTTTAATCTTCCTGATGTAAATTGGAAAACAAAATTAGCTACTTGTGCCAGGAGCACACATATTCTAAACTCCCTTCTGGGATTGTCTCTAAAACAAGTTGTTGAGGAGCCAACTCGTAAAGAGGCCATACTAGATTTAGTGTTAACAAATGGAAATTTGGTATCAGATGTTACTGTAGGTGAAATTTTAGGATCCAGTGATCATCAGTCAGTGTGGTTTAATATAAGAACAGTGACTGAGTCACACCACACAAAAACAAAAGTTTTAGACTTTAGAAAAACAGACTTTTCTTAAATTAGAATATGGGTAGAGGAGTCATTATCAGACTGGAGCAATTTAAATGGAGTCCAAGAAAAATGGGATTATTTAAAAGTTGCACTATTGAAGGCAACAGAAAATTGCATTAGGCTTGTCAGTAAAAACAAAAAATTCAAGAAACCACTGTGGTACTCCGCAGATGTGGCCAAAATAGTTAAAAACAAAAAGTTAGCATTTAGGAATTATAAAAAACCCAGAGTGAGGAAGACAAAATGATCTATAAGATTAAGCAGAAAGAGGCTAAGCAAGTTATAAGAGCTTCCAAATCACACACAGAAGAGAAAATAGCACAGTCAGTAAAAAAGGGGGACAAAACATTTTTTAGATACATAAATGAGAAAAGAAAAGTAAAACAAGGATTAGTTAGATTAAAACAAAAGAAGGAAGGTATGTAGAAGAGGATAAAGGTCTCGCTGACTGCCTCAATGAATATTTTTGTTCTGTATTTACAGATGAAAATGAAGGAAAAGGACCTCAGTTGAGAAAAAGGATAAATGAGTCATTTATTACGCGTGAGTTTACAGAGGAAGAGGTTCTATTTCAACTGTCAAAAGTAAAGACAAATAAGTCAATGGGACCTGATGGAATACACCCAAAGCTATTAAAAGAGCTTAGTGGTGTACTAGCAAAACCATTAACAGATTTATTTAACCAATCATTGTTAACAGGAGTAGTCCGAGAAGATTGGAAGTTAGCGAATGTTGTGCTCATTTACAAGAAAGATAATAGGGAGGAGTCGGGCAACTATAGGCCAGTAAGCCTTACTTCAGTAGTGGGGAAAGTGATGGAAACCATGTTAAAGGATAGGATTGATGAACATCTAAAAACACATGGATTTCAAGATCAGAGACAACATGGGGTTTACTTCAGGGAGATCATGCCAAACTAATCTTATTGATTTTTTTGATTGGGTAACTAAAATTATAGATCAGGGTGGTGCAGTAGACATTGCTTACCTAGATTTCAGTAAGGCTTTTGACACTGTTGCACATAGAAGGCTTATCAATAAACTGCAATCTTTAAGTTTGGATTCCAATATTGTTGAATGGGTAAGGCAGTGGCTGAGTGACAGGCAACAGAGGGTTGTAGTTAATGGAATATATTCGAAGCTTGGACTTGTCACCAGTGGGTACCTCAGGGATCTGTACTTGGACCCATTCTTTTTAATATTTTTATTAGTGATATTGCAGAAGGTCTTGATGGTAAGGTATGTCTTTTTGCTGATGATACTAAGATATGTAACAGGGTTGATGTTCCAGGAGGGATAAGCCAAATGACAAATGATTTAGGTAAACTAGAAAAATGGTCAGAATTGTGGCAACTGACATTTAATGTGGATAAGTGCAAGATAATGCATCTTGGACGTAAAAACCCAAGGGCAGAGTACAGAATATTTGATAGAGTTCTAACCTCAACATATGAGGAAAGGGATTTAGGGGTGATTATTTCTGATGACTTAAAGGTAGGCAGACAATGTAATAGAGCAGCAGGAAATGCTAGCAGAATGCTTGGTTGTATAGGGAGAGGTATTAGCAGTAGAAAGAGGGAAGTGCTCATGCCATTGTACAGAACACTGGTGAGACCTCACTTGGAGTATTGTACACAGTACTGGAGACCGTATCTTCAGAAGGATATTGATACCTTAGAGAGGGTTCAGAGAAGGGCTACTAAACTGGTTCATGGATTGCGGGATAAAACTTACCAGGAAAGGTTAAAGGATCTTAACATGTATAGCTTGGAGGAAAGACGAGACAGGGGGGATATGATAGAAACATTTAAATATATAAAGGGAATCAACACAGTAAAGGAGGAGACTATATTTAAAAGAAGAAAAACTACCACAACAAGAGGACATAGTCTTAAATTAGAGGGACAAAGGTTTAAAAATAATATCAGGAAGTATTACTTTACTGAGAGGGTAGTGGATGCATGGAATAGCCTTCCAGCTGAAGTGGTAGAGGTTAACACAGTAAAGGAGTTTAAGCATGCATGGGATATGCATAAGGCTATCCTAACTATAAGATAAGACTAGGGACTAATGAAAGTATTTAGAAAATTGGGCAGACTAGATGGGCCGAATGGTTCTTATCTGCCGTCACATTCTATGTTTCTATGTTTCTATGTTTCTACTTCATCCACAGGGTGGCTATTTACACCACCTAGTAAATCATCTAAAATGTGTTCATATATTAAACACAAATTAACTTATTAGTAAATATCTTATAAAAACTATATAAGAAATGTTTAATTAAGATTACATACAATATCAGATCGTTACAATTCAGTATATGCACATCCTAGAGAAGATGCATTTTTGCCTCTAGGGGGAACTGCTTTTGTCACAAGAGTTAAGGTAGACATTTTCTGTTTCTTCTTTGCTTGAAAACCTCCTTTTGTTGATCTTGTGGATATTTTTCTGCCCTCTTCAGTAGGCCTCTAAAGACTGTGTGGGAGTAAATTGCAACAAAAGGAGACTTAAAGTATATTTATTTGAATAGTAGTATCTTAAATGTATCTGAATATAGAAAAAAAAAATTGGACCATATTTTTATTTCCATAACCGTAAATGATAGCCCTGTAGCCCCTTAGTTTATTGTTTATCCAAACGCAAGTCACTAAGCTATTTGTTTTTTTGTCATCTCTCATTAAAATGAGACCAACATCCCACGTACAGAGGCACTTTTACATTTGACGTTTTTCAAAATAATTCTAAAATAACTGTTACGAACCGGTGGAGGGATAATATCTAGAATTGGGTTTGGAATAACATATTTCAACATATTTCACTTATTTGTCTCACATAGGGTTTAGGGGTTAAAAAAGGTAAATTACTTTCTTATGCTAGTTAGGTGTCTTCTGATGCTTGCTGCTTGTTAGTTGAGGAAGTATTGGAAACCTTGGTCTTTTTTTTGCTATATTAGCCGAGTGACTGTTAAGCTTATTAAATAGCCCCAATCATAGCACAGGATGTGGCCACATACTTAGCTGCCCCGTACTATTGGCATTTACAGAAAGTCAAGTGATAGAAAGCTTGCATTAATTCATATTCCTTCTTCTTCAGTGCATTAACCCTTTCTTATAATTTAGTTTATCTTCCTTATAGTTACACAAGGGACACACAAGAGACCCAGAGTCACTAGGGGGGGCCAGAGGGGGCCATAGCCCCCCCTATATCATGCTGTGCCCCCCCTTGGGCCCCCCCAAATGCTGGCCATGTGTTTAAATTATATTCCCTCAGACTGTAACAGTGTGCCGCCCCCAAACTAAGCCCCGCCTCCCATACATAAGCCCCAACCCCCGCCGTAAAGCAGCAGACCATGCTGCTGCAACAGCCTCAAGTGACAGGTGGGCGGGTGGGGGGTTGTGTTCACACACTCTGCATGCACACTGCCCCCCATACACACACACTGCCCCCCATACTGCCCCCCATACACACACTGCCCCCCATACACTGCCCCCCATACACACACACACTGCCCCCATACACACACACACTGCCCCCATACAAACACACTGCCCACCATACGCCCCCATACACACACACACTGCCCCCATACACACACATTGCCCCCCATACACACACACTGCCCCCCATACACACACATTGCCCCCATACTGCCCCCCATACACACACATTGCCCCATACAACACATTACCCCCATACACACACACTGCCCCCCATACACACACACTGCCCCCCATACACACACACTGCCGCCAATACACACACATACTGCCCTCCATACACACATACACTGCCCCCATACAAACACACTCTACACATATACACTACCCGATACACACACATACTGCCCCCATACACACACATACTGCCCCCATACAGCCCCCCCATACACACACACTGTATGGACTCAGCAGTCTGTGTGTGTGTGTATCAGACTCAACACAGTCTGTGTGTGTGTGTGTGTGTGTGTGTGTGTATGGACTAAGCAGTGTGTGTATGGGCTCAAATATTCTGTGTGTGTGTATGGACTCAACGGCTCTGTGTGTGTGTGTGTATGTATGGACTTCAACGGTGTGTGTATGGTTTCAACGGTATCTGTCTGTGTGTGTGTGTGTGTGTGTGTGTGTGTATGGACTCAGCAGAGTGTGTGTGTATGGACTCAGCAGAGTGTGTGTGTTTGTGTACTCGGCAGTCTGTGTGTGTTTGTGTACTCAGCAGTCTTTGTGTGTGTGTGGACTCAGCAGTCTGTGTGTGTATGGACTCAGCAGAGTCTGTGTGTGTATGGACTCAGCAGAGTCTGTGTGTTTGTGTGTATGGACTCAGCAGAGTGAGTGTGTGTGTGTGTG
>OW240913.1:71417562-71513499 GCA_933207985.1 Pelobates cultripes | reverse complement strand
CTCCAGCAGTCTGTGTGTGTACGGACTCAGCAGAGTCTGTGTGTGTGTGTGTGTGTGTGTGTGTATTTACTCAGCAGTCTGTGTGTGTGTGTGTGTGTATT
This sequence comes from Pelobates cultripes, assembly GCA_933207985.1. NCBI lineage: Eukaryota > Metazoa > Chordata > Amphibia > Anura > Pelobatidae > Pelobates > Pelobates cultripes. Next base: position 71,513,398 of record OW240913.1, on the reverse strand, counting down.
TACTCAGCAGTCTTTGTGTGTGTATTTACTCAGCAGTCTGTGCGTGTGTGTATGGACTCAGCAGTCTCTATGCATGTGTGTATGGACTCAGCAGTCTGTGTGTGTGTGTGTATGGACTCAGCAGTCTGTGTGTGTGGACTCAGCAGTCTGTCTGTGTGTGTGTGTGTGTGTGTGTGTGTGTGGACTCAGCAGTCTGTGTGTATGGACTCAGAAGTCTGTGTGTGTGTATGGACTCCGCAGTCTATCAATAATTAAAATTCCTGTGAGTTGTTGTGTAGGAAGGGCCCCAGTGCATTGCTTTGCCCAGGGGCCCTTAACTCTATTAAAATGGTACTGCTTGTGTGTGTCAGTGAGCTTCTATTTAGTGAGCATGTGTGTGTCAGTGAGCTTGTCTTTAGTGAGCTTGTGTGTGTCCCTGAACTTCTTTGTAGTGAGCCTTCTGTTTATACAAGTGAGTTTGTCTGCAGTAAGTTTGTGTGTGAGTCAGAGAGTTTTGTCTGTCAGTAAGCCTATTTGCGCATGTCAGTGAGCTTGTGTGCTTACTATAATATATATATTGACTTGTAGGAATGGCATACATTTTTTTTCCAGGGCTGCTTTGGATTCCCAGGGATTCCCAGTTTGGCTCTGCCAGCGAGTGCACTTTACCGCTGAATTATCTGTGTGAGCTGCCGCACACTTTAGCCCTGTTACACGCGTCTGGGAGCTGCTGTTGACAGGTACTAGTAGTCTAGAGATTGGGACCTGGGTATATGCTCAGCTATCTGTAGAATACAGATCTGTGTGTATATAATATCCCGGGCTAGTCAGTGCTTCCTGTACAGTGCTGCTCTCTGTATAATACAGGCCTGTGCCTGTATAATATCCCGGGACAGTCAGTGCTCCCTGTATAGTGCTGCTCTCTGTCTTGGGATATTATACATAAACAGACCTGTATTATACAGAGAGCAGCACTATACAGGGAGCACTGAGTGTCCCAATTTATTATACACACAACCCTGTATTATACAGAGAGCACTGACTGTCCAGGGATATTATACCCAGACAGTAATTGATAGCTGTGCTGCAAAATGTCCTTGGAATTATTTTTTCAAATGTTGGCAACTATGGCACTGTATCAAGGGTAATGTGTTTGTTTTTTTAATAATCCCTGGTGGAAATAATGAATCCTCCACCAGGTATTATTAAAAAACCAAAACACATTGTGTCGGGGGCGGGGCTTAACATGCATCAGGGGCGGGGTCAAACAGCGGTGAGGGCTGGGTTAAATGTGCCCCCCTACTTTTGTCCCTGGCCCTCCATGTGCCCCCCCTAAAAATTAATCCTAGAGACTCCACTGAAAAGACCATGGAGATCCGAACACAAACTTTTTTTTTTTTGCTTAGTTTTCATTTAAAGAGTTTAAACGTTGCAAGGCCAGAGGAATTGGCAACCTTTGCAGCATTCATTGAGTTAACAACATTTGCCAGGTGTACATTACTAGGTCAAGCTGATCTGCCCTCAACGTCCATCAGATTTTCTATGTCTTAACAGGAAAGCCGTGACCAATACCTTTGATAACGGATTTAAGATTTGGACGAGTGACCATGCAAGTGTAGAACTGAGAGCAGATGAAACGTGTTTGTAAGCATCGTGCTGTGTGATGGATGAGGTAAAATGATAAGAAAAGGAAAGAGAAGATTATCTGCGAAAGGATGTGAGAGCATTCAACATATTTGTAATCACTGCTGTTCAACATTCCGACTAAGAAATGGACAGAATCAATGCTTCATCAAGATTCTGATCCACCATAAGGTGGAGGAGGCAAGAGATAGCCCTGCTCTGCTCTTAAAAGGCTTTTGAACAGAAGTGATACATGCATTGATGGATTTAATGGATATAACCTATATATTTGGAGCATCTTACTTAGATATGAATCTAGAGATTGAGAAGAGGGTGCAAATGTTTTGCTTCCACTATTGACACAGTATACTATTAGGTATGCAGAACAGTAACTGTGTAGATATATATATATATATATATATACATATATATATATATATACACACACATATATATGTAAAGTCTCGCCCTCTGCCCAAACGTAGAAAAATTTAAAAAACAAACCACGATGCTGCTCAGCGCAGAATACACAATAAATAAGAAATGAGAGCACTCACTGGATTTTTTTCAAACAATGTATTAACCAAAACAATAGATCAACGTTTCTACCAACCGGTCTTTATCAAGATGCTTTAGTGTAACAGTGCAAACCTATTTCTAAAAAATAAGACATATTACTTACCGAGTGCAGGTATAGTGACCGGTCACCAAGTCCACAAAAATCACTATCCCCTAGAGTGTCATGTGCGCCTGCGAGAACATGCTGACGTGATGACGATTGGACGCAAATCAGTAGATGCGACCGTTGCCATGGAGATGCTAAATAATAACTGAGATAGTGCCATGAGAAAAAAGGGAATGTGCTAATGCAAAAACAACATAAGAGAATAAAAAGGTACATCTAAGAACCCAACAATAAATGAAAAAATGACAAAAAGCCCTGTTAATCAAACATGATTCTGAGATCAAGGAAACGTAATTGATGGAGGAACAAAAATATTGAAAAATGCAGTGTAAGAAAAATGTGTAGAACAAATGTAGAATGCCAAATAAGAGTAAGGTCTGAAAAGATAAGAGAAGACATAAGTGAAAGAAGTGGGAAAAGGGCATGTGCAAAGTGAAGGAAATGTGTCACACTGTAAAATAAACTACAAAACAGCAAAAGTGAAGTATGATAAAAAAAATTGTTATAGGATAGGAGAAAAGAAGGAGGGGAGCACTTGTAAAAAAATGAGAAAGAAGGAGCAGATTACTTGTAGAATATGAGAAAGAAGGAGCAGAGTTCTTGTAAAAATGAGAAAGAAGGAGCAGAGTACTTGTAGAATAGGAGAAAGAAGGCGCAGAGTACTTGTAAAAAGGAGAAAGAAGGAGCAGAGTACTTGTAAAAAAAGGAGAAAGAAGGAGCAGAGTACTTGTAAAAAGGAGAAAGAAGGAGCAGAGTACTTGTAGAATAGGAGAAAGAAGGAGCAGAGTTCTTGTAAAAATGAGAAAGAAGGAGCAGAGTACTTGTAGAATAGGAGAAAGAAGGCGCAGAGTACTTGTAAAAAGGAGAAAGAAGGAGCAGAGTATTTGTAAAAAAAAAATGAGAAAGAAGGAGCAGAGTACTTGTAGAATAGGAGAAAGAAGGAGCAGAGTACTTGTAAAAAGGAGAAAGAAGGAGCAGGGTACTTGTAGAATAGGAGGAGAGAAGGAGCAGAGTACTTGTAAAAAGGAGAAAGAAGGAGCAGAGTACTTGTAGAATAGGAGAAAGAAGGAGCAGGGTACTTGTAGAATAGGAGGAGAGAAGGAGCAGAGTACTTGTAAAAAGGAGAAAGAAGGAGCAGAGTACTTGTAGAATAGGAGAAAGAATGAGCAGAGTACTTGTAGAATAGGAGGAGAGAAGGAGCAGAGTATTCGTAGAATAGGAGAAAGAAGGAGCAGAGTACTTGTAAAAAAGGAGAAAGAAGGAGCAGAGTACTTGCAAAAAGGAGAAAGAAGGAGCAGAGTACTTGTAGAATAGTAGGAGAGAAGGAGCAGAGTATTTGTAGAATAGGAGAAAGAAGGAGCAGAGTACTTGTAAAAAGGAGAAAGGAGGAGCAGAGTACTTGTAGAATAGGAGAAATAAGGAGCAGAGTACTTGTAAAAAGGAGAAAGGAGGAGCAGAGTACTTGTAGAATAGGAGAAAGAAGGAGCAGAGTACTTGTAAAAAGGAGAAAGAAGGAGCAGGGTACTTGTAGAATAGGAGGAGAGAAGGAGCAGAGTATTTGTAAAAAGGAGAAAGAAGGAGCAGAGTACTTGTAGAATAGGAGAAAGAAGGAGCAGAGTACTCTGTAAAAAGGAGAGCATGAGCAGAGTATCAAAAAGGAGAAAAGAAGAGCGAGTACTGAAATATGTTGTTACAGCAAATTTGTAGAATAGGAGAAAGAAGGAGCAGCACTGGAAAATGAAAGAAGCATGCGAGTACCGTGTTATATGTTAAAGCAGCAGAGTACTCTGTAGAATAGAGAAAGGCTGAGCAGAGTTCCTTGTAAAATGAGAAAAGAAGGAGCAGAGTACTCTAGATTAGGGAGAAAGAAGGATCACAGTACTCTGTAAAAAGGAGAAAGAAGCAGCAGAGCATTTTGCAAGTGCTACAGCAAAGGAGCAGCAGAGTACTCTGTGAATAGGAGAGAAGGACAGAGCACTTGTAAAAAGGAGAAAAGAAGGACAGAGTAACTTGTAAATAGGGAGAAAGAAGGAGCAGAGTACTCTAGAATAGGAGAATAGAGCAGAGTACTGTAAAATGAGTGAAGGAGAGCACTTGTAAAAGAGGAAAGAAGGCAGAGTAATTTAGAACGTGAAAGAAGGAGCAGAGCATCTGTAAAAAGGGAGAAAGAAGGAGCAGAGTACTTGTAGAATAGGAGAAAGAAGGAGCAGAGTACTTGTAAAAAGGAGAAAGAAGAAGCAGAGCAATTTGTAAAAAGGAGAAAGAAGGAGCAGAGTACTCTGTAGAATAGGAGAAAGAAGGAGCAGAGTTCTTGTAAAATGAGAAAGAAGGAGCAGAGCACCTAGAATAGGAGAAAGAAGGATCAGAGTACTTGTAAAAAGGAGAAAGAAGGAGCAGAGTATTTGTAGAATAGGAGAGAGAGAAGGAGCAGAGCATTTGTAAAAAGGAGAAAGAAGGAGCAGAGACAGGTATGAGAAAGAAGGAGCAGTGAGTACTTGAAGAATAATAGGAGAAAGAAGGAGCAGAGTACTTGTAAATAGGAGAAAGAAGGAGCAGAGTACTTGTAGAATAGGAGAAAGAAGGAGCAGAGTACTGGTAAAAAATGAGAAAGAAGGAGCAGAGTACTTGTAAAAGAGGAGAAAGAAGGAGCAGAGTACTTGTAGAAACGTGAAAGAAGGAGCAGAGCACTTGTAAAAAGGAGAAAGAAGGAGCAGAGTACTTGTAGAATAGGAGAAAGAAGGAGCAGAGCACTTGTAAAAAGGAGAAAGAAGGAGCAGAGTACTTGTAGAATAGGAGAAAGAAGGAGCAGAGTACTTGTAGAAAGGTGAAAGAAGGAGCAGAGTACTTGTGGAAAGGAGAAAGAAGGAGCAGAGTACTTGTAAAATAAGAGAAGGAAAATAAAAAATATAGGAAGGAGAAGGCGAGAATTGTTGTTGGCTAATAATAATAAGTGGGCTACCTAGCTCAGCCTTCCTGCTGAGCATTTGCTATAAGGAATGTAAAAGAAAGAAAGAAAGGAAAAGGAGACAAAATGGAAGAAAAAAATAGAAAAAGGGAAAAAAGGGGGGATTGAGGAGGGGAGCTGATGCATGAATGAGAAAGCAGGGTTAGGCAGACGCATAGTCATGTTTTGGCAAACTAAGCTTAAAAGTAAATTTTTTAAACTCCCTCCTTTCTAAAGAATATTCCGCACTTGCGCTAAAACAAAAAAATCGAAAACTGGTGGGCGGTAAGGACATTTTACCATCAAGAATTATGTATTACTGGGCGGTAGTTATAAAAAGGTTGACCTCCCCTGTTCTAGATACTAGTGCCACAGTATTTCAAATATTCATGCAACAGGAATCATTTTCCCATGATTCCATTTGCACACAGTACAGCTATGGTGGAAATTATGAGTAATTTAAAAATTTGCATTAAAGTCCGTCACCAGTTCTGATATTATCTTGCTGTATTCTAGAACCTAACCCTAAGGATTTACTATTGATCTGGAATATTGGGGGCTATCTATAAAATGTTTCATGTTCGGAAAAGTAATCTAAAGCACTAAAAGTAGGGCAATCACCATGGAAACAGTGGAACCAACAAGTTCATTCCATTGGTGTCTTTTCCGCTTTTTCATGTTTGCATTAAAAAGTATCAAGTTTTTCAGAACTTGATAATTGATTTTTTATACATGACCCATGTCTTTTTTTCTTTTTTCTCTCCAATATCTGAGTTCTCAAAATATAATTCTGTTTAGTTTCTCTTTTTTTGTGTCTATTTTTCACAGTGCAAGGACTTTTAGATTGCAACAATCGTAGATATTTTAGATGCTTAACAGACTTTCCAGCTTTAATCTTCTGTGCTGCCTCCCGTTATATTTCTACCACTCCTGGTTAGCACACAGCCCATACTGTATGTATATATAGCAGCAAGACAGAACGATAAGAAGATTACAGATGTAAATGGCGCACTAGTTTACATGAGATCAGGCATTACAAGAATGAAAAGCTTGTAAAACATTTGAAATTTAGCCAAATAAAGGCTGATGTTCAACGCAAGTCAAAAATACATAGTCGAAGCTCTGTGACACTTAGTTGAGTCATCTTGTTCCTACTACTTCTATTTATTTAAGAGAAGGGAAGGTGGGTGATGTTTTCTCTGCATGAAGCTTCAGTTACATTTCAGTAAATACTTGGCTAGCAGAGATAATGAGTGAATGCATTTTCTTAATCTCCGACAAAGATCTAAAGAAAGGTTGTCTTTGTTTCAGTTACAACTCTTAGAACTCTCAACCACACAAAGTCTAATCTCTAGCTCTGTGGCTTTCCTCTGGACTAAAAGATCCATAGATTAAATGTGATAATTGCAGTTTAAATGCTACCCAGACAATCTGGAAGAGATTTACAATGTTGGCTACTTCCCCGACCACCTGCAACATAATCTACCCTCATGTATCATGTTGTGCTGTGTAGGGTTTTCCGTTAATGCTCATCATGCATTATGGAAGTAAATAATGGTAGTAGTTAGAAGTCAATAGAGGAAGAATAGTATAAAAAAAAGTGTGCCTTAGTTTATTGTTCCGTGTACATTCTTCAGGATTTAAAGAGAAGATATACAATTTAACATAGGACAGAACATGACCTCTAGCTGCATTACTTACTAGACTTCTCATGTGGAATATAAAATCGCCCACATGTTACCCTAAAGCAAGGGTAAGCCACCTTCGGCACTCCAGATGTTATTGACTACATATCACTTGATGCATTGCCATTATTATGACTTTAAGAGCATTGTGGGCGATGTAGTCCACATCATCTGGAGTGCTGAAGGCACCTACCCCTGCTAAAGTGTACATTCTATACAGAGTATATTAGTTAAACTGATTTAATATGGCATTTCATACAAAAGGGCATGATAAAAAACTTTAAAAATAAAATTTAATGAATAGGGGATCCTTTTGCCACATCCCTATCTTTACAGGTAAGACAGCTGGGTCCTATGGCCAGGTTAATGACCGTCTGCATTTTGCAGACTGTGGGGTCATTTGGGGCAGTATGTGGGCCGGGAGTGTTGGTATTCCTCTGTCCTTCACATATATATAATGGCAATGGGGTAACATGTATAATATAGGAATAGTTAAATGAATTCACATTCTTAAATTGGGTTTATGTCTTTGAAAATGTGATTTTACCAGCTGGAAGATGGCTTGGAGCAAGCAAACGCAGGCTCAGAGCAGGAAGTAATGTCAAAGGAGATCTGAAATGTTTTCACAGCACATTAAATGACAGTCACATAGATTTAAGTGGTGAAACATCTAGAGGCAATCAACAATTTAGTGTTGTTGCTCAAGTCCGAGAGTAGCATTAAATAACAAAACTCTTGCCAGTTTTGCTATTGGGGATTTTATGTTAGGAACACCATAGTGTTAGGAATACAAAAATGTAAACAGTTACCATGTAGGTGATCAGGCCACCGCTACCTGGGTGAAAAAATGTGAGTTTACCTTCCATTTCTATCTCACAGCGCTGGTCTTTTTGGGGATACTTCGCCTCTTTGGTTGAGATCATCAAGATCGATGATCTCAGCTAATCTGATGCATTCTCATAGCAAAGTGGTTTAATGCTGTTAAGCCATCTATTTATCAGCATTCCAGAATATGACAATATATATTTTGTTTAATAATCTACAATTTACCTCTTGTCAGTGTGGCATTCCCTTTGGACACCAGTAGTTTATGATATTCGCAAGTTAACCAAAGATATGGTGTGTTCTAAACTTTGTTTGGCAGTATTTTATAGCTTTGGAAGGTCATACACTTTACATCGAACAGGGGAGTCACAGTTTGAATATTTTAGCCTAGTTTGCAAAATCGAATTTAATTTCAATTCAGAGTTTAATAATAAATAAATAAACAAACCACAAAGCTATAAATTCCATAACTAGAATACAGCATTGCTACAATGTTAATATATTTTGCAATACTTACATAAAAATGGAAAAGTACATTCCAATTAATGACAAAATATTATTGATCATATGTGCAGGAATGAAAGCTCATGTTTCTTATTAAAAAAGCAAACAAACAAACTATTACCTGGGAAAAATAGTTGTTTATCTCCCCCCAGGCTCTGTTGATGTTAGGACCTTTTTCTCAATACTCACAGTTATCTTAACCCATACACAAACACCATTGTATTCTGCATCAATGTATTTGAAAGAAGACCTGATGGTTCTTAATTCCTAAAACCTCAGATAGCCAGTGGAAGATGTATTGTCTCTGGGCCACTTAACAGGATTATACATACAGGCCTTTAAAGCAATACAAGCTTCAGGGAAATAAAAATAGGAGCACGGGGAGGCTATCTGCTTCATGCTGTAAAACACCATGATACAAGGTGTAAATCAGCGATTGAACACGTCGCTGCATTTAATGTGCACTGCTTTACAACCCTCTCAAAACATCTATCTTTCTCAGCAACAGAGGGGTATAATTGATCTAGAGGAAAGCAGGAATAATGAAGTGAACACATTGGTTAATGGCAGAGCAGCTTAATATATCCTCAGATATAAGAAAATACTCAGCCAAAGCTTAATTCTTCTTCCTCACATTAGCTTCTGCTTAATATTTAAGAATGTAAAAGAATTTCGAGGGAGCCTAAAAAATAATTATTCACTGTGAATTCTTTTTAAATGTATCAGCAATCTAGCTAACGTTGTACATTGCTTTTACTGTGATAAGTTTATATGTAGAATGAAGTTCCGTGGTAATTTATTATTTGACCTTTAACCCAAAGCAGTGCATTGTGTCTCGAATTCGAACCCCATTTAAATTCTGAATGGTGCATTAAACTATCTATAGGGATAAATGGATCGATGCATTAGGAAGTATGGATGTATGTATTTGGCAGTATGTGTGCATGGATGGCTAAATAAGGCAGTATGGGTGTATGGATGTATGTCTGTATTAGTCAGTATGGATGGCTAAATTAGGCAGTATTATGGATGTATTTATTAGGGTGTATCGATGTATTTATTAGGGTGTATAGCTGTATGGATATATGCATTGGCAATATGCGTGTATGATTGTATTTATTAGACAGTATGGGTGTGTGTATGTATGTATGAATGTATGTATTTATTCATTAGACAGTAAGGGTGTATAGATGTATCTATTATGCAGTCTGTGTGGATGTATATATTAGACAGTATGGGTGTATGGATGTATATATTAGACAGTATGGGTGTATGGATGTATATATTAGATAGTATGGGTATATGGATGCATGTATTAAAAAGTGTGGGTGTATGTATTAGATAGTATGGGTGTATGTATTAGATAGTATGGGTGTATGGATGCATGTATTAGATAGTATGGGTATATGTATTAGATAGTATGGGTGTATGGATGCATGTAATTATGTGTGTATGGATGTTTCCTAAATATCTCAATAGTCTCTCTATCCTTTCCCTAAATTTGTCTCTGGTCTGTTTTCTTTCCTTATATTTTTTACTAGTTCATCTGCATTCCCTAAATGTCTCCCTGATCCTAGTCCTTTTCCTTAATGCCTCTTCAATCTCACCAGTCCATCTCGGTTTCCTAAATTTCTCCCCAGTCTATCTCTGTTCCCTCAATGTCTTCCCAGCTTCCCAGATATTTTTGCACTAAATCTCTTGGCCTGTCTCTCTTAAATAAGAACAGGCAAGTAGACACTTGGGAGTCTATTCACTAAACACCGATTTGAAAAATCTTTAGAGTTGAGTTGGTGACTTTATAAAACTCTTCTGTTTTGGCCTAAATGTTGCAAATCATATTTCAACTCACTGTTTAATGAATAGACAGGGAAGAGAAAACATGAGAAAATGACCAGAGACACTGGCTGGGTTATAATGCAATGTTTTGTGGACCCAGGACATATTTGAAAACAAGAAACATTTCAATGTATCCTTCCTGGTAAAATATTTTATAAATAAATAAACTAAATAAATAATTCACGAAAGTGAGAAATGTTGTCGATTAGAGATTAATTCATAGTAAACTTCAAATGCAAGATCAAAGTAGTCAAATCAGGAGAATGTTTCCAAATTTATTTTTGGTCTTAAATTAGAAATTCACTTTTCATTCACGCTTTGCCTAGGGCGGAAGGAATTCTTGCATCGGTCCTGGGTACCTAGAGATGGTGTACATATGTTACAGCCAATTCAACACATTGTTTATATTGCTCTTTAAAATTTCTGTCTGCCAGTTAGTTTTAACTTCTTAATTGAATAATTTTATGATAACACATACCATATATATTTTTTAAATCTCCATGTGAGATTTAATAAAAACATTTTTTTTAAAAGTGTTTGGACTTCTGCAGAAGTTTTAGTCCTTTGAACCAATTGCAAATAGTAAACATTGTAGACATATTAAAATATACAACATAATAAACAAAAATTTGAAATTTCAACGGTTTTTGTTCTCTTTCCATGCTAATTATGACTGACTGTAACAAAGAACACAGAGTCACCTTTAGGTCACGCTCCGAGATGCAGCAAGGGACTAGATTTTTCAATATGTCAGACTTGTCATACTCAAATTATATTAATGGAGGACTTGGTGGGCTATAGTCAGCAGGGGTTCATTTCCAATGTTTAACCATAACAAGATCAATACACACATATGTTAATAGAAAAGGTCAATAATTGAATGTACATCTGTATGTGTATACTTTACTTTGAAACGTTAAAATACAAGGACCGGTGCATTCTTATAATAAGTAATCAATTTGCAATGTGTCAGCAAGAGTCCACAATATTATTTATTATAGGGTCGCAAAGACCTTTGCTGAACTTTAGAACAAGAATGCTAATTTTTTACTCCAAAAATTCTTTAAATATATATTAAACATTGGGAAGAACAAAACCTGTTACATATTTCAATATTACATAAGTGATGGACTGAATGTTTCACAAATGGAGATAATGAACACATGGAACATGGAGACAGAAGAGTGGATGGGTAGTCCGATGCAGTTGACAATTAAATGTAATGTACATCTACATCTGTATGATAGTGATGTACACTAATAATTAAAGAGTTCATATGGAAATACACTTTAATCATAGCACTGTATTTTTGCTTCTATAAACACACTTTAATTTTGGATGGCTTGAAATTAGGTGAGATGGTTAGCTTCATCCCTAAGTCCACTCCATAAGAGACCTATAATTTAGATTCTCTGTTGTATTTGGTCTTACCCGTGTCATATCTTCTTATTTCATTGATGTTTATTTCATGTAATGTATAACTATATGCAATTAAATGTATTGTTATTGCAGCAGAGTAACAAACGCTATGCTCTACGAGTGGCTAATCATTTGTAGGTGAAGTGTTCTCTCTTTATCTTTGTTTCCACAAGGTAATTAGTGGCATGTTCCGAGACACCGTCCATCAAATATAAAACCCATACACCTATATACAACCATAGCAAATGTGACTCCATCTTACAGAGCAGAAAAATCAAAGGCCAATTGCCATCACCAGGCTATATATTTTGATATAACACCTAGAATGCACATTTAGGCACTTTAACAACACATTTAAATGGGGAAGTGGATGTAAAAGAGCAGGTCAATGTAAGTTACTTATGTGTTTGAAAAAAACCCAAATAAAATCTAAAACAATAGGCTGTGGTGGAATATCACGTAAATGCAAGGCCATCCTTGGCTAATGTGTATTTACAGTGATATTAAAGTAAGGTTGGATTTGGCTTGTTAAGGCATTGTCATGTTCAGAAAACGTTTTGTCTATTTAAAAAATGTGCAGCACTGACCCAGGAAGCACCTCTAGTGGTCGTCTGAGTTATTGTCACTAGAGGTGTTACTAAGCAGTAATGTGAACACTGCTTTTTCTCTGAACATGGAAGGACTACACATATTCTGACCTCAAATCTACTTGGGGATGAGAATAGAGACTTTGATTTGGGCCTAAATGCCAAGATCAAAGCTCTGTCTTCGTATTTCTCTAGTGGCTGATTGGAACCACTGCCCATAGCAAGATTCCAGCCACCATTGGAATGTATTCCTGGAAAAGCTAAGGTTGTTAAAGAGGGGACCAACTCCACAGAACTGTAGCTGGTTTAGTGATCATGCTAACTGGCTTTGGAGTCAGAATGTCACAAATTCCAAGGCTATTTGGCAATTGAGATCAATGATAAACATGAAATGCAAGTTTAATGCTACAGTGTTACTTAAAATAACAAACAGCAATAGCATGCAGTGGGTGAAATTATAAATCAGTTTCCTCCCATACCATGTGTAAATAAGGAATTCCATTAATGTTAAAATTCCACAAAACAATTTATAGAAGTTACTCCAGACTAAATAGCTATCCATATCATTGCTGCTCCAACATGCTTGTCCCTCCCACCCATGTATGATGTAACATACACTGGATCGTTTACAGTCAAAATGTAGGTAAAAATAGCTGAATTGGGAAAAATCCTGAATTCTCTGGAATTTTGTAACTTGACTGTGAATGCCCAGCCTGTTACAATGTACAGAATAATCCCCTTGTGTAATGATTGAAGACATGCGCCAACAAAGGAGCAGAAAAAATGAGATCCGTGCCACTGGATCTTACAGTCGTAGATAAACATAACCAGGATATATAAAATTTTCATTAAGCGAGTTATAAATAATAATGAGCTCTGTTCATAATTAACCATATTTATTTAAGAACATAGCATAAACAGAATGAAGATATTTCTGTGTGTTTAACAGTTTCACAGCCTTTAGGTGCCAACTTTGCTGTTTAAGTTGGATATCAGCTAGGTTTTAATATAAATATTAATTTATGGTGTATTAATATGATAAATATATCAATCCTCTTTAAGAATGTCTAATTCAAATATGAATACACTGTACATGTTAATGAGCTTTAATAAAATATCCTCTTCTTTAATTTGGACAGCCGAGTAAAATTAAATAATTTATAAATTTGCATATCAGTATATTTTTAGTTTACTTGCTGCAAAACATTACTTTTAAAATATGTAATTATCAACTCACATACATATCCACAGCTCCCCTTCTAAGAATAGGAAGGCAGAGTTACCCATGAAAGTAAGATTTACTGGAAATCCAGAGTGAATTCAAATTTAAAGGACCACTATAAGCACCCAGACCACTTCAGCTCAATTAAGTGGTCTGGGTGCCAGTTCCCTCTAGTTTTAACCCTGCAGCTGCACCATGAGGGTGTGGGGGACCTAATTACCCTATAGTGCCAGGAAAACTAGTTTGTTTCCCTGGCACTATAGTGGTCCTTTAAGGCCATAGTAGCCCAACTGGAAGCAGTTCAGTTGTTTTAAATTTAAAATCTCTTTGAATCCACTTTGAATGCCTAACAATTCTACCTTTAGTAAACAAACCTGCTCCCTATTCAAAACAGATGCCTGCTACAATAGACAGTCACTGGTAATATCAATCGCTAGCCATCTCTGTTAACTTTGGTAACTGAAGCAAAGTGTGTCTAATATCAATTAACCACTTCCTTCCCAAACATATGTACATAGAAAAACTTGAACCGAAATTCCATTGAAAAGTCATGTTCTACTTAAAAGCAGCCAGTCAGCACCAGTAGTGGCTACATTGTAAGATTAAGCAAGTAAATAGTTAGAATTTAATCAATCAATAAAGAAGAAATGAAGATATGGACGTCCCCAGGTTCCCTGCTAAATCGAGAAGATTCTGGCTTTCCCATTTTCCAAGTTAATGTGTGGTATGGTATTAACCAAATGGAGTTGCTCTTTATGGAAGGAATGGATCCAGGTCTTCCTGACAGATGGCTTGTAATAGCCGTTTGGCAAGGCCCATTAAGGGAGGCCGTAGACCAGTCACAGAGGCCTTTTAAAGCACACTTTGCAGAAGCTGGATGCCTTGAGTTTATTGATTGCACTGCTGTGGGATGATTGTGTACTGGTGTTCCCTAGAACTAACCATGAGCAATGGGGACAATGCCCAAAATTCAGATCTCTTGATCCAGGACATTTGAAACAGTCCCCCCTGTCCACACCCCTACTCATACCAGTAAAATGAAAGTGTCGATTTGGAACATTGGAAGTTATGGGCTTGGTTACAGGATAAGGTTCCTGTGATGGAAACTGTCATACTAAAAGTGACAACTATTTTATGGAACAATTAACAGGTCAAGCTTGAGACTCAATGAAATCCTTCAGCAAGTCGTGGCAGCCAGAGGAAGATAATATTGGTGAAGTGCTGTTCTACTGCTTCTAACGCCATAAAAACTTTCTCTGGCCTTGCAGGACCCACAGAAGGCAATCTTTCTTATCCCTTCCTTTCCCATTTTTTTCTTCAACCTCTTAACCCTTTCTACCTTTTTCTTTTCTCTCTTATGTCTTCAACATTGCATTAATTTGTTTTAAAAGCACTATTATCCCTCTATTCATCAGTATAGAAGGCTATTTTGACCATCCCTACTACTGTGATGTCAAGGGGAACTTTTTATCAGTGACTCACGTCTTTTCACAGATACACTATGTAGTCTTGCTTTGTAGAATGACGATCAGAATTCATCAGTTTATTGAACTTCCAGTAGACACTAAGCTGTATTTAGAAAACAAAGAACTAATATAAAAATAACAATTTAATACAAAGCTGCATTGTCTGTAAATGAAATAACTAGTATAAATCAAGAATTTAATGACTTCACTGACGTAAAGTCATGATTCTGAAACTTTGCTTAGTTTGTGTAGAAATCTTGTAAACCCATCAATCATTGTTTAAAGACCTGCCCAAGTACTATAACCACTACAGCACACTGTAGTGGTTATTTGCCAGTAGTGCCCTGCTGCCCTCTCAGGGTAAGTAATCAAAGTGAGAATAGTTTGACTACGTACCTTGGCATATTAGCTGAGAGCAATCACCTGACACTCTTAACTCAGAGGAGCTAATGGGGCATTTCACCTCCAAAGGAGGAGGAGACTGGTGTGAAACCTTTGTCAAATTATTTGAATTTTTACCCAGGAGGGCGTCAGGGCTCTCCTGGCAACATAATCGCAAATGCTTTTAATGTGTATTGAAAGGAACCTTTATTTATTTTTTTTAAACCTTGTCAATGTGAGATCAGTGCAGTGATATCATCTCTCATTGCTCTGTGCACTCCTTGAGTTTGCATGCAAACACCTTCGTCACTGTTCACCTATTCAGACTGCAGTGCCTCATTGAGCGCACAGGCCAGTGAGTGATCACATTACACATACCTGATGGGTGGAAGGGGCATTTTATCCAAAGGTGGCTAAACATGGAGGAGAGAAAAATAGGAGGCAGGAAAGCATTTTGTACAACAGTTCAAATTGGCAAGCTTTAAAAAAAAAAAAAAATTAAAGTTCCTTCTAATACACTTTAAAAACATTTATTCAGTCAAAAGTGATTATCAGGTGACAGTTGACCTTTAAAATATTTCAAAATTTGATCCTTTAAATTCTTAATGTTTGTTTAGTCTTTTTGGTATTTTAAAAAATTATTAATTTAGACTTTATATACTTGTATCTAAAATTCCTGCACATATTTATCTGGGATTAATTCAGTATTTAAAAAAAAAGCAAAAAAAAAAAAAGCTGGTTTATTTGGTACATCTGAGAGGCAGACAGAAAACGGCCCTGAAAAGTCTCACATCAAACAGAAGTCATGCAAGGTGTACACTGCTAACATATGAGGTGCAGTCTCTGTAGATCAACTCCCCGGAGATGAGAAAGGTCCACAATTCACAGCTACACATCAGTAAATGAAACAGGGATATGTTAAACTTGTGCACCTGTCCTTTAAAAAGACATGTGGACGGAGAAACAGGAAACCAGAGTAGCCTATAAAAATATTCAGCTAGCTTTCCCATGTGAATGTGGGGGTGTTAAGAGTGACAGCTTTAAATGAAATCAGCCCTGGGATATAAATTAGCACATTTTGGGCAAGAGGTGCAGGAGTCTCAGCTCTATTAACTCTCAGGATTAAGGCTTATGGTTTAATCACCAGGGTAATTACATTTCTGAATGTCTGGGAGGCCGCTTGGCTCATTCTTACACCACTGGAATCCTAACATTCATCTTTTATAGAATAATTATATGGATTAATATATTTCGCTATCTTGATATTAGCGTCCAAAAACAGTATTAGGGTCCTTAACTGTAATGTTTGTACTAGAATCAATAGCCTGTGCAAGTTGTGTTACAATCAGATATAGTAATAAAAAAATCACTTTTTCAATAATACGACAATAAAAATTATCTCTGAAACGTGCTATTATATAGAATACATTTGCAGTGAGATTATATCTCTCTTTATCTTGCTGAACAAACTTAGGGTGCAAGCTTTAAAAACCATATAGGTGTTTTATTTTGATGTATCGACTGACCCAACTGGTCGTAAAAGCTTGCACTGCAGCATTACTCAACTAAAATAAGAATCAACTTCACTGCATCAGCAAGTTGCCCAAGTTCACATAGCAATCCGAGCACTATCTGTTACCTATTACATCAAGGAGTCAGTGACTGCAGATGGCAAGTGGACCAGATATCCTCACTATTAACCAAAATCTTTGTTAAATTTACATCTGACGGCGTCCGACTCTATGTTTGTTCTGGCAATTTTACCTTCAGAGTTTGAGTGAAATACTCAGTGGGTGTTAGAGGTATCCACTCTTCTTTCCTAAAAAGATACATGTCAAAATGTGGAGAACTTTTTGAAAATGCATTTTTTTTTCTAGTTGTTACCAGGACAGAAATGTATTTTCACACCGCCTCAAATTGTAGCGTTGTAGCGTTTTGTTTGTGTCTGTTGCTTTACACCTCCACCAACACCCTTTGTTAGGGAAATTACACTCACATTAACATACACACACATTCATATGTACATACATACAGTCACACAAAGTTGATTTTTATTTAATTTACAGTATTTGTTATGTACATTGAAGTCTGTCCAGCCTCCCTTTTCATGGGAGAGTGCTGGAATCTCCTCCTTGGGGACCCATGGTGGGTGCATACATCTCTCTGCACTGACTGTGCAGCCCCCAGCAGATATATATAGATGTCAGGGATGGGTTTAGATCAATTCACAGCTCCCACCAGTGTATGGTGCACAAGGGAGCTGGGCAACCATTGCACAGAAGGATCCTAACAGCGTCATTGCTATGTACCTCCCACTATGCCTCCCAATGTGATCTGCACATTTACAGTCAGGTCCATAAATATTGGGACATCGACACAATTCTAATCTTTTTGGCTCTATACACCAACACAATGGGTTTGAAATGAAACAAACAAGATGTGCTTTAACTGCAGACTTTCAGCTTTAATTTGAGGGTATTTACATCCAAATCAGGTGAACAGTGTAGGAATTACAACGGTTTGTATATGTGCCTCCCACTTGTTCATTTCATTTCGAATCCATTGTGGTGGTGTATAGTCCCAATATTTATGGACCTGACTGTATATCAGCAAAGTCAGCCCTTTTATAAAGATTCTGTGTTCCACTCTTCTTGCCACCAGTCAGATGGTAGGGAGTTCCTCTTCACTTGAGTGCTTGGTCTAAGTAGAAGTTAGGGCTTCTAATGGAGAACCTTTGCACTATGCCTCCCAGTGGACTGGCCTGGAGATCATGACAAGCAGGGTCAGATTAACATAGGGGCTGAGGGAGCTGCATCTCCAGGCCCATGCCCATGGAATTGGCCCATTGACTAAATAAAATAATAATTGTTTTTACTTTTTTTTTTTTTTACTACTCTGCGATTAAGTATGGAAACATAAGAGGGATGTAGGGGAACAAAACTTGTGTGGACTGACTGGCAATGAAATTAGTTACGGTAAAGCTGACTTTGCGCACTAGGGAAATGCTTTTGCTGCTTCAATCTCTAACACTGAGGCTTGCTCCCTTTCTCCTACACTCACTACATTCCCCTTTTCTCTGCCCCTGACTGCATACCAGGAGCTTATGCCTTCTAGTAAGAAGGTTTGCTTGAAAGATGAAAGCGAGAAATTAGCACTACCCGATACATGCCTCTTGAGAGGTATAACTTTGCGTTTTCTTTAGATGAGATTCTGTAATTAGGCTTTTTATAATTGTCAGCACCAGACCCAATGGGCTCTTAATCTGGCTTGATGGCAAGCTATGATGTCCTGCAAGTTATGTAGAGTTAAATTGACGCACAATGTTTCCTGTGAATAATAGGTAAGTAACCTATTTTGAGGCAGTGTGGGACCTCATCTAAGCAGTGTTGAAACCACTCCACCATTATAGATGAAGGTATGTATTTTAAACGTTGGAGTGTTCCTTTAAGCACTCGCAGTACTCTCAAATGTATGAGTAAATTGCAGCCCAAGCAGATAAAACCTGTAGCTGGCTTTTATCAGTTAATGGATGGTTTCATTCGTGTACTTATACGAATGGAGCTATAGAGTGTCTCAATAATACAGTGATGAAGGGGTAACCAAGAAATGCAACATATTTACTTAATAAATAGAGCTGGGAAATTAAAGACACTGTGTGAATGGGAGCAAAAACCATACTTACCCCGGGGGCTCACTCCCACGTCTTAGATTCCAAAAACAGCAGGGGTATGAGCTTAAAGGAAAATTTGATGATCCCTTCACTAGGACAATTCCCTGCCTTTCTATTTTAAGTCCACTCCTCTCTACCCTGAACAGCGTCAACAGAATTTCGATGAAAGAGCGAGAAACAAGTAAATTCTGCACAGCCAGACATTACATGCAATCCAATCACACTACTGGATAGAGGAGTGCGCAACACTGCAAGTTATGTTCTCCAGCACCACCTTCCGACAGTCACCTGGGGGGCATCACTACCGCCCCCTAAGTAGCCTGGCAGAGAATTATATTATTGATCTTTCATTATATAGTAGTCAGTTACTGTAAGCAGCTGTCAGATGGAAAATTAAAAATAAAAAGCACTAATATCCTTCTGCCCTCAACACCAAAGATCTGAGGGTAAAGAGTCCTAAACCCGGGGCTTCAGCCCACAAAACCTCGCTTAGTAACACCTACTGCACTGACTATGAGGGAGTTACTTCATGTATTTCTTGATCATATTTTATATACTCCAACACCACGTGAACCATTTTGGCTGTCACTTTATTGGCCATTTAGGGGTTTAAGGTGTCTGTGCTAACTCTTTGTAAAAGTATACTGCAGAATCTACATAAAAAATATGAGTGTGTCCACTGAGGGAGAAGTCCGGAATTCCTGGTTATATGAACATATAGCAAAGATGCTACAATTACTCTGGTCCTGTGTTTGATAATAGTCTTACTCTTTAAAGTGGGAGACCCAGAACTAAATCGCTGCATCAGAACTGTAGCGTTAAGAATACAGATATGTATTACTAACGCTACAGTGTTCCTTTAAATAGCAATGAGCAGCTCTTCTATGCTTTGAAACACTGGCTAGAGGTAACCTCAAGCCCTCTATTTCCAGTTCAACAACTCCTATCATCCTCTTACAGTTACCGGTTGGCTGATGCTGATGGGAATTGTTTTCCAACCCTGGTTTACATTACCACTGTGTACAGTTCGACAGAGATGAATCAGTGTCTATTGAAATATAACATTTTGCCATGAAATGTTACAGCTCTGTCCAGGATTTTAGAGAGGTTTGGCGCTGTCTGTTTATCCATGCAGCAGAGAACCGTGTGAGCAAGTTTTTTGTTTGTTTGTTTTTTGTTTTTACTATACCCTTTAGTGTACACAAATAAATCTAAAGCCATTTCAATACATCTATAAAAAGTACGATTTTAAAATAGCCATGCCTGAGTGAAGCTGTTTCTCTTTTCACTTAATTTATTAGCTGGAGGCTAGAGAGAGAAATGAGGAGTGTGAAGGAAATTAGCGCCTCCACCTGCTGGGAAAGAAAACAGCATGTGAAATGTCAAACATTCTAAGATCGATAGACATATGGAAACTACATTCTATGAAAAGCGAAGAAACCTTAAAGGGACTATTGCATGCTCTATATGCGTGAGAAGGAGCCCTGAACGTACATGCTACAGTGCCTGATTCACCGAACACCAGGGTTGGGTAATGTAGCAATGGCAATGTTATCAACTTAGTAAAGCAGGAGAGTGACATGTAACATAGCGAAGGGGGATTTTGGGTGGCCCATGCACAAAACGTTATCCTACGAGAGATCCATATCTAGGGCCCTGAGCACTGTTACTCCCTGATAAGATCTATAGTGAAAATGAAAAGAAAAAAATTAAAGAACAAACACAACAAAAAACAATGTAGAGAGGAGGGTTAGTCGTTCTCCCAGTTGTCACCTCCCCACGTCCCAAAAAATAAATAAATAAATAGTTCTTATATATGATGCTGGTTACATCTAGTACCAATTGAGGGCACCAGGATAGAGCATAGCTAGCAAATGTTACCCACGTTTAACTAGACCACAGGTGCCTTGGGGCGGCACACAATCTGCTTGGGATCGACCTAAGATTAATGCATATATAAGACTGTCCCAGTGCCTGCTTGCAACCCCATATCCCTTAGGAATACTATGCTAGAGAGAGGCGCACAAAACATATTGGGCTTACATTAAATAAGTGATTATATGTGAAGCACTCGAGGGAGGGAGCCTCAAATCCTATCAGCATGAGGATTAATCTAACATCTCCTGGAATCATCGTTCAGCTTGTTAATGCTGGGGAGAACGGTGACGCTTACAATAATAAATTACCTAACATGACATATTGCATTATGCACGCGGCAACCACAGTGATAATATGTACCTTTAACGTGCGGGGACTCAATGTCCCAGCAAAACAACATCTCACTTGAGACCTAAAAAAACACTGAATCCTGAAATATTGTGCTTACCAGAGACACACTTCTGAAACAATGACTTCCCTAAAATGCTGACCACAGAATTCCCTCACCAATACCACTACACATCCCCCACCAAATCTAGAGGGGCGTCTATTCTTCTAAGCAGAGATGTCACATTTACCCTACACTCCCAATACATTGACTCCAGTGGCAGATATGTCATTGTGACGGGTACAATAAATGACATGTTGTATACAATAGCGAACATATACTCACCAAATACCGACCAACGTAACTTTTTGCATAAAATATTCCAAAGATTGGTCAGCACACAGCGGGGCATTACGGTGCTCTGCGGGGATTTCAATCACAACTTTGACTCCAAAACAGACACCACCCTCTCCCAACACAGCCGAAGACAACACCCTTTAAAAAGACAATGCAAGGCCATTCAAAAACTCCTTCATGAATATCACTTCTATGATACGTGGAGGATCACAAACCCGGAGGACAAGGCATAATCGCACTTATGCACAGTCCATAACTCCTACTTTAGGATAGATGGATGTCTCCTCTCAGGTTCCAACTTAAACCAATTAGTCTCATGCGACATAAAACAATTCACATGGTCAGATTATGCACCAGTGCTGCTGGAGATGAAACATTTATATGATTTTAAACACCGCAGTCAGTGGAAAATCAATGATTCCCTGTTGCATGACAGGTAGACATGTGCAATTCGTTTCGTTTTGAATTGCAGAATTTCCAAATTTCCATAGTGGCAAACCGAATTGCTGAAGTCCCAAATTTTGGAAGTCCCGAATTTCGGAAGTGCTGATCTGAACCAAATTGCCAAAGTGCTGAATTTCGGAAGTGCCGAAGTGCTTCGGATTTCTGAAAAGTGGCCTTGTGCTACCAAAATTCCAGTACCTGTCACCACACTGAAAATTCAGCTACCTAATACATACTTACGCAAACTCCAACAGATCTTCACTAGATTTCTCTGGGCAAATCGCAAAATACGGGTAGCTGCTAAGGTATTACGTAGAACCATAGAAGATGGAGGCGTGAGGCTGCCTGACATACTCTTATACTACAAAGCGGCCCTCCTGTCCACAGTACTCTTGTCACAAAGCGGACGATAGGCCACAATGGGTAGAAATGGAATCGGCGTGGTTGTGTCCTAAGGGCCTTAAGTATATATACTATATTGGATACCCCAGAAAAAGCACCCCAAAATACTGGATATGCCCAATACCACATCGTTACTATTGAAAACATGGGACACAGCCAGACCACACGTGGGTTACACGAAAAAATGAGCGTTAGCGACTCCCTTGTACAGTCTTCACATTGTCAACCCCACCTTGGATTATCGGCCATGGGTACAGGCTCTCTGGTTAGACATCTCTACCAACACAACAAACTAATGCCATTCCCAGACCTCCAAACGCAATACAACTTACACCACACCACACCATATCCTCTTACTTGCAGCTCAAGTCACTCCTAGAGAACAAAGATGATGGAAAATGTAGAACACATATGCGAATCTATGATCATACCCAAAAAATACTATCATGTATGTACGCGATACTAAACAACTCAATTAACAATGTGTCAGACCAGTTTAGACAGGCGTGGCAGACGGACATAGGCAAAACATTTCCAAAAGGAAAAAAGCATTCATAGCGCAGAAGGACGATCGAGATGTACGTCACACTTGGAGTTTGTACACAAGATCCAGTACAGGTGGTATATGGTGCTAACCAGGTGCGTGAATATTTATCCCCAGGTTTCAAAACAATGCTAGAGATGTGGGCACGATGTACCTCATTTGGTGGAACTGCCAACCCATCAAGAATACTGGGGGGAGGTGGAAAAAGTTATCTATGGGGCCTTACACCTCACAATAAAGCTGCGGCCTGAGTGTGTGTTATTATTTATGATGTTCGATAGGTACGCAAAATCTCAGGCATTCTTGATATTTCACAGGGCCTGGAAACAAGAGACTACACCGTAGAGATTGCTACAACAAATCAACATGAACCTTGACTATGAAACAAGAATCCACACAGAGTTCAGGGCAGCGAAACACATGCTGGAAGCTAAGGAATGGTGGGAAACATATCATTGTATGGGGATGAAGGAGGAGCAGGGGGGAGTACATGACTAACAGGAAGATCAAGCACTAATGTCTCATGAGGGCTCGATTGATGGTTGCCATGATTACGAGGCACACTCAAGTTATTATTCCCACGATGAAGGTAGCAATGGAGAGAGAGATACCCACACTGTACATAGTTCTTGCCACTCAGGCACTTCATTTAGTCACCAAACTACTTGAGAATGGGTCACTCATAGAACGCGCACGACCACTAGGGCCTGCGCTGAGCACACAATGGTTACAGTACTGACTACACAAGATGACCCAATAATTGAAAGTAGTAATTGTGAAGGCAAGACTGTATTTGTTGTTGATTTGTACTATTAATTTATGTCCCCCTCCCCCTTTTTCTTTTCTGTATCTCGCAAAATCGTTTGAAAACCAATAACAATTATTGAATGGAAACTACTTTCAATGGAATACACGTTTTGTACATGAAATCTCTCTTTTAAAGAGGCTTTGCCATGTACAATGTTACAGTGTTAGGGGAGGTGTTTTGGGTGTTTGAACTGCTCATGCACCAACACTTAATTGGTTAATTGTCAGTAAAAGTATTTTTATTAATCTTTAAAGGGACACTATAGTCACCAAAACAACTTTAGCTTAATGAAGCAGTTTTTGTACATAGATCATGCCCCTGTATTCTCTCTGTTCAATTTTTTGCCATTTAAGATCACAATAGATTGGGATTTACCCAAAATTAGCCATTTGTAACAGGCCATGCTCTGCCCTTTGACATGAATAGGGCTACATTAGAAATATGAAATTTCATGTACAGAATACCTATATGCCTACACATAAAGACACACATTAAGACACACATACAAACACATGCTTAAATACAGGCACAAACACAGAGATGCACACTGACACACACACAAAAAGATATTCACAGTGTCAGACACACACACAAAAACACGCACAAATGTACACTACCATACTGAACCCCTTAAGGACACAGCTTCAGAAGTAAAATTTTTGCGATGTATCCGTAAGGGGGTATACACTCACACACAGATATATTATATTAAACACACACAGATACACACTGCTAGACACACACAGCTTCACAAAAATACTGTAGGAGGCTGCATGTCTGTTGGGGAACATTCTGCACCAGTGCAATGGCTTCTCTTCTCTACTGCACAACACTCCTAAAGTAGCAGAAGGAAACAAAATTATATCACACATGATACAGGAATAGAAATGGATCCATCAATGCATCAGGTAAGGGACCTACTCCATAGCTGATCTGAAAGCCTGCATGGATACAGAAGTCATTTAAATATCCCTAATTGGACCACATAACATTACAGTACACCAAGCGGGTCCCAGTTCTTAGTTGTGCCCCTAATCAAAGTATTGACTATATCCCCAACATACACTGGATTCAGCGGCGTACATACCGTGTTATACATTAGTCTATATATATATGTGTCTAATATATATGTCTTTGTACGTATGTGTGTCTTTGTATGTATGTATGTGTGTGTGTGTGTCTTTGTATGTATGCCTTGTGTGTGTGTGTGTTTGTCTGTCTGTATATATGTGTGTATGTATGTGTCTTTGTATGTATGTATGTCTTGTGTGTGTGTATGTATGTGTATGTCTTTGTATGTATGTGTCTTTGTATGTTTGTGTGTCTTATGTATGTGTGTTTGTATGTTTGTATGTATGTGTCTGTATGTATGTGTATGTATGTATGTATGTATGTGTGCATGTGTGTGTGTGTCTGTCTGTATGTATGTGTGCCTGTCTGTTTGTATGTATGTGTGTCTTGTGTGTGTGTGTGTGTGTCTGTATGTGTGTATGTGTGCCTGTCTGTTTGTATGTGTGTGTGTGCCTGTCTGTGTCTGTGTGTGTCGGTCTGTATGTATGTATCTATGTGTGCATGTGGCTATATGTATCCGTCTGTATGTGTCTATGTGTGTGTATGTATGTATGTGTGTCTGTATGTGTGTCTGTTGGGGGGTGGGGTGGCGGGAGAGGGAGAGAGGGAATGGGGGGGGGGCCACGGATCAGTTTCGCACCAGGGCCCCGTGGATTGTGTGTACGCCACTGACAGGATTAGTGTAATGTAGTCCACATTTTATATTGATGTTTTATGCACTCTCTCCTTATCATTACACAAGGACTCTCAGGGCTAATATTTGGCACTGCAGCCATTATAAACTATATTTCACATTTACAATGCTAGCTAAGCATTGTGGCTAATGTAGTTCACAACAGCTGTAATAGAAAATCCAAAGCATTTATCACTTTACTCCTTACTTAACCCCTTAAGGACTGAGCCAAATGTACATGTTGTGAACAAAACAAAACGTAAACAAAACCTGGCATTTGCGCATGTCTGTCCAACCATAATTCACCTCTTTCATATAAAATGCACCCACCCTTATTATCAGGGCCGGACTGGGAGAAAAATTCGGCCCGGGCATTTTTTTAACACAGCGGCCCACTAAAAAGGGGGCGGGGCAGAGGAGGTGTGTTTTGTCATCACCAATGACAAACACGCCTCATCTCAAAGTGAGCATGTTGGTTCAATGCTCTTCCAGGGCAGACCATGCGCAGAGCTCTGCTGAAGAGCTCTAGCATGAGAAAAAAGTCCTGTATTTGTTCTGCACAGTGCAAGAAAATTTAATAACATGCTTGCACTGTGTTTCCTTGCAACTTGTCTCTGGTGTCTCTATAAATGGATACCAGGAGACAAAAAGGCCAGGAAAGAGTATTGTGCATGTGTTTGGAGCCTGCTTGTGGTATTGCGTGTGTGTAGAGTGAGCTGGTCGTGGTGTGGTATTGTGTAATAAGGTTGGTTTTAGTCGTGTTGTGTTTGTGGTGTAATGTGATGCATATGTGGCTCAGGGACCCCCTCCCGCCCAGCTCTGGAAAGGGGTTAAAACTTACCTTTTTCCAGCGCCGGGCGGGGAGCTCTCCTCCTCCGATCCGCCCTGTTGGCTGAATGCGCACGCTGGCAAGAGCTGCGCGCGCATTCAGCCGGTCGCATAGGAAAGCATTTATAATGCTTTCCTATGGACGCTTGCGTGCTCTCACTGTGATTTTCACAGTGAAAAGCACGCAAGCGCCTCTAGCGGCTGTCAATGAGACAGCTGCTAGAGGCTTTGGGGGAAGGCTTAACCTATTGATAAACATAGCAGTTTCTCTGAAACTGCTATGTTTATAAAACAATGGGTTAACCCTAGAAGGACCTGGCACCAAGACCACTTCATTAAGCTGAAGTGGTCTGGGTGGCTAGAGTGGTCCTTTAAGAATGTAGTGTGTGTGTGTATGTATATGTATATGTGTGTGTATATATATATATATATATATATTTGGAAGTATTGTGTATGTGTGTGGTGCAGTGTGTTGGGGGGGTTCTGTGTGTATGTGAGGGGTGCAGTATGTGTGTGTGTGAGGGTGCGGTGTATGTGTGTGTGTGAGTGATGTGTGTGAGAGTGCCGTGTGAGAGTGCCGTGTGTGAGTGATGGGTGTGAGAGTGCTCTGTGAGAGTGCTGTGAGAGAGTGCTGTGTGTGTGTGAAAGTGCTGTGTGTGATGGGTGTGAGAGTGCTGTGTGTGTGTGAGTGCTCTGTGAGAGTGCGCTGTGTGTGATGGTGTGAGAGTGCTGGGTGTGAGAGTGCTGTGTGTGATGGGTAAGAGAGTGCTGTGTGTGAGTGATGGGTGTGAGAGTGCTGTGTGAGAGTGCTGTGTGTGATGGATGTGAGAGTGCTGTGTGAGAGAGTGCTGTGTGTGATAGTGCTGTGTGAGAGAGTGCTGTGTGTAATGTGTGTGAGAGTGCTGTGTGTGATGGGTGAGAGTGCTGTGTGTGAGAGTGCTGTGTGAGAGTGCTGTGTGAGAGAGTGCTGTGTGTGATGGGTGTGAGAGTGCTGTGTGTGAGAGTGCTGTGTATGATGGGTGTGAGAGTGCTGTGTGTGAGAGTGCTGTGTGTGATGGGTGTGAGAGTGCTGTGGGAGAGAGTGCTGTGTGTGATGGGTGTGAGAGTGCTGTGGGAGAGAGTGCTGTGTGTGATGGGTGTGAGAGTGCTGTATAAATGTTATTGTGTGTGTGTGTAGGGGGGGTAAATAAAATAAAAATAAAAAAAAGTCATTATTTCCCCCCCTCCCTTCTTACCTTTAGCATGGGAGGGGGGGGGACCGGCACGCTGGGACTGGGAGGGGGGGTCCGGCACGCGGTGTTCCCTGGTGGTCCTCGTGGGTGAGTGAACTCTAGCCCGTGAGGCTAGAGTTCACTCTCGCGAGATCCGGTCGTTGCCATGGCAACGCGCCGGATCTCGCGAGAGGAACCCGGCGGAGCTGCAAGTTAGAGCTCCGCCGAGTCCTCTCTCCAGCCTAGCTGGCTCCCTCCCTCCCTCCCTCCCCGCCGGCGGCCGCATGTGGGCCGGTCAGGGAGATCCTTGATCTCCCCACCGGCCCGTCGTTGCAAACAGCGGGGCCGGCGCTAGGAGAGTGCCGGCCCTGCATAGACCGGCAGGGAGACGGTGACTTCTGCCGCTCCCGCCCATGGCCACCGCGTCTACCGGGTACGGTTCGCGTGCCCATGGCCTGTCCGGCCTGCTTATTATATATATATCATTTATCTGCGGAAACATGGCTTTACTTAACTCCTTAAGGACGCGGAGCCGTACACACATTGTGAACAAAACAAAATGTAAACAAAACCTGGCATTTGCGCTACATGTCTGTCCAACCGTAATTCACCTCTTTCATAGTAAATGCACCCACCCCTATTATATATCATTTTATTCAGGGGAAACAGGGCTTTCATTTAATATCAAATATTTAGCTATGAAACATAATTTAATATGAAAAAAATGGGAGAAAATAAGATTTTTTTTTTTTTTTTTTTGGTTTTTAGTTCTACATAACATTTTAACTGTCAATGTCATAATACTGTTTGCTTTTACTGCAATAAAATACACATATTTGTATTCAGCAAAGTCTCACGTGTAAAACAGTACCCCCTATGTACAGGTTTTATGGCGTTTTGGAAGTTACAGGGTCAAATATAGCACGTTACATTTGAAATTGAAATTCGCCAGACAGTTACGCTGCCTTGAGACTTGTATAGTAGCTTTCCAGAAATTAAATTATATTTTATTTGTGTAGCAGCCACTATTTGCACAGAAATGCGCGTAGGTTGTGGGGTAGGCAACTAGTGCTCTTTTTAGTAAAGATGTTTGGTCACAAACACTGGCCAAAGTTAGCATTAATATTTGTTTGTGTGTGAAAAATGCAAAAATGCCAATTTTGGCCAGTGTTTGTGACTAAGTGGCTACTAAAAAAGACTGGACATACCCCGTTTGCAATACCTTGGGTTGTCTACTATTCCAAATGGTATGCCATCATAGGGGTAATTTTCATTCTTGGGCTACCATAGGGTCTCAAAGGTAACGTAACCAATCTGACAAATTTTAATGTGAAAAAAATGAAACACTAGCCTTATATTTGACGCTGTAACTTTTGAAAACAACATAAAACCTGTACATGAGGGGTACTGTTTTTTTTTGTTGTTTTTTTAATAATATGAAATTTCCACAAAGTGAACACCAATACTGTTAAAATACAATGTTTTTATTATTACCGTATTATTTTACATTAATTCACCCAGGATAGAAATGTAAGAGAAATAGCTCTGCTCATAAAATGATTCAGACAGTCCAGCCTTGATCGTTTGATGTTGTGGGGTTACAATTGCCATTAAAGGATGTGATTGGGGAGGCTTGATCCATATAGTGAAAGCCTCCAGGCCACCTATAGGCTGAAATGAATCCCAACACTCTGTCAATCTATGTGCCCATCCATCATCCCAGGTGTCCCCAGAACATGCATCAACTCCTCTGAACTTTGTCTGGCCATAGACAGTATAAATGAAGATAAAAAGATTGTGAGATTGTGGTCACAGCTGACTAATAGTACAAATCCATTTCATTATTTTGAAAACCAAACCCAAAGGATTCACAAAGTAAACACTTGCCTGACCTGCCATCCGATCTCCCTCCCACTTGCACTGTCCCTAAAATGCCTTTCAGCAGTTGAAGGATTGATGAGGTTAAGGAAGTGACTGTCTCTTTAGTCACTTTCCATATGTTTATGTGACTGTCCTGCCATACAAAGATAAATGAGACAGGTCTATCTGAATGACTATACTCAATGACAGTGAGTGCCCAGTTGGGGGTTGACATGCCAAAACAGAAACACAACCAAATGAAATGTTTCTCTTTTGAAATGCAGAATGTGTTGGTTGTCATAGCTTTTAAGGTGGGAAAACGAATGAGAGTTTCATACACAACTTAAAGAGTTAAGTAAATATAAATTGGGCAATGAAAATGGAGGAACAATCCCATTTACATTTTTTGTTTTTGGTTTTACAGTTTTGATTGCTATTGAACCCAGATAACAGTTGTGCCTTGTTTACTGGTTTGGAAAGGCAAAAATTGGCCATCTACATCCCGCAACAAAGTTTCAATGACTCCACGCTCACCCACACAATGTAACAAATTGCTTCAAGATGCACCCCTGATCCGATCGTTATTGGAACCAAAACACGCCTCATATCAATTTACCCATGAGGTATGTGCATGAGAATTAGGGAACATTGCTGCAAATACCTTCTTAGTGCCTTTCCATGAATCATTCAAATACATTTTTAAAAAGAGAGTAACAAGTACTGGTATTTACAAATATTTTCTAACTAAATATGTATCCGTTATTTTTAAGTTCTATTCATCTTCTCTCCTATGCAAGTTATCATTATCAAAATGTCCTGTAACAGTAAAATTTCACGAGTTATATTCCTTGTTGCCCAAAGTATACATTACATGCAGAGATACTCGTGGGATTCTTAATTGCAATAAATAAAAACCATTTGGATAAATAGCCTGTCAATTTCCTAACTATCTC
The DNA here is from genome assembly GCA_933207985.1 of Pelobates cultripes. Taxonomy (NCBI): domain Eukaryota; kingdom Metazoa; phylum Chordata; class Amphibia; order Anura; family Pelobatidae; genus Pelobates; species Pelobates cultripes. Next base: position 71,483,215 of record OW240913.1, on the reverse strand, counting down.
AATGCTTATATTTATATATCCCCAGGTTTGACTGATGTTAGTGTGGGTCCTGTGCGACTTAGCAGACCACTACCCTACATAGTGTGTCCTCTGTATCACCCAAACAGTTATAAAGGATGGTGGCGTCAAGGTCAGGCAGTCCACAAACCAGTGGCGTGCAGCCCAGTACAAAAGTAGGATCAGCAATTAAAAAATAAAGGCTCAGGAATGCTCCAAGTGGCTAGATGACAGGTCAGGTATAACGGATTACAGAATGCTAATCCTGGTGTTTAGTTTAATATACCTTGCTGGCATAGGTGTTGCTAGGTAGGGGACTTTGATTTACAGATGTCGGGGATAAGGGGATAGGGCGTATTTTAGTTTTTTTCTTTTTCAATTTTCCATCACGCAGCAGTTTCTCAAAGCAGCTTGTATATTGTAAAAAGAAAGCTAGTAGGATGGGGTGCTGTGGAACAGAATTTTGCTGAACATTATTTTATTAGTTATATAGCGTGGCGGGAGTATACTGGATACCTGGCTGTGCACTATGTGCTTGTTTCCAGCTATGCTTTCATTATTATCCCAGACAGTATCAGCAGCATAATGCTTAAGGGTAGAGAGAGGGGGACTTTATGCAGAAAGGTGTGGCTATGTCACTGTTCATGTAGGGGCCATCACATTTTACTTTGGACTTAAGCCCCTGGTGTTTGTGGAACAATGCTGCTGCCTGCTGACACTCAAAATGCCACTGATTAGGCAATCAGCAGGCAGTGACAATATTAAACATTCAGACACATTGATTGATGACTTAAAGGGAACTCTAAGCACCATAGCCACTGCAATGCTCATTTTAGTTGTTATACCGCTTTAAATCTAAGGCACATTCCCCTGTTTTATTGTCAGACATGCAAGGGGAAGGTTAGTCTAGCACTCTTATTGCCATCCAGGTTGGATGTATTTACACTTGCAAATGGTAAGTGACGTTTCCACATTATCAATGTTACTGTAAGGAAGAGTCATGAGTGCCGCGGAAAGCATTGTTTATTGTAAAACCTCTCCAAAGTGATTTGACAAAAAATGCCAAATTGCACCCACAGGCATTCAGCAACAAAACCGCTTCAATGGGCTGGAATGGTGCTTAGAGTGTCCTTTAAAGGAAGGAGAATGAACACATATCTTTTAATTGTAGAAAAATACACTTAGTTAACATATACATTCATGACCATTCTATTGAAAGACACAAAGAAAATCTCCATTCTCACAATCATGAGCATCTTCTGAATTTCCGTGGGGAAAGGGTACATATCCAAAAACTATACCATTGGACTATGCTTACTTGCAGGGACTGGTAAACCTTGGTGAACTATGTAATGGTGATTGACCATCATGTTATAGTGTGTGTCCTTGTGAAAATTAATAAAACAAAGTGTTTTATTCATTCCGATACTCTGTTCAATAGCTACAAAAGAACAGGAAGGAGGTGCAGGGCCGATCCTGGGTAGATGCAAAGAGGCGAATGAGCAAGGTGTGCAGTGCTAGACTCTGCGCCCTCATCGCGATCGGTACCGGGGGGCAGTGCTGGAAGGAAAATTTGACTTTTCCTTCCAGCTCCGTCACCTGGCACTGATTGTAAGTAAATGCCTAACTAGAGGGGGCATGACCTAATACGAGGGGGAAGAGGGTAGCACTGCACACCTTGCCGGTCTGCCTCCTTGCACCCAGAGAACACTGCTGGCTTGGAGAATTTTTCCAGTTCGACTATATGGGCCTAAAATGTTAAAATTAACCTAGAATTCCTGACAATTGACACATTAGTAAATAATCCTTTGAATAAACATATTTCACAGGGGTGTGGAAGAGGTAAAGATTTAAAGGGACACTGTAGTCACTCATCTTAACAGAGTGGTCGGGATGTGGTCTGGATGCAATGTGCCTGTCAACAATGAATTTTTTTATATTGCATGGTTATGTCATATTGACAGGCACTACAGGCACTTCTGTAGCAATGACCAATTAAAAATTGGTCATGTGACGCGAAAGTCCCCATAGGATAACACCTATTTAATGCCTCCCTATGGGGAAGCTTTAATGCACATGCACATTAGTCCCCCAATGTTCTTCTATAAGGAACATTGGATTGGAGCAATGCGGATAAGGCAATGCCTTGGTGAGGTCAGGAGGTGAGAAAATCCTTTTTTTTTTTTCTTTTTTTTTTATTAATATTGCAAAAGTGGGGGACCTGTGTAGGGCTAGGGACAGGGGCACTATAGTGTTGTGAATACATGTTTGTATTTCTAATGCTATAGTGTTCCTTTAACCACTTAAGGACACATGACATGTGTGACATGTCATGATTCCCTTTTATTCCAGAAGTTTGGTCCTTAAGGGGTTAAAGAGATCACAGAGTTACTCTGTCCCAAACAGTTCTAGTTAGAGTGGTTATTATTATTTATTTTATTTAGAAAGTGTTTTACCAGGATTAACAAATTGAGATTTCTCTGGTTTCAGTGTAATGTTGAAACTGTGTCTATTCAAAATTTCCCACTAGACAATCAATTTATCCCCATTCTCTGCTAAGAGATCTATACACAGCAATATAATGCAAACAAAAATAGCTAGTAACCAATACAAATGTAACAATTGCACAGCATCCTAATAAGTATTAGATCAGTAACAAATTTTTTGCTTATCTGTAATAGCACTGAGAGTGGACATATCTGATAATAAACTTTTTATTTGGACACAGAGCACGAAACTCTTTGTTTTCTTAACACAAAATATATTTGCTAACAACCACTTCACACATACAAACACACACACCAAAAGCCTAGCTGATAAAGATAAAAAAAAACAAGACACATTCTCACTAGTTACCACAATTTATAGTTATGGCAATAACTATACGACTCTGTGCATACATGCTAACTTATCCGAATCTCGAATGACAGTCCCAGTTGTGGGGCCAGTCGTCCAGCAAGTTGATGAGACCTGAACATTTTAAACATTTTAAAGCAAGTTTTCTTATATTTTTAATGCCATAGTAAAATATTCTAGATTCTTTTCACACATCACTTCCCATGACATTCGCCAATGTTGAAGTGTTTAGCAAAGACTTCTGCTCAAAAAATTTCACTTAGTTTTAATGCTATACTAATGTTTCTATCAGTTGTTTTAAACACGACACCTTCTCGCTCTGACAGCTCCCATTATCTGTCTGGGATCCATTGTTCATCAGAAAATAATTTTTTTCATCTGTCAGATGCAGAACGAAATGTCCCCATTTTATGATTTCTGGTTATCTTACTCCAATAATACTGCATTTCACTTTAAATATATGCCTAAAAATTCTAAAATGTATATAAACAGTATAATACCAATTAAAGTACCACCAAAGTAAAACTATCACAACAAAAGGATACAGTTATAAATTAGAGGGGCAAAGGTTTAAAAATAATTCAGGAGGTATTAAATTCAGGAGGTATTACTTTACTGAGAGGGTAGTGGATGCATGGAATAGCCTTCCAGCTGAAGTGGTAGAGGTTAACACAGTGAAGGAGTTTAAGCATGCGTGGGATAGGCATAAGGCTATCCTAGATATAAGATAAGGCCAGGGACTAATGAAAGTTTTTAGAAAATTGGGCAGACTAAATGGGCCGAATGTTTCTTATGCGCCACATTCTATGTTTCTAAGTAAATAATCCGCTAATTAGGAAAGTTCTTTGCCTTTAAACTTCTTAAAGAGATAGCATAATTTTGATGGTGTGGGAAAATTGAATTATCACAGTGTATCTTTCGTAGTAACCCCAATGGAGATAACATTGTTTTAACCTTATTGTTCTTTAGAGTCTGTAACTCTTTCCAGTGGCCTAATGGAGGTTAATGCTGGGTCACCGGGACACCTCTGCGTTGGACGCTTTCTCTCCTGCACCTAAGATCCAATAACGCATGGCCGCCATCTGGCATATCTGATATAAAGTGCAAATCCAGTGAGTGATGCAGTCTCAAGCGCGTGACGCTTACTGACAGCTGTCAAAGTTGAAACAAAAGCAATTCCTTGGTCTGAAAGAATTGTCTTGCAGCATTGATCACAAACACGCAGATAAGGATGGAAACTATCTACACAATGTTATCCCAGATGTGGATTGTAATTACACATTGTGCTGAGAGACGATGAAGGATCTCCTTGCTGTATTTGCAATGAATGGTGGGATGTTAAAATCTTCAGATCTCAAGCTGTAGTGTAATTGAGAAGCACATCAGTATTTATGTTCCCCAACCATGATATTATCTGGAGGCTAACAATTTCCTGCAGTCAACAACTGAGAAAGAAATAAAATGATAATAATAAATAAATAAAATAAAAATTCAGTGCTGTCTCGCTGTGTATATGTTTTTTCTGGTAGAGAATCGTGGATGTTGAACGAAGAAGAGAGCGGAATATGTTGGGGCTTACTTCCTAACTGAGAATTTATAATGGGATTGCAAATGTAAAGCCAGTCGCAGAGTTTTTTTGATAACAGTAATAGAGAATGCTAAATCATGATAGAATGACGCAATATGAGTGGGAAAAAATGCATTCAAAACATGGGAAAAAAAGGTATTAGTTTGAGAAGGTACAGTTCACATTATTTGGAGACATAATCTTAATTCCCTCCTAATCCTAACCACCGGTTTTAAATATCCCTAAACCTAGACACCCCTTAACCCAGAGCCCCACCTAAATCTAATCCTAAGAACTGTAAGTAAGTACTCCTAAGTCTATTGCTTGGAGTGCAATAATATAATGTGTATCAGATTCAGATCAACTTTATTGTCATTGTACCATGTACAAACAAGGGCAATGAAACACAGCTGACAGATATGCAGCAGTAATTAAAATTACTACATCATTATGAACGGCAGTGCACTGCCATTGCCATTGTAATGGAAGCTGTGGTTTTTTAATGCTGCAAGATCACAGAGTCACAATAATAATACAAAAAAAAAAATGTAAATAACGCTACTGCAAGTGCTCAAAGTCCACAGGAGGTTTAATCGACACAACACAAAAAGAAACAAACAGGGGAAAAGGTCACACTAACCACCCAACATTTTACAAACCTAAAGGCCTCACTATAATTTTACGCCACTTTTTATGTCAACGTTATTATAGTGAGTTTTTGGAGGGAAGATATAACTTTTCAATTCTATTCTGGCCCATCAGTGTGTCACTCCCAGCTTACATGGGGTAAGTGTATCCCTACATATCCCTGGGACTTTTCCATTGGTGGGCCAGGATCCCATTACTCAACTGTCCCTTCTCTGTATGGGCAGGAGACGGCATATGCCAGATGACACTTCAGCTGAGTTAAACAATGATGACCTAAAACCTCTCCGAATTGTCCTACTAGTAGTTGTTCTGCTACATGGGTTAATAACCTGGGACAAATAAGCGTCATTGTATAGGACAGCATTATATTAAATATCAGTTACAGTAATCAGTGATAACCGTTATCTACTAGTCCTTATCTGTAATTTGTCACGACAGATCTCAAGTATTAAATCTTATTGAACCCTTCAAGCAAGAGCATTTATGGTGAATTAAATGATCCATATCAAACTAGTAAATGGGCAGAACGAGATTTATACAGCCTGATTGCCATGTAAAATCTAAGCCAGAACATTACACAGAAATAAGAGAAAAAAAGAAAAAGAAAAACAGCGATGACATTTCTCCTGCTTCATTATAACACCTGCTTTATATCGCCTGCTTTGGTGGGAAGGGAATACTGTCACTGATGAATCACTGACATCTCCTCTGGCACCTTGGGACGTGCCAGCCTGCCAAGGCTGCAATATAGAGACCACAACCCCACACGGAAACATGTGCCAGTTAGCAGAAGTCAGTGTGATGAAATGACACATAGTTTTCTTGCTTGCTCCCACTGATACACCCACTTTGCAAGCACCAGGCCGTGGATAGCCAAGATATGCTGGAGAGACAGAAGGCTGCCCTACGGAGGGGAGCCCAGGATGAGATGAGATGTAAAACAGACACAAACAGAGAGAGCCTCCTGTTCTCACATTTATTATTACTGCTGGGCATTGTCTTACAAGAGAGAAAACAAGCCGCTCTCAGAAACACAAGGGTGTACATATTAAAAGAGCATGTGCTGCATCTTGGCAAAGCTTGTTCTGCAGCTGCAAAATTCTCATGAAAGGACAGAAGCAGGCATTTCATGAGACTTTTTATGGACTTGCCAGCAGTGCCATTTCAGTGAGGGTCCCAGTAGGCTAAAGGAGCATTGCTTAGCTCTGACACATAGTTACATAGTTACATAGCTGAAAAGAGACTTGCGACCATCAATTTCAGCCATCCTGACATATGTTTTTGCTGTTGATCCAAAAGAAGGCAAAAAACCCATGACAGGCGCACAGTCGGATTTGCCGGCATATGCGCTAACCTTACCCAAACCCCCATTAAAACACGGACACAGGTTATACTGTTGGAAATAATTCGTCCACAGCTTTATTAAATTATTAATAAAATAATTAAGGAATAACAAATGGGGTCATTGCCAACAAATCTTAATAATGTTAACCTCCCCCATATACATAACATACCCCTAGCAATGACCCCACAATAATAACAATAGATAACAATCTAAATAACATGTTAACACAGAAACTGGCCGCCCAATTTGACCACATTTCCACCAGGTTAAATTGTAGGGGTGTACCGAGACACCGCTACCCACCATATCGATTGTAGGGGTGTACCAAGACACCGCTACCCACCATATCCATTGTAGGGGTGTACTAAGACACCGCTACCCACCAGTTCCAGTGTAGGGTGTACCAAGACACCACCACACCCCCAGGTTCGGAGCCACCGACGGGATTGAATCTACCAACCACGTGCAACACTGCCCAATCCACACTAAACCTGTGTGTGTGAAGGGTCCTGTGTGTGTGTGTGAGGGGTCCTGTGTGTGTGTGTGTGTGTTTGTTTGTGTGTGAGGGGTGCTGTGTGTGTGTGGGGTGCTGTGTGTGTGTGTGTGAGGGGTGCTGTGTGTGTGTGTGTGTGTGTATGAAGGGTGCTGTGTGCAGTGGGGTGCAGTGGGTGGGTGTGGGGTGCAGTGTGTGACTTGGGAATTTATTTGCATTTTCTAAATATTATTTATAATAAAATTATTATTTTTAATTAAAAAATATATATCTTTATATCCCCTTCCCTTCTTACCTTTGCCTGGGAGGGGTGACTTTACAAAACCAAATCACTGGTGGTCCTAGTGGAGAAGCCCTGATGGTCCAGTGGAGAGTGAACTCTAGCCAGCAGCTCCTGAGGCTAGAGTTCACTCTCACAAGATCAGAGCGTTGCCATAGTAACTGCGGCAACGCTCCAAGCTAGCAAGAAGAGACCACGCAGAGCTGCAGGTAAGAGCTCCTGGGTCTACAATCTCCCTCCCCTGCCGGCTGCCAGCAAAGTGACTGTGGGCCGGTGAGAAAGATCTCTGATCTCCCCTCTGATCCGTGAAAGCCCCCAGCAGGGCAGTCGATTGAATAGTGCTGGCCCTGCTGAGGTCAGAAGGGGACAGCCTTGGCATTATCTCGGGGAAAACAATTGCCCCGTTGCCCCCCCTGGATCCGCCACTGCTGTGGGTGTAGGAATCATGAGTTTGTGGCTCTCACACAGCCATTCTGGGTGATGGTCAGCCCGCACATAATATCGGTGGGGGAGAAGATAATTAGTAGTAGCTGAAAATCATGTACCAGAAGGGCCTGCGAGCCGCCAGCCCGCCCCTGGCCCCAAGCTGATGATTCTGCACAGCTCTGTCTTTTTAATGGATTTTTTGCTGTGTTTTTTACACATTTTCTAAAGCTCTAAAAATGTTATCTGTTTTCGGTACACCCGATTGATGAAGTATCAGCTGTGCACTCTGGTTGAAATAGAATGATGGGAGTTGAGATACATCAGCTTTGCACCCTGGAGTTTCCTATCCATGCATTAATATGACTGTATTTGAGCTACTGAAATTGCAATTTCCAGGTCATTTTCTATTGCTGTTAATGGATTTTGATTTATAAGTGTCTGTATAGTTGTATCTGATCACAGAAATTGCAGTTGTCCAACTTCCTACTCAGACTTCATTATTATTCAAGATTACTGACATAAAATATCAAGCAAACTAAACACCATCCAGAGGGCGATTGTAAATAAGAACTCTCCCTGCAGGCTCCTTGTGTCATAAACTGCTTCTTAGTTAAAGCAGCACTATAGCATTAGAAATCCAAACAGGTAATCCTAACACTATAGTGCTGCCCTCACCAGTTAGAGAAGCAGTGAGGACTAGTGATGTTGCGAACCGTCCGCGAACTTGCCGCGAACGGTTCGCCACAGCTGCCTTCAACATGGATGCTGTCCAGGAAGTAGGAGGGTCTGGGAGGAAGGGTCTGCCGGAGATTGGCAGGGATGTGTCAGCTGACCGGAGTTCGCCGCAAACCGCGGCGAACCGTTCGCGGCAAGTTCGCGGACAGTTCGCGACATCACTAGTGAGGACAAGAGACACATGCACATGTCAATGTTTCCCTATGATCAGCATTTGATGACATTCAACGTGGAACGTTACATAACTGAGTCAACCTCAGTTTTGCGTGTGGAGGCTCCATAAGTGGCTTTAAGGAAGGCAGCCACTAGAGGTGTGTTTAACCCTGCAATTAAAACATTGCTGTATCTACTCAACAACAATGTTTTACACTGCAGGGCTAAAACGACAGGGGCACTGCAGCCAAACTACTTCATTGAGATTAAGAGTGCCAGACCAACAGGGTTATTCTCTATAGTGAGAAATTCATATTTAAGGCCAAAGCAGCTGAACCGTAAGAATAGCTGACTAAGAGAATTTTTCCCGTTCAGCTATTTTTACCTTTTTGATATTCACTTTTGATTCTCACTTTAGTGAAATAATTCTGTTTGTTTCAAATTGTATCAGATTCTTGTGTGGCACATGAGAGAAGACACAGAGCAGAGACAGCTCATTTTTCTCTCCTCTAGAATGCAAAGGATAACCTCCTTGACATAAGATAAATTAGGTAACTGGGAGGAGGTTCATATTAAATAAATAATATTTTTGAGTAGAGTAAAACATAAATGGGGAGCTAGCATATAAAGAAAGGGTTGGGATAAATAACACGGGGGAAAAAAATTATAACAATGGTAAGACTTGATAAGGATAAGCGAGAAAAGACCCATTATTAAACAATTTTATTTTTCCATTAGATTTCCACTCATAGAAGAGCACTTTCACAAGAATTCTGCATATGGTAGGCTGTGGCTGACTGCCATAGATTGTAGCACTAACAAACCACCCACACTGGACCTGGCTCTCTCTCATCCTGACTTCTTTCTAACAGGCCTCCAAAAAGTGCCGGCAGGACACCAGGGATCTGTCCCAGAGGTAGCACAGCTCATGCTTATCATTAGATGCACTCAGACTGTGCCGTAGAATTCTGTGTGTCACTAGTGACAAAAACTGTATGATACCGGTGATGGCCCCTCAGGGCCCATCTCACCCTGTCCCAGTTTGATACCTCCACTTGTTGGGAGGTATATTCTAAGTTGCCAAGTAAGGTGTTCCAGAAGTTGGACACCAGTAAAATAAATTAAAGCTATTTGACATGCTCTTCCAGAATTTAAAATGGTGTGTCACTTTAAAGTTAAGCAGGCACAATACAATTATCAGTATTATTATTCTCATTATTTATTTATAACACAACAAATGCTGCAAGATTACAGTTTATAAATATAGAGTTCTAGGAATAGGGTAAGGAGAGCGCTTACAGAAATACACACAACTCATTTATACTACAACTTCATATTTCTGGATAAGCTTTGCTAATTATTTATTATTTTTGGATAAACTTTTAAAGTATTTTTTTTCAGATTATTACAATATCATAAAATATATCATATATAAAAAAAGTATATATCTCCATGCCTCTATATACACAGACATTTTATAGATATCATAGTTGGGAAAAACCATGGTCTAAGGTATTTATTTATGTTAACGTTCTCGCATGGGGCTCATAAGAGCACTTTACAAATGAATTAAAAAGGACACATGTGAGTTTACAGACAGAGCAATATAGATAATTAGACACACTGATATAGAGTAGAGAACCTTGCCCAGGGGCTAAAACCAATGCCTACAGCACCTCCAACAAAGTGCTATGGAAAACAGTTGAGAGCTTACTCGATCTGTGGCCTAAATAGCATCAAAGGCAAGAGTTTTAATAAATGATGATAGTGATAATAATATATTTTTTGTTTAAGTTGTTGTCCATGACTAGCACAGATTTCAAATATGATTTTTCACCAAAATGGAAATTGTTGGCTACTGAGCAGTGAATTTTACTTATTAAGCCAAAATAACTGGTTACATCCCAATATGAATAACCCAGTATGGACTTATTTTTTTAGATGTTGCTGCTTTATTTAAACGATGATAATGTGTCTTAGTGGGTAACATTGAATTTTCCTAAATCGTGTTGATGTTATTTTAGAAAGGGATTTTTTTTTTATTCCAAAGATGGCATGATCCGATTTTCTTTCTTTATTTTTTATGAAACAGTGATGTTTTCACTGAAATCCAAACGTAATCCAGATATACCACAAGACAAAGTAGGGACTGAGGTAGAAAACAGGTTTGCAAAAGCCAGAGTTCCACCATCGACCTTTGTCCAACCCCAGCAGCCATCACAAGTGACGACTGTTGGATGGTGGTTTCAGCGGTCTTGAGAGAACCTCCATAGCCCTCAATATTGTACTCTTGCGCTTGAGCGAGAGTACAGAAGTGAAGCAGATCCCAAGAAGAAGATGGCCACGAGGGACAGCTTCAGGTAACAAAAACCTTTGTGGCCTCTGGACCCTACTGGATATGTCACTTTCAGTGTTATCTGCAAAATATGCAAATACCCCCATAAGCGACAGTTCCATTATGTTAAGTATTTATATGTTAGTTTCCCAAAACTTTTCATCATTTTAGAAGTACACACAAGTTGCCACTGCAAAACATTTGAGGTGCACATGCATGGCTGACATCTCAAAAGATTAAATTTTTCCATCCTTCTTGTCAGTACTTAGTTATGTGTATATTATGTTGTCTATGCAGTATATGTTTTTCATAAAATAACTTCTTTGTACCCCTGTTGCACTGTACAGCAAACAAGAATATATATATATATATATATACATATTATAATTTTTTTTTTTTAAGGATTAATAGAAATGCATTACAAATCCTGGTATGTTGTCAGACATGGATATACTGCAACACCTGGCTTTAGTTGTCTGTCTGAGAATTGCTGTCCAGTAACTAAAAGCCCAGGAGCTTGGCCAGCCTCTGGTAGAACTTGTTTGACAAGCAAAATGTATTCGGAAGCTGTGAAAAAATAACCTATTATTACAGAATAGCTTTGTGCATTCATCATGAATATATTGCAACCAGAGCCAATATACCTGGCTGGTGCAAGGACTGGGGTGAATTAAACTTTACAGTGTCCCATTCAAAATATTGTACATTTACCATTCTGATGTTCCTAATTAAAAAACACCTTTCTGCTTGTTCTCTAATTATTTTCTTTCCGAGTGTAGGAGAGGGAGATGTGTCAAGATGAAGGAGGCAAGCTTCCTGTGACAGGGTTCGGGGGGAAGTTCTACAATGTCAAATTAAAACAAAAAATCCCACATTCAGATGTGATTTAAATATATGACACTTTCATATTGAGTTGGAGTAGAAGGCCAATCCCAGACGGTGTGTGGGAAGAGGCTGCGTTCAGCAGATTAACAGACCTTATTTGCGATCAGAAGCTGTTTCTGTTGCACCTCCCCCATCTCGCCCTGCATCATAAGGGTTCTCTCAATACCACTTCTTTTTAATAAAGGAACATTTACCAAACACATCTTTATTCAGAAACTAATCATAACGCAAAGGTGCAGGGCATTTAAATCTACAAGGAGAATAAGACAGAAAAAATAGATATATGTGTAACCCTTTCACATAGCTGTAATGGATTTATATGCTATGTAGATTAAATGAATATATTAAATCAAGAGACACTTTGCATACAAAGGAAATGTAGAATTGAATAATAAAAATAATATCAGGAAGTATTACTTTACTGAGAGGGTAGTGGATGCATGGAATAGCCTTCCAGCTGTAGTGGTAAAGGTTAACACAGAGAGGGAGTTTAAGCATGCGTGGGATAGGCATAAGGCTATCCTAGATATAGTAAACTAATGAAAGTATGTGGAAAATTGGGCAGACTACATGGGCCGAATGGTTCTTATCTGCCGTCACATTCTATGTTTATTATAGTAGAATTTGCATTATTAGATTACCAAGGAATTACCTGTATTTTATGTAAATATGTATATATTACCGATATAATGTACTTTTCTTTTTTCTTTTTTGCAGTGCATATGAGGGTAACATACAGGCATTATGTACCCCAAAGGCAATCCGCATGCATATTTCAAAACAGTGGTTACATAACATTGAGAGCATTGGGGGTATGTTAGTACAGTGCACTAATTTTATATTTAGGTGCATGCTTAAAGGACCACTATAGTGCCAGGAAAACATACTCGTTTTCCTGGCACTATAGTGCCCTGAGGGTGCCCCCACCCTCAGGGACCCCCTCCCGCCCGGCTCTGGAAGGGGAAAGGGGTAAACTTACCTTTTTCCAGCGCTGGGCGGAGAGCTCTCCTCCTCCGATCCTCCTTCTCTCCCCCCGCCGGCTGAATGCGCACGCGCGGCAAGAGCTGCGCGCATTCAGCCGGTCACATAGGAAAGCATTTAATGCTTTCCTATGGACGCTAGCGTGCTCTCACTGTGAAAATCACAGTGAGAAGCACGCAAGCGCCTCTAGTGGCTGTCAATGAGACAGCCACTAGAGGATTAGGGGGAAGGCTTAACCCATTCATAATTATAGCAGTTTCTCTGAAACTGCTATAATTATGAAAAAATGGGTTAACCCTAGAAGGACCTGGCACCCAGACCACTTCATTAAGCTGAAGTGGTCTGGGTGCCTAGAGTGGTCCTTTAAATCATGCTAGTTAGGCATTTTCTAAATTGAGGTTCTATCAGCGTTAATTATACTAGGCTAGCATTAGTAAGTAACTCATTTGCTATAACATGGAGCCTATACAGCAATCTTGCATTTTGTTATATTTGGTGTTTCCAGCGATACCAAGCTTTATAGCAATTGACATTCACATTATCATAATAACATTTAGAGACAATGAGTTGGCAGCATAATGGTGTTGTGCAGTGGTAAGTTGCAAGCTGGGTAGGTTACAGGCTGCTAAGGCCGGGTTGATCTTAGTGCGGAGTGTGAAGCATGAGGGGACAGGGAACCGCGCACAGCCCTTCCCTTTAGCGAGTGTGACAGGCCAAAGAAAATTGCAGTGTCTAAGCGCCTCTGCAGTAATCAATTCAGACCAATGCTTAAGGCATAGACATGGTATAAAAGCCTAATATCCACCTGGGTGACCTGTTGTCCATGAAGTTCTTTAGTGTCGCTGTTTTGGTTTGGTGGGGCTAGTTTTCCGATCACAATGGCCTGCCGTTGCGAGGTCATGACGCCCCTAGCCCTAGCATAGTCTCTTTCAGCCGATGCCCTCTTTATGGAAGCGGTGTGTGCTCATCTCTGGGTCTGGGTAACCTGCCGCTGTGCAAGTGTCATGGTGGGCATCCCTCCAGCCCCGGGATGGTATACAGGCCCGCATCCTTAGGCCACAAACTCGGCTACCACTAGGGTCCGGGTTTCCGCCACTTGTGTGAGTGATGGAGGGGCTAGTTATGGTCCGTCTCTTACTTTGCCTGTACCTCCGTCGATGTTGTCGATGCTTCTGGGCTCTCTGCCCTGTGGCCTGCGGCCCAGGTGGCCTATGCATGGGGAAGTAGTTGTGGTGGCGTTGTGCCCAGGGGCACCCCCCGCCTTCTGCGGCTCCGCTCGTCCGTCGACGGTAGTGTAGGTAGCTTGTTTAGGGCTGCTTGTTGCTGCTGTATGAGGATATCCCAGAAGTGGCTCAATATCGCCTCTATACTCTGCAGGGGCTCACTCCAGTGCGGCTGTGTCGGTCGCATGGTCAACCTGCATGTCCCGCTGCCTGACGCCATTTTAGGTGCGCCTTGTAGGGGGTTGCAGCCTTGCGTGTCTGGGTCAGGATTGTACTGCTGTCTCAGATGGTTCTTGTGGATGTCGAGTGCAGGCCGGGATGACCCCCGCCGGCCCGGGGTGGAGGGGAGGAAGGCTGGTGCACTGAGGGTTGTGTGTGCGGTGTTACCATCCAGAAGAGCGGCCGTCTCTTCCTGGCTCAGCCGCATGTAAGCCCCGTGTGCTTTGCGTGGGATCCCAGGCAGTGTGAGTCTCGCTTGTGGGTTCCTTCGATGCCCCCGGGTTTCCCCAGCTCATCTTGTGCCCTCTGACTTGTGGGTGAGTTTGTGTTTGGGGTATTTTATATTTATTTATTGTCGCTTCTTGCAGGAGCTGATTTACAGCACGTCTCTCCTGCTCGGCAGTCAGGCTCCACCCCCTATAATGTAAATTTTTAAGCATTGACCATATTGTAGTGGTTTGTCAGTCTTCACCTAAGCTGCTAAACAACAAGTTCACATTAAGCCAGTTCAGTTATTTTACTAAATACTGTACAATAGTTACATTAGGAAAAGGTCGAGATTTGAAGACATAACTATATATAATTAGACAAACTGGTAGAAAGTGAACAGAGAGTCCTGACTTATAACCATATCCATTTTTAAATAATAACCAAGCAAATAAAAGCCGATGTATTGTGGTTTTAGTGTGTGTATATTTCTATTCACTTGTGCTATAGATACAGCTATGTCACGCTTGCACAAAGAGATGCAAATGCACCATGATTTTCTGTACACATCACTTTCCTTAATAAAGGAAATAAGAGATATTGGTTATGTAGAGTTGGGCTAGTTTACAAAACAAACAATGGGGATATTTAATCAAGATAAGAACCGGTGTTATTCTAGGGCAGGCTTCCCCAAGATGTTGCTGAACTACAACTCCCATGATTCTCAGCCTATCTATTTCATTCATAGAATCATGGGAGCTGTAGTTCAGCAACATCTGGAGGGCCGGAGTTTGGGGAAGCCTGCTCTAGGGCAAAAAGCTAAATAAGGAAACTCATCATGGAAACCAATAGAATGCCTCTCGACATTTAGCACTTTGCTCCAGATCGGCACCTGTTTTTTTTTTGGTTTTTTTTAATACATCTCCCCTAAAGTGTCTTAGAGAGGATATGAATGGCAAATATTTACAAATACAAACTGCTCTTCTGGGAGCAGATTAACAATTTTCTTTTCTAGACTTTAAGATCTTATAAATAATATATTGCTTTAGAGAGTGTCTTTCCTTTCTTCAGGAAAATGTATGGTATTTATATACATTATTTATAAAGTGGAAACATTCTTAGAATGAATTTACAAGGAGACACAATGAATTCACCGTGCATAAGACAATACTTAGATATAAAGATTCTATATAAAGATATAATGGCATAAGAGACTGAGAAATAATATAGGGACGTTCCCGATCTCCAAGCCGACATGTACCAGAATCACGAACCAACCAAAACGCCTAATGGCCAAGCATGTTCATTTAGTGGTCGTGATTCTGAATCCCACCAATGGCACCAAAAAAATGTATGAAAAAAAAGATAAACTTAAACTATTTTTAATCTTGATGTCATTAAAGCACTAAACTGTGACTGATTTCAGAGGTGATGGGGATGCTGAAAAGAAAGATGGCAGATTAAACTATAAGTTGGTGCGTTGAGTTTTGGCCAAAACTGTGTAAGTAGAGGGCTGTGTCACTGCTTTCATTAATTTGATCAACTGTGAATATCAAAAGCTGGTACAGGAGGTTTTGTAGTTAGCAGTGATAAACAGGGGTCAAGTCCCTTAAAAAAATTAGGGTTATTACCCCTTCCCAGCTGCTACGCTATTCATATCATTCAATGTTCTGGGTGTGCCCCCAATTCCCTTTTTTTTAATGCATTATATTTACATAGAAAAACGTTCCTGACAACAGCACTTCAACGTTTTTTCACTATTCCCAGGTGAAGGGCTCTAAGTACAGACTGGGACAATATTTGTACATTTGAAGCCATAGACAAATGATGACTTTACAGGGAGTGCAGAATTATTAGGCAAATGAGTATTTGACCACATCATCCTCTTTATGCATGTTGTCTTACTCCAAGCTGTATAGGCTCGAAAGCCTAGTACCAATTAAGCATATTAGGTGATGTGCATCTCTGTAATGAGAAGGGGTGTGGTCTAATGACATCAACACCCTATATCAGGTGTGCATAATTATTAGGCAACTTCCTTTCCTTTGGCAAAATGGGTCAAAAGAAGGACTTGACAGGCTCAGAAAAGTCAAAAATAGTGAGATATCTTGCAGAGGGATGCAACACTCTTAAAATTGCAAAGCTTCTGAAGCGTGATCATCGAACAATCAAGCGTTTCATTCAAAATAGTCAACAGGGTCGCAAGAAGCGTGTGGAAAAACCAAGGCGCAAAATAACTGCCCATGAACTGAGAAAAGTCAAGCGTGCAGCTGCCACGATGCCACTTGCCACCAGTTTGGCCATATTTCAGAGCTGCAACATCACTGGAGTGCCCAAAAGCACAAGGTGTGCAATACTCAGAGACATGGCCAAGGTAAGAAAGGCTGAAAGACGACCACCACTGAACAAGACACACAAGCTGAAACGTCAAGACTGGGCCAAGAAATATCTCAAGACTGATTTTTCTAAGGTTTTATGGACTGATGAAATGAGAGTGAGTCTTGATGGGCCAGATGGATGGGCCCGTGGCTGGATTGGTAAAGGGCAGAGAGCTCCAGTCCGACTCAGACGCCAGCAAGGTGGAGGTGGAGTACTGGTTTGGGCTGGTATCATCAAAGATGAGCTTGTGGGGCCTTTTCGGGTTGAGGATGGAGTCAAGCTCAACTCCCAGTCCTACTGCCAGTTCCTGGAAGACACCTTCTTCAAGCAGTGGTACAGGAAGAAGTCTGCATCCTTCAAGAAAAACATGATTTTCATGCAGGACAATGCTCCATCACACGCGTCCAAGTACTCCACAGCGTGGCTGGCAAGAAAGGGTATAAAAGAAGAAAATCTAATGACATGGCCTCCTTGTTCACCTGATCTGAACACCATTGAGAACCTGTGGTCCATCATCAAATGTGAGATTTACAAGGAGGGAAAACAGTACACCTCTCTGAACAGTGTCTGGGAGGCTGTGGTTGCTGCTGCACGCAATGTTGATGGTGAACAGATCAAAACACTGACAGAATCCATGGATGGCAGGCTTTTGAGTGTCCTTGCAAAGAAAGGTGGCTATATTGGTCACTGATTTGTTTTTGTTTTGTTTTTGAATGTCAGAAATGTATATTTGTGAATGTTGAGATGTTATATTGGTTTCACTGGTAATAATAAATAATTGAAATGGGTATATATTTGTTTTTTGTTAAGTTGCCTAATAATTATGCACAGTAATAGTCACCTGCACACACAGATATCCCCCTAACATAGCTAAAACTAAAACAAACTAAAAACTACTTCCAAAAATATTCAGCTTTGATATTAATGAGTTTTTTGGGTTCATTGAGAACATGGTTGTTGTTCAATAATAAAATTAATCCTCAAAAATACAACTTGCCTAATAATTCTGCACTCCCTGTATATTCCTAGTGTTTCTTCCTTCTCTAAATGTTTCTGCCCCCTGCAGGTAGCTATGCTGTTCAAAATGGAAAATAAATGCAATTTAGATAAAAAAGATAAATAGAATGTTATTTTGTTTTTAAGAATCTGCGCAATACTGCACTGATAGTATATTTATAGAAAAAGTAAACATATTTTATCAGTAAATTCATGAAAATATTATTACCTGTTTATTTAAAGGGACTCTCCAGTGCCAGTAAAATAAACCATTTTCCTGGCACTGCTAGTCCCCTCTCCCTCCCACCCCCCATCCCATGTTGCTGAATGGGTTAAAACCCCTTCAGTGACTTACCTGTATCCTGCGCCAATGTCCCTCGGCACTGGATCAGGGTCCGCCCACGCTCCTCCTCCGCCGACTTCATCCGGCGGGGGAGACCTAATGCGCATGCCTGGCAATGCCGCGCACGCGCATTAGACCTCCCTATAGGAAAGCATTGAAAACTGCTTTCAATGCTTTCCTATAGGGATTTCAGCGACGCTGGAGGTCCTCACATAGCGTGAGGACGTCCAGTGACGTTATAACACACTTTATGAACATGGAAGTGTCCTCTAGTGGCTGTCTAGTAGACAGCCACTAGAGGAGGACTTAACCCTTCAAGGTAAATATTGCAGTTTATGAAATCTGCAATAATTACACTTGCAGGGTTAAGGGTAGTGGGAGTTAACACCCAGACCAGTCCAATGGGCAGAAGTGGTCTGGGTGCCTGGAGTGTCCCTTGTTACCCAATACACGTTACCATATTTGTAATGAGAGCATCCCTGCAATTTATAGACCTCTAAAAAGAACTGGCACCTCTCCCATATGACATTTTGGCTGAAGGATTGAGTAAGAAATCTCTTATCATATCCTTTTCCTGGTAGAGGATAATTTCACACTGAAAACATTCAGAACCAAGGGGTTTGTTCCATAAATGTAAACACCTCAAGTCTGCTACATTGTAATTGTTATATTGATTTGTACTTTGATATATGTTATGGTAAAATAGTGCTGCTGAGGCAATATGTTCATTACCACGCTTGCTTACCTTACAATACTGCACAATGTCCAGTGGGTTTGTACAAGGTATAACCGAGCTCACAAACTGAGATTTACTCCTTTGCTATTATAGAGGTTCCTGCTCCTTAAAGGGACATTAAAGTCACCTGAACAACTACAGCTTATTGTATATTGTATTGGTTCTGGTAAATGGAATCACTCCCTTTAGGGTTTTTGCAGTAAACACTGACTTTTCCGAGAAAATTTAGTTTTTACATTACAGCCCAGGGATACCTCCACTGGCCAGTATTCAGATGGCTAATAGAGGTGCTTCCTGGGGCAGTGCTGCACACTGTGCAGCACTGCCATTCAGTGTCTCCACTCTCTAGATGGTCTAGATGTATTAATTTAATCCATCTCTATGAGGAGATGCTGATTGGCCAGGGCTGTGTTTGACTTGTGCAGGCTCTCCCTGTGATTTGCCTCCTTGACAGTCTCGGCCAATCCTAAGGGGAAGCATTGTGATTGGCTCAGACCACCACTTCTGATTATGTCAGCCAAGCTGGCAGATCTGGTGCAGAGACAGCAGCTGCAGACTTGAATACAATTAAAATTTTCCTTTAAATGAAAGGGGGGGAAGGGTCAGGGGGGCTAGGGTCAGGAATACATGTAGGGTCAGGAATACATGTTTGTATTGCTAGTGGCGAACTAAGGGGGGAGTCCGCCCCAGGTGCCACCTGGTAGGGGGGTGCTATGACCCTGGTCTGAGGGCTAATGAAGGATGTGTGAGCTGCGCCCCATGGCAGCTGGGGTGTCGCACAGCTCACACGGAGAGACCAGCAAGATGAACTGGCCACACGGACTGAATAAGGGGTGGAGCCACGAACATTTAGGGGGCTGAGCCAATCCGAGGGCGGGCGCGGGGCTTAACACGGCCCTTACCCACTGCTGCACATGCTGCTGCTGCTCCTCCACCTAACAGGCTCCAGGGAAGTACTTCAGGCCAGGGAATCCACTCCTCCTCCAGCTCCTGTCTGTAAGTAATAGTGTGTGACTGTGTCTGTAAAACTGTCTGCCTGTAACTGTGTGTGTGTGTGTGTGTCTGTAACTGTCTGTCTGACCCTGTAACTGTGTGTGTGTGACTGTCTGTAACTGTGTGTGTGTGTGTGTCTGTAACTGTCTTCCTGTAACTGTATGTGTGTATAACTGTCTGCCTGTAAAAATGTGTGTGTGTGATTGTCTGTAACTGTGTGTGTATGTGTGTGTGTAACTGTCTGCCTGTAACTGTGTGTGTGTGTGTGTATAACGGTCTGCCTGTAAATGTGTGTGTGTGTGTGTGTGTGTGACTGTAACTGCCTGTAACTGTGTGTGTGTGTGTATATAACTGTCTGCCTGTAAATATGTGTGTGTGTGTGTGTGTGTGACTGTAAATGTCTGCCTGTAACTGTGTGTACGTGTGTAACAGTCTGCCTGTAACTGTGTGTGTGCGTAACTGTCTACCTGTAACTGTGTGTGTACGTGTGTGTAACGGTCTGCCTGTAACTGTGTGTGTGTATGCGTAACTGTCTGCCTGTAACTGTGTGTGTAACTGTCTGCCTGTAACTCTGTGTGTGTTTAATGGTCTGCCTGTAACTGTGTGTGTGTGTGACAGTCTGCCTGTGACTGTGTGTGTGACAGTCTGCCTGTGACTATGTGCTTGACTGTCTGCCTGTAACATACTGTGTGCATGACTGTCTGCCTGTAACATACTGTGTGAGTAACTGTCTGCAACTGTGTGTGTGTGGCTGTAACTATGTATATGACTGTCTGCCTGTAACAGTGTGCGTGACTGTGTGTTACTGCTAGTAACTGACTGTGTGTGTGTGTAACTCTCTACCTGTAACTGTGTGTATGACTGCCTGTGACTATATGTGTGGCTGTGTACGTGTGGCTGTGTGCCTGTAATTGTGTGTGAGGGGGTACAGGGATTTTGTAGAAGGGGGCAGGGTTTTAAAAAGTTTACAAACTTGTTCAATACATTAAAAAAAAGTAAAAAAAGATGTAAAATGTAAAAAAAGAAGTTGTTTTTTTTGGAGGGGGGTGCCAAACCCCAGACCCGCCACGGGTGCCACATGCTCTAGGTACGCCCCTGTGTATTGCACATGTATTAATGGTAATAAAGTTCAACAGCGCCTACTGTCACTGTACTGTGGATCTAGGAGGGAGCAAAATTGGGAAACCTGCATTATAGCAGAGCTGTACAGTGCACTAGGTCAATTGTGAAGGAGGTTTCAACTATATCTAAATCTACAGGGATTCTTATTTTTGATTACAGTGCTTATGCCTTTGTAAATTAAATAGATGCATCTATTAATAAATATGGTTACATTCATGATAGAAATTACAGGAAAAGCAACAAGTTTACCAATGGAGTAAAAAATTCCTAAGAAAAAAAAAAGTTGTTTCTGAAATTGAACAGCCGGCAATTAGTTTTAAAAATCTTTTTAGACATTTTTTACATTTTAGTTGGGAAGTTAGTGTCTTTTTAGTAGGCGTGACTCTTTTAAATTCCTGTTTCATCTCCTCTGGGCAACAATCACCATTACCACTAGAGCAGGAGTATTTAAATACAGGGCTTTGATTTATTAGTCCCCTCCAGGCGTCAAGGGTCCTCTCTGGCCAGTGACATCCATTCTGTTTCTACAGAGCTGCAGAAGCCGGATGCCAATCCTGTTAACCAGTTATGGGCAGAGAACGTGAACTGGCCACTCTCAGCCAATGAATGATATTCTGTGCATAAAAACATGCGCAGAATTGACATCAACCATTCCGGAACTCCAGGCCAGCTAATGATCCCTTAATGACATTACCAGAGGGGGAGTTACATGTACCATGGACACTATAAATCAGTAAAGTGGTCATGGTACTTGAAGCTAGTCACGTTGTCTCAGATTTCTCAGGTAAACAGACTGATTTAACTCATTAGGGACCAAAGACAATATGATTCTGTCTGCACTATTTAGCATCTAACGATTCTAAATCAAAATGGAATGTACCACTTTACTGTAGAGATGGCAGGGGTAAAGACCGCTGACAGTGTTCAATATTAAGGATCTTCCATGCCAGCACAGAATCTATAGCATACCATCGGCTTATATTACAACTGTAATGCTCTTGATTCCTGTTCTATATTTTATGAAAAGTGAGGGGATGTTATTCACTATCTGTGCCACCTGAAATATTTAACATATATTTTAGTACAGGTTTACAATCTCTAGAAAACAAAACATCCCCATCCTTTTACTTCAATGTCAATATCAAACATTCAGCTTTTAGCCAATATGTGTTCATTGCCATATCAATGAAAAGGTTAACTGTGAATGCAGCATCATGTTTGAAGTGGCAGAATAAAGGGATTTCGGAGAGCTCAGGGCTGTTAATAAAAGATCTGTCACTTCTGAAGTTTTACTTTAGTTGTGCCCATGTGAATCACCAAATTCCCTTTTGCAATTAGCTAATCAACAGGATCTTAATGAATAGCTGCTGGAGAAGTGAAAGGCCAGTGATATGTCTTTGTGTTTTATAACAAGAATTGCAAACTCTCCAGATCACTGTATAACATTTATATTAAAATAAATAAATAAATAAATAAATTAGTAGATCGACTACAAACAAGTAAAAATTCATTTTTTTTTCATGGAGATAGTCTGCATTTTTCACTTGATATGCATATTGACTAATTAGATTAATTAAGCATGCACGCCTTAATGTCTAGGCAGGTGGCAAATCAGATTGAAGATAACTTACAGTCTATGCCATCAGTTACATCCTCTACTGACATACAGGATCCAGAGACAAATGGATGTTAAGATTATTAAAAGCTGTGCGTGCATTAATCACCTCACTCTAGGGGTACATTTGAGGTTGACGACTTGATAGTTATTTGCAAGAATGGGACAGTTTGTCTTCTGTTTTGAGCACCATTAATTTTTGTGATTTTGAATTAGCATAGGGAAAGTTTAAAATAAGTGCATGCACATGTTACAAATGTTAAAGTGAAACCATGATCACATGCTTAATAAAAAATGGTTAGCTTGTTTTGCTATAATTATTTTACAAAGTGCGGGTCCAGCTGTGACCTTCCAAATTTTGATTCCAGCTGTTGAAGGACTACAACCCCATAATTTTCTGCAAATGTGTTCCAAGAACAATAGGGGGCAGGGTTACCACTAAGGAAAAGGGAACGCTAACTGGTCGATGTCCACAAATGCATCTCACCTGGTGAAACGCCTTTCAAACGCCTTTCAATTTAGCACCAACAAGCAGGTCTACCCGACTCCACAGTTATATTCTGGATAGATCGGTTTGTTAGGACACAAATTTTCTAAAATGTAATTTTTCTAAAACTGAACTCTTTTCACCATCCCCTTAAATAGTTTAAGACGTCACTGAAAATACACCTCTTTAGGGAAGCATGTTATGTTCCTGGGTGACACTTCTCTCATTACAACTGCCCTCTTCGCTCCCTCAGTTCCATAAAGCTACTCACTCTCTCTCTCTCTTCCACTGTTAACTTATTCCACATACCATGTTTGTTAGCTTATTTTGATATAGGCATCTTATCGATCAATCACTCCTCCCCTCTGACATGTTGTTTGAGCAGGGCCTCTTGTCTGTTGTCACATATCCCCACATTATAATAGTAAAGCGTTGTGGAATATGTTGGCGCTATATAAATAATACTACTAATACGTCTACTAACTGGTACTTCAATTACTAAGTAACACATAGTAGATTCTCAAATGCATTACCAATGTAGCTGGTAGTTTATCAACTGACAAGCTCTGTCATAATGCATTTTTATGCTCTTTTTTTCTTTTTAGGATGACCTGATATTCTTTCTATATATGGGATGATATAATACAGTGATGGAAAAAAGTATTTGATCCCCTGCTGATTTTGAACGTTTGCTCACTGACGAAGAAATGATCAGTCTATAATTTTAATGGTAAGTGTATTTTAACAGTGAGAGACAGAATAACAACCAAAAAATAAAAAAAAACGCATGTCACAAAAGTTATACATTGATTTGCATGTCAATGAGTAAAATAAGTATTTGATCCCCTATCAATCAGCAAGATTTCTGGCTCCCAGGTGTCTTTTATACAGGTAACGAACTGAGATTAGGAGCACTCTTTTAAAGGGAAGGCTCTTATTCGCAGCTCGTTACCTGTATAAAAGACACCTGTCCACAGAAGCAATCAATCAGATTCCAAACTCTCCACCATGGCCAAGACCAAAGAGCTGTCCAAGCATGTCAGGGACAAGATTGTAGACCTACACAAGGTTGGAATGGGCTACAAGACCACCGCCAAGCAGCTTGGAGAGAAGGTGACAACAGTTGGCGCGATTATTCGCAAATGGAAAAAAAACAAAATAACTGTCAGTCTCCCTCAGTGCTCCATGCGAGATCTCACCTTGTGGAGTTTAACGATCTTGAGAACGGTGAGGAATCAGCCCAGATCTACACGGGAGGGTCTTGTTAATGATCTCAAGGCAGCTGGGACCATAGTCACCCAAAAAAAAAATTGGTAACACACTACGCCGCGAACGACTGAAATCCTGAAGCGCCCGCAAGGTCCCCCTGCTCAAGAAAGCACACGTACAGGCCCGTCTGAAGTATGCCAATGAACATCTGAATGATTCAGAGGAGAACTGGGTGAAAGTGTTGTGGTCAGGTAAAACCAAAATCAAGCTCTTTGGTATCAACACAACTCGCCATGTTTGGAGGAGGAGGAATGCTGCCTAAGACCCCAAGAACACCATCAAACATGGAGGTGGACACATTATGCTTTGTGGGGTGTTTTTCTGCTAAGTGGACTGGACAACTGCACCGCATCAAAGGGACAATGGACGGGGTCATGTACTGTTAAATCTTGGGTGAAAATCTCCTTCCCTCAGCCAGGGCATTGAAAATGGGTCGTGGATGGGTATTCCAGCGTGACAATGACCCAAAACACACAGCCAAGGCAACAAAGGAGTGGCTCAGGAAGAAGCACATTAAGATCCCGGAGTGGCCTAGCCAGTCTCCAGACCTTAATTCCATAGAAAATCTGTGGAGGGAGCTGAAGGTTCGAGTTGCCAAACGTCAGCCTCGAAAGCTTAATGACTTGGAGAGGAACTCCAAAGAGGAGTGGGACAAAATCCCTCCTGAGATGTGTGCAAACCTAGTGGCCAACTACAAGAAACGTTTGACCACTTGATTGCCAACAAGGGTTTTGCCACCAAGTACTAAGTCGAAGGGGTCCAATACTTATTTCACTCATTGACATTCAAATCAATTTAGAACTTTTTTGATATGCGTTTTTCTGGATTTTTTTGGTTGTTATTCTGTATCTCACTGTTAAAATACACCTATCATTAAAATTATAGACTGATCATTTCTTTGTCAGTGGGCAAACGTTCAAAATCAGCAGAGGATCAAATGCTTTTTTTCCCTCACTGTATATGGTATGTCTGCATCAAATCACCGCTGTGCCTCCTGATTTTATTTACTTTATTGATGAAAGTAAAATCTGATCATGCAAAATGTAAACATTTTTTATTATTTATGGTACTAAGCAGAGAATAATGAGGGGACATAGAATAGAAACGTAAGATGAGATAAACTAAATGATCATGCTCAGATAGTATGACTATATGTCTGATATTATACGTAGGCAAGGTTAGTGAATAAGTAACCTGAATTGTATAAAAGGGCCCGGTAATCAATCCAGGTCTGAAGTGAAAATTGTCCCAGTGATTACTATAGGGGAATTTTAGAACTTTATACTAAGCAGTGGCGTACATACCGGGGTCGCGGCTGCGACCGGGCCCGGCCCACCAGGGGGCCCGGCCGCCCTGCGACCCGGTATGTATGTCACTGTGGTCAGCCTCTTCTCCTGGGTGTCCAGGAGCCGGCCACCTCAGGGCCCCCCGACGTTGGCCCTGGTGTCACCGGGTTGGCAGGCAGGCAGGCGGGCGCCGAAGGGAGCACTCTCCCCTAAGCGCTCCCTCTTCAGCTCCCTATCGCACCGCACTGATACTGGAGCCGGAATATGAGATCATCTTCCGGCTCCGGCATCAGTACGCGGCGCGCGAGGGAGCTGAAGAGGAAGCACTCAGGGGAGAGTGCTCCCACGCGTGCCCGCCAGCCTGCCCGCTGGGTGACACCACTGGACCTCAGGGAATCCCCTCAGCTCTCCCAAAGGTAGGGAGGCTGGGGGGATAAAATTTTATTTTAAAAACTTGTGTGTTAGTGTGTGTGTTACTGTGTTTGTCTATTACTGAGTCTATTACTTAAGCACTTACCTTTCTCCAGCGCCGGACTCCCTTGGCGCTGGAGATCTCTCCGCCCTGATCCACCTCTCAGCTCAGAATGCGCATGCGTGGCAAGAGCTGCGCACGCATTCAAATCACCCATAGGAAAGCATTACTTAATGCTTTCCTATGGAAGCTCCTCTAGCAAACTGCTATGTTTTCAGCTGCAGGGTTAAAACTAGAGGGACCTGGCACCCAGACCACTTCATTGAGCTGATGTGATCTGGGTGGCTGTAGTGGTCCTTTAAGTGTATGTGTATCTGCATGCACTGGCGTACATACCGCGGTCGCAGCCCTGCCACCCCTCCGACCAGGTGCCCGCCGCCATGTGTTGCGGCCCCAGTCTGCGGAGAGTAAGCGTGGGGGGGGGGGCCCATGGATCAGTTTTCACACCTGGACCCCATGGGTTGTGTGTACACCACTGATATCAAGACAAACATATGACAGATGGCATCCCTGTCATTTCCCAGGATGTTTAATATTATGTTTACTTATCCCTTTGTTTAGCAAATGTGTATTTGTGTGGTGTGAAAATATAAGATTAATTGTATTAATTGAAAATATAAGATTAATCCCCACCGGTGTCCTCCATAACTCTTCAATGGAAGAAGATAGGAACAACCAGGACGTGTTCTTGAATTTGATACCTGGCCAATCTGAGCATTCTGGGGAGAAGGGTCTTGGTAAGAGAAGTGACCAAGAACTCCAGAGATAAAGATTGGAGAAACTTGCAGGAGGACTACTATCACTGCAACATTTCACTGATCAGGTCTTTATGGCAGACTGGCCAGATAGAAGCCTTTCCTCAATGCAGACCAGCTTGGAATTTGCAAAATCACCTAACAGTCTATATCTGATTGTGAGAAACATGATTCTCATGATAACGATTAAACAGTGTTGGTAGCATTGTGCTTTGGAATTTTTTTTCAGTAGCAGGGAATGAGAGACTGGTCAGGAATTGAGGGAAAGCCGAATATAGCAAAATACAGAGATATCCCTAATAAAAACTTTTCCCAGAGTACTCAGGACCTTAGACATCAACCTCAGGCCAAAGGTTCACCTTCCAACAGGACAATGACCCTACACACACAGCCAAGACAATAGAAAAGTGGCTTAGGGAGTATTCTGTGTATGTCCTTGAGTGGCCAACAAGAGCCTGGACTTGACTACAATTAAATAACTCTGGGAAGACCTGAAAATGGCTATCCACCAACTGTCACCATCCAACCTGACAGAGCTTGAGATGATGTGTAGAAATGAATGGCAAAACCCACACCAGTTCCAGCTGTGCAATGTTTGTCGCCTAATACCCCAAAAGAGGTTGTAATTACGTCCAAAGGTGTTTCATCTATGTACTGAGTTAAATTTGGGTGTTCTGAAAAAATTTTTAGTGTGTCGGGGAGATATTTATCCAGCTAAGGTGACCAGAGGGTCAGTCACAGTTGTTTTGATTTAAAATATACAGTATTATAAGTGAAAACAAATTAGTGGAATACTATAAAACGAGGACTATCTTACCGTCTTTTTAATGTGAATAAATGGGGATTCAGTACACCAAAATAAAGAAGATACAATATATAGTGCATATGATAATAACACCAGGTGTAATGGAAGACAACACTATTTATTCACTCACATGGAATGGAGCCTAGATATATGGCTCACTTTTCACACAGTTGTTCTTTTAAAGGCCGCACCCCACCTTGTTTCAAGAAGAATATTCCACTCTCAAGGCAAAACAGAAAAAAGGATAACAGTGCAAGAGGTGGGGTATTGGGTTAAGCTCACCTTCATTGGAACATTATGACTACCTGGATCTAAGGTTTAAAGGTCTGTTGTCACTTTGTGGGTTGACACTACTCCAACTGCAACCCTGGAACGTGGATACCAATAACACTGCCCAAAAGCTTCAATTACAATTTATTAAATCACAAGTTATGTAACAATACAAAGTGCACTTAACAGAATATCCAATGAAATAACATCTGACAAAATGCATTTCGCTTGTTCAGCTTCTTCAGTCAGCCAGGGTGCCAGGGTTTTTAAATGTTCATCCAGATCAGGCTTTTCCTTAGCAGAACATGCTACTGGTAGAACATTAGAATGGAGCCTATAAATGACAAAAAAAAAATGGCCGTGCTGAGAAGAGTAATAAATAGCATTATTACATGCAAATCCAGTCCATGGGAGCAGGTCTGGCCAACTGTCCTGATGTTGCAAAGAGACACAGGGTAACTCTAGTTCTAAGTCTTGATTTGCTCTCTCAGCTGCCTTGTTACACTATGGGTGTTAGCATAGCACCCAACTTTGCAAATGTAATTACTTATAATTTATGCAACTAAAATGTAATTCAGAACAATAATTGTATCTTATTTACACAGACTGATTTCTAAAGACATTTATTTTTTAAAAGACACATTCCTCAGAGTGTTATTGCTTTGGATCTCTGGTATTAGAAATAGAAACAAGGGATTGAGGGATTTAAGTAAACATAAAGACTGTCCCTCTTAAATAGGAACACTTGGGAGGTATATGGTAAGCAAATGGAAAGGAATCTGAATAGCCATCTCTGAACAGAATACCCTCCAGAAGCATGTCACAAACTGACTATCCCTATCCCTATCTGACACAAAACTGTTAAAGTGATCAGCACTTGTTATTGGTGCAGATCACAATGCTTTCACCAAGGAAAGCTCCCCACCAGACACCCAAAATAATACATTCTTCCTCAAAAAGTTAACCAGGAAGGGGCAAATGAAAAACCCATCCTAATCTCAAGGCACCACACAGCACAGCCATACGCATGCGCACAACACTCAGCCACACCCAGACTCCCCTCCATATACAAAATTCAGACACCATAGACAACACTCAACCAGCACACACAGATACACCCAGTCTTCTCTCCCAAATACAACTCTCAGTCTCCTCCACACACAAGGCTCAACAACTACACGCAAACACAACGCATATAGACCATGGAACCACATTAGGAAGGGGCCCCAATTGTGCATCCTGCCGAGGGCACTTGCCTGGTCTCTGTGTCCTAAATGATGAAATTCACACTGAATTCCTGGAAATTCTCACCTTATTGAATAACCCTGTATATTTGAGAGACACAAATACAGAGTTATTCACTAATGTGGGAATTGGAAGTGAATGTCAAATTTAAGGCCAAAGTAACAAAAGTGGGAATTCATTTTGAATTCTCGACAATTCCCACTTTAGTGAATAGTGAATAACCCATTGTAAAAATTAACTTTTTGCAAAGTTGAAAAAGTGCAGCAGTTACCATGGAAACTAATAGAATGTCCTTGCTCACACAGGTAGTTTTCCATAGTGATTGCCTTGTTAATGAGATTTCTAGCAATCCCCTCCAGTCTCCCGTCATACGTGGGAGCTTCATCATATAGTTTAGTTTCTTCCCTTTACAGAGCGACATGATACGTATTTCCAAACTGTTGTACCTGCATATCATTTTATATATCATTATTTTAATTTATTTCACCAATGTTTATTTAAATGTTGCATTGAAAATACCTAGGTCCCAGGCCCTTTGAGAACAGTTATATCAATTAACTAAATGCAGATTAGACTGATTCCATCTCTAAACACACAGCTCATTAATAGCAAACCATTTAATTAAAAATTGTATTGCCAATGAAGTAAACACATTCTTTTGCAATGCGGGGAATTGATAGAGAGTTTAATCTCCAAGAATCAGTTGTGTCAGAGCTGCATTAGCGTTAGAAATAATGAGCAAATTCATTCCACAGGATTGACATGGTCACATGTTGTGCATGATAATGCATAAATCTTTATAATAAAGATGGACAGTTATGAAAAAAAGAATCTGTGTAAATTACATACACTGCAAGAATTTCAGAAAAGTAAACACATTTCAGAGACAAAGAATTTTCTATAATGAGCCTGGGTCACTGTTTAAGCTTGGCACTAATGTTTGTGGACAGCATTTCTTTTTAACATTTCGGCTTGGCCAGAAGAAGATGAGTTGAGTTTAGCCACCAATAACCCAAAGTGCCAATTTTCACCAGGCTAGGATAGTCCGTACTATGCTATAAGAGCTAAATTGTTATAGGCTGCTTTTGACAAGACTATGCATATAACTCGTAAAAACTGAACCATTATATTATTATTACTATTGGAAAAGAGATACATAGTAGCAATAGTTGAAGGAAACAGGATAGGAACAGAGGGCTAGATAGAATTAGAGTTTAACTCCTTAAGGACCAAACTTCTGGAATAAAAGGGAATCATGACATGTCACACATGCCCTGTGTCCGTAAGGGGTTAAAGAAGAGGGGAATAAAAGGTATGAGGAGGGACAGAGAGGAGCCCTGAGTGGGTGGTGGTAATGGGCATCCACCTAGAGGGATCCATGAAAGATAGCTAAGCCAGGGAAACTAGATCTTGTTGTATTTTGGGAAAGAGTTCTGTAATTTTGCAGTAAGCTCCTACAAAGACTTAATAAAGCAATTTTTCTTACATTCAAAATTAAGTTGTTATGGTGCCAGTAGAACCCTGGTGCTGGCTCACCTTTAAATGTTAAACCATCAATAAATGGTTTTACCCCAAAGTCTGTGTTCCAGCACTGGACTGCTCTGGCCACCTGTCCATCAGCTACAATCCTGATGCCCCTTTCAATTAGGTATCCCACATGTGTCAAATAAAAAATAAAAATAAAAATAAATGAAAATCAAACTAATTACTTACCTTTAATCCAGCACCGAGTCTTCCTTGGCACTGACATGACCTGCTCCTTGTTTCTAATGCTCCTCATGCGCTAAGGTTTCTGCCATTTAGATGAATTGAATGCAATTATTCTCTAAGGCCGACCATGACTTCACTACACATGTGTGTGGCGTCACGTTTTGCTATGGTATGAGAGTCGGGAAGTAAGTAAAATTAAGTTGTTAAAGTGCCTACAGTGTGCATTTAAAGTGGAAATGTCACTTTCCAGGATTTTAATAGTGTATTATGTTTACATATGCCATACGTTTATCAAATGTGTTTGTGAAATTTCTAATTCAAATAAATGTACAAGTCCACATTCATTTATGTACCACTATCCTGGAACTGATCCCTTCCATCTTAGCTTCCTATCAATGATTGTAATAAACTTTGTACTTTTCTGTCATTGAACATATATTGTGGAGGAACAGAAGCATTGTTTATTATTCTGCTCTTCCCACTGTGCCCTCACTGTGCCAGGACTGAACTATATTGTGATTTCAATTACTATTTCTTTAATATTTATTTGAAAGAATGATGTCGGGATTTCAAGATTTGAGAAAATTAACAAGCTTTCGCTTATCTGCATGATTCTTAGCTGGTGAAGTAGAGTTTCTTTCTCAGGAGATAAATTGAAATATTTTTTTTTACTAATATGTACGTGCTGCAAATTAATAAACATAAAAGATATATCAAAGATAATATTTGATTTTAAACAATAATAAAAGAAAATGCCAGTTATATTTTAATAATCTACCTTATGCACCATAGCATTATTTACTAAACTATTGTCACATTTTCTTATATGCTTACATGCGCCAAGCTTTGTAGGAGAGAATGTTTTATTGTCCACTTGTATATTTAGTCCTGATTGTTTTTTTGTGTTTATCTTAACCTGTTAAAAATCAAAGCACTGGGAGGCATTCTATTTACAGAACCATGTAAACATGAAATTTCAATCTGCTGTCAAGATTTTGTCATATATGCTGTAGGCTGCATACTTTGTTCTGCTCTGCCTGCTGTTTAATGTACTCTGTTTCGTGTAATTGTGCATTTTTGGAATGACTCCCGGTGATAGGGAAAGATTTCTAAAATTAAATAAATAAGAACAATTGTTAAACTCTGCCCTATTATGCCATCTGTATAACCTTGGAATGGAAAGCACAAGATTAATGATTCTAAGCTAACGCGTTTCATGACTATCACCATAACCAACATCTTACTAACATTAGATTTGTCCAATCCTTAATAGTGGAATATCTCTTTTATTACGTTCTGAAAGCATAAACCGGCATGGGACAATGTACCATGGGCTCAGCAACTGTACCATAAGCAGTAGTCTCAGAGGGAGGGATTTCTTTTCTTTTATATAGTACTTTATTAAGCACTATGTATTTTATTTTTAACCTTAAAGGACCACTCCACATACCTAAATCACTTGCCCACAGCACCTGTCTTGCAAATACTTCTCATTGAGCTGCATTGAGAAGTCTGTGATTGGACAGCTAGAGAAAGTCTGGGTGGGGTTAGAAGAGGAGGGCTTGCAAAAGTGCAGACTTTTTACAAGTGGGTGTTGGATGCATAGATTGAATGCATGCAGGTTTTCATTGGGGGTATGTTACATAGTTACATAGTTACATAGCTGAAAAGAGACTTGCATCCATCAAGTTCAGCCTTCCTCACATATGTTTTTGCTGTCGATCCAAGGAAAGGCAAAAAAAAAAAAACAGTCTGAAGCGCTTCCAATTTTGCAACAAACTAGGAAAAAAATCATTTTTCACCCCAAAATGGCAGTCAGATATCTCCTTGGATCAAGCAGCTATTACCCCACTAATTAGAAATTATATCCCTGTATGTTATGCTTGTGGAGGTATTTATCCAATTGGTGTTTAAACACCTGTATGGACTCTTCAGGCAGAGAAGCATGTCTATTTGGGCAGTTGACTGTCCCATAATTCAAAATATTAACGATATCTAGACTCTGTCTACTACAGCTATACTCTCTGTATACTTACAGCTTGGCAAAGCTGTGTACCTTCACCTTACTGAACTCGTGGAATCCAGCATAGCTGGATTTACCCTCCTTATTGCCCCTAAGGCCAGTTTCCTGAATACATTCCTTGCAGTCCCTTCATTTGTACATGTATATTAATGCATGTGTGTTATAGTAATAATATATTCAGCTTATAATATATTTATATAGTAAATATTGTGTATATTAATATATATATGTGTGTGTATAAATATTAATATAATACATGTATACTAATATATGTGCCTACATATACACATGCATGATACTCTTCCACAATTGAAATGTATTGTTTTTTCAATAAAAACTTTGGCCTTTTTGAAGACTCATGACGCATGCAGACACACACTCACAAAGACACACTCTCTGTTCCATGCAGACACACACTGACCCACGTAGACATGCACACACTGACACATGCAGACACACACACTCACACTGACACATGTGCACACTAACCCATGCAGACACATACACTCACACTGACACATGTGCACACTAACCATTGCAGACACAGACACCCACACTGACCCATGCAGACACTCATACTGATCCGTGCAAACAAACCATACCCATACAAACACACACACAATGCGTCATACTTACATACAAAATGAATGCTTCATGCTCTGTACATTGTGTCTGTTTTGTAAGAGAAGCATTGGTAGTAAATCCTAAGTAAAAATTTAAACTAGATTTGTGAAGGGAAAGAGAGGAAGGTCAGGGTAGGATAAGGTATGAAGATAAAGTATTTTTGGTGGCGTTGCTGTGTGGCAAAAAGATCAGGGGCTTCATCCCATGTTTATAAGTTGTAACACCTCCCACACATATTGACTTAAGTCCCTTCTAAAACAAGCCATATACAGCACCCCAAAAACCACAACGTAAACTCTAGCATCTTCCATAAATACTTATTATATAACTTAGCACCTGCTGTATTAACTTCACAACATGCTGTGTTAACTAACCCTGCATCCCAGTGCATTAAAATCCTGCACCCATAGAAACCTCACACTGTGCTGTAAGGTGTTACTTCATGCACCATAACCACTTCAGTGATTTGAAGTGGTCATGATACCTTGAGTCTGTTTATGGAGTATTTTACTATGAAAAGCTGCACATACAGGGATTAACCACACTTCTGCCAGAGGAGTAACAGTAAAATGGTGTCAAAACACTGAGGGTTTTAGCCCAGAACAAACAGTTCCTCCATACATACACACAACACCACACACCATACCAGAGGCGTAGCGTGAGGGGTGCAGGGGGGGCCGGCCGCACCGGGCGCAACATCTGGGGGGGCGCGCTCGCACTCGCAGCTCTCTGCCCCTGCCTGGCTCACTCACTCTCTCTGCAGTGCTGGCTGTGCGAATCCTAGCCGCCGGGTCGCCGCCCACTGTGGAGGGGGGTGCCAGGCAGGGCCGGCGCTACCATTAAGGCGAATAAGGCATTCGCCTAGGGCGCCGGCCTCTACGGGGCGCCCACCGAGAGGTTTCCCGGTGGGCTGCCCTGCTGTAGCTGTCCGGGGATGCTGTGCTGGACGAGCGGCTCTTTAGCCACCCCCCAGCGCAGCCACTCACCTGCTGGGCTCCCTCTGCAGCAGATTACCTGCTCGGGCAGTGGGGTTTGCTGTAACCCGAGCAGAGCACTGTGAAGGGAGCAGGAAGCAGGCTGTGCTCAAAGTGCATGGCTCTCCTGCTCCCCAGGAGAAAGAGCAAGATCCTGGATCCTGCAGCCTGGACCTCTGCTCAGCACAGCACCCAGGTATGGCATGGTTAAGGGGGATTGCTTATTGTGTGCATGTTTGTAAATGGGGTATTGTTAAATTGGTGTGTTTGTGTGTGTAAATAAAGTGTGACCTTATGTAAAGTTTGTGTTTGAGTGACAGTGTGTGTGTTAGGGAGAGTGTGCAAGTGACTCTCTGTGTGTGTGTGTGTGTGTGTGTGTGTTAGTGAGAATGTGCAAGTGACTCTGGGTGTGTGTGTTAGGGAGAGTGTGCAAGTGACAATGTTAGTGAGTATGTGTTTAAAGGAAAGTGTACAAGTGACACTGTTAGTGAGTATGTGTTAGGGAGAGAGTGCAAGTGACAGTTAGTGAGAGTGTGCAAGTGACACTGTTAGTGAGCATGTGTGACACTGTGTGGTGTTAGAGTGTGTAACTGACAATGTCTATGCCAGTGATAGTGTGTAAGTTAGAGTGTGTGTGTATAAGTGAGAGTATGTAGGTGACACTGTGTGTGTTAGTGAGAGTGTGTAAGTGACACTGTGTATGTTAGTGAGAGTGTGCAAGTGACAATGTGTAGGTCAGTGAGAATGTGTATGTGTTAGTGTGTAAGTTAGAGTTAGAATATGTAAGTGTGTATGCCAGTGAGAGAGTGTGTGTATTAGTGAGATTGTGTAAGTGACACTGCAAAGGTAATTATTGCAATTTTTAAGAAACTTCAATAATTACCATTCAGGGTTAACTCCTCTAGTGGCTATGCATGGGGACGTCCAGTCACGGAAATATCACTGCGAGCGAGGCCATTGAGGAGCTAAGGCGGACCCAAGCCAGCACAAAAGACATTGGTGCTGGACCCAGGTAAGTGACAGAAGGTGTTTTAACCCCTGCTGCACCACGAGGGGGGATGCGCTTGACGGAGAGGGAAGCTATAGTGCCAGGATAACAAGTTTGTTTTCCTGGCACTATAGTTTCCCTTTAATATCTACTCAGTGCGCCTCTTTCCCTAAATGTCTCTTTAGTGTAATTCAGAGTTTAGTGAATAAACTTCTGAGGGAATGTAGTTGCATTCATAAGGTGGCGTCAAAATGTATTCTTGCCTAGGGCAGCAAGAATCCTTGCACCGGCCCTGGTGCCAATAAACTTGTATTTAGATGCATTTTACTTTAATTACATAAGTATTTTCATAACAAACAATACATGTGCTTGGGGGGTAAGGGTTTCTTTAACTAATCTAGTGGAAGAGACTCGAGTGCTAAAATCCATGGGTTAGGGGGCGCAAATTACTTGCCTTGCCCCGGGTGCTGACAACCCACGCTACGCCACTGCACCATACAACATATAACCCACAAGCAGCCCCCTATGCACAGCCTACATTCACAAACATAGCATGATACACAGCTCTCACAAACAAATATAAACACACATACTGCTCATGCATGTACAGGTTAATACACACACCACATCAAATACAAACCTACAAAGTGGCTGCAGCACCCATACATAATGTGCATACCATACAGCAAAATACACTCCAGTTAATTAAATAAAAAAAAGGTCCGTCATGCCAAAGGACTTCCTAGTCTCGTTTTAGCAAAGTGCTGTGAAAAGGTTGTCTACCCCTTGTCTATACAATGTGCTAACCAACTGGCAACAAAATACAGTTTCAGTTTTTAGTGTAAAGTACACAATTCTGTACATAATTTTCCTCCAAAATACTAAATGCGGAATTCTGCAAAGCTTAATGTTTGAACAAAGCAATCATTCGGCAATATTACTGTATTATCTCAGCCGGTACACCACGAATATCTCATTCTTTTCAGTAGTAGGAAGCAGTGTGTCCAAGACATGTCACCACTTGCTGCTTCTTGTGTTAAATTGTTGCATGGGCAGCGTTGATAATTAGTACAAACAGGAAGCCTACCTACTATGGGCTGGCTCCCAGAAAGCACTATTCCTTGGCCTTTAGCATGCAAATGTGCTAAGTACATATTGCGAGATGAGAGCTAATATCAAGACAGTTGATCATCAGACAGTGTCCTCTAATGAAAGAGAAAGTATTTCTGCGTTATCACGTCACCATCATTGTAAGTTTACCCATCTTCAGTGAAGGGGGTGCAGTCACCCTTGACGCTGCAAGCTTTGTAGGAATGATCTGAGTCTACGCTGGAGCAGGACCCTTATGGACTTCTTGACTCCCGTAATGCACAGTCCACTCAGTGATCTTATACTTTCAGGCAACCCACGGCACCAATACAATGCACAACCTATACATAATAATTAGACCGGCAACAATCCTGAAATATATAGGAAATATATACAAATGTGGATAAAATGCAGTGATATAACAATAAAAACAGAATGCCTATCTACTACTATAAATGCTGCTGCTTGTTACTGACCTCAATACACATCTAATGCTACATGTATAAGAGTATAAAAAACAGTTATAATAAGAATATAATAATCAAATAGTCACCCACTTTACAGGACACCCTTTTCCCAACTGAACCGCAAAATTCTGTATAGTGCTTTTGATGATGGTGCACACTGTGGGTCCTCAGCGAGCTGTAGGTAGTGTTATCACTTTTACTGTGAATGGTAAAATGTAAATGCACCACTACCTGAATCCTCCTGCGGAAGGATGTACACTAGGCCTGGCTCCTCTTCTTCCACTAAATAATCACTTCTGTCAGAGCAGAGTAGATGAGAATGGCACACTAGATGCAGGACCATCCTCTGCAGCACAGGAACACTGCACCCTAACTAAACATACAGCCCAGAGACTGCGAGACATCAGCTTATTGTCCCATGAGTAACTGATATGCTTCACATATCTTCTCTCTGTAATGGCACAAGGTGAGCTAAAACCAGCTTGAGTTCTGAGCGGGTATCCACCGAAGGGCAGGCTATTTCAGTTGCTGTCCATTCTCAGAATACTCTTGTGACCCATTTTTTGCTCTCCATAAGTTTAAAGGGTAATCCACACGTGGATCCCTTGCTCACGGTGCCTAGAGAGATATCAGCTATGCCTCACTGATGATGCCTAACAAGGCTGAAATGATTGTCTGGGGTTGCTGTATCTCTCGTGCATTTCAGATCTGGACTGCCCTTATGGGTGGGACCAGTCTGATATGCTTCAGATATGTTCTCTCTGTAATGGCACAAGATGAGCTAAAACCAGCTTGAGTTCTGAGCGGGGATCCACCAAAGGGCAGGCTATTTCAGTTGCTTTCCGTTCTCAGAATATTCTTGCGACCTGTTTTTTGCCCCATGAGTAAGTCAAAATTTAAAGTCAGTGTCACTTTTAAATATTTTATAGCGATATATTCCTTATGAAATACTGATCAAGATTGCATTAGAATTTTACTTAAATTCCAGCACAATCCAAAGATGCCATAAAACAATGTAGGAGCTACTTTGTTTTATGGACAAGCTTGGGGTCAACAAAAGACAGAGCTCTATCGTCAATGAAGGCTCCAGTCGTCTTGCAGGATCCTCCATAGATCTCAGTGTCGTACTCTCATGCATGCGTGAGGGTACAGCACTGACGCGGCTTCTGGCAACTGAAGAGCCAGGAGTTGAGGAGGATGTGCAAGGCTAAAGACAGTTGTCACCAATACTATTTTAATATAATAATCCTTTCATTAAGTTCTCTATTTGAAAGGAAATTGACCTGTAATTAAATTAAGTATATGTGAAAAGAAAAACGTATCCCTACCTTTAGCATATGACAGGAGCCTTCAGCCATATACATGGACCTTGGGTCAGACAGTATTCGAAAACCGAATGTTAGTCTCTATGGTCTTCCATGCAGGGAATATTGTGGCTCTCAAACACAGTCTGACCCAAGGTCCATGTATATGGCTGAAGGATCCTGCCATATACTAAAGGTAGGGATGAGTTGTTCTCATTTTTTTTTTTTTTACATATATTTCATTTCTTTTCAAATATATTTCCTTTAAAACTACGATAAAAGGATTATTATATATATTTAAAAAAATAGTTTTGAGGTGACACTTGTCCTTTTAAGATCAGATTGTTTACGTTTAAATTTAAAGATCGGAGGTGCATGGTGGGGACGCAGGTAAGAGGGCGGACAGTTACTAAATGGTTTGCACTATTACCGGGGAACAGCTCCAGGGTACTCCTGGCATCATAACCATTACAAAGGGCTGTAGTAGGTATGATGCTTGGAGTAACTCTTTAAGGAGTTTACCACATCCTATACTTTACTAGTATAATTAATAAGTTAAACCTAATGATAACAAACCTTTTCACCTCATTGTACCTCAAGGCAGAAGAAGAGAAGGTTGTTCAGTGACAAATCTACACATTGTCATAAACCTGTATTGATCATTATTATGTTTTCTTTTTATTTATTTATTGTAGAGATTTGGTAGAGTACAAGAAGCTGATGAACTTAGGTCAGGTAACTTATTCATTTTCAAACTTTTTGTTTTTATATAATACAGATATGCATTATATATAATGCTCACAATGTAAAGGGAGGCATAAATCTGTCAAATGAGCTTAAACCCAGTTATATTAAACATAAAACGAGGACTCTGGCACTGTAATGCATACGCTTGCCAGTTTGCCCTGTAGTTGGCTACTCCTTATTGTATTATAATATATTTTATAGGGACGGTAATTTTAGACTCCAGTAGTCTATCAAATAGTTTTACTTCCAGTTGTAATTGAATTCAGAAAACCACAAAACCTCACCAACCGCTTATAATCACCACTAATACAGGGAGTGCAGAATTATTAGGCAAGTTGTATTTTTGAGGATTCATTTTATTATTGAACAACAACCATGTTCTCAATGAACCCAAAAAACTCATTAATATCAAAGCTGAATATTTTTGGAAGTAGTTTTTAGTTTGTTTTTAGTTTTAGCTATGTTAGGGGGATATCTGTGTGTGCAGGTGACTATTACTGTGCATAATTATTAGGCAACTTAACAAAAAACAAATATATACCCATTTCAATTATTTCTTATTAACAGTGAAACCAATATAACATCTCACCATTCACAAATATACATTTCTGACATTCAAAAACAAAACAAAAACAAATCAGTGACCAATATAGCCACCTTTCTTTCCAAGGACACTCAAAAGCCTGCCATCCATGGATTCTGTCAGTGTTTTGATCTGTTCACCATCAACATTGCGTGCAGCAGCAACCACAGCCTCCCAGACACTGTTCAGAGAGGTGTACTGTTTTCCCTCCTTGTAAATCTCACATTTGATGATGGACCACAGGTTCTCAATGGGGTTCAGATCAGGTGAACAAGGAGGCCATGTCATTAGATTTTCTTCTTTTATACCCTTTCTTGCCAGCCACGCTGTGGAGTACTTGGACGCGTGTGATGGAGCATTGTCCTGCATGAAAATCATGTTTTTCTTGAAGGATGCAGACTTCTTCCTGTACCACTGCTTGAAGAAGGTGTCTTCCAGGAACTGGCAGTAGGACTGGGAGTTGAGCTTGACTCCATCCTCAACCCGAAAAGGCCCCACAAGCTCATCTTTGATGATACCAGCCCAAACCAGTACTCCACCTCCACCTTGCTGGCGTCTGAGTCGGACTGGAGCTCTCTGCCCTTTACCAATCCAGCCACGGGCCCATCCATCTGGCCCATCAAGACTCACTCTCATTTCATCAGTCCATAAAACCTTAGAAAAATCAGTCTTGAGATATTTCTTGGCCCAGTCTTGACGTTTCAGCTTGTGTGTCTTGTTCAGTGGTGGTCGTCTTTCAGCCTTTCTTACCTTGGCCATGTCTCTGAGTATTGCACACCTTGTGCTTTTGGGCACTCCAGTGATGTTGCAGCTCTGAAATATGGCCAAACTGGTGGCAAGTGGCATCGTGGCAGCTGCACGCTTGACTTTTCTCAGTTCATGGGCAGTTATTTTGCGCCTTGGTTTTTCCACACGCTTCTTGCGACCCTGTTGACTATTTTGAATGAAACGCTTGATTGTTCGATGATCACGCTTCAGAAGCTTTGCAATTTTAAGAGTGCTGCATCCCTCTGCAAGATATCTCACTATTTTTGACTTTTCTGAGCCTGTCAAGTCCTTCTTTTGACCCATTTTGCCAAAGGAAAGGAAGTTGCCTAATAATTATGCACACCTGATATAGGGTGTTGATGTCATTAGACCACACCCCTTCTCATTACAGAGATGCACATCACCTAATATGCTTAATTGGTAGTAGGCTTTCGAGCCTATACAGCTTGGAGTAAGACAACATGCATAAAGAGGATGATGTGGTCAAAATACTCATTTGCCTAATAATTCTGCACTCCCTGTAAGTGCCCATGGTATATTTATACACTTCCTATGGCCAAGCTATGAGGTACTTATTTTTATTTTCGTCCTGGGTTTCTTACTAGCATAATGACGTTCCTGCAGATTTTCAAATTCAGGTTGCACACCTTTTGCTTGACAACAACCCAAAATATTATTAACAGAATGAAGGGATTTGTGCAGGGACCAGGGGTAATCTGAAGTCATGCTCAGGTTTGTGGAATCATTTTGAGAAGATTCCATATCATCCAGTGGGTAATATCCCCAAAAGAAACCAGGAAGGGATGTGCAAAATTTTTACCTTACCATCTGAACACTTCTGTAACACCCACCGTAGGTTCTCCTCCTACTCCCTTCATTGATTTGCTCTGTCTGGAACACTTCATCAAGCAGGGAAAACCTCCTCCATGACTCCAGCACCTTGGCTTTATTGAACGTCTGAACGGTGTAATGTCAGTTACCCTGCTCCTATACTCCCTAGCCAGGGCTAGCAGCATTGGCTAGGGAGTTTCAGCAGCTGGCACTGTTTGTTATGGATGGAGAGCAGGAGGACCACCTGTAGGAGGTCTTTTCTGTTCTACCTGTCAATCAATAGAGATTTCACTAGAGACTTTGCTGAAGAATTGATTGACAGCTGGGAGACCAAAAAAAAAACTATTTAAAAAAAAAAATGTTTCTCCCTGTCTGTACATTTGCTAACAGAACAACAAGCACAATGTATAGAATAAATCAGATGCCCTTTATAAAGAGTAAATGTTGTTTTGGTCATGGCAGGTTCTCTTTAACTCTTTAATGCTAAACTTTTACCTTAATTAATCTGCACTTTTACATTTTAAAACCCCAAATTAGCTTCTCCAATACATGGTGCACTTCACGTTTATAATCCTACTCATTAAGATATTCACAGTTTCTTTATAAATGTAGTAATATTTTTCAGCTCCTCTGAACCGTGCCCTTCATGAGGACAGTTTAAATGTTACAGTCCAACTAACAATTACATTTTCTGACCATGCATATCCAATAACACCATGATTATGGATGCACTTGTCAAAGCAAAATGTAGAACTGATTAGGCATTTTGTTTTAATTCGCAGCAAATTAAACAGAGACCTTATTAACCTGATGGATGTGATGTCTCAGCAATTTAATTGTACAAATTAAGATTTACATGACAAGAAGAGTGTTCTGAATGTGCAGAGGTTTTTGCCACAGTCGTAACAAATGCTAAAAAGACACAAAATCTAGAAGAACTGATTTTGCACTGGTATTTACGTTTTGTGTAGCAATTTGCTGCATGTTAACCCGTAGAGGTAGGTAGTTGTAGAACTGATACTTCACCATTTTTTATTTTGGTAAAAAGAATTCCAAATGCCGTGATACCAATACCTGAGTTATCGGTACTTTCTGCATAGAGATTTTTTTTAGAAGTGTGCGATTTATCTCTCTCTGCAGATACTAAATTTATTCCTACCTAGTATATTAATGTTAAGCTGTATTCCTGTAAATTAACCTTACCATCAGCTCGAATGATCATAGCTAACACCTTTGTGTTAGTAGGTGTGAAAATATCACTCAGTATGATTAAGAAATCTTGTAGCTTGGGATGGTTTTGAGTGAGAAAGAAATCTGATTTCCTACAGTTGTCCTGCAAGCTCTGGTAATATTGCAGATGAAATAGTGCACAATGAGTGTATTTATGCCCTCTAGAAACTTGGAGGAAAAGTATAAATTTTACGATATAAGAAGAGTCCCTCGAGGCATAATTATCTTATTGCCATGATTCCCTGGGTGCGTTGTGAACAGATGGACTTAGAACTGGAAATGTTGAGTAATTTGTCTCATAAAAGGTATTTATGAGTTCCTTTTGGTCTAAAAAAAAAATCAGCCAGGATGACAAGTCCTGCCTGTTCAAAAATGCTTCTTCAGAGTTGAGACCTTTCGTGGCAATGAAGGTTGTTTAGA
Organism: Pelobates cultripes; assembly: GCA_933207985.1. Taxonomy (NCBI): domain Eukaryota; kingdom Metazoa; phylum Chordata; class Amphibia; order Anura; family Pelobatidae; genus Pelobates; species Pelobates cultripes. The sequence continues at coordinate 71,440,334 of OW240913.1, read as the reverse complement.
GCAGTGTGAGATATGGTCATGAAATGGCCTATTGATTGAGCCATTTCTACAGGATGTTATACAGGGAGCAGTTAATAGAGGGAATAGAAGGATTCGACAAACAAGTATTATGTTACCAAATTTTATTGTGCTACTTTACTGCTTTTCAAGTGGACATAAGTCACAGACACGTTGAATATGAACATTCATGGTCATATATGCCATCTTTATCACCTAGTTCCTTGTTTCAGAGAAGGGTGAAATTGGGAGCGTGTCACTAGCTTCCTGTTCCCCAAACAACTGATTGAAGATTCAGCATTTGAAAACCATGAGATTTCACCCTTCTGTTACACCTATTAGGAACGGTGATTGTGGATTTATTATTTTTGATTATCATTGTGGACATGGTTTAACAAAGTCACAAATAGTATCCTTTGTGGGAGCTGTACATAATGAGCGTTTAGGCATTGAGTTACGTTTAATTTAACTTATGTCATTTGTCTTTACTGATATATGACTATTGCATACATGTTATGTTTTTACCATAGTAATATTTCAGAAGGCTTTTTACCTTCGAACAGGGGCTGCAGGTACTAATATATTTGATGCAAGGTGTAGGTTAGGTTAAAGTTAGTTGATCTGGATGTTTCTTTTTTTTCAGCCTTCTTTTTTAATACTAATTTTATTCTATCAGTTCACTCTTTGTGGTTTTTCGTGTCCAGTTTGCACTGTATCCTTTCTCCTTCTTTGCTCTAAATCAGGGGTTCCAAGGTGTTTTAAAACTAGCGCTTCCGAGATGCTTTGTCATTCTACAGGCATGCAAAGTATCATGGTAGTTTAAGTTCCACAACATCTGGGAAACCACATTTTGGGCACCCCTGCTCTAAATGTTCTGTTTTACATGATATCATGACAGAAAGTTGACAATTGAACTACAACTCCCAAATATCCTTGCTGCCGCCATAAGGTTCCTTTGAAAAGCTCCCTAATCAAGTATGCAAAAAATACAAAACAAAAGAAATTGTATTTACTATTATAGAGGCATTATACTCTATGAATAAGCCCCAGAATATTTAATGAGTATTAGGTAAAATGGGAATACACATATTTTAAAGGGATTTATTCACTAAACTAGAGAGTTTGGGGTATTGACAAGGGGATCGGTAGGTTAGTCCAAAGTAGTTGAGATGGAAAAATAGCTAACAGAAAATGTCTCTGCATTTGCTATTGGCTGAAAAAGTACAACTCCTTTGTCAATTATCCAAAATTCCTTTGTTAAAGGACCACTATAGTGCCAGGAAAACATACTCGTTTTCCTGGCACTATAGTGCCCTGAGGGTGCCCCCACCCTCAGGGACCCCCTCCCGCCCGGCTCTGGAAGGGGAAAGGGGTAAAAACTTACCTTTTTCCAGTGCTGGGCGGAGAGCTCTCCTCCTTCTCTCCTCCTCCGTTACGCCCCGCCGGCTGAATGCGCACGCGCGGCAAGAGCTGCGCGCGCATTCAGCCGGTCTCATAGGAAAGCATTTACAATGCTTTCCTATGGACGCTGGCGTGCTCTCACTGTGAAAATCACAGTGAGAAGCACGCAAGCGCCTCTAGTGGCTGTCAATGAGACAGCCACTAGAGGATTAGGGGGAAGGCTTAACCCATTCATAATTATAGCAGTTTCTCTGAAACTGCTATAATTATGAAAAAATGGGTTAACCCTAGAAGGACCTGGCACCCAGACCACTTCATTAAGCTGAAGTGGTCTGGGTGCCTAGAGTGGTCCTTTAATAAACTTCAAAAAATTTTAGGTCTGAAGAAAACATTTGGAGAAGCATTTTATGAAAGACCTAAATAAGTATCCATAAATAATTGGTAACTATTTGGAACTTCCAGTTGACAATAATTCATGCAAACAGAAGGTCAATGGCTGCGTTACACATTTAAGCCAGTTTTTTTCTGCCTTTGGAAAGGGAAAGTGAAAGCTATATGGCTAAGTAATGAAGTCCATTGACTTTAGCATTACCAACAAACTGTACTGTACTTACATACATACTGTTCTGTACTTAATATATCTCTAAGTATTTCTAAAGCTGTTTGTGCAGTACAATAACTATTTGGCAGTGGTACACAAATATGCTTTTTTGCAAATTAAATTCAGATAAAGAATGGAGATACCATCGTTGTAAGTATAGTAAGCCCAATTCCCCTATCATGACACTTGGTGTTCCCATCCCAAAGCTAACATTGTACCAGGACAAAGTCCAATGCCTCTTGCACTAAATGTATCTAGACCTCCTATTATACATGGTGCTAGTGATATATAATATGATAAATAAAACACAATACTAATGCATTCAGTTTAGAAGACACATTATTAATGTCAAAATCAAGATGTGAAATGGAAGGCATTAGCAGAGTTAAGAAGATAAACCTGAGTTGAGCTGAACATATATTATTGATAGTCATCAGATTTATAATAAATAAGGTGCTGAATGAAAATACGATTAAGTTAAGGAAGGGGGTAAGTGGAAAAGACAGACAATTTGCTAAAACAGCTGAACAATTATCTCTCCCCATACATTGCACAAAATTACAAATCATCTTAATAACCATCCTAGGAATAATCTAAAAAGTTGCATGAGTATTTAGTTGATATTGCAATTGCGTTTGTTGTCGTACGTTTGTAAAGTTATAGGCTTTTTTATCAGCTTAAAAAAGAGGATCAATGTATCAGGAGAAACTCAGTGTCTACTTCCTTAATATGAATTATGCCACATAAAGGTCCAGTCTCCTGGCATCAACTGTGCAAAGTCCAAGCACATTATGCCAGAAAGAAGACCAACTCCTTTTGCCAAATGTACCCAAACTCACAGGTTAAGCAACTTTACACATGGTTATAGGAGTGATGGGAAAACACAACCATTAGTTGACAATGACAATTTAACTCATTTGTTAGTAAAATATTGTTTTCCATGTCTCTGATACCTTGTTGGATATGATCTGAGTGTTAGAATAAGTTTGGAATTTTGTCGGACTCAAATGAAAGCACGAGATGGGATAGAGAGAATTACAAATTCACAGACCACACATGGACAGTCTGCTACAGGATGGTCATTCCCACTGCACTACATATGTCTGAATTCCTCCCCCACCCATAAACAAGGAGCGTTTTAGTTACAAATGCAATGCATGAAAATGGATTACATGCACATAAAATTAAATGTGTCTGTAAATCCGTTTTACTGAACTTCACTGTAGTTATTACGTTACATCCACTGTCAACATTTACTACGCAGGTGTTCAACACACATGAGGTGCCACCTACAGCGACATCTAAAGCTTTATCAGGGACAAGCTAAAGTGGGAGCATGGGGTTCCCCAAACCCACATTTTAGATTGCAGTCTGGCCTGTTTTCTTGTTGTAGAAGGAGAAAATATTTCTGTTATTGTGCTGATAATAGTAATGATGACTAAGAATGTGACAATGATGATAAGAAAATGGTGCTTTTTTCTGGATTATTTACTGTTTTTCTACAATAAGGATGTGAAATTCGCTGCCTGAAGAGGTGGTTTCACCAGAGTCTATACAGATGTTTAATAAGAAACTGGTTTAATTCTTGCAAAAACATAATATTCAGGAGTCGAAATGTTAATATATGCTTCTTGATCCAAGGCGATATCTGACTGCCATTCTAGGGTCCAAAAGGAATTTGTGCCTAGTTTGTTGCAAAATTGGAAAGCACTTCAAATTGGTTTTTTTTTGTATCAACAGCAAAAACAGTTGTGAGATAAACTGAAATTGCTAGACACAAGTCTCTTTTCAGTCTATATAACTTCCATTCCAGTCTATGCAACTTCAAAGAGAATGAGAATAAGCAGTGATATATGATATTTTTCTTATCTGTTCTTAATATATATATATATTTCTATCTGTTTCAGTTCTATCATCAACGGCAGTAACAGCAGCATGTGCGTTCTGGACATGGAGAGGAGGACAAGGTAAGTAGCTAAAATTCGTGAAGGAACATTCCTAGCACCATAACAACTTCATTTGAATGACATTGTTATAATAATATTAACCAATTTTAATTGGTTCAGATTACTCTAGTTTTCAAGTATGTTACCTTAGCATCCAGGGGTTGTTACTATTACCCAATTTAATTGTACTCATTTTATCTACCTCAGAAGGATTAAGGGATGAGTGAACTCTGCCAGGATTCTGAACCTGTGACCCAAGGGTTTACCAGATTCTATTGATGATGCATTAGCCCACTGAGCTATCTCCCTGTTATGGTATCAGGGAATCCCTGGAAGTCCCTGGCACTGTATCTTTAGTGTACAAACCATTGAGGAACAGTTTAACCCCAAAGTGTTGAATCCAGAGCAGTTTAGCTTTACCCTTCTGCTTTTGTTTGAGGCTTGAATCAGGAAGTTTAGGAAAGGGGTGCCGCTGATAGAGCATCTGTTTACTTTCTCATGCCCCGATTCAAGCCTCAAACAGGAGGAGAAGGAGCTGGCCAGAGCTAAACGGTTCTGAATTAAAACTTTAGGGGTTAACAGTTTAATCCCTGATGAGCAGGTGCGAGGGACCTTCTGACACCATAACAACTAAATTCTGTCAAAGTTGTTATGGCTCTTGAAGCGTTCCTTGAAAGGAAATGCTGGGGATCCATGAGTGATATTAGTTTTTTTAATATACTCTTTCTAACATAACTGGTCACAGCAAATGCCATGGAAGACAATGCACAATTTAGCAGATTTACTGATGCTACATTACTACAATGGGCTGTAACTAGTCTTATTATTTACAATGTAGACTAGACGTCTGCAGCTGCTTCAGAACACAATTTGCAGAGAGCTGGTAAATTTTATATACATGGCGGACAAGTAAACCAAGATTTAGAATATTTTTTAAACTTCTTTTTGTTTTTTTGATGGTGTGCTAACAATGTGTCAAGGCTAGCCTAACCATATCATGCAAACCTAGATGAAGCTAGAGTAGAGGATAAGGATAGTAGCGTATACCAGTTCTTCGACTGGCTGTGCTTAACACAATGTCTAGACAGGTGAAACAGTCTGCAAGTAGTCTGAGACTAAGTGAGAATACTAGGGATACATCAAGGGATAACAGAAGGGCACAATAACGAGAGACAAGCCGAGGTTAGGATTACAAAGATCAGGAACAACAGATTAATGATGCTGCTCTCAGTAATGCAAAATCTTCAGCAGGGCAAGCTCCAAAAAGTCAGTATCAAAAAAATGCATAGTGTCTATGGATAATGGGAGACAGAGAAAGTGAGCCATGTGGTCGCATTGAACGCTGACGTCTGTGGGTTCATTATTTATCGATTCACTAAGGACTCAAGACATTCTCCACCTTTGTGTTTTTATGTACTGTTATGTCTCTTGTCAATGAGAAGCTTTTGGTTGTACTTGCGTTGGCTGCCTTAACAGGAGGGGGCTTAGAGAACTGTGCCGAGATCTGGATTCCAGGTAAGTAAAACTTAGTTTAAGCAAATTTAATTGGAGATCAGGAAGGACATAAAGAACAATGCCCAATAGGGTATTATTTATTTTCTTTCACAAAATATTTTTTAAGGGTTGGAATAGCCATTTAATAAAAGCAGATTAAAGTGGAAAAGTTTAAAAAAGCTTGGGTATAACACACCGCTGTCCTAAAATGAAAAATAAACCAGAACTAAAGGCTATACAGATTGGATGAATGAACTGGCTTTTATCTGTCATCAAAATGGGTTTCTGTTTTGCTGCTGATCAGAATGAAAGGCCAATCAAGGAGGCAATACAACCAATGCCCAATTATCTGAGTTATAAAACCCCTCCACAAATTATAATAACAAGGAACAAACAAATATTTTGGACAATCGCTAAACCAGTAATGTGTTCATAGCTTCAATGTGTACTTAGTGATGCACTGATTACCCTGGCAGATACTTAATAAAAACGAGGATACGAGCACACATCACAAATGAACAATCAGTAATGAATCATTGTGGAAAAAGGCGTAAACACTGACAAGAATCACAGGAGCGGCTAAAATAAAGAGATAGCGAGTACATTTCACTAATGTACATATCATGTCTCCACCCTGCTTTCTGGATGACCCCGTGCTAATATCATGCTTAGAATGTGCTACATAATGGATCGTATAAATGTATAACAAATTCTTTGTAATTATTGACAATAATGTATTTGACAAAGAGGATCTTGTAATTTAATCTGAGAGCATTTATGCAAGCACCTGACTACATTGTACAAGCAAATGGAACTCTGATATGGAACAATCACAGCTAGTGAGAGTGCATTATCTGCTGAGATAAAGCCTTCATAATTTGTCAGCTGCATGCTCTAATACGTCTTTTATTCTTCCACTTTTTAATAACATTCAGCAAAGATGAAAAGGGAACCTCTTTAAACAAATAAGTCTTTGATGTGTCTTTTTAGCTGCTGAAAGCCTGGGTCTTTACTGAAGCCTTATTTTTCTGCAGCCGGCTTGTGGCTCTGTTCAGAGCAAGATCCACGAGTTCTTGCGTGTTGATCTACCTGGGAATTCAGACTATTCAGACGCAAACTTTGTAGCAACAAACATAAATCAATTCACTTTCGATGGCTGCCCATCCCTGCTATCCATTTATCATGACTTCTCATTTATTGTAAATACTAGTTCAAGGGTTCTAGACATAATGCTAAGGAGTTCATTCAGCTTGTTAGCTGCTTTATATATGTATCTGAGGGTTACATGGGGGGACCACTGCAAGGGCATGATCTTTGATTTTTAAACAAAATTCCAATGAGAGCTAGCACTAGAAAGATATTTAGCGCAAGACGCTCAGTGGGAGAATTTAGTACACTTACACTATTATTCGCTAAAGTATAAATTGATGGAAATTCAAAGTGAATTTCAAATTTTAGGTAAAAATAGCCAATCTGAAAACATAATTTATTAGGTGAATCTTTCTAGCTCGGCAGATTGAAATTCACTTTGAATTCACAAGAGTTCACCCTTTATAGCAATGGTTCCCAAACTGTGTGCCGGGCACACAGGGGCGCAGCAAAATGTTTCCCTGGTAATATGATCATATAATCATATCACCGGGAACCTTGCCTCACTCTTCCCTGCCGGCCCGCTTGCACTGTAATGCTGGCAGCCGTTGGGGGAGCTCTAGCCTGCAGCTTTGCCAGGTTCTCCTCTCACGAGCTCTGAGCATTGCCGCGGTTACCATGGCAACGCTCTGAATCTCGCAAGAGTGAACTATAGCATGAGCTGCAAGCTAGAGTTCACTCTCACCACTAGGACCACCAGGGCTTCGCCACTGAAACACCAGGGATTAGTACTGCCCCCCTCCCAGGCAAAGGTAAGCAGGAAGGGGGAATATGAAAATTATTTATTTATTTTAATTTAAAAAAAAACCAAAACACATTTATATTTATTAACCCCTTTCCCGACCGAGGCATTTTTGGCTTGCCGACCGATGACGGTCCTGAACCGTCCTAACGGTCTGAGCTACTTACCTGATCGCTGTCGTTCCCCCGGCGGCGATCAGCGTGGCTCCGGTTGTGGGGAGACTGCCTGCAGCCCAGACAGTCTCCCCACACTGAATTAGGACCACTGTGGCCATGTGATCGCTTAACACAGTGATCACATGGTCACAATAGGTGTCCATGTGTCTGCCTGCAAGGGGACTGTCTGTGCTGACTGTGTAAAATCAAAAAATAAAATAAAGTTAGTGTTAATTAAAAAAATAATAACAATTATATATGTGTATATATGATATATAGACATATATTATATCTATATAATATATGTCTATATATCATATATATAATGCCATACTAAGTGTATTTTTATATTAATATGTACTTATATTAATATAAAAATACATTTATAATTAAATTACACATGTATATATATAATATATATAATAACTATATATATTGTATATATATATTATTATAAAATATAAATAATAAGTAATTTAAATTAAATAATTTTTTAAAATAATAATAAAAATTTAAAAAAAATTATATATCTATATGAAATTTTATTCTAACTGTATTTTAAAATTAATATATATATATATTTATATCAAAATACACTTAGAATGAATTTGTATATATATCTATGTATATATAAATAAATAAAAATAATAAGAAATATACATATGTCCATATACAAAATTACATAAATAATTATATAAATATACACGTAGACTTAAACTATATAAATATGCATATATATTTAAATTCTACGTGCGTATTTATGTAATATTTTTACATAATTCAGTAATTTTATTGATTGCAATTTGAGGGACCTGCCTGCCAACCCAGGCCGAAATTCCAGAGAATTTAATTTGCTAGCACTGTATTTTACCCTGTAACGTTCTACGACACCCTAAAACCTGTACATGGGGGGTACTGTTTTACTCGGGAGACTTCGCTGAACACAAATATTAGTGATTCAAAACAGTAAAACATATCACAGCGATGATATTGTCAGTGAAAGTGACTTTTTTTGCATTTTTCACACACAAACAGCACTTTTACTGATGATATAATTGTTGTGATACGTTTTCCAGTTTTTAAACACTAATATTTGTGTTCAGCGATGTCTCCCGAGTAAAACAGTACCCCCCATGTACAGGTTTTATAGCATTTTTGAAAGTTACAAGGTCAAATATATGGGTCAAATATTTTTACATTGAAAATGGCCAGGTTGGTTACGTTGCCTTTGAGAGCGTATGGTAGCCCAGGAATGAGAATTACCCCCATGATGGCATACCATTTGCAAAAGAAGACAACCCAAGGTATTGCAAATGGGGTATGTCCAGTCTTTTTTAGTAGCCACTTAGTCACAAACACTGGCCAAAATTAGCGTTCAATTTAGTTTTTACTTTTTTCACACACAAACAAATATGAATGCTTACTTTGGCCAGTGTTTTCGACTAAGTGGCTACTAAAAAAGACTGGACATACCCCATATTGAATACCCTGGGTTGTCTACTTTAAAAAAAATATGTACATGTGGGGTGTTATTCAGAGATTTATGACAGATAATAGTGTTACAATGTCACTATTGATAAATTTTAAAAATGTATGTTTTGAAACCGCAATATCTTACTTGTACCTATAGCCCTATAACATGCAAAAAAAAGCAAAAAAGCACGTAAACACTAGGTATTTTTAAACTCAGGACAAAATTTTGAATCTATTTAGCAGTTTTTTTCATTCGCTTTTGTAGATGAGTAAAAGATTTTTCAAGTAAAAGTCAAAAACATGTATTTTTTTTCAATTTTTCATCATATTTTTTTATTTTTTTTAAATTAAAATACATGAGATTATATAAATAATGGTATGTAAAGAAAGCCCATTTTGTCCTGAAAAAAACAATATATAATTTGTATGGGAACAGTAAATGGAAAAGCAGAAAATTACAGCCAAACACACACACCACAAAAGTGTAAAAATATGCCTGGTCGCAAATGTACAACATCGCAAAAACAGTCCAGTCCTTAAGGGGTTAATAGCCCTTCCTAGCCCCAGAGACCCACAATAACTCCACCATACACATACACACACGCACTGCCCCCCCACTCACAGACTGCCCCCTACACACACACAAACTGTCCCACATACACACACACTGCCCCTATACACACACACTGCGCCCCCCCCACACACACACACAAACAGCCCCTATACACACACACAAACACTGCCCCCACACACTGAACCCAACACACACACTGCCCCCCCAAATACACACACTGTACCCCTCACGCACAAACTACACCCCTCACTAGGTATTTTTAAACTCAGGACAAAATTTTTTATCTATTTAGCAGTTTTTTTCATTCGCTTTTGTAGATGAGTAAAAGATTTTTCAAGTAAAAGTCAAAAAACATGTATTTTTTTCAATTTTTCATCATATTTTTTTATTTTTTTTAAATTAAAATACATGAGATTATATAAATAATGGTATGTAAAGAAAGCCCATTTTGTCCTGAAAAAAACAATATATAATTTGTATGGGAACAGTAAATGAGAAAGCGGAAAATTACAGCCAAACACACACACCACAAAAGTGTAAAAATATGCCTGGTCGCAAATGTACAACATCGCAAAAACAGTCCAGTCCTTAAGGGGTTAATAGCCCTTCCTAGCCCCAGAGACCCACAATAACTCCACCATACACATACACACACGCACTGCCCCCCCCACTCACAGACTGCCCCCTACACACACACAAACTGTCCCACATACACACACACTGCCCCTATACACACACACAAACACTGCCCCCACACACTGAACCCAACACACACACTGCCCCCCCAAATACACACACTGTACCCCTCACGCACAAACTGCACCCCTCACGCACACACCCACACACTACGTCCTTCACACACACTGCACCCCTCACACGCAGACACAGTGCAACCCCCCCCACACACACACTGTACCCTTCACACACACTACACCCCTCATACACACACTTCACCCCTCATACACACGCACACACACTACTGCCCCAATTCCCTACTACAGCCCCTATCCCGGCAGATCCCAGGTAATTGTCAAACTGTTCTTAAACAGTTTGATTACTTACCCTGGGAGGGCACCACAGCACTCCTGGCACCATAACCACTACAGAGTGCTGTAGTGGTTATTGTGCCTGGATTGTTTCTTTGAATAATCAACCAGTGCTCCTCCCAAGGTTCTGGATCTGCACCTGAACAGCAAGCATTTCTGCCGAACAGGGGCACAGTATATGCTGCAGCACTGTACATATATACAACCTAGAAAATGTTTTGACTTGGGGCCCCTTGGAAAGATATTGAAATATTAATGGCGCCTTGAACCTAAAAAGTTTGGGAACAACTGCTTTAGAGTATAAACCTGCATATTTAATTCTTTGTTCTATGTGTAGCCTCTGCAAAAAAAACTAAATGGATAATACTGAAATCAGAAATATATTACTCAATGCTTGCTAAACACTATTTTAGAGAAATGTTTGTGCACAGTTAATCAGTTACTTATTAAAGTAACCACTACAGTTTTTAATGGTAATGGTGCTTGGATTGTCCCTTTAATAATAATTAGTAATGTGTGGATATGCTGATTTTAATAAGCATTATCTAATACCTTAATAACCACAATTTTTTTTTGAGACCTAGCTGAATGTACTGCTTTATCTAGTATAATATTGAAAGGGAGATCTTATAATCTGCTAAGCAAAACAAAAATAACTTTTTATTATTGCAAAATAAAAACAAAAATGAAAAGAGGGGACAGAGAGAAAGAAGAAAATGAAATGAAAATAGTGTTACCCACAGTTTGAGAATAGTGTTCTCATATCTTCTCAAGGGCCAGAAATCCATTCATATATTTAAGTAAACTAGCTTACAAAGAGAACTATAATCTGTTCTTCTAATGTTAAAGGCAACATTTTGGCCAAAGGCTATGGCTTGTCTGTTTTAATATGAATCTAATTTTCAATTTACCACAATTTCCAGTTTAGTGAACACCCAAGTTATAACTCCTGTAACATAGCACTGGGCAACAAACAGACATGCATCATATTCGTAGATTTCATACCTAATGGCGGCTAGTGAAGTTTAAAGATAGTGGTGCTCTGCCCCTACCTGGCTTGATGCCATGCCTTGTTCAGAACCAGCTGCATCTCCAATCATCATTAAAGAGGAGCGTAGACACTGCAGATATAATCATGACAGACACATGTTTTATTTTTCCAGACACACACTTATCAATAGTCCTTATAGATTTGGCAACAAAAAACCTCCCCACCTGCCCCTATGGACCAGCTCCATCGTTCATATCATTTATATTAACGACTGGCTTTCAACAGCAGGAATGCTGGGTGCTCATGGTTGACTTTTATTAAAGGGACACTATAGTGTTCCTCTGCGCCTCCCTTAACCCTTTAAACATTTTCCTGATTCAAGTCCTCATGTCCCTCAGCGCTGGCTCCCTCTCTGCCTCCTCCGATGTCAGTAAGAGGGGGAACCTAATGCACATGCGCAGGAGCATTGCTCACGCATTAGGCCTTCCCCACAGAAAAGCCTTTAATCAATGCTTTCCTATGGTGATCTGCAAGATGCTGAATGTTAAACTCTGTAAAACTGCAGGAAGTGTCTCTACTGGCTGTCTGGTAGACAACCACTAAAGGCAGTCTTAACCCTGCAATGAAAACAGCAGTGAGTTGAAGTGGTCGTGGTGCCTACAGTGTCCCTGTAAGATAACCATTCACCTATTTCTCCATTTCCTAAAAATCCCTTGTTTGCTTCTTACCATCTCCTGTAACCCCCTCCTTAGTGTCTCATATCGCCCCGAAGCCTTACTAATCATTACTCTGAAAGCATATTAATACATTTTCCTTTTACATCAGGTGACTACCTACTTTGATTAACAGCAACTCAGTATAAGAAACAAGAGCACAAGTATTTTGCCATTCCAAGGGATCCAGGGCTTAGGAGTCTTACATCTGAGTCTTTAGCCCATAAATCTATCCCCTAACAATGCCTATGGGCTGGAAAATAGTATTACCTTCTTTGAAAATGAAGTGAGAAAGCACTGTACTACACCGGTGTCCTTATCACCGCCATGAGTATACTGTCATCGCTGGGCAGTGCTCTGGTAACTCTTGATACTTTACAAACAAATCTTAATAAATGTAACATTCGTGGTCGAGTGACACTGAATCAGTATTTATAAAAAGGATGCTGAACTATATCGCAGCACTGAAAGCTTACAGATGTTTTCATTTAAAATAAGGCGGCCACCCTAGTGCTTTACGCTTGTTGATTTACTATGCCTGGGGATGATGGGTGTTACTGTGTATCCACAGCTGGACACAATTTATTCCATGATTAAGCCATTGCAACGTTTTTTACATCACGGGGCACATATAGCTGGCAGAAATTTCTGCTCCTTTAGGATTCCTGGTTTCTAAGGCAGTTTCAGCTGTCACAGCTGCTTAAAGTTCACTGAGCTGTTTTTAGTTACTCATTCAAATATTCATAAGAAACCAGGACTGCAGTTTTCTGTCTGGTAACAGCTTCATTTTCTACTCTTACAGAGATTGCCCTGTGGATTGCCTAGCTGCTCCGTGATTGGCCTTTTAGTGGTCACATGACCCTTCAATGCTAATGGAGTTTCCCTGGGAGAAGGCGAGAGAAGCATGTTGTGCTTTTTATCCTTGCCTGGCCGGGCAATGAAAATAATTGCACAAGACAGTTATGGATTATCAAAGAGGGCTGAGAAATGATAAAGGCTGTATCAAGCACTGCTCTGTGCCGCCGCCGGGAGTGCAAACGCTAAATTATTTACCTGGTGGGATATCTCATTCCTCAGGAAACCAGAAAACAGTCACAGCTCTGTGCAAATATTTACCTTTGCAATATTGTAGCAATGTACCATAGTAAAAACAGTCAGAGATTCTGGGAAATGTTTTGCCTAATGGCCAATGGACTGTAACATTACACGTCAGGTGGGGCACAATACTGAAACGACCCTACACTCTGAACTAGAGTGTGAGAGAATTAAATAGCCTTAAACAACCAGGCTGAATGTGTAGATATAATTATCCGTTCTTTTTTATAACAGAGACAGTATTTCTGATGCGTCCAAAGTAGATTGAGAGCATGTGTCATCAGAATGAGAAGGAGAATAGACAGGGAAAACCTTTAGCATTTAAAAATCCTCAGTTAGCAAAATGTTCTCTTTTTTTTTGTAGCGAGCAAAATAAAAAAAATAAAAAAGGATAGAAAACCATGCCCTGGTTATGTCTGTTACAGCAGGTCTATTAGCGTAACAGTAGCAGTAACTTTAAAGAAAATAATAAAACTGTAGCCCTGTCACATTTTACTATGTATAAAAGCATTGCCATGCATGCGCAGGCTAAAAAGGTTCTTACAGTAACCATTTCAGTGCTGCTATAGACACAGGAAAGAAGTTAAAACAATATATATTTTTTTGTTTTAACCCCTTAAGGACCAAATTTCTGGAATAAAAGGGAATTCTGACATGTCACACATGTCATGTGTCCTTAAGGGGTTAAAGGAACACTATAGCATTAGGAATACAAACATGTATTCCTACCAATAAAGTTACCCGCTCACTTTTTTATTTACCTCCCTCCTATGTAAAGTGAAAAGGTAGTGTACTCACCTTTTCTCCCTTAAATCGATGCTCTTTCTGCGGCTAGCCCCCACCTCATTGACTGAGGTCATCAGTTTTGATGATCACGGCCAATCCCATGTTTTCTGAAGCTTTGTGAGACTAGTGCACATGCGTAGCAGAATGCCATGCTGTGCCAATCTAATGGCCTCTATGATACTATCAATTCGCGTGTCCAAGTAGCGGTTAGTCGGACAGCTGCCATAGGCATGATAACCATGTAATGTAAACACTGCCAGTCCAAGAAAATGGCAATGATTTAAGTTGCAGGGTTAAGAGTACAGGGGCATGACTTTCAGACCACTGCCCTTTAAATACAATGTCCCAGCACTATACTGAGTTTATAGATGCACATACTGCATAGTGTCAGTTTCCAGACACTTTCTGCTTTTTAATACACTGCCTGACTAAAATCACCCACCACCTTCCATGCAGTATAACATTGGAAAACATGATTGTGATATATATATATATATATATATATATATATATATACATACAATTATTAAAAATATATTTCCCTCTGAATATGTAGTGTTTAAGCAGACTCACTGTTTCCAGTGTGCCCTTAATTCTCCTTTTTTCTGTATAGACTTGGAAACCAGACCAGATTCCCATTGGGCTGAGCACCCCACCCATCCATTATAGGTGCACCTTTGGAGGTGACCACAGGAAAGCATAAATTGAAACGTCTCTGGAAGCTGTTGAAGCTATAAGTATTGAAAATTAGCATGTAAATCTCCCATGTTAAAATTAGTGTAAGACCCAATGATATTGGGATACTGTGATGTAGCGGTGGGCTTTACACAATATGGCCAAATGGCGGAACTGAATCCCCATATCTGCCTGCTAAGACAGGTGATTTTAAGTAGCTTTATAACATGTAAAACTGTGGGGGTTTTTGTGTTTGCGCTGTTCCTTAATCTGTATTGTGGACTCACTTTCTGCTCCAGAGGTTCCCGTCATATTGCCTCTCCGGCTGCAGTGCGTCCCAGAGTAGGTGGCTGTACTAGTCACTAGAAAGCACATCTGTTAACTGAGAGAAGCCATCCTCAGAGGAGCTGAGAGACATTATATATGCTGGTGTCGGATATTACTATTTTCCTATTTATATTCATAGTAGGCATGGAAGTCCAATGGGTTAAAAAGAACAGATGGTACTTTGCTATGCTGCACCATGAGAAATCTGGAATACGGTAATTGTGGGTCTTGTCCTTATATGGCTAGGGTTATATTCTAATGTCATAATGGTCATATCTATATAGAATAGTGAACAAAGGACCACAAGGTTCTTCTTGTCTGGCTGTTCTCTAACTATCTAGACACTAACTCTCCCTTCAGGAGTCCAGCAATTACCAACTGCTGTTCAACATCCATTATCCTGTAACATCCTTTGTTGTTTTATTATGTATCAGTAACTGTAAGAATAAACCTGAAGAAACCGTAAGTCAGATTGCGTATTAGTATTTTTGGTTAATAAAGACATATATCAACCTGGCGAGCCTTTGACCCAAGAAGAAATATACATAAAATAATTATTTCAATCAACCGGAAAACACACATAAATCGATTTTATTACAGCAGGAAAGGTGTGACATTAGCCTGTGTGTAATTTACTGACAAGATACTCGCAGCATTACACACAATAATTAGATACATACCCATGCCTTACTAACATAACAGTGGTGACAAAGATTGTGGATATCAACACTCAAGGCGCTAATAGGTTCTATTCAACCTTTTGATCCTGCAATTGAATGTTTGGTGGCCAAAGATAGAGAAAGCAATGGAAGATTATGTAGCAAGACAACCAGGTTGCTGTCAAGTGCAACAACTTCATAAGAAAGATAAAAATGTAACCATGTAAAAGGAATAGAACAAATCAGCTATGAAGAAAGGTTAACAAATTTAAACCTATTTAGTTTAGAAAAACGTCGCCTGAGAGGGGATATGATAACATTATACAAATATATTCAGGGCCAATACAAACCATTGTGTGGAAATCTATTCACAAACCAGACTTTACATAGGACACGAGGTCGTGTGTTTAGACTGGAAGAAAGAAGATTTTGTCTAAGGCAAAGGAAAGGTTTTTTTACTGTTAGAACAATAAGGATGTTGAATTCTCTGCCTGAAGAAGTGGTTTTATCAGTGTCCATACAGATGTTCAAACAGCTACTAGATGCATACTTGCAAAAACAGAATATTCAAGGATATAATCTTTGAATGCTTGATCCAAGGATAAAAATCTGACTACCATTCTGGGGTCAAGAAGGAATTTATTTCCTAGCTTGTTGCAAAATTGGAAGTGCTTCAAACTGGGGGTTTTTGCTTTCTTTTGGATCAACAGCAAAAAACAAATGTGAGGAAGGCTGAACTTGATGGACGCAAGTCTCTTTTCAGCTATGTAACTATGTAACTATGTAACCATGGCCTGTTCAAAAATCTATCTGGGTTTTGTTGGACTATTCACGGTAAAATTTATTTATTAATAGTGGATGCATATTGAAAATGGCCTAATGTTTTCCAAATTCCTTCTACCATCTCCACTTAAATATTAAAGAAGATTTTTTCTTAATTTTCAGAGCCAATTGCGATTGTCTCATAAAACTTGAAGCAGAAATGTGGACAATATGTGGAAACAAAAGAAAAAAGGGATCCAACAGTGTAGTATGGAGCACAGGACACAGGTTGGGAGTATAGATGTTAAAGTCTGTACAGCATGAAACGATACAGACTTGAAATAGAAATCATCACTAATAAAGTCAGCGTTATGAAACCTCTGCAAAAAATAGCTGCCATGAAGGAAACATTAAAAATTGTTTTCGAAGATGGTGTGAGAGCAAATTCATTTCCAAACAGATCATATCTTCTCACAAATGCGCTTATATTTACAAGATGACAGTATGTTTATAGAATGTAAATGTGACTATCTAAACTCTGGGCATTTTTCTAGTCGGCTCCAATGCAATTTGTAAGAGCATAGCTGAAAGGACAAAAACATTATTTTATTAAATATATACATTATGACTTTCTTCTATATTTGATATAGCCAATGATGTAGTTTACGTGAGTATAAGCTCAATATTGTGCGGAAAATGATTTGTATGATGATATAAAAGAAAAAACGTGAGGAGAG
Source organism: Pelobates cultripes (assembly GCA_933207985.1). NCBI lineage: Eukaryota > Metazoa > Chordata > Amphibia > Anura > Pelobatidae > Pelobates > Pelobates cultripes. The sequence goes on along the minus strand of OW240913.1, from coordinate 71,423,011 downwards.
AGTGACAGATGCATATCTAGGTTACATGGCAACTGGGACAGAAATTCATTTTAGCCCCTCCCTTCCTTCATATACGCACATACTCCAACATACATTCACACACACACAGACATGCTCATACTTACACACATTGATAAACGCACTCATATACTCTTGCGCACATACAGAGACTCTTGGACACACAAGTGATACACACAATTATTGTTTTTTATTATTATTATTTTTCTCAGTATATAGTGAGGTCCATCCCGCTTCCCTTTTCTTACCTTGACAGAGCAAGCTGGAGTAGTTCCTCATCCCTGGAGTCCAGTGGTTTTCAGTTGGGATCTCTCTGTGCTCATTGCCCAGCTTCCATATGCTGTACTGATGCTTTGGCTGGGTTAACGTCACATCCTTGCTCCCATTATCAGTACAGGGTACGTTAGGAAGCTGGACACTCAGTACAGAGAGATCCCAGCAGACCTCTAAGCACCTGCATTACAGCCACTGACAGGACAGCACCAGAGTAGGCACCATCCACACGGCCCCCCCACTAGCAATGCCTCAGTTGGCAGTTGCTCTACGCTCCCCCTGTCTCCTGGGGTGGCCTGCACCCCCTCCGAGTTAGCACAGTACTGGTGTCACTGCTTCTGATGGCATCATCCAGGTGGCTGTCCGGACCCCCTAGTGACATCCTAGAGAGTCTAGCATGATAGAGGAGAATACAGATGATGGGACAGACAGTTTTAGTATTGGTGTATGGTCAGTGCATGGAGATATTATGGTAGAGTTGGTGTGTAATGGTGGGACAAATTTTGCTGTGGAATAGTAGTATAGAATAGAACTGAGTGAGGGTTGTTCACTAAAGTGAGATTTCAAATGGAATTTCAATTTTAAATCAGAATAGCCAAACTATAATTTTTCTCTAAGTCAGTAACACGTTCATTTTAACTACTATGCCCTTAAACCTGAAAAAAAAATGAATAACATATTTATTAAAATTAAAAATCTATCCTGGATACTGAGATACTAAATATTCACAAATAATCAATACATGGTTCTTTATATAACTTGAAGCCCATCTCATAGGATTTCAGAACATATAAAAAAGCATATATTTCGATATACATGTTGAATGTAAAATCTGCTTAGATTCTGTAAAGATAGGGTCACTTGAAGGTTCAATAGAAAATGAATGATATGTGCTTTGAAGACACTTATTGCACATGAAAGCCGATTGAAAGACAGAATTCAAACGCATATCATCAAAAGAACATTTTGCACTATTACAAAACCTGTAAGTGGATTATAGTACATTTGTTGACTATACTTGGCTCACCTCTATTTAATCTATAGATGGAAGCCCTTTAATATGGCATTGGATAAAATGTCTCATTTGGAATTGGGGCCGAAAACCAAACACACATAGTGTTTTAGGAGGAAAGTAAATGGCAGTTGAGGTTCAGCATAAATGTATTAAAGAGTGCATACTGGGAAAATTAAGCATGCTGCTTTCTTCATTAACTTCTAATTAGGAGAATCTACTATGAAGAAAAATGTATGTTATTTAAGCTAAAGTTAGAACTGCAGTATCTATCTGGCATTTATCGACAAAGGTACAATAGTGCCTCGGCGTGATATTAAAGTACGTGTTTTGTGCACCTGTTAATAAAAATACATTTTATAGAATGTGTGAAAGGATTCAGATACAGGGAACAAAGACTGTAAAGAAATAATGCAGGTTAGATATTGCACAAACATCCTTCTATTACTGTAACAATTTTTCCAATTTTTCTCTAGAATTTCTGTGCCGTCAGTCATCCATAATGTACAGCATACATTCTCCTTGCTGACCTGTGGATGTTTTGTTTAAAGATTTTTTTTCCTCGTCGCAACCTTTCTATAGTCTTTATTGTGATTAAAGGATTGTTATGATGTTTATTTATTCCCTCCCCAAACCTTCAAACTGAGCTACATTCCCAAAACCATCATGTCAGCTCTGACCTTCAAACTGATCTACATTTACTATTCAATCTTCCTTGATCTTCATATTGAACTACATTACCCACTGTTCTCTGCCTGCCCTGACCTTCAGTCTGAGCTATATTATCCCTTCTTCACTTTCCCTTATCCTCACACACGTCGCGGCCTACGATGCTTACATTGACTCCTGATGGACTGTGAACCAATGAATAATTTGGGTAAATATCTGCCATCTTAAATTGATAAATCACTTTAACCCATTCTCTTAACATTCACTACAAGAGGGCAAACGAGTGGCATTTATTTTTTTGACTGCAAGAGCAATTCTAAAGCAAAAAAGATCATCACCGATAGCAGGCAGACCAAACATTTCTTATAAAAGACGAACTCAAGACTCATGTCTGCAATGTATGACCAGACATTTTCCTTAATTTCAGCAAAATAAAACCTGTTATTACTTGTGTTGGATGTTTTTTTCCTTCAACAAATAAGACACAGTATAGTAAAATACATACAGATACAGTAAGCACAGTTATTTTGTGTACCGTCATTGATGTGGTTAGTGTAGAGGAACTACAATGTAACCCCTGCAATGTGATCTTATGCAATGCATGCTCTAAGAGTATGATGTGGTCTGCTGTGCTTCTGTAACTGATCCTGCAGTGCTTTAACCATGACAGCTATGTGTCTTGATTAATGCACCCATGCCAGCGATGTATGCAGATAGCTCACACCGTTTGTATTCGGGGAGATTTTCACTGAACTAATGCAAATCCCAATTCAGCTAATGTGTCTAAACAGACTTCAGTCTCCCTAAACACTGCTTTGTCTTTTCCGGTTTAACTGTTGGAGAAAAGGCATATTGTTCGCCCTTCTGTAGCACAAAGAATTTATTTACCCTCAATTGTTTGCCTGTAACATGAAAGGAATACAGATTTTAATCAAATGAGTGAGGAAAACAGTTTTAAATTAACCATTTTTGTGCAAATGGAATTATCTGCTGGTCTTGCAAGTTTTTATTTCTGTACTGCCACCTAGTGGAAATATTATGTCAATATAATTAAAGTGAAATCATATTACTAGTTTTAAATGTATTTTTTAGGCGTTTGTGACCACATTATTTTTTAATATAATGTTTACTTATCTCCTATATTTATCAAATATGTGTTTGTGGACTTTAAAAAAAATGAAATGAAGTGTAGACACCTGCAATACCATCTTGTCCTCCTCTCATTCAGTCATACATGTTACCTTTTTCTGCCACTGAATATAGTTAGTGGAAGGGGAAAAACATTGTTTCTGTCCTCCTCCTCATTTACATTAAGTGCCCTGGCTATGCCTGAACTGATCTTGTTTGTGACATCACTTATTAAATTTTAATATAATGTTTGAAAAGAAAATGTTACTTGTTATAGCTGATTTTCATTGTTTCTGCAATGATTAACATTTGATTTATTTTAGATAGTTTTACTATTTTGGCTACAATGTAAAATTGTCTAGTTGATTTTCCACATTTCTGATGAAATAGTCTTTCAGTCTATTACTGATTTGTTTTCATGCTACAAAATATTAGGAATACTGATATTTGGCTCCTCAGTTCATGGTATTTATCGCAACATGTAAAATAGAGGTATGAGTGGAGTGCAAAAATAAAAGAATAGAACAATTCTGAACCCATAATGTGTATAATGATTGCCCAGAAATAGGATAAAATATGTATACTTAAAATGATCAGTAGTTGCTCAGGTAGAATTCCATGTGAAGTCGCATAAAAATGTAAAAAGAGAAATAGCAAATAATGGTATAGTCTGTAAGGCAAATATTAAATATAAAATATAAAAAGTAAATGTTGCTGTAACAAGTACAAAAGTTTAATAATATTTTACATTTGTTTTTATGTGATCATAATTGTTCTATTCTTTCATTTTTGCACTCTACTTATACCTCTATTTTACATTTGTATTTATGTGTGCTATATACATTCTGGAGCACAAGATATTTAGTGTGTTGAAGCAATTATTGATATTTTTAAACACTGTCTGAATAAATTAGAATTGTGTAATTCACTGTTTTACTTAAGGAGACCGTTTTACCCATTTTTTCTCTCCTTTTGAACGCCTATTTAAGCGCGCTTTTACAATTTTTCCTTTTTTTCCTTGCCAAACAAAATTGGCAGGGCAACATGTTTGTCAAGACTTGACGTTCTATGTCTGTTGTGTCAGATTTTGCCCAAAAATTCAATTCACTGAGGAGTTACTTACTTCACTATACAGGACTTGAGGGCAGGAACCCTCACTTGTACACCCACAATACTTGGTGTAAGTGCCTTTTGACATCATTACTACCTGTGCCCCCATTGTGTTGTTGCCATTCATATTGTTTTGGGACTGATTCTACGTAACAGATTTATAAATGATCTTGAAATAGGCATTGAAAGTCATATTTTAGTGTTTGCAGATGACACAAAACTTTGTAAAGTAATATAATGTGAGCAGGATATTGCTTTGCTGCAGAGGGATGTGGATAGATTGGGGGACTGGGCACTAAAATGGCAGATGAAATTTAATGTTTGATGATAGAATTGATGAACATCTAAAAAACACATGGATTTCAAGATCAGAGGCAACATGGGTTTACTTCAGGGAGATCATGCCAAACTAATCTTATTGATTTTTTTGATTGGGTAACTAAAATTATAGATCAGGGTGGTGCAGTAGACATTGCTTACCTAGATTTCAGTAAGGCTTTTGACACTGTTGCACATAGAAGGCTTATCAATAAACTGCAATCTTTAAGTTTGGATTCAAATATTGTTGAATGGGTAAGGCAGTGGCTGAGTGACAGGCAACAGAGGGTTGTAATTAATGGAATATATTCGAAGCTTGGACTTGTCACCAGTGGGGTACCTCAGGGATCTGTACTTGGACCCAGTCTCTTTAATATTTTTATTAGTGATATTGCAGAAGGTCTTGATGGTAAGGTATGTCTTTTTGCTGATGATACTAAGATATGTAACAGGGTTGATGTTCCAGGAGGGATAAGCCAAATGACAAATGATTTAGGTAAACTAGAAAAATGGTCAGAATTGTGGCAACTGACATTTAATGTGGATAAGTGCAAGATAATGCATCTTGGACGTAAAAACCCAAGGGCAGAGTACAGAATATTTGATAGAGTCCTAACCTCAACATATGAGGAAAGGGATTTAGGGGTGATTATTTCTGATGACTTAAAGGTAGGCAGACAATGTAATAGAGCAGCAGGAAATGCTAGCAGAATGCTTGGTTGTATAGGGAGAGGTATTAGCAGTAGAAAGAGGGAAGTGCTCATGCCATTGTACAGAACACTGGTGAGACCTCACTTGGAGTATTGTACGCAGTACTGGAGACTGTTTCAACAGAAGTATATTGATACTTTAGAGAGACATCAGAGAAGGGCTACTAAACTGGTTCATGGATTGCGGATAAAACTTACCAGGAAAGGTTAA
>OW240913.1:71277554-71400980 GCA_933207985.1 Pelobates cultripes | reverse complement strand
CAATGCAACCCTTACACACAATGCATCCCTTACACACACAGAAACACACAATGCATTCATTACACACACTCTAATGCATCTCTTACAGACGCACACACTGCATCCCGTACATACACAGAAACACACCTAGCAGCCCTTACACATACAAACACAGATTCACACAATGCATTCCTTACACACATATCAGGACATCCCCTACACACTCCACCCCCTGTGAACAAACTCACATTAAAGAAACACTATAGTCCCCAGAACCACTGCGGCTTAATGTAGTGTTTCTGGTGTCTATAGCCTGTCCCTGCAGGCCTTTTAATGTAAACACTGCGGCACTGGCGTTAGTTAACATGGCAGATCATATGGGTGGGGCATTGTGATATCACATGGGGGGGGGCAAACTTTACTTTTCCCTTGGGCGGCAAAAATCCTTGCACCGGCCCTGCCCCTCACACACACATTGAACACCTCACTTACACATTGAACCCTTCACACACATTGCACTCTCACACACACCCTGCACCCCCCTCACACAAGCATTGCATCCTGCACACACTGCATCCCTTATACACAAAATCTACCACTTACACACACTACATTCCAGACACACAAACACACACTACATCCCCTATACACACTCTTGATCCTTTACACACACTAGATCCCCTACACACACTCTGGATCCTCTACACCAGGCTTCCCCAAACTCCAGCCCTCCAGATGTTGCTGAACTACAACTCCCATGATTCTCAGCCTATCTAGTTCATTCATAGAATTATGGGAGTTGTAGTTCACCAACAGCCGGAGTTTGGGGAAGCCTGCTCTACACAAACTCACTAGATGCCCTGTACACAATCTAGATCATCTACACACACGTACACAAAACACCCCCCTCTCTAGCCCCACCCCCTTCTCACTGGGCCACTGTGATTAAAAATATCCAGGCCAAATTTTCCAGTATAACCCTGCTTTAAAATATTTATATATTATAAAGAAACATCTGTTAAGAGCAGATTTAGGCAAAAAGTTATACATATTTTATGTACAGTAATTAATATTTAATTTTATATTGATAGTGTTTCTAAGCAATTATGAGCAGTAAACATCAAAATGGAGGGTGAACTCAAAATGGCGGATTGATTTTATGATTTTATCCTATCAGCTAATGTAGTGACAACCATCTCTTTCATAATGAATGAAGAAAAGACAAGCAAAGAACATTCATATTGTGTCTGTTGAGCTGGAGCTGGAGATGTTAATCTAGTCCTGCTCTGATGTGATGCCACATGACCCCAAGTAACCCTGTATAACTCCCCCAGCACTGGCAATGTAGGGTCCTGAAGTGCTTATTGCTACTTTATATAACTAGTGCAAGTCTATGGAGGCAGTGGGTGTAATACTAGCAAAATTGACGATTTTCTTCTGTTGACTTCCATGAAATTACCCCAATTACCCTTATAATTAACAGTCAGCAGCAATTTTGAAACTATTTACAATTAATATAGTGCCAGTCTAGGGATCACTAGCGGAGAAAGGAGGTGGGTAATGAGTGTGTGCATTTAGGTACAAAGGCCATGCACGTGGCTTACACAACCTTTCTAAACACTTCCTGTAGAGAATCAACTAATCTTTACATTTCCTTAATTGCACATTCTGTTTAATTTAGAATTTCTTATCTCTTGCTCTATTAATAGCCTTCTAGACCATGCAGGAGACTCCTACATTCAGATCCAACACACATTTTTGGTACTGATAAGCACCTTTGTCTACGATCTGCAAAAATAATTTAACCTTTTATGTAATTTTCTTTTGAGTAAAGTTTGCTTGTAAATGCCATATGGTAGGTAAATTCAGATGGTTTACCATTTTTATAGTTAACTTGGAAGGTCTACCAGTTATTCTGATGTCAATAAGCAGGGGTCAGGAAATGTTGTGTGACCTAAGATAAGATAATAAGATAACTGATGGCATGAAGTTATGGGAGAAATCATCAGTTATGACTTTTGTCTAATCAAGTGCTTCTCATAGAGAACTATTGGGTATCTACGGTACATGCATACCAATTGCCGAGCTCAGCCAATCAGATACTTGCTATAGAGCAGGAATGAATACAGGAGGCCTTCTGGATGGCGTTTCTTTTGCATACGCCTAAGTCTGTGGAACCTGAGTTATCAGATTCTGAATGTGTTTAGAGTTACTTTAGAGCCAGCACATTATCAATAAAGTTAAAACTTTTACTTAACGCAAATGAACTTTTTTCGCTAGCAATAAGTTTGCAAGTTTTATTGCAGTTCCATAGTTTTCCATCTGGTATTATTTAACGCATGTGATAAAGACTGTTAATGAAGGCATTAATGTTGCACAACTGCCGAGTGTTCTTTTTATCGTAGGTTTTATCACATTTTACATACATGAAAATAAACCACATAATGTAAATATTAATGTAAAAATGAACGTTTAATAATATAAAATAAATCTCCTGAATTCTATAGCAAAGTCCTTATAGTGCTATACTTGAAATTTTAACAACCATAAACACAGACAAAGTGATATCACCTTAATACCTCTTAATACCACCTTAATACCTCTTTAATCTGTCCTAGCCGTACGATATAGCTATATATAGAAAATATTTGTGTGCAGCAAAGGCAATTCAGAACCCACCCTGGATTGAATCCAATAAAATGAATCATTATAAAGCCCTCTAGAGCCCTCTAGAGCACATATCCATATGTCAGGTATTGACATGGGAATTCCAACTATTAGGCCATTATTGATAAGCTAGATAAATAACTGAGTTGAAAAAAATATAAATTTTACTATTTTTGCCTAGAATTTGACATTTTCTTGTCAATAACTGTCAACTGGTAGTTTAGGGAATAGCCCTAATAGGGTCATTTTTAATCTTTATTACCCTTTGTCATGTGTGGTATTCACTTAGCTCCAAATATAACTCACTGGACCTGAAATAGTGTATGGAACTCCTCCAAATGACTCCATATGTTATGAATCCCGGCAGAAGTGACATTGGAGGAATTTATCAAAATGTCACTAAATAATCTTTTATGGGGATTTTATTTTCTGCTGTGAATTATTTCTTACTTTTGTGACCATTCCATCATATCTTCTTTTACCTTACCTTTTGTGTAGCTCATTTCAATTTTTAGTTTTTTACCCATTTTTGCACCAAATAAGTAGGCTCGTTTTTTGTGTTCTTTTTTATTTTTAAATAGAAAATGAGGACGAAGGCCAATCATTTTTTTTCATAATTGTCCATTAATTATACAATATGTTGGCCCTATATAAATGCCACAAATAATAATAATAAGAAGAAGAAGAAGAAAGGAGTGGAAAAAATCCTGTTGTAATATAGAAACAAAGGCAAAACTACTTTAATAAATTTTGGACTCCTCTAATCCCCCAAACAAAACATGTTTCACATGCATCGCATCCGTTAAGACAGAATGGAAATAACCCTGGCAATAAATAAACATTTAAATAACATGAATGGAAAATAAATAAAATAAATGGGAAAAGATGAATATTAAAAAAGACTGCTGATTTAGCAAGTTCTGAGGATCTGCAGATTGTACAGTACAGTCCAAGAAAGGGCCAATTATGGAATTACCATTGCTTTCAATGTGAGCCCAGCAGAGATTTATGTAAAATTACCTTATCACAATACAGACAGATAGTGCTGTGTACCAATGTGTGTGTTCCTGACCTGTTGCCTGATTCTCATTCATGAAATAAAATTTATGAGAAAATTAAATGAATGAGAAACATACATGTGAACGGCTACAGATTTCCTGTGTCTCATCTTTTTTTATCTTTTAAATTTTTAGCTAATGGACAGACCTCTCAAAATAATATTGGTCTGTTTCTAAAACTGTTTTGTTTATATTTGTATACTGTGAAATGTAAAGAGCCAGATTGTGCAACATTAATGCTAGATTTATTTCAAGACAGTTTGATAATTACCTGGGTTTATTGGTCGCCCGCTGTAAATTCTGCGTCCGTTTGGATGGAATTTATCGTCTGAGACCATCAGGTAACATTCTCAGCCAATGAATTCAATTAAACAACAGGCACAACTGATATTACTGTCACTAACACAGAAGCAGAAAGGTCCATGTTAGCAATATCTGGAGAGGAGTACTGCCAAGGTAACTTTAAACTATTCAAAAATGGTTTGACTGCATATTGTGGGATAATGCCTGGATTCTCCTGGTACCATAACCACTGCAGCACACTATAGTGGGAACGATGCCTAGACTGATTCTATAATGAGGCTAAATAAATATGTGATGATTAAAAAAATAAAAACAAATTATAGGCACTTGTACATGAACCCACAGAAAATCTATTTAAGTGGGTTATGTGAAACAAAATACTGTATTTATCTCTATTGTTTTGGGGATTTACCTACTATATTGTTACCCTGCACAGAGTCAGCTGCACAGCACCCACATACACTGTCACATAAAGTGCACACAGTAACATATAGTCACAAACACACAGTCATACATAGACAGTCAAATACGCACACACATAGGGCCACACACAGTAACACACATACACTGTCACATAAAGTCACGTGCACACAGTAATATATAGTCACAAACACACAGTCATACATAGACAGTCAAATAAGCACACACATAGGGCCACACACAGTAACACACATACACTGTCACATAAAGTCACGTGCACACAGTAATATATAGTCACAAACACACAGTCATACATAGACAGTCAAATACGCACACACATAGGGCCACACACAGTAACACACATACACTGTCACATAAAGTCACATGCACATAGTAATATATAGTCACAAACATACAGTCATACATAGACTGTCCCATACACACACACACATAGGGCCACACACAGTAACACACATACACTGTTGCATACAGCCACATGTACATATGCAGACAATTTCACAGAGTCACACACAGTTGCAGGCACACAGTCACACATATTGTAACACACAGAAACACACACAAAGTCACTAAATCTCCCTCTTACCATTATCAACACTAGGGGAGCTGAGGGGGGAGGAGAAAGGCCAGATGCACAGCAATCTTTGGTGTCTAGTGGTTGAGCAAGCTGCTTCCCCTTCGGTATGCAGGTAACAGGTTGTGGGTGCCAGTGGTGTATAACTCTGTCCCCATCTGCCTCTATCGTTAAGGCAGCTTCCTCTCTGCTAGTCCCAGCTAGAGGATAATGAAATCTTCTACTCGTATCCCACAAGGCTTTACTATAGAGAGTGACAGGTGGAATGGAGGTGCTGTGTGCAATCCCTTCCTGTCTGTCACCTGGAGCGGACTTTCCACATTGTGTCCCCCTCCCCTTAGTACGCTACTGACCTGATCACACTTACATTTTGGAAAATAGAGGAATCAGAGTAAGAGCCCACTAGTGCTTTACTCTTCAGATGTTATTTGCATAAGAAATCTTTCAAAAATATATTCTTGATATAATTTATATAATGCCAACATATTCCACAGTGCTTTACAATTATAATATGGGAATATTTGCAAACAAGTAATTGACAAACAGAATAATAACAGTCAAGAGTTGAAGAAGGTCCTGCTCAAACAGGCCTACAATCCAAGAAAAGGTAATAGCATGAAAGAATAGAAGAGTAACTGTTGCCAAAATGAAAAGGTAAAACAATGTATAACAATATTCAAAAATAAAGTAAAGAAGGAATACAGTTCCAAGAACTAGGAAATATGTGCCTGGTGTTTGTACACAGAGGACTGGATTTAATCAGTGTAATATATTACTTCACCACTGGATGGCAGTCTTGCACTTCTCATATTATATCATTTGTAAATGGTACTTCTGTTTGTACATTACTTGTATCTTTACATTTAAAGGGCAACAAACGATACATCATATCTAAAGATCCACCATTCTAATGAACCACTATGCTTTGTATTGAATGAAAACTGATACAGTTATTCATTAAAGTCCAGACTATATCAATTTAGCAAGTGGCAAAAGCAAAAATACTCTCAAGGTATGTTGGGTATCTCATAGCATGTATCATTTATTAGAAATACAAACTAAACTAATACATTTTCTAAATAGATGGAACAACAATATAATAAATAACAGTAACAATTTTAGTTCTGTATATACACATCTACATATAGTATCACTCAATCAGAAACTCTACAAAATAGCCATTTGGAAAGTAATAACAAATGTGCCTAAAATAATGGTACTAATAAGCACCCAATCAACCAGTGATAAAAATGTTGCACTTTTGAACAGATGAGTGTCCAGGGATTAAATTAAACACAGTGTGAGGGTAGAGTTTAGAAGCAACACAGCACCTACACCGGTATTCATAGGCTTAGCCCTGTGTGGGGCATGCAGTCTCTGTGCTTCCAAGAGCAGTAATCAGCTGGTGGCCGTCAGCAATCAAACAAATGCCAGAGATGAAATAAACCTCCATATAAGGCAAATTCCTCCACGCAATACACGCACTCTGCCACAGGTGTACCATCCAAGATTCAACTGTAATAGACTCCAGGTCAACGCGTTTCATCCACCGTACAGGACTTTATCAAGACCTTAACTGATCTTAACTAAAGTCAGAATTAGGGAGAATGCTAATAACTGTAACATGAAGGTCAAAATAGCCTAAATGAAAACATACCCAACACGTTCATTATACTCCTATACTGTTATGGTGTTAAAATTGAAATTCACTGTGAACAAAATATTTGTGCTCAAAACTTCTCCAACTCAGCTAAAGTCAAAGCGTGGCTGTTTTCACCTAAATATCATTGTACAACTTACTACAATTATTTGTTTATTGCATTTCCCTAAATAGGATCTGTTACTTTTCTGGAATGTACAATACACCTTGAAAAGCATCTATAACTTGTGTTAAACGTGTTTAATTAGATTCTCTGTTTTCTTTTAAATTCATATTAAGGATTTAGCAAATTACACTATAATACAGTTCAAACAAGGCACAGCCAGGGCACACATGGTCAATTAGGTGGAGATATTGAATAGTATTTAACTTTTCTTCCTCAATGTATACTTTCTCTGCTAACTAAAGAATGATGGACAGGGAGCTAGGATGGGGTTGATAAAAAATATATTCAAAAAATAGAATTGTTTTAGCGTGTTGTCTTAGCTTTCATTAAATATATACAATAACGTGTTCTTCTGACATATTCTTGCAATTGATATTTTTTGTTTAAGTGCAAGTGATATTTTTCTACATGAAATTAATATAATTGCAGTGCTGGAGTTCTATATGACATATTACTATTTGTGGTAATCATAGTGCAAATAAAAACAATGGAGAGAATAATCATATTGTGACATTTTTTTCCCCATCTTTTGTTTTTTATAATAACATACATACTACAAAATAGAACCTTTTCATAGCAGAAGCTCACTGCCTTCACACAACATGGATAAGTCTTTCAGACAAACTAGGTTTAAAAAAAAGTTACACATACTAAACACTAAAATATTGGATTTCCCAAAGTGTGACTTATGAAATATTTGGAGTCTTTGAGAGTAAACGCCAGTGATCCAAGAAAATCGCCGGGCTGCTGCGCTGATACCTCCTGTCTATCGTCGTTGTGTGGACAATCGTCCAGTATATCTCCGGGCTGCTGTGCTGATACCTCCTGTCTATCGTCGTTGTGTGGACAATCGTCCACACAACGACGATAGACAGGAGGTATCAGCGCAGCAGCCCGGCGATTTTCTTGGATCACTTGTGTTTGAACCGTAACATCTGATCAGCAGTGCAGCTCCACCGAAGTGAGGCTCGAGGTGGAACGCACTGTGGAACGCAGACCGACCTCACCGGTCACCAGATGTCAGCTACTGTATCAAGATCACAATCTGAATCCATCCGTGCCGGTGCTTAAGGTTACTGTGCATACTTTACCTTCCTAATCTCTATTGCTCTCTGTGTGAACTTATTTTTAATATATTTTTATGCTACAATAACATTTTTGTTACTTTTTAACCGATTTTTGGCGATACATTCTATTCATTGCTTAGGGCAGCCAGCTCTATGTACTGGCTCTTTGCCCAATTATAGACACTTTTTTATCACATTGTGTAAGGTGATAGTTTATCTATTTATTATTTTTTGAATCTCTGTAGCTTTCATCTAAGTTAGTGAGTGAAAGTATATAATTTGGCACATATTGCTCTTTTTCCAGAATCTTGTTTCCTGGGTTATGAGGTAATTCTGACATACATATATGGTTTGTGTATATATACACACATTTGAATCTTCACATAAATTTGATATCTTGCAATAACAATATTATATCCTGCAAAACAATCCTTTAATATTCACTAGCTCCTGGATTTTTATTGCTACACCTCCTGTGCAGCAGACCTTATTTATTCTGTTTTCAATAGGTTTTTGGGTGGATTCCTATGTTTATCCAGTTTTAGAGCTTCCCTTTGTTAGGTCTTTTTCCCTCTATCTCTCTATACAAATCTTTGTAAGAGAACTTGAACTATAGTGTCCCTTTAAAGTCTGACATCTATGTGCTTTTATAGGCCTCTGAATGTTACAAATTTGAAAATTGGTCACAAAATGACGTCATCGGCATGTGACCGCACATGTGATCACGTGACTCAAATGTTTTTTAAAAAAGCATTAATATTATTTTTAAAAAAGACTTAAAGTTAAAGCATATCTTTAAATATGTGCATTATTAAAACAAGTATTCATAGAGGAAATAAGAACATAGGGTGATTGGGGGTGTGGCTGTATTGCCGCAAGATGGGATGTGTAGTGCATTTCAGGAGTGCGCTATGCATTTTGAGAGATGTAGTTTATTTATGTCGATTGTAACAATGCAATCAGCTACGAATATAAACCAAAGAAGTTAAGGAATTAAAGCTAACTAGCAGAGGGCTTAGTATAACAAACAGCTTATTGTGCCGATGAAAAACAAAAACAAGCATTTCGTCAGAGACAGAGGTGGGGAAGGCGCGGTCATATGGGCTCGTAAGGCAGTATGAGACATGTAGTGAAAAGGGTGGATCGCGTCATAGCCATCGACCGAATAAAACGGGTAAAATATTTGAAAGAGAAATGATAGAGAGTGTAGTACTCTAACTACAGGATGATGTGTCTTATAAAAGGGAAGTGACCCAAAGAGCTAGATGAGGGAGGGGCACAGTGAAATGGATGTGGTCTCAGGGTAGCGGCCATATTTGAGCAGTGTAGTAAAGAAAAAATGTTTAAACAGACATAGTAGGGCAGAGTAATCACATGACCGCATACGGTGGCCATATTGGCAATATTGGAGGGGTAATATAAGCTAGCTAGGTATCCATGTTGGGATGGGAATGTTAAAGTAGAAAAGAGAGATAGGGATAAGAAATAAGAAAAACACAGAGAAAAAACTAGTGATAAAGTGATAAAAAGATCAATTACTTTAATAAAACTTCATCTATGTTCTTATTTCCTCTATGAACACTGGTTTTAACAATGCACATATCTTAACAGATATGTTTTAACTTTAAGTCTTTTTTATAATATGTTGTTTAATGTTATATTTTAAACATTTGGGCCACGTGATCAGTGAATTTAATTATTATAAAAAATTTAAAAAATTAAAAGATAAAAATAAATATTGATTGTATATTCACTTATCAGATTTAATCTTATGATGTCCGTGGGGTTAAGTAGAATTTATAGGACTATAATCTGTATATTTATATATAACACTTTTATATCACATTGATTGGACTATGGATACTTAGAAAAGATAGGGGAAAATAGGATAAGAAGTATTTTTTTATTTTATTTTTTCTGCCCTAGGTGTTATAAGTACACTTTTACACTAATCCTCTTAACAAATATACGTTGAGATGATTGATAGAGTACGATGACTATACACACAATGAGATATATGAGTTATATTGTTTCACTGTTAGTTGTTGCACTTTTAAGTACTGATTGTACTCTTAACAATTATATGTGGAGATGATGGAAAAGTATGATTACTATACACATAATGAGATATATGAGTTATATTGTTACACTCCTGGCTGCTGAACTTTGAAGTATTGATTGTATCTTCAATCAACAAATTTAATCCTATAGCGTCCATCGGGATAGGAACTATTTACATGTCTATAAATTCGCATACGTGTACATAGGATCAATATATAATTCTGTTTTAAATAATGATAGATAATGATAGGGGAATGAAATAAAGTTTTTTTTTCTCAAGTGCATCAGACCTATTCCCGTATTTATATGTTTTTGGTTAAGGCTGGGTCCCTAGGTTCAATTACCAAAGCTACCATTGGTTCTATTGCAATTTCTGATCATGCACCAGTATTTGTACAATTTAATATAAAGGATAGTTCTAGACCTAGGTTACGGTGGAGACTTAATGAAAGTCTATTGAAAGTGCACCATATTAGAAAGTCTCTGTCTTTTGAAATTGAGAATTTTTTAAATATCAATAATAATGGAGAAGTCTCAACCCCTATGGACTGGTGCTCTTTGAAAAGCTTTGTAAGAGGTTTATTAATTAAATATGGTACAGAATTCAAACATAAGAAAGGTGCATCCCTACAAGAATTGAGGATAGAACTGGCTAAAAAAGAACGTTTAAATAAAATTGGTGTGACCAGGGAACTAACGGAAGAAATAATTAAGATAAAGATTTATATTAAGAATAAAACATATGAGTGGGTTAATAAAAATATTGTTTTCCTTAAACAAAGATGGTATCATAATAATAATAAGATCAATAGGGATCTATCAAACAAATTAAAGTTTCATCTTAAAGATAAATCTATTAAAAAAATAACTCTGGGGGATATCCACTTAACATCACCTAATGACTTTGCTAGGGCCTTTGTGGACTATTATAGTTCTTTATACAATTTAGATGTGGTAGGGGCTGATAAGAGTGAGACTGATAAGTTCTTAAGGAAACTCGACCTTCCAAGAATTAATATAGAGAAATTGGAAGGTCTAAAAGCACCTTTTCTTCTATCAGAAATAGTAGATGTAATAGATAATTTAAAACCAAATAAGGTGCCAGGCCCGGATGGCTTTTCTGCTATATTTTATCGAACCTTCTATAAAAATATTACACCTATTCTCTTAGAGATGTTTACGAATGTTTCTATAGAGTCTCCCTTTCCGAAGGAGATGATGTTAGCCTCAATTATTCCAATACCTAAGGCAGATAAGGACCCTTGACTTATTACTAATTATAGACCGATATCTTTAATTAATATAGATATAAAAAAAAAATTCTAGTGTCCTTTCTAACCGTCTCAAAGGAGGCATAGAAGACTTACTTGAGGTGGATCAGTCTGGTTTTGTGAAGGGAAGAAGTACAACTGACAATACTCGCAGGATATTTAACCTAATACATAGACTGAAGGAGAATCAAATAGGAGCCATCATTATGGCCCTCGATGCCGAGAAGGCCTTTGATAGGGTCAGTTGGAATTTCCTTGACTCTGTCATGGGCCAGTTCGGCTTAGAGGGACATTTTAGGAATAAAACTATGCTATTATATAAGAACTCCTCAGCGAAAATTAGTAACCCTTACTTTGATTCGGATATTTTGGCCCCCTTTGGTCCCCCTCCTATATGTCCTTACAATTGAACCACTAGCTACCCTGATTAGATAAAATAGTAATATAAAGGGGGTACAGCTACAGGAAGGTAATGTTAAGATATCTTTGTTTGCAGACGATGTCCTTCTTACCTTGGTTGATCCGTTGGTGTCAATACCAGCTTTAATGGATGTTATTTCTATCTATAGCAAATTTTCTAATTATAAGGTCAATTTGAAAAAGTCTCAAACTCTATCATTCCTTCTGACTAAGACCCAGAAAGATCTTCTGACTTCTCGTTACAACATGATATGGGCAAGCGATACAACTGACTATTTGGGGGTTAAAATATCTTTTGATATTGATAATGTGATACAAACGAATTTGGACTATTTAATTAATGATCTACGATCTCAGGTTGCAAAATGGAAGAAGTTGGAATCTTCCTGGATGGGAAGAATGAATATTACCAAAGCATTCTTATTGCCAAAACTTTTATATCTTTTCAGGGCAATTCCATATAGAATAGGGATGGAGACCCTTAAACGCTTCCAAAGTGTGTTTTCTAGCTATATTTGGCTGGATAAACCACAGAGGATAGCGTTTGATATTTTGCGAAGAAGCTATTCGAAGGGCGGTATAGCTTTTCCAGATGTTGTTAAGATTCACAATACATCTAAAGCAACTCATCTTTTGTTATGGCTGAATCCGGCCCAGTGTCCCCCCTATTTATGGTTTAAACTTGAACAGGAATGTAGCCCTAGGCTCAAATTACCTACTTTATTGTGGTTAGGCCTTTTGAATCTGTGCGTATTTCAACCAGAACAATTTTCTAATAAAATTTTAAGTGATATGCTAGCCACAGCAAAATTTTTAAACAAGAAATTAAATCTGGAAGGTAAAATATTTTACGACACTCCAATAGAGGTACTTCAATATGCTATGATAGATCTAAATATTAACTCTTGGTTACACTTGGGAATATTAAAGATCGCAGATATATGCAAGGCTTGTAAACCGGTCACATTTGCTTTTTTACAATCAAAGTTTAATCTTCCATCTAGAGATTTGTTTCGATATCTCAGAATTAAGAATTTTTTACTATCCAAGTCGATAATTAAAGTTCATCATATTACCCCCCTATTGGCGACTAGCCAGAAGAGGTGTGGAATTTCTAGATTTAATAAATTATTTGACTCTGTAGAACAAGTTCCTTATGTGTCATCGTTTAATAAGTGGGAGATGGATATCAGGAGATCCTTCTCACTAACAGAGTGGACTAAAGCCACTTCGTTGGTAAAGAAGTATATTCATAATGTATCTTCGGTTGAAACCCATTTTAAACTATTGTATAGATGGTACCTCGTTCCGGTTATACTCCACAGGCTGTCACCAATTCATTCGAAGGAGTGTTGGAGATGTGGGAAGGAAGAAGGTACTATGTATCACATTTGGTGGGCTTGACCGGAGCTTAACATTATTAAAGTACAAATGTCGGACCCATTACATCTTATATTTGAGGATAATATAGAAATTATTCCCCAATTGTTCTTGTTTAATATCGATTTTCCTATGCAAAATAAGAATCAAATATATCTTCTGACCCATATTTTTTTTGCAATTAAAATCAATATTGCTAGGTCATGGAAATCCTGTACACCTCCGGCAGTTTGACTGAATTATGGTCTCCCTGGACTTCCAAATTCCCTACAATTTAATAAATGGAGTGACTCTATTTGCCCTTCACCAATAACTAAGAGTTGATAGTTTGTATAAATATTTTTTTTTCTCTTTTTGTTGTTGTTTGGGGTGGGGGGGGGAGGTAAAATGCATAAGTTATGATGCCCAGTTCTTTGAATGTGTATTGTAATAATAATGTACTGTATCATGGACTGTCCAAATTTGTACATTTTTTTTACTATCTACTGATACTTAAATATTTTTATGTGACCGATAATACTGTAAATGAATATGAAATATAAATAAAAAGAATAAATATAAAAAAAATTAAAAAGATCAAATTTAATCCATTCGGTATCAAACTTTTTAAATTAAAAACCCACTGCATCTCATTACGTCCTAAAATATTTTTTCTATCTCCTCCTCGCCAAGGGATGGAACATTTTTTTATACCAGTGAATTTGAGGCAATTTGGATTAGTTTTTTATTTTTTTGGTGTGCTATGAAATATTTATATACAGTGTGGTTTTGATAGCCCTTTTTATATTGCGACAATGTTCCTCTATTCGGGTTTTTAGGTTTTAAAAAACAAAAATCCCACTGAACACTAGAATACACTCTTGAGCTGCTGAGACCACAACAGGTCAAGGAAATGAGATCAGAGTAACGTCCGACATCAGCACACACACCTCCTAGTGTGCGCAGGAAAATGAGCAATGCATGGGCATTCAGCATCAGCCGATGCAAGCATTTAAAGGGTCAGAAATGAGTATGTTCCATTATACTTCTTGTATACCAGGTGTGAAGGAACGCTGGCACTCCGACAAAGTACCTCCACCAATCGATGCTCCTAGTGCTCGCTGAGGACTCCAAGCACTCCAACCAACACCATCAGCACTGCAGACCCCACTTCCAGCGATGCAACTGCGCCGGGGTCTCTGCTGTCTCCACCCACCCTGGACCCAAGGCCAGGATCCAGCTTCCAGTGGGTGAACCTCTCTTTCCCCAGAGAGCAGGAACAGGAACAAGCTCTTAGCAGAACTTAGTGATCATACCCTAGGGAGTATAGGGATTATAGCAATCCCCAGAGTGTATTTCTCCAATCCCCCAAACATGAGCCAAGGCTTAATGCTGGAACAAGACTGATTTACTGGCACACAGAACTCACAATGTATGCAACACAAAACTCCTCCTCTGGGCCAGGCTAGATAATTGAGTTTCTACAATACACAAAGCTCAATTATCTGCTGGCCAGAAATAATACAGTTTTTACAGCATTCATAACTTCTAAAATATACATCACATTCACATAAAATTATATATTCACAATCAATCCATTCAGGGAAACAACATATCAAAAAATGGCATGAATCAGACCAGGGGTTCAGAAGTTAGTAAAGTATCTTTTGGGGCCTGGCTGGCAGCATGGCTATCTGGCCCAAACTGGTTTTACAGAGCCCTCTAGCCTGGAGACAATGGGGAAAGTAATCCAATTATCCAGGGATAGATGCAGACTCCATTGAGCACATGTTCCCAGTAAAACACAAAAGGATACAAAAATACATAACTCCTATCAGACTGAATTGAACGGGCCAAATCTCCCAGGGTCCATAGTCACAGGGCAAGAGGCGGGCAAGCAGTCCTCTCCAGGCACAAGTGGTGAAGGGCACTTCGTCACACCAGGTGCTTATTCTCAACTGTTCTCCTTGCCTTATTTCGTGATAATTCCAATGGCATTTGCTACTACTTTCGCCAAGTGTACATGCTTCTTTTGAGTATGTGTTGATCAAACAGGCACATGTGTATCTGACTATATATTTGAAAATCGTAAAGGGATAGTGTGAGTGTAGCGGAGATGCAATATTCCCCAGGTTATCTCCGCTTATAATCCAAGTGAGGCTCAGGAACAAGTAAATAATAAATCCATAGGCAAAGTTTCCAGCAGGTAAAATAACAGCAATCTCCCCACAGCAATCCCAATAACTGGACGACACACAGTTTCAGGAGCAGAACTGACAAGCCTTTAATCACAGTCTCCTTATAAAGCATGCTCCCATGCAAGGGAGGGATTTACAGTAATTATTACAGTAGCCAATCCTGTCCTGGTAACCTCCCACACATCTCCTCCCCTCAGCCAGCATCATAATCCCCTTATCCAGTACACCAATTCCCCCCGTTTCTGGATGTACCCCTAAACGTAGGGGTACCTCTTTAAATCCTACATCCCCTGGTAGCCCTGATCTGGGTGAACAACATATCCAAAAACCACCCAGATCAGACCAGGGGTTCGGGAAAAGTATGGAGGGAATAAAATGACCGACCGCACGAACTGAGATAGCCGAATTCGGTTCCATGTGAATGGGCCCTGCGGTCGGTCCTGGCATAAGGGAATAAAATACACGAAAACCTCTAGCTATAGAGGCTAGGGAGGGTTCGCCTGAATCCCCTCGTTCGGTATTCTCTATCTACCGAACGAGGGGCCGTTCGGTAGTTTGGAACCGAACGGACCAGGGCTGTGGAGGTCTCAGCGGTGTTCGCCTACTCGAGTGTCCGATTTTAGTTCCAGACACTCGACGGCAAAACACCGCTGTTCGGGAGTTTTAAAATGGCCGCCGCCACGTGTTCGTTTGTCGAATGGCGGCCACCCCCGAGAACAAAGGACGGCTACTTACTGTTCAATTACCCGTTCGCAACAATGTTGCAACGGGTAATTGAGGACACACTTCACACAGGGGAGGTCTGGTTGTTCGGTAGTTTCATTCGAATAAACTAAGGGAATGAAACTACCGAACAATCACAAGAATACAAGGCTTTAAAACACATAGAAAACTAGCAGATCACACGAATGCAATTATTTCAAAGACATTTGCAGGACAGCCCAGTGCCATCCGCTACAGTGAGGTTAATATATGTAAAGGTTTCTGAGTGAAGAAGAAAACGTGGTTTAAAGCATGTGGTGTAACACATATTGTATTTCTGTTAATTTTTACATTTATTATGAAAAATTAGGTAAGAATTAGCTGTCTCAGATCTGAAAACATTTTATAGTTATGCGGCAAAAATCCCACAATGGAAGTCTGAGGGTTTTGGATCTCTTGAACTACTCTGATTTATTTCAGGGAATGTAAAGCAGTTAAGATTTTTTCAAATGTTAATTCTCCAATCTGCCTGGTGGACTCCCTGAGATAGTAACCACCTTGCTTTCTCCAGCTCACACAGCTCTTCAGATTGTGCTCAGATAGAATGAGTTTAAAATAGCCTCTATTCCACCTTTACATAGCTGGATGAAGATTATAAACCAATATCTAAATAAGTGTAAAATATTGGGATATGACGGTGCCTCTAAGTATCCAGTACAGCTATAAGTCACCTAGAGAAGTGTCCCTTCAAATCACTAGATATAATACAGAACTAAAGGTGACGCACACACAAGTAGGTGATATAGTTACCACAAAAATATCTACCTCCAAATATAGTGGACGATATTGGTCTTTTAGACAGCTCTGAAAAATATATAGACAAACATGCGAACAGAAGTGACATAACAGGTGCCGACAGAATGGACGGAGAACCCGGTAGGTGAAAAATTATTAGCAATTCGGATGGTATAAAGAGGAGGGACCGTATAGAGGAAGATACATTTGAGGAAGACCCGATTCCAGTGTTGAAACACGTTGTGATTTTATATGTGTTATTTTATTCTTGTGCCGTATTTATCTGGCTAATAAATATATTCTCTGAAAATACTCTGTCTGCTTTCTGCGGCCTTTGTGAGACAAGGAAGCTGTGATTCCTGTATATCAGTTTAGAGCTGACTTAGGTCTCTTTAAAGAGTGTCTGATTCAATTATGAAACTTTCATATTGCATATTGCTATTACATATTACACTACGGAATGTTTGTCTATATATTTTTCAAAGCCGTCTAAAAGACAATTATCGTCTGCTAATAACCACCATTCCAGCAAGATAAAGCTTGCCTATGCTGCCCCTACTTTCCATATTGTCTTAATCTTTGGCCTGCCACATTGAATATTTTAGTTTATAACCCCACAGCAGTTCCCCAATATTCCCACCACCCTTAGAGCGTTCCGAATTCCACAGTCATGGGTCTCCTGAGCATATTTCACCTGAGGCCTGGCTATATCTTAGCAAAGTTGACTTGTCACATGAACATAGGGCAAAATGCAATTACCGTATAAGCCAAGTTTTTCTGCACATTTTTTGTGCCAGGAAAACGAGTTTGTTTGCCTGGCACTATAGTGGTCCTTTAATGTCAAAATGAGTAGTGATGTGTTGAAAATTAACTCTTGATTGCAGCAAGCAAATCCAAATATATTGTATCAGTGTTTCAGAACAAGCCTCAAATAATCTATAGACAGCATTGGGGAACCAGCTTCACCTTGTGACCTTCTAAACTGTTATCAAGTCGGCTCCTGTGAAAGACCCTTTTTAATCTTTATTAATTGTTCTATTTGAATAAAAATGCCTAAGGTGGATAATATAATAAAAATTATTAATTGCCAAAAGCAATTATGTGTTATCTTTACAGACTATAATTATGAAGACCCTGGAGCCACTGTGTATATGCTCGATCTAAATCCCTCAATTACCGCTATTCATTCCTTGTAATTGGCTAATAAAACATGAAAGGACATATTTTGCTGTGAATCACCTCCTAGAATGTCATCACTATTAGAAAATGGTCTTGTTTAAACACACTGCGATATAACAGGCCGCTACACTCCAAATATTTCTGAACTACATTTCCCACAATGCTCAGCTATGTTCCTTCAGATATCTCCCTTTGCTGAGTCATATTTCCTTTTCATAGCCTGCAGTCACTATCAGTCACTCATTCCACACTCATAACCAATTCATCACCCACTCATCCATATTCCCCACACACATACGGTTCTGTGCAAATGTTTTAGGCAGTTGTTTCAAAATACAGCAAATAAGAATACTGTCAAAAACAGAAATGCTAATAGTTTATTTTTATCAGTTAGCTAAATGCAAAGTTAGTGAATTCATACACATCACTAAGGGTATATCTACATAATTGTTAAAATAAAATTAAAGGGACACTATAGTCACCAGAACAACTACAGCTTATTGCATTTATTCTGGTGAGTAGAATCATTACCTTCAGGCTTTTTGCTGTAAACACTGTCTTTTCAGAGAAAATGCAGTGTTTACATTACAGCCTAGTGATAACTTCACTGGCCACTCCTCAGATGGTTGTTAGAGATCCTTCCTGGGTCATGGCTGCCTAAAATGCATCCAAACATTCAGTGTCTCCTCCCTCTGCACTGATGCATTGATTCAATTCATCTCTATGAAGAGAAGCTGATTGGCCAGGGCTGTGTTTGAATTATCCTGGCTCTGCCCCTGATCTGCCTCTTTGTCAGTCTCAGCCAATCCTATGGAGAAGCATTGTGATTGGATCAGGCTACAACTTCTGATGATGTCAGCAGACTGCTTGTTTTTTTTTAGGCAAACAGCATGCAGAGTTACAGCTTCAGGCTTGAATACAGTAAGATTTTGCTATATTTATGGAGACATGAGGGGCACTGGGGGGATGGATGGTGGTTTTAACACTATAGGGTCAGGAATACATATATGTGTTCCTGACCCTATAGTGATCCTTTAAAAAAAAGTCTGTGTGTGAGTGTTCCTTTAAGTTCCTTCTGTGTGTTCCTATGTGAGTGTTCCATTTTTAGGAATTTGTTTTCAGTAGTCTTGTATAATGTGTATCAGTATGAGGTTCGTTTTTATTTTTTAATGATATATTGGATATGATATATTGAAGATAAGTGTGTAAAACACATATTGAGGATAATATATCTAATATCGCTCCACTTCACATTTCCTATTAAAATTGAATATTGCTTTGTGTGTAAGAGACTAACATCATTCGCTGATAGAACAGAGAGGTTTAATACAACCTCTAGGACTAGGTTTGAGATTTAGGTTAGGGTGGCTTAGACCTAGGGGACACCATGCTCAGGATATTTAGAATTGGAGGCTTTTAGAGTTAGGGAATATTGGGCTATTTTTAAGGTCTGGGGTATTGGCCTCAATATGCCATGATTCTTAGCCAGACATCATTGTATTCCCCCTAACCCAAAACACCTCCTAATATTAACACTCTCTACTTGCTCACCCTAAACCAGCTGCAAAGGGTACTCTGTAGCACTATTTTTAAATGTAGCAATTTTATATTAGTACTTGGCTTACATGATTACTTGGCTTGTCAAAGTCTGTATTTCACTTTTAATGTTATTTGTGGCGAATTAATAAGAATAGAATGTTTGCCTGTTTATGCCCAGATGAACCCCAAAATATAAAAGGGATTTTATGTCACCCCCGAAAGATAAAGGCACTATGTCTAATAAGAAGGGTGTCACATGGAGCACCTCATGTGCATTAATGCAAAGTAACCATAATTGACCTACCTATAGGGTTGTTTTGTTAAAGGACCACTATAGTGCCCGTCAAACAAACTCGTTTTCCTGGCACTATAGTGCCCTGAGGGTGCCCCCACCCTCAGGGATCCACTCCCGCCGGGCTGAATGGAGAGGAAGGGGGTTAAAAACTCACTTTTTTCCAGCGCCGGGCTCCCTCGGCTCTGGGGACTCTCCTCCCTTTTCGGCTGAATGCGCATGCGCGGCAAGAGCCGCGCACACATTCAGCCAGTCCATAGGAAAGCACAGTGAAAATCAGAGTGAGAAGCGCGGAAGCGCCTCCAGCGGCTGTCAATGAGACAGCCACTAGAGGCTGGATTAACCCTAATGTAAACATAGCAGGTTCTCTGAATGCTATGTTTACTGCAGGCAGGGTTAACCCTAGATGGACCTGGCACCCAGACCACTTCATTAAGCTGAACTGATCTGGGTGCCTATAGTGGTCCTTTAAAATGACAATTGTTAGGAATTTTACACTTAAGGCCAGAGTATCCAAACTGGAAGTATAACTGACTTAGAGAATGTTTCTAGTTCAGCTATTTTGGCCTTTAATCTAAAATTCA
The DNA here is from genome assembly GCA_933207985.1 of Pelobates cultripes. Lineage (NCBI taxonomy): Eukaryota > Metazoa > Chordata > Amphibia > Anura > Pelobatidae > Pelobates > Pelobates cultripes. The sequence goes on along the minus strand of OW240913.1, from coordinate 71,380,668 downwards.
CCGTGTGTAAATTTTGATTTCCTTTAAAAATCTCACTTCAGTTAATAACCCTGTTAATTTTGTGTTCATCATAAAAATTAAACCAAGTTGGAGTGCTCTGCATCGAACATGATCATCAGTTCTCTAGAGGCCTTGTTTTCTGAATTACAAAGGAACAATAGGTGTCTGTTTACTAATCTGGACATGTCGGTGAGTTGAGAACTAACGTTTAACCTTTAGACCAAATTAATAAAGTCAATATTTTGAGCTCCATCCATGGAAAACCCTGCATTCCCCTCTATGGACAACAATGGGCCCCTATTAAAGAAGACGACAGTGTGGTTTAGAGGCTAAATAGTGCTAAGCAATATACTAAATGAAACTAGTGTGTTAAATAAAAATATATTTAGTAATATTTAGCAATAGTAAAGTCATTCATATGTCTCGAATTTCAAATATACAAGGATCGTTTGCAATACAGTGTAAAGTACAAATTGAATACGTGCTTGTTTTTGTTCATACAAACTATCTTGTTACTAATTTATTTTTAATATTATCCTCAGCTGAACCCTGGATATCTTCATTGGATCAAGTAAAAGCCCTCAGGGCTTCCAGAAGGCTCATTTTAAGCAAAACATCCAGAGGATAGTTATCTGATCCAAACTGGTGATAGATGTACTTACTAAGGGATAATTAGATCAAGATCTGTGTATATAGCCAGTTATGTTATGTATCTCCCGTACAAGGAAAACAAGGTAAAGGATTATAAAGTCCATGATACGTTTAGATATTAAACCTGCTATGATCATCAACCAGTGACAGTGGACAGAATGACAGGGTTTTGGTTTTTTTAAGGGACCCAATATAGCAGGACCAAATAGAAAAAAAGAAAGCAAAATGCTCACATACACATGATAACAGGTTCAAAGAATGTATATTAATTAATAAAATAATAGATTAATGGAGTCTATATGTTTATTGACTTCATTATTATCCTCCGGTAGCATTAAAATTAGATTTAGTGGAGGAAAACACTTTCATGCAATGCTCCATAGCATGCTGAAGTGAATGCAGTATACAGAATGTGCATTCAAATATGCAAAAACAATAAGTAAAAAAAACAAACTTTGAAATATATTCCTTTGCAGGTAACGTCCCATTGAGCTGTTCACCTCCACAGTAAGATGAAAGTGACTGAACCAGTTCATTATTCAATATGACTACTTATAAAGAAACGGCTAATTCCTGGAGTTTTTCTGTTAATTCCTACTGCTTTATAGAACTCTTACCGGATTATTCATTAAACAACAGATTTGTTTCCAAATGGACAAAATCCTGTGAAAATGACCGAATTCTGACCGCAATAGCAATTCGCAGATTTACTAAATCCAAATGTGTTCAGGAATCGTTCAGTCGGACCAATTCTGTAATTTGTTCGGAAGCATTGAGAAAATGCTTACATAGGCTTTTTCACGCTATATCATCTATCGCTATCGCTTTTTCACTTTGAAATATGAACGCTCTCACAGCCAAGTATCAAGAGAAGTCTCATTTTGGCTTTTTAAAATCTGGGTCTGAATTTGAAGCCTCTTGGCCTGGATTTGCACCATTCAGTCCAACTGGAAACCAGACCAAATTCCAAGAATTTCACCAGCAATGTCGAGTTTTGCAGTCTGAATGGCCCCCGTACAACAGTGAATTGTTTTGCCCCATTTGGTACGGGGCCAGTTGAATAACCATAGTGATATAAATTGGCAATCCTGGAACAGCTGGAAGCCTACCTGTTTTATATCACTGGGACCATGGGACTAACACACTACAGATCGACTAACGGAAATAGTAGATAGATGCCTTCATTATTTTCACATTTTTATGTGGTAGTCAAAGTGGAGGACACCAGGTCAAGTTTCCCCGCGCCCCACCACCCCGGGAGACAAGTTTAGATTGGTATCCATGTTGTGTATGAATCTTTTTTTGTGAATAAAATGACTTTGGGCAGCTGCTTCTTAAGTAGGTATCAAATCTTCCTGGTCCCAAAGCTCCTTCCCTGTTTGGCTATAATATTTTGTGGTGTATGCAGGGACCCCCTCCCAGCTAACTCTCCCAGTACTCGCAGTGCCAAGTTCAGTTGGAGAAAACCTCTGCACCATAGATCTGCTCCCTAACACCAACCAGCCACCCGTGCCATGCAAGAGCCAACAGAAAGAGGATGAGAAAAAGCATCTAGATACATGGTGCTGCCTCCCACTGTCCCCAGGCACAGATCCAACATCACTGCCAGGATACTGCTGTTATCCCTGGCACTCACACTACAACATATAAAATACAATGTAAATGTATCTGTTGCTTTCCATAAATCAGTGGAATGTAAATGTAGTCTGTACTTTTTTTGCTCTCAAAGACAGCTAAAACCCATTAGTACATATAGTTGGGCATTTAAACTGCTGCATTTAAACTGCTCCCAGCAGAGACTTATTGGAGTAGTAATCCAATTTGGGGGATTGCAGTTAAACTTCTTGATATAAAGTATTGTCATGCACAGAGCTATGTTAAAGGGACACTATACTCACCAGAACAACTACAGCTTAATGTAGTTGTTCTGGTGAGTATAATAGCTCCCTTCAGGCATTTTCATGTAAACACTACATTGCACCTAGGGACACCTCCAAGTGGCCACTCATTAGATGGCCACTGGAGGGGCTTCCTGGCTCAGGGCTGCACAGTAAGCAGCCCTGCCGTTCAGCATCCCCAATGCATCTCTGTGAGGAGGTCCTGATTGGTCAAAGCAGCATTTGGCCCCGCCCTGTGCTGATTTTAGCCAATCCAATGCTTTCCCTATGGGAAAGCATCGACTGGCTAAAAATCTGCTATTTCGATGATATCACAAAGGGGCAGAGCCAGCGCCGGCAAACCCGCGCGGTGCTGGAAATACCGTGAGGTTTAAACTTTTATAGGGGGCAAGTAACCTAAATGGTGGGTTAAACACTATAGGGTCATAAATACATGTTTGTGTTCCTGTCCCTATAGTGATCCTTTAACATCACATAATTATGATATTTTTTACTGTGCAAATTAGATGGGCCAAAACATGCCACTGCCATCCTCTATTTTTGTGTACAAACAGAATTCACCACTAGATGGCACCCTCCTTCCTTTCAATGTACCATTTCCAGTTGACTAAAGAATACAGTATCTTATGCAGAGCATATATTGAGCTTCTCTATATGATAGAATCTTGATTAAAATAAACTCGTACAGGCTGCGCTGCAGTTTTACTGACATTTACTGATAATTATTCATCAATAGACACTCTGTATCCTATTCTAAAATGGATACTTGTTACCCAGAGACTCTGCATTTCGTAGACTGCAAATTGTTAACAGAGCACTTTTTAAATGTAAACTTTCTTTAAAAATGTACTTGTGGTACAAAAAAAAGACAGTTGTGCATTTGATCACAAGGTCAATTGGTGTGTGAAAAAATTATAATTGAGTGTGAAGAAAGTGCAGACTTTAAAGGAACAGTGAAAGGTTGATATACAGTTTGAAACATTTTAGTGACAGTTCGAAAAGTAAAAAAAAAAAAAAAAGAATCATGGCAAAGAGGGATCAGAGTACAACATATGATGAAATAATAAATAAAACAACCATAACGTGCCGTATCCAAAAGAGGGGGAGCAGAAAGAGAGGGATATGTGCTTATTGAAGCCAAACGAATAAGTTACCGTTTTGGAATCTGTTTGATTAATTGGTCTATATTCCTAAAGTTTTACAATCTCTAATAGATTTTTAAAGTATTTAACCAATTGAGTTATGTGTCTAATTTTTCTCTAATACTTTTATAGTTGCTATGTATTATTGCTGTTACTCAAGGCCCACTCTAAGCTCCATATCACTCTAAATCATTGTTGTGGTTGTGGTGCAAAGATTCTTCATGTCACGACCTTCTGCTGCAATTTATGCAGAATGGAACTTCTGTATTAACTAGCCAAGTCTGGACAGCACAATATGCTGAGAGCAACAAGGCTGGGTTATCATCGATCTCAGTAAATAAAATGCACCATATAGTGTGAGCATCCAGGAGCTATACTATAAAATAAAATAGAATAAAATAAAGAAAATATAGGTACTAGGAAAGAAAAAATAAAAAATAATAAAAAATAAAAATAGCAAAAGATGACAAAAAATTAAATAAAAAAATAATATTAATAAAATAAATATAAATAGTAAATAAATGAAAAACTGTAAAATACTGTTTATAGGGTTGGGTGAAATCCTTTTTCCAGTTTTTGAGCTAATCTATTCATTTTTCTTATTCCGTCTAAACCTTCTGTAATATTCACACTGTGGATACTAGAACCCTGTACTCTTTATCATCAATCTCAACCTATCATTGACACGGAGGATATTTTGGCATCTAATGAACACTTGAGTTTGCGAAGATATTGAAGGGTTTTACAATTTACATTTTCCATGTTTCTATTAGACTGTGACATACATATTAAAGGGGATAAACAGACTTAGATATTGCAGGATACTCTTACTATATCATATCAAGGTAACTACATTTTCATTCTCTTATATTTTATATTTATCGAAAGAATGAAATGCGGGATTTAACAAATTGTTCCCTCAGTTTTTCAAATGCTTTACAGTGATACAATTGAAATAATCAGTTTTATAGCTTAATGGGTTACTCCAAGAATCATAACCACTACCCTGGCCCTGTTTCCCAATAATGAGGCAGACCCTTTTGCAATGGTTTGCCCGCTTGCCTGGGTCCCTGGTGGCCAGAATTTGATTACGCCTGTACTTCATTGGCTGAGAGTGTCTGAACATAACTTGCATTAGCCAGCCCAGAATGTAAGGATGTCACTATAACGCTGCCAAAAGTGGAGTTACACCTCCAGCAGCAATGGGGTAAAACTCCATATGTGCAGCATTTCAAAGCGAAACGTTGTACATACAGATTCCAGGCACCAGGACCACTTTAAATCACTTGCAAAGCCATGGTGTTTGGAATAACCCTTTAACTTTTTCACTTTATAGCGCAACCTCTTTTTTGCATTTAAAATAAATAGTGCAACATATATATTTAATCCTGTTCTATATAGCTAGCATATAAATTTAGGGCAAATGTCAGTTTTGTATATACACTGTTGTACACAGAAAATAAATAAAATTATGCACTTTTTTTCATTAATGTTATATGCATTTTCAGATAACCAGGGGGGAATTATTTAGAGAATATACACCCTGTATTGTAATATTTCAAGTATGAAATATTAGCATAGATACAGAGATACCATTTTTATCTCTTACAACAGATGTGACAAAAACAGTTAAAGAAACACAAACATGTATTCCTAACAGTATAGTGGTTTAGTAACTTTTTATTTACCTTTGAGCCCTCACTGCTACAGTCTTGCCGCCACAGCCACACTTTCCCAGCTGAGATTATCAATCCTGATGATCCCAGCCAACTAATCCAATGCTTCCCACAGGGAGGAATTGGCAGCAGGTGTGCATGTCCTGCAAATCACTGCGCTGCGACAATCAGCAGTGCTCAGAAAAGGCAGTGTTTACACTGCTGAGCCTGCAGTGACAGACTATAAGCCCCAGAAACACTACATTCAGTTGTAGTAATTCTGATAACTATAATGTCCATTTAATAAAATATGTGGAGGAGTTGTGCCAGAAATGGAAACTTTGACGGTCCTGGAAAAAAAAGAAACAAATAGAAGAAACATGCCAAGGCGGGATCAAAATACGCCATATAATTAAATAATAAATGAGGTAATCGGAAAACAATAAAAGAACCAAATCACATAGACCAAGGTTATGAAAGAAGTTGTTGAATAGTAGTGTCAAACGTAGCAGAGACTTAAAAAAGAATAAGAAGAAATTGGTGCCAGCTGCCATTTATTATTTAACATTGGTATTCGCTTTGTACACCAAGTATCTGTTATACAATCGCAGGCTGAAAAGAAGTCTTGTTATCTTATCAGAGATAAGTATTCTACATACAGCGTGGGAGGAGAGAGTGGCAAACATGCAGGGGTTGGATAAATGAAGCCCTAACAGGAAAATGTGTTTTACCCCCATAGGAAGACTGTCACTGGAGACAAAAAAGACTAAGTTCTTGGTTATTATATATTATTATTATTTTATTATTTATATAGCGCCAACAAATTCCGTAGCGCTGTACAATGGGTGGACTAACAGACACATAATTGAGATCAGACCACTGACGTACAGGAACAGAGGGGGTTGAGGGCCCTGCTCGATAAGCTTACATGCTAGAGGATGTTCTTTATGGACTTAGTTTAAGTTTCGTGGCTTTATTGTGGATTTGGTGTGGCAGGAGCAATGGTTTTGTGAAGTGTCTCAGGTCAGTGTGTATAAAAGGTCATCCACAAAACAGTTCAGGAAAGCAGCAAATTGAGGAATAAGTTATATTTTATATTGTTTCTAATATGTACTCCCAAATCTGTCAGGGCCAGTAGCCATATTGACTTTAGAATAATAGATTTCCCAATCTGCTGCATTTAGGTGTTATAATAATAAATAGAAAGGTAAATAGATAGAATGAATCCGTTTATAATAAAAGACTTCTTTAACTCATTATGGGCCCAAAACTGGCTTAGGGGTAGAAGACGTTATTTAAAGATATTCTCCAACCCTTTTTTACTCCCCATTGACTTTATTCTATAACCCTCAAAGAACATTTTTAAAATAAGTTTGACTTACCTTAATCCAGCACTGGGCTGAGCTTTCCCGACGCTGCTCGGCGCATTCATGGGAGCCGTGTCAAGGTCCAATCAAAGCCTTCTCATTGTGCGCGCCTTGAACCGGCAAAGGAAAAATTAGAGCAGGGCCTGCGCATCCTATAGGTGACTTAGGCAGTTGCCTAGGGCGCATCAGCCTGGGGGGGGGGCAAGATTTGAGTGACCCAGCAGAAGGGAAGTGCATAGCACTCCCACCTGCCAGTTACTCAGTGCAGCGTGGCCAAGCAGCGCGTACCCGGCTGGACTGACAGGAAGTGCTCACTGAGAGAGGGGGGCAGGGGAGAGCACTATGGGATGGGGGGCAGGGGATAGCACTAAGGGTCAAGGGGAGAGCATTAAGAAGGCATAAGGCATAAGGCTTATGGGCAGGCCTTGTAGGCATACTCATGGTCACGCCCTGTAAGGGGCCCCAAAAAATAGAGCTGGTTCCTGTTCGTTGATATTTGTGAGCACTGCTTTCAGAGAGTCTGTTTTAACACCAGACCAGTGGAGCCAGACTGCAGCCTGAGCCCATCATCATCCTCTTGTCCTCATCTGGTGGTAAGTAGGCAATCCAGTATATTATTAGTGGCACTAATTTCTAATTTACCTCACATTAAAGGGACACTATAGTCACCAGAACCACTACAGCTTAATGTAGTGGTTCTGGTGTCTACAGCCTGTCCCTGCAGATTTTTTTTTATGTAAACACACTGCCTTTTCAGAGAAAGGACACTGTGTGCAGCACTGGCTTTGGCTCATGGCAGATCATATGGGTGGGGCATTGTGATGTCACATGGAGGGCAGAGCATATGGGTGCGGCAAACTTTTGTTTGCCTAGGGTGGCAAAAATCCTTGCACCAGGCCTGAATGAGAGGAAGGTTAAAGAGGAAGGGAGAGGATGGGGAATTAAATAATATTACAGAGGAGATAGGGAGGATTCACTGTGGGAGGGATGGGATAAAATATGCACAGAATTAGACAGTCCAGAACAAAGTTCTGGGCTGCCAATGTCATGTGGGCTGGTGGTGCCCCTGGCACACAAGTGCAAAAAACCCTTGATGTACAGTGTTTCAAGCTGAAATACTGCAGATGCGGACTTCTACCATCATGAAGAGTAACCTTTTGAAGAAGACTTCTTTACAGTAAGAGTCTCCAAATTATAAATTTTACTGAATTTGGATAGGTTACACAAGTTTTATAGAGCCTACTGTAGAATTCTAGATATTTTGTTAGCCCACTAAATCCATGTTTTTGAGCATAGCTCTCATTTTGATTAGAGAGCCCATAACAACCACTTTGTGATATTTTGTATATGTATTTTGTGTAAGTTTGTATATCTGATAAAATAAAAGATCAGAGCTTCTTCAATCCGAGTGCTCTGTAAAGTATCTTTGAGAATATATAAGTTCACATTGTGTAACTAATGAATAGCTGTACATGAAGTTCTCTAACAATTAGTTGTTATAATATAGTATAATTGCATGCACAAGATAGGATGCTTTATCAAGTCTCTGACTGGGCCCATTATCTGAAGTGTGTTGTTTGTAGAGAGATTACATTTCCTCTCAGAATTGTGCAATAGAGAGCCTTCATTGTTATGAGACTTGTTTGACAACAGGAAAGTAAATAACAGAAAACATACATTTTAAGAGGGTTATCATTTGACTTAATGTCATCACTTTTGCGTTGCTCCAAACACCTCTGATCTAATGGTGTCAATAGAAGATGCAGGCATGTCATTATGTTAAAAAATATCGCAGAGGATGCCCATAAAACTGTCATTTGGGGGCACAAGTGGCATCACTCATGGCATTGGTAAAATGAAAGACAATACTTAGACCGCACGATGCTCGAGGATTGTGACAGTCACACTGACATAGCCTGCACTTGGGGATGCCAGAGATCATGCAGGATACCATCATGGTGTAGAGCAGACTTGGGCTATGGAGTTGCAGAGGTCCTTGGGGAGCATGAATCGCTGGGAGCAAAGTGAGACCCTGAGAATTACACTGAAATAACGACTTAAAAAATGTTTTGCTCTATCAAATGTTTTATATTTGGATTTCAATGTTGTAACAAACACTTTTGCTTGTCTCTCAACGGTACACTAAAATAATCTTTTGATGTACGTGTTTTATTTTGAAAAGTTAATCTTCTTGTTTCCTTTTATTGTTCCTATTTGTTCACATGTAGAAATATCTCTTGAGATTCTCATTTCATAAAGCTGGCACTGGTATCCCAGGAATGCTAATTGTCCCAGACAGACACTCCATACTGATATATGGGTTTCAATGATTGACAGCAACAAAATAAAAGTGTAAGTTAAGTACTGAGCAGCGGGGTATTAAAAAAATGCAGACATTCAGAGGGCGGGGCTAGACGAGCACCAGAGCGGACGCAAACCTCTGGAGCTCCGGGACAGAGTGATAAATATAGCACACCCGGAATACAAGAGCCCACAGGCGACATCCCGACGTACCCTCCAACAGAGACGACCATGGGGCGCAAAAATAGGAAATATCAGCCACCAGCGACCCCGAGAATGCCGGACATAAGGCTCTCCTTTGAGAGGCCCACAGCCGCGACCGCGGCTCCCGCCAAAATGGCGCCCGCGGCCCAGGCTGAAGAGGAGGCCTCAGAAGCATCCCAGGAGGAGGAAGACATTGCCACCTCACCTGAACTGGGAGAAGACTACCCAGAAACGGACTCTGATGAGGACGCCTCCCCAGTGACTAAAGGTGACATTAAAAACCTCCTGCAAAACATAAGACAAGTCTGGAAATCGGACCTGAAAGAGGCCCAGGCAGATATAGGAGACCTCCGCAAGAGGATCTCTGAAATAGAGAATAAAGAGCAGTCTCGGGAACACCAGAGGCAGGACACCCGCAACCAAGTAGAGGACCTGGCCACAAAAGTGAAGAAACTCACCCGGTCGGTGACCGCTCTGGAATCCCGCCACAGACGCAAGAATGTCCGCATGCGGGGAATCCGGAAACAGTGAGTGAAGAAGCCCTGCTACCCTTCACCCAGAGATTAGTGGCCTCGATGGGGTTAAAGAATAAAGATACCGAGGGGATGGTGGTCTCTGCGTTCAGAGTCCGGAAAGCAGCAGCGGCACCTCAAGAAGCATCGAGAGACACAATAGTCATCACCAGAGACATTGCGGTGAGAACCGCTATCCTCAATAAATCCAGAGAGATCAAGACGTTCCGACTCGAGGGCTGCTGCGTGACGATCTATGGGGATCTCCCCTTCGAGGCGCTGGTGGCGAGGAGACAACTGGCACCAGTAGCCAAGAAACAGAGAGGCAGAGGTCCGGTACCGCTGGGGAGAAGATGGAACGCTGAACATCCAAAGGGGAAACGAGACACTTACCATATCTGCTGGGGAAGACCCCACGGCACTCTGGAAGACCTTGAACCTACCAAGCAAAGACCCAAAGAACACTGGTGTCTGATTATGAGCGTGCCAACAAAAGTCGACAGAGAGCCTGCGGGCAGAATAGCCCTATAACAAGGACTGATCCTTTACTTGCCTAACCCCATGCCAGGCTACATACCTCACAGACCACACATGACGCATATAGTCAGCGAGAGAGACAGCCCCACACTAAGATGGACTGAAAGGCAATCCATGTCACTCAGTCCCGCAGACACAATACCAGACACACTACTAGACGCAGAACCACATAGCCCTGTCGCCCATCACGTACAACACAGATACAATGGCACCCACAGAGAATGAACAGCACAAGACCACACAAAATAGACACACATACACACTCACAGGAGACGAGAGCACACACCAGACTACAACAAGACCCAATTGAGGGTAATTTGAGTGACGTCTCTGTAAGAGTAACAGAACTCTAAAATGTATGACTTATAAAAGAGGCAAAAGAATAACGCTTACCTCTATGATATACTCTGTATCAGTTGTATCTTTTGATAAAAATACTCAATAAAATACAAAATAAAAATAAAAAAAAATGCAGACATTCAACAGTAAATTGAGGACAGTTTGTAACAACATATTTGAATCATATTTTTATTTGAATTGTGTTACTTCAAAGCCAGTTATAACATTCCGGAAGCAAAACTCAGCTGCTCTGTTACGTGTGAGTAAAACTTGTAGATAAATTGTCACAGCAAAGCAGGATGATTGCCCACAAAATAACAACTTTTACAATCATAACAACCAATACAGGCCTCACTTTAATATTGACAAATAAGCTTTTCAAATGATTTAATATTTTTTGAAACTTTTTTGAAAGGATTGAATTTTTTGGAAAATATTTTAGTATTTTTATATTTTTTTGATACATTGATATATTTTTTTAATATATATATATATATAATATATTTTTGATATTTTAAAATTTTGATGAGATAATCTTAAAAGTTTATCCAAAAACATTAAAGGAACACTGTAACGTTAGGATACATACCTACATTCCTAATGGTGCAGTACTGATGTGATTGTTTTGTTAATGGCCCCCCAGGCATTAAAAAAAAATACAAAAACCAAATAAATTAAAACAAAACAAATGACTCACGTTTGCTCCAAGGTTTCCCAGTGGAAAAGTAGGCAGAATAAACACCTTATAATACCCTAACTCATATATTTAGTAATAATCAGGATAAACCCCTAATTTATCCAAATCCTTCAGTAGAGAAGTTATATCATGTTCAGAATGTATCATCTTACCTAGTTTTGTGTCATGTGCAAACACGTGAATGCACACTTCAAGATCATTTATAAACAGATTAAAGAGAAGTGGACCCAGGACAGAACCATGAGGCACTTTACTTACCACTTTTGTCAGATTTGAAAATGTTCTATTCACAACTACTCTCTGTACTCTATCTTTAAGCCAGTTTTCTATCGAATAACACAATTTGTTATTTAAGCCAACTGTTTTTAGCTTTACCCACTGGAACACCTTGATCTAAACAATTTCTACTAACTTTTTCATAGAATACAATTAAGTTAGTTTGGCACGACCTGTCTTTCATAAAACTACCATATATACTCGAGTATAAGTCGAGTTTTTCGTCACATTTTTTGTGCTGAAAAACCCCCACTCGACTTGTACTCGAGTCAATGTCTGTATTATGGCAACTTACATTGCCATAATACAGACCAGGACCGCCGGGCTCATTACAAGCCCGGCGGTCCTGTTGGGGGCTGGCAACGAGCTGTTACTTACCTTTCCTGCAGCTCCTGTCAGCTCCCTTCTCTCTCCTGCGTTCCGGTCAGCTACCCTGTTAGCTCCACTGTAAATCTCGCGAGAGCCGGGGGGTCAGAGCATTGCCACGGATTACCGTGAGACTTACAGTGGAGCTGACAGGGGAGCTGACCAGAACGCAGGAGAGAGAAGGGAGCTGTCAGGAGCTGCAGGAAAGGCAAGTAACAGCTCGCTGCCAGCCCCCCTCCTACACAGCCCATCCACTGGACAACCAGGGAATGAGAGCCCCCCTCCCTGGCCAGCCAACAAGCAGGGAGGGGGGACAAAAAAAAATATAAATAAAAAATTAAATAATATTAAAATAAAAAAAATTATATAAATAAAAATAATAATAATAATTTAAAAATAAAAATAGAAATGCCCACCCCCCACCAAGGCTCTGCATCACATACACACACTGCACTCACACACACACACACTGCATTCATACACACACACACACTGCACTCACACACACACGGCACTCACACACACACTGCATTCATACACACAAACTACACTCATACACACACACTGCATTCATACACACACAAACACACACTGCACTCATACACACACACTGCATTCATACACACACACACACTGCACTCATAAACACACACTGCATTCATACACACACACACACACACTGCACTCATACACACACACTGCATTCATACACACACACTGCACTCATACACACACTGCATTCACACACACACACACACACACTGCACTCATACACACTGCACTGCACTCATACACACACACACAGCATTCATACACACACACACACTGCATTCATGCACACACACACACACGCTGTATTCATACACACACTGCATTCATACAAACACACTGCATTATATAAACACACACACACACTGCATTCATTATATACACACACTGTAAATAAATATTCAATTAATATAATTTTGGGGGGATATAATTTTATTTAGAAATTTACAAGTAGCTGCTGCATTTCCCAACCTAGTCTTATACTCGAGTCAATACGTTTTCCCAGTTTTTGGGGGTAAAATTAGGGGTCTCGACTTATAGTCGGGTCGACTTATACTCAATTATATACGGTATGTTTATTCCTGCAAATGATTTTGTTCAAAAGCTTTTTCCTATACTTTACAACAGGGATGGCCAAAAGATAGATCCCTAGATGTTTTAAAACTGCAGCTTGTATTATGCTTTGTTATTCTAAAGGCATGCAAAGGCATGCAAAGCATCATGGAAGTTGCTGTTCTGCAACATCTTGGGATCTGCCTTTTGGGCACCTCTGCTTTACAATCGTGACAAGCTCCACCTTTTTAAAAAAATATATAATTTTATGTTTTTATTTTAAAGAAGTTTACATATTTTGAGAGTATAGAAAGGATATTAGAATTCATTCATAAAAGTATGTCGCCCAGTCCTTTATCTTATTGACTTTAAGAAATTCTCAATTGTAGTATCATAATACTAACAAACAGAAGGGGAAAAAAAGAAGCATAAGATAAAATAAAATAACCAACAAATAATAAAATTCAAAAGCTGCGGCAAATACCAAACTTTCAAACTCCACCCTTTTCAAGATTGTCAAGTGTAGGAAATATACATATGGCAAAGTAGTCCCTATTCTGTCTTATGTTTTAAAGAAAAATAAATAAGAAATAAAATGTAAAAAAAATTAAAAAAATTAAAAATAAACACTAGACCCCAGGCCGCACTTGGAAACTTGTTAAAAGCTAAATGTACCATTTATAGTAAAATACCTTGATATCATTAAAGGAGCAATGCAAGTAACAGTATGTGTCTGTTAGTATGTATGTGTGTGTTTCAGTATGTGTGTATCTTTGTGTGTGTGTATCTGTGTCCTTTTTGTATCAGTGCATGTCTTTGTGTCTTTGTGTATTCCTGTGGGCGGGATTTGAAGGCGGGCCCTGGGGCAGGATTTTGGGGTGGGTTTAGAGGCAGGCCCCTGGGACCCTAGACCTTGAGCAGTATTAGGGGCCCCAAAATTTCTGATGGCAGTCCAGCCTTAATGAATTGAAACACATTTATGGCGTGAATCAGGCAATATTTCAGAAATATAAAGACTCATTTTACATACTTGACCCTTTAAGTTCCTTAGTGGTTTTTACACAAATTGTTGCTTTGACGGGGTTTATAGGTTAATTATACATGAGCAAAACTCTGCTCAATGGCTGAACCACATCCTGTTCTGGATGTAAATATACACATATATATAATAGGAGCACTCTGAGCTGTGACTCCCAAGTTGGGGGAGTGGTTTCAGCAGATTCCAGGTGGGACATCTGAGATCGCTTCCCAGAAGAGTGCAGTTCTAGAAACAGCTAAGTTACTGTGTATAACACTCAAACTCAGAGGAATTAGGAATAAACATACACACACATATACACAAATATATATAAAGTTGTGCTCAAAAGTTTGCATACCCTGGCAGAAATTGTGAAATTGTGGCATTGATTTTGAAAATATGGCTGATCATGCAAAAAAAAAAAGTCTTTTATTGAAGGATAGTGATCATATGAAGTATTTTTTTGTCATATAGTTATTTAATGATAACAGAAATCACCCAAATGGCCCTGATCAAAAGTTTACATACCCTTGAATGTTTGGCCTTGTTACAGACACACAAGGTGACACACACAGGTTAAAATGGCAATTAGAGGTTAATTTCACACATCTGTGGCTTTTTAAATTGCAATTTGTATCTGTGTAAAATACTCAATGAGTTTGTTAGCTCTCACGTGGATGCACTGAGCATGCTAGATACTGAGCCATGGGGAGCTTAAAAGAACTGTCAAAAGACCTGCGTAACAAGGTAATGGAAATAAAAAGATATCCAAAGCCTTGAAAATGCCAGCCAGTACTGTTCAATCACTTATTAAAGGACCACTATAGTGCCAGGAAAACATACTCGTTTTCCTGGCACTATAGTGCCCTGAGGGTGCCCCCACCCTCAGAGTCCCCCTCCCGCCGGGCTGGATGGAGAGGAAGGGGTTAAACTTACCTCTTTCTCCAGCGCCGGGCAGGGAACTCTCCGCCACCTCTCCTCCCTCTTCTCCTCCTCTTCGGCTGAATGCGCATTGCGCGGCAGGAGCCGCGCGCGCATTCAGCCAGTCCATAGGAAAGCATTCACAATGCTTTCCTATGGATGCTGGCGTCTTCTCACTGTGATTTTTCTCTGAAACTGCTATGTTTATAGAAAAAAGGGTTAACCCTAGATGGACCAGGCACCCAGACCACCTCATTAAGCTGAAGTGGTTTGGGTGCCTATAGTGGTCCTTTAAGAAGTGGAAAATTTGGGGATCTCTTGATACCAAGCCAAGGTCAGGTAGACCAAGAAAGATTTCAGCCCTAACTGCCAGAAAAATTTTTCGGGATACAAAGAAAAACCCACAGGTAACCTCAGGAGAAATACAGACTGCTCTGGAAAAAGACACTGCGGTTGTTTCAAGGAGCACAATATGACGATGTTTGAACAAAAATGAGCTGCATGGTCGAGTTGCCAGAAAGAAACCTTCACTGCGCCAATGCCACAAAAAAGCCTGGTTATAATATGCCTGATAACACCTTGACACACCTCACAGCTTCTGGCACACTATAATTTGGAGTGACAAGACCAAATTAGAGCTTAATGGTCACAACCACGCTATGTTTGGAGAGGAGTCAACAAGGCCTATAGTGAATACCATCCCCACTGTGAAGCATGGTGGTAGCTCACTGATGGTTTTTTTTGGGTGGGGAGGGAGTAGGTGAGCTCTAAATGCAGACAATTTGCATTCTTCTGCACAAAGGCTGCGCATGGGACTCTCTTGGACTTTCCAGCATGACAATGACTCTAAGCACGAGGCCAAGTTGACCCTCCAGTGGTTACAGGAGAAAAAGGTGAAGGTTCTGGAGAGGCCATCACAGTCTCCTGACCTTAATATCATCAAGCCACTCTGGGAAGATCTCAAACATGCTGTTAATGCAAGACGACCAAAGACTTTGCATGACCTGTAGGCATTTTGCCAAGACGAATGGACAGCTATATCACCTGTAAGACTTAGGGGCCTCATAGATAACTATTACAAAAGACTGCACTCTGTTATTGATGCTAAGGGGGGCAATACACAGTATCTAGAACTAAGGGTATGCAGACTTTTGAACAATCGTAATTTCATTTTTTTCTTTGTTGCCATGTTTTGTTTTATGATTGTGGCAATCTGTTATAACCTGCAGTTGAATATGCCTGTTCACATATGTTTTCTTTAAAAATGGTACATATATTACCAATTCTCCAAGGGTATGCAAACCTTTGAGCACAATTGTATATATATCCAGGAATGGTGAGAAGATCAATGTATCCTATTTAGTCAAAATTTAGGTTTGATAAATGCTTTTGGAGACTTATTGTACTACCCTTAAAGAGCAGTCATTTTCTGGGTTTCTGCATGTAAGATTTATTTATTTATTTATTTATTACTGGTATTTATAAAGCACCACCAGATTCCGCAGCGCTAAGTTGTTAATTTTGTCTCCATTTCTTTCATTAACTAATTGTTGCCAATTAAATCATAGCACACTGTACTGTATTAAAACCACTGGTTGAAAGAGAATGTAGAATAGTAATTTATTAGGAGTGTGTGGCCCTAAGGATGGCCATTTGCCTTGTTAATCATGAGCTGATTGACATGAGCTGATTCATCATTGCTTGCAGCACAAACATTGCTGATGCATGATCAATACCCAAAACTTTAAAACCATTGATTAATTTGGTGTCAAATCAAGGTACAGTCCATTGAGATGTAAATTGGTCAGCTGTGCAACTCATTCTGAAAGTGCTATTCCTTTTTCTCAGGCAATCGAAAAGGCTCCAGGACCCCTAGTCTGCTTATTTTAATGCCTTAATCTACATGCTAATGCCACTCATACAGTCCATCTGTAGGATTTTGTAAGCCTTTCGTGTCCCAATTTCAATTTATATTTTGTATGGGTTTAATTTCTCGTGGGCTATACCATAAACCACCCCACCGGCTATAGTACAAGTTCCTTCCCTGGTCTTGGTCTGGCAGCTGTATTGGTATGTGTGTACATTTCAAAGTTTACACACCTCTCCCTCACTGCTCCAGTGTTTACAGAAAAAATGGTGTTATTGCCTTTTGTCATTCTCAAGCAGTGAGATTAAGGTCTCTCAATGCAACTGCCTGCCCACCAGAGAGGTTGCACAACTCAGCATTGCAGCCAGGGCTGGCGCTTCCTATAAGGCAAACTAGGCAGCCCTTCTAATTCTGCAGCCACCTGAGCGCTCTATAGAGAGCCTCAGGTGGCTGCAGCACTGCCTCTCTCCTCACCTCCCCTTCCCTGTGTGTAGCATGGCCGAGCTCCTCTCTGGTCCGCGGTACAGGAACATCCGTTTCCTGTACCCAGCCGGACTGATAGGAAGTGCTCACTCAGTGAACACTTCCTGTCAGTCCGGCAAGGTACAGGAAACAGAAGCACACAATGCATCCCTTACACACACATGCAAACACACACTGCCTATCTTACACACACACAGAAACTCAATGCATCTCTTACACACGGTCAGTGCACCCCTTACAGACACATACACTGCATCCCTCACATACACAGAAACACACTTTGCATCCCTTATGCATACAAACACAGATTCACACAATGCATCCATTACACAAAACCAGAAACATACAATACATCCGTCATACGCAAACCCACACTGCATCCCATACATACACAGAAACACACCTTGCATTCCTTACACATACAAACACAGATTCACACAATGCATCCCTTAAACACAACCAGAAACACAATGCATCCCTTAAACACAAACACACACTGCTTTCTATCCCTTACACAAAAACACACTGCATCCACTACACACAAACACACTGCATCACCTACACAAACTGGTAACCCTATACACTACATTCCATAAGCACACACATTAGATCCTCTACAATAACACATAACACATCCCATACACACTCCACTCCCTGTGAGTGAACTCATGGGTGGAACATGTAGGTGGACTTATGAGCATACTCAGAGTCAGGCCCTGGGGCCCAGACCTTGAGCTGTGTAAGGGACCCAAAAAAATGGAGCTGCTTCCCATTCTCCCAGAACAATTTTGTGACCACAGTTACAAAGAGCCTCCGGAGATCCTGTTCTACACCTGACCAATGGAGCCAAACTGCAGCCAGAGCCCATCACCATCCTCATCAGTTTGAAAGTAGGCAATCTAGTATATTTGTGACACTAATCTCTAATTTACCTCACATTAAAGGAACATTATATTCCCCAGAACCGCTGCAGCTTAATGAAGTGGTTCTGGTGTCTATATTTTTTCCTTGAAGGCTTTTTATTGTAAACACACACTGTGTGCAGCACTGGCATTAGTTCATATGGGAGATCATATGGGTGGGGCATTGTGATGTCACTTGGGCAGGAGAGGGGGGGCGGCAGATTTTTATTTTGCCTAGGGCGGCAAAAATCCTTGCACCCGCCCTGATTGCAGCACTAGTAGATTTAAATGTGCCATGGGATCCTAAATAGCATGGAACTGAGTGTGGCCTCACTCTTCTCTGCCAGGGTGGGCCGAGTTTGGAGCGGTGGAGAAGGGAAGAAATTGTTTACAGTCAGAGATTGGTTTTACTCCCCAAATTGGAATATTTCTCTTAAAGTGTTCTGACAATTCATGGACTGCATGAATGGCACGGAACACCAAATGCGGAAGTTTATTACTGTTAGCATTTGATCCCCCTAACACTAGAGCTAAGAGAGGTGTAGAAGTTTACTTCAGCCTGATATCTCCTGTAACTAACTATCTCTGGTGTTGAAGGCAGTTGTAGTTTAATGATGATTGGTTGGGCTTTGATACTTTTGATGCTCAAAAAGAACATTAACAGAAAAGACATATATCATATGCTCACATCATGTAACAGCAACTGTTTCCACCAGGATGTCAGGGATCTTCTAACTGTGGTTCAGTATGGTTCTAATTGTAGGAGCTATAGGTCCTAACATGTACTGGAGTCACTTGCCTATGGCTAGGAATACACTTTACTATTGAGAATTAATATAAAATCTGGTGGAGACACAGAAAATAAATTGAGCTGTGTCCTGGTGGCTTGGAAATCCACTGCAGTGAAGTATCATTTATATGGCTCTCCATATAGGATCTGACATCTGACCTCCTGTGACAGTATTCAAGAGGTCTTACTGCACCATATCCTGAGCCAAGTGATGTAAAAAAAAAAAAAAAAAAAGAAAGAAAGAAACAAGTCTGTAATGAAAACTAGATTATCCTCTCTCTAGAGACAAAACTTATTTCTTAACAATTTTCTCTTAACTACTGAAAAATAATTTCACCTTTGCAAATAATTTATTGGATGTACTAGTGACATGATTGCCTCTCTGCTGGTGATATTTATATAATCTCTACATATGTTAGAATGGCAACCTACCCTAGAATTAGATCCCTGGGTTTACCTGCTTAATCACACTGTCGAGGGTTGGACCAGGGCGGAACAAAAACTTATTCATAAACTCACTCTAGCAGCCAGAAAGGCAGTGGCAGCCACTTGGCTGAAACAGGACACCCCAAAGGCCTTGTCCCCCCCTCTCCCCCCTGCATAGCACTAACTGGTGCTTATCACCTTTGATTGATAAACTCTAATCGGTCCCACCCTCTTTACTTTTCCCCTCTTTCTGCCTTTTTCTTTATCTCTCTTTCTTTCTTGTTACTAGAACAGTCTATGATAAGGGACTGGTCGATGTTGTTGGACATCCGATACACACGATGGGCTGGAGATCAATATCAGTGTTATCTGTTTGTTCTGCCTAGACACAGTTGGTACTCCAATCACACAACATATGATGTTCTATGGCTTTGTGGGGATATCACTGCATACTTGGACGCATGTCTGCTAATCTAACAATGTCAGAGATATTGGAAAATCCCTTGACGATCGGCAAAATTGTACCTACTTGTGTACCATGTGAAATGTTCAAGGGCCCTATATTTTGTTCCTTATTCTAATGTGTTCTGGTGTATTGCCCTGTTTCTGACTTTTGCACAAGTCATTCAGCCACTGTTATGTTTGCTGATTCTTTCAAGATGAAAAAATAAAGAATAAAAAATAAATAAAAAAAGAATGGCAACAAAATGTCTCCCAGAGAAAGCTACAGGCAGATTAATTTTTGTCATCAAACGATAGAAGAAAAAAAAAAATCAAAAAATAACATGGCAAAACTCCAGTGTTCTCAGCCAACTTCAGTGGTCAAGCTACTCAGGGTGGGCTCCCCATCAGGACATGCATGGAGCTCTGAGTGAAGAATCATGTTTTCACAGCCCACAAATTCTGCTATGTATATATATGTTCCTTGAGATATGATCTAGTACAGTAGTAAACATCAGGTGTGAGTATCTTGTTGAAACATACTCTTCATGTTCTTTATCCAGCATACTCTGCAAAGTTCAGAAAGGTGTGCCAAACTATTTATCTGTAAGTAGGATTAGCTCAAGAGAAAAAAAAAAACAAAACCAAACAAATAGAACCGACAGCTACAAGAGGTGAAGTCTGGGACAACTTTAATGAGTCTTGCATCTGGGTGTAGAAAGCTCGATAATGTCTTCTGGCTCCCCTGAGGGAGTCACCCTATAAGCTGGCCAAGTTGCTGCAATTCTCAACTCAGCAAGTTACAGGATGTCAAAGCTGTCTGCAGAAAACCTGTTTTGCAGCCTTTCTTGTAGGCATCTCTTATTGTAAGAATGTACGAGCAATTATGAAATGATTTATAATCTAACACAGTCAGTGGTGGTGGGACAGTCAAACTGAGCTTTATACCTGGACTGCTACTGAAGTTTGAAACACAATATTTGAAAACAGACTAAAATGTAGAACTTATAGACAGCCGAACAGTTTTATGTAGTAGTGGAAATGAATAAGGAATAAAACTGGTCGAAGACACAGAGAGATACAAACATCTGACAACTCTGCATGGCTTAAGTATTTTTATTTCTTTGACTTAGATGGTTACTGCAGGGACTGTGGCTTGGGTGCAAGGGAAATATAACCCCTTAGCAGTTCACGTAAAATACAATTTTTATTTTAAAAGTAAGTAATGTGTTTAAGGTAAATTGCTGCAAAGATGAGGCAGTGTACATAAACAAGCTCTTAGATTTCAGAGATATTGTCATACTAGATCAGAAAGACTCTGGAGAGAATATAGACACTAAATGGGTTCTTTCAATTTCCTGCAACCTACAATTAATTAGTACAACTTGGATATTTACTGCTGATAGAATAAATGCATTCACCTTGTGGAAATATGACATTCCTTTTCTAACACTATATGATTGGATTTTGTTGCTTGAGGACCCAAGATAAACTGTATTGCCCAAAGTCAAAAGAATTGACATATGGATTCTAACCGTTTCAAATTCAGATGCTGTACCCAATCTATCACTAATGAAGTCCTTCAGCCAAATACCTTTCCCACTATTAAGTTAGCCAAAAATTTAAATTTGATATTCATCACACCCTTAATCTCAAACACTCATGTCTCTAATTTGCCCCAGTACCTTACGATTGATATGTGGACAGCTAAGAGACAGACTGGATGTGCAGGAACTTAAACCCCCTAAGGGAAGATTGAAAAACAGATTATTTTGTGTCAAAGAGGTGCAGGTCAGTCACTTGCTTATGCAGAAGGATATCCCAGCTCAAGGTAAAATTAGATTACATCTCAACAAGTACAATCACAAAGTCATGTGTTCAGTGTTTGCTGTAATTTTTCAGTGACCTCGGGCAAGTGAATAAAATGTCCCTATGCGTGGAGTGTTGGAAGTTAGACTTGCAGAGTCTTTATAACAAGTGACCTAAAATTCTAAATTATCAACGTATTACATACTTATTGCCTTCAGATTGTAAAATAAAAGATTATTTGGTTTTTCATGCCTGACTTTAGAAACGTGCACTTATTTGACAAAACATACACCAAGAACTTCAATAATATATCAAACAAGTAAGATTTTGTAAGCACTATATAGTATAATAATTATTTCATAGAAAAAGGCAAGTCTATTGTTCATGGCCGGGCACAATATCATAAAACTCATTTACCTGTTCATTATTTTTGAAATGTTTTTTTTAAAAACCAATCATATGCCTAGACCATTTTAAAACATGACAGGAGGCTTCATATTTTGCATTAACTTTCTTTACTAACTACATAACAGCAAAGAAAAAACTGTTAAAAGAAAGAACCAATCAGAGTCTGTCAGAGAGTATATAAATCCAAGCCTGACCAATCGTTTCCTCTTTCTTTGCTGCCCCATCACAAGTCAGGTCAGAGTACTGATTTCTTAACTGTATGGTTATGCATGTTAGACTTTATGCTAGATTTTACTGTATGTATAGATTTATTGTAATTATACCTTTTTCCTGGGGGTTGCAGGGGATTCTCTAACTGTTTTAACCACCTGGAGCGACTGCCGTTGGAGGGGCTAACCCTCTCCCTTCAGATACACTCTGAGACGGCAACGTTCCCCACTTTCAGCACTGTTTCCCGCCCTGTTCACACGCCATCTGTGCGAACGGAGAGGGCTCCCCACTGGAATTCGTGCACTTTGGCACGAACGGACGCAGCACCCTGCATTCAGCTAGTTACGCCTGTTTGTGCTAATTCCGCGCAAACAGTGCGACTGCACGGTTCGTGGCTTTCTGCGCGAACAGACGGCTAAATGAAGCTTACCATTTGCGTAGATTGACATGATTCCCATTCATTCGGTTTTCTTTTTTAAGCACCTTGGCGTTCGACAGTTTTGCTAAATACACGAACGGCCGTTCGGGAATTTTCTGCCGAACGCTTCACTTAACATTGCGATTCGGGACTTCCCGTTTTCGCAGGCTTTTTCCTGTCAGGCACCCAGGGTCTCTCGCAAGAACCGCGGTGGCCATTTTGTGGGTGAAGTTTAGTAGGAGTACAAATCACAGCAAGCTAAGGCTCTCATTTTGGAAGCATTTCAAGTGAAATTGCAGAGGTGAAGTCTGAGTTTGACCTACACAGGTTGGTGTTATTACCCCTGGGGAGTGGGACTGCCAGTTAGGTATACCCTAGTAACCTGGCATGGGGTGAGCCCCCATTGGGATCTTCCCTAAGTGCTGCCTAATGGAACCTGTCCAAGCAGTTTCCGATCTCCTGGGTGAGCCCCAGTGTGAAAGAGCCCGATTTCATGCCACTGAGCGAGTCATGCTAATACAGCTTATTCAGGTCCCTCCCACACGGTCCCTCACCTCTTATACCTAAACCTGTGCTTGTAAAATAGTGCCCGAACTAAAATGGAGGACACAATTAATGCAAGTGACCTTCAAGCCATGATCAATGCAGCGGTAGCTGCGTCTTTAGAAAAAGCTATGGCGAAAGTGATACCAGTGGTCACAGACACTAACAAACTGACTGGCAAACAGCGCCAAAATAAGGAAGACTTGGATGAGTCGGAAGACTCCGCTAAGGAGACAGAGCACCCGGCAAAATGCCACTGGAAGGGCGAAGGGTCCAAAAAGGCCGCCACCAAAGGCAAGGCGCCATTGAAGCGCAGTAAGCGCGCCATGACGACAGCTCCCACATATAGGGAGGAGATATCCTCGGATGAGGCGAAAGATATGCCCCACTCCCTGTCCATCTTGGATGAGTGGCGGGCAGAAGCCTCAGAATCTGGCGACGGCGATTGGGGCTCCAACGCCTATGTTAAAGAGACCTTCCTGGGTGAGCCCCAGTGTAAAGGAGAGGCGGAATCCTCGGCCACAGCCACCATACAGGAACAAGAAATATTCCTGGACGCCACGGGGCAGAGAATGTTTGACCCCAGGAACATTCGACACCCCCGCTCCGGGGAATGGGCCCTGTCTGAGCATCTACTCAGGTTTATGCATTTTTGGATACGTAAACCACTGGAAAAACACATATGCAAGAGGATGAGAGCGGAGTGTCCCAGACCTTCACTACCAGACAAGGTGGCCCTTACCCCGGAATTTGCTGACGTTCATGGAGCAAGGGGGATGCGACCCGCACAGAGGCATTGAAAAGAGTTTTAAAGGGGCGCAGGACAAGCTCCTGGATACGATGGGGCCAATGGCCCGAGTGATGTATCTGGCGGACGAAGCCTACGCCAGAGCGGACTCGTTTACAGCGGACATGGTGCGCAAATTGGCACATGAAATCCGAGAATGGACCCAAAGGGGTTTCTGTTTTCTCGGTAATACCAATGCGGCCCTCTCTGCAGAGCGGTGCCGCGCAGCACTGTTCCGTATAGACCCCAAACTGGCTGATCTGGGGGTTAAAGAACTGGGCCCACAGGCACAGGGCAAACTCTTTGGCAAATCTTTATGAAAGAGCTAAATAAACATGTAAATGTATTTACCTCACTCAACAGAGCCCGCACATCCATGCGCAAGGTCTTCCGAAGGCAACCCCGCAAGGGGTCTTTTTTTCAGGGCTGGTTGGCAGCACGGCCGTGCCTCCAGCCGATTCTGGTCATCAGGCCCTCGCATGGGACACACACAACAATTCTTCCCGCAAGGTTATCAGGAAACCAACTCTAGACAACACTACCCCTACTACCAA
The DNA here is from genome assembly GCA_933207985.1 of Pelobates cultripes. Taxonomy (NCBI): domain Eukaryota; kingdom Metazoa; phylum Chordata; class Amphibia; order Anura; family Pelobatidae; genus Pelobates; species Pelobates cultripes. The sequence goes on along the minus strand of OW240913.1, from coordinate 71,356,045 downwards.
AGGGGCACAGACAGAGGACGGGGTGGTCGCGGACATGCCCGCGCAAGATTCCCAACAGGTAAGAAACCAACATTTATCAATGCCTCAACTAACATTGATTGCAGGCTACGGTTTCTATGGAATGACTCCCCATGGCAATTCACGTGCCTCCCGTTCAGGCTGAGTTCCGCACCATGGTGCTTCACAAAAATGTTGAAACCAATGGTCACACACCTCAGGACCCACGGGGTCAGATGCATCATTTACCTGGACGACATTCTCTTATTCTGCAGAACAAGAGAACTGGCAGTACAACACACCGAATATACGGTACAATTATTAGAATCACTGGGCTTTGTCGTCAACAGGGCCAAATCTGCAATGAACCCGAATAGAAAATCCAATTCCTGGGCTTCGAGATAGACTTCAGGTCTTGCACACTCCACCTCCCATCGACCAAAGTGACGGCCGCTGAGTACTCAAACTAGACTCCATCCCGCTCCGCCAATTGGCACGATCGTCGGCCTACTGTCCTCATCAATACATGGTACATCAATACTGGGCCTCTGCATTACCGTGCCACGCAACGGTTGAAAGCTCGCTTCCTGCGATGGAACCCCATGTACAACCAGCCAGTCTGTATGCAAGCCTGGAATGGTCGGGCCATCTTCGGCAACCACCCGAACTTCGTCCTGGAATCGGATGCGAGTCAATTGGATTGGGGAGCCACGGATGGAGAAGCATCCACAGGAGGTACGTGGACAACCCAAGAACTCTCGATGCATATCAACTGCCTGGAGTTACTAGCAGGGTCCTTTGCGAAAGGACAGTCCAACTGTTGTATACTTCTACGGATGGACAACGTATCGGCAGTACGATACATCAATCACTTGGGAGGTACCCGATCACAAACACTGGTGAATTTAACGAAGAAAATTTTCGATTACTGCCTCTTGCGCAACATCACGCTGTGCGCAGAACATCTACCAGGGGAATCGAACCTTACAGCAGACTGGTACTCCCGACACTGGAGAGACGCCAGTGACTGGCAATTGAACCCGCAGGTGTTCGCCTACCTATACGAACAGAAAGGCCCTTTCATACTGGATCTGTTTGCTTCACGAAACAACCACCAGGTACCACAATTTTACAGCTGGCTCCCAGACCCGGCGGTGGACGCTTTCACCCAACACTGGCCAACAGGCTTATGCCTTTCCCCCATTCGCCTTGATTGCAAGAGTTCTACACCACATCCGGAGACGAGGGGTAAGACTAACCCTCCTGACTCCTCTATGGCCGAGCCAACCCTGGTTCCCAGACCTTCTCAAATTGTCTTGCCAGATCCCGATTCTATTGCCGAACAACGACAATCTACTCAGTGACCCAGCGGGGAATACACACCCGATGCTGTTGGATGGCCGCCTAACCTTGGTGGCCTGGACTCTTTCAGGGGAGCATGGTGTACCAACGACTTATCGGCAACAGCTAAGGACCTCCTATGGGACTCCTGGGCCCTAGGAACGCGAAAGAGCTACCTATCTGCATGGCGATCTTGGACCAGTTGGTGCATGGGACGGGACCTGGATCCCTTTACAGCCCCTGTTTCAGATATCATGAATTTCCTCTCGGTTAACATCGAGGAAGGCAAATCGTATCGCACCATCAATGTTATTAGATCTGCTATCTCGGCAGCCCACGTGCCGTCCCAAGGGAGAGCGATAGGACAAGACCCTCTGATATGTCGACTACTACAGGGCATCAAATTCAGACGACGCCTAAGTACCAACACCTATGGGATGTGGACGTCGTCCTCCGTTTCCTGAAGGAATGGCCCCCTAACAAACTATTGTCGCTGAAACAACTGACTGCCAAGTTCACCTTCCTATTGTGCATGGTTTCATTCCGGATAGTGTCGGACATCCGGGCGTTTGACAAAGACGCTTTCTCCATCAACCCGGAGGGAGTCACATTCCATATCTCACGACGGATTAAATCCGACTCGTCATCGGTATTCTACCCTTTCTTCAACTCAGACCCTCAACTTTGTGTGGTTAAGACTTTGCGGGCATATGTGGCGGCAACAGAAGCGTTGCGTCCACCAACAGCACGACAACTATTGGTGTCATATGTTAACCCGCACAGCCCGGTTTCAACCAGCACGCTGGCCAGATGGATCAAGTGGCTCCTCTCCCTAGCCAGGATAGAATCTGCCTTTGGAGCGCACTCCGTGAGAGGGGCAGCGGCATCATCAGCTTTCATGGCAGGCGTATCATTATCAGACATATTACAAAGGGCGGATTGGTCCAGCGAATCGACGTTTCAGACCTATTTTCGGCCAACGCCGCATTCGCTCTTCTACCTAAGCGTTAAAATTGCAAATATGAAGCCTCCTGTCATGTTATAAAATTGAAGATTATGCTAGCGCAGTGTACTAATAATCTTAATTTTAATAACGACAGGAGGCGAGTATTTCCCTCCCCTTCATCTTGATGTTCCCACCCTTATGGAGGTAGGTTAAGGTTAATGGATAGAGGTTGTCTACAGTATTTGAGTTAAGTACGAATACATATGTATAGGGGAAGAGTATTGTTATCTCTTGCAACGTGATTTAGCTAAAATAACATCTTAATACCAGTCGAGTATAGTCTTTTAGGAGTTATACATACGTTCCTAGACATATGCTTCATACGGCCTGTTCCGTATCACTGATACTAGTCTCTCTTTCTTTTCAGTTTAACAAGACTCAGGGATGGAGAAGATTGTATTCCCTAATATTTCCACGTTGGATTAAGAGTTCAAGTTGAATTGGACAAAGTTACTATTTTACGGACTTGTGATGTCGCTCTAGCCAAGAGGAAATGATTGGTCAGGCTTGGACTTATATACTCTCTAACGCACTCTGATTGGTTCTTGCTTTTAACAGTTTTTTCTTTGCTGCTATGGAGTTAGTAAAGAAAGTTAATGCAAATACTCGCCTCCTGTCATTATTAAAATTAAGATTATTAGTACACTGTGCTAGCATAATCTTCAATTTCTTCCTGTGGAACCCTTTGACATAGTGTATCAACAGCGGTAAAAAATTTAAAAATTGCGCTGGTTTTTGTATGTGCCGGTGTGTGTCTGTGTGTCAAGGTGTGTGTATCTGTGTTTGTATGTGCCAGTGTGTGCATCTGCGTGTCAATGGTATCTGTGTGTGTGTGTGTGTATGCATCTGGCACACAGATACACAAACCTTGACACACAGTGTGTATGCGTGTGTGTGTGTGTGTATGTATGTATTTGTGTGTCAAGGTGTGTGTATCTGTGTGTCAAAGTGTGTGTACCTGTGTTTGTATGTGCCAGTGTGTGCATCTGCGTGTCAATGGTATCTGTGTGTGTGTGTGTGTGTGTATGCATCTGGCACACAGATACACAAACCTTGACACACAGTGTGTATCCGTGTGTGTGTGTGTGTGTATGTATGTATTTGTGTGTCAACGTGTGTGTATCTGTGTATAAATGTGTGTGTACCTGTGTTTGTATGTGCCAGTATGTGTATCTATGTGTCAGTGTGTATGAATCTGACACACAGATACACACACTGGCACACAGATACACACTGACACACTTATTTCCACAGCTTGACACACAGTGTGTATCTGTGTGTGTGTGTGTATGTGTCTGTGTGTCAAGGTGTGTGTATCTATGTGTCAAAGTGTGTGTATCTGTGTTTGTATTTGCCGGTGTGTGTCAAGGTGTGTGTGTATTTGCCGGTGTGTGTCAAGGTGTGTGTGTATCTGTATTTGTATGTGCCAGTGTGTGTATATGTGTATCAGTGTGTATCTGTGTGTGTGTATGTATCTGACATACAGATACACACACTGGCACATAGTGGCACACAGATACACAGTCAGATACACAAAAAACACACACAGTCAGATACACACAGTGACATATAAACACACTGGCACATACATACACTCAGATACACACATTGACACATACACACAGTGCCATATACACACACTGAAACACACTCAGATACACACACAATGACATACACACACATACACACAGGCGCATACAAACACACTGATATACACTGGCACATACACACACACACCAATACACACATAGTAACATGCACACACCCACTCTCACTGACAAACACACATACACTCTTTGACAGGCACACAAACACATACAAACTCCTTACCACACACACACAATTAATTCTTTTTTTTACAATTTTACTCCACTCAGCCTCCCTACCTTTGGGAGTGCTGGCATGGAGTCTCTATGTCCATGTGGTCCAGTGGGGCTGCTGGACTGAGCATCTAGGCATGCGGTCCCTGTGTAGGGCTACTTTGCGTCTGGACATCCAGTCCTTGTGATCCAGTGGGGCTGCTTTGCATCTGGGCATGCGGTCCCTGGGGTCCAGTGGAGCTGCTGAGTGGATCGCGTGTGGGCGGCGAGAGAGCAGTGACCTTCCTTCTCAGCTCCCTCGCGTGCCTCTTAGTGATGCCGGAGCGGGAGTAACATCATATTCCGGCTCCGGCATCACTACTGTGCGCATGAGGGAGCTGAGCCTGTGTAGAGATAAAATATATTTTAAAATCCAAACTTAAAACTCTTCACAATATCAAGTCAACTCGAATTAGGCATATATCTGCACACGCATGATAGAAGATGGGTTACAGTAAAAGTAATCGTCTGAAACATCACAGAATACACTTACCAAATCTCAAATAGCATGCCTTTCACTGCGGGGCTGGTTTTTTAACTGCCAAGTTAACGAACTTTGGCTCTATTTTTAACAAAACCGCCTTACGGCATTGCCCAGGAAGCATATAAGCCTCTGAACCCAACCAATAGCTTAATCGAAATCAAAGGTAGATTCCCCCGCCTTAGCAGATTCCAGGATTTTGTACAGCTTAGAGGCTGGACCCAACGTGTCGAGGATCTTGTCCTGACAGTTATGAAGGGAGAATTTCAGCCCCTTCCTGGGCTTCCAGCCCGTCTTGGCCAGAAACGGAATAATCTGCAGGTCAACCTCTGGCGTTTTGCATGCCATGTCTAGGAACGAGGGCCTAGGGCATTGTTCCCGTAATTTACTGCTACCCTCCTTCGAGAGGGGGGTACGCATGCGAAGAACCAAGTATTTGGCAATGTGTTCTGGAGGGTCCCATTCTGCAGAGCATGGATGCCGGAGGTCATCTAGGTCGGATAGGGGGTAACCCTGTTGATCCCGAATACTATCCCACACCCCCCTGGTGACAGAGCAGTAACTCCACCAGACACGGGTAATTTGGGTTGAAATGGTGACACTCGAGTACCCACCACTGGGTCGGAGTCATCCTCCTCGTAGGAGGAGTAATCAGGGTCATCAGAACCAATTTCCCCACTCAGGTCGGATTCTGACCCATCTTACCGGGCACATGCCCGTTTCCAGTTTCTGGAAACCCGTTTCCAGTTTCAATTTTGCCTGGCCAGTGGTTCTCTTGCGCGGTGGTATTGCGCTATCTTGGACCGCCTGAGGTGAGTCAGTCAAATCAGGTAAAACCTGTATCGGGGTAGAGGGTCATGTGGTTTTGGCTTGCGTCTTACAAGTCGGGAGCAATGGTGTTTTTTTTTTTGGGGGGAGATAGAGGAGGACATAGTCCTTGTAGTGATATGTGTATTTTAAAGGACTGTGTTGCTTTAAGAGGCTTGGGGATTCCCTGAGTAGGAGGGCTTAGCAGAGCACTCCATGTTGTGAGTTTAGCAGTGACTCTGCATGTTATGTTTTGTGACTCATGGAAGTAAAGCTGTTCATATGAAGTGAGTGTCAGCATTGATTATTCTGCAAGAACCACTGAAAACAAAACAGTCCCCATCGCAGAGGGCCCTATGTATGGATCCCACCATAGTGGAACCCAGGAGGGCCTGGAATTCCTGAGTGGGCATTAATACCGCTTCCTCCGCCGCCGGAGTAAGAAGGGATTCAGGGTTGGCGTAGGTTGGGCCGTCAGCCCCATCACCCCATGCTTGCATAGTAGGTGTATGATAGGGACAGAACAGGGGTACGTAGCAACACCACAGGGTTTAGTAAGCAAGCAGCTGCAGTCAGGGGAAATAATGTCAGCACTAAGGTGCAGACAAAGTAAATCAGTCAGAGTAGGCCAGAGACAGGCAATCAAACACACCCAGTATACTACAGGCCCCAAACCCAGAGAGGGAGTACCAAGACAGGCAAGGTAGGGAAGGACAAAAAAACCAGGGTTGAGTAACCCTAATACAAAGAATACATACAAATTAATAATGTAGATGAAGACCACATGGAACACAGAAAAGTAGGAGCCGTTGCACCCAGGAGCAGTACCACCAACGTATACAGGCCGCCGGGATCCGCCTTTGCGCGCTTCTGTAGTCAAAAGAGTGCCAAAATTGGCTCCGCCTCACTGCATTGGATGGCAAGTGTAGCGAGCGCTTGCGGCCAAACAACCGCGCTGCTTGGTGTAAATAGTACCCGCATGGCAAGAGGGACCTGACACACAGGGCAGTACCTCAGAAGAATAGAGCCACTGCAGTGTCAGGTTGGTTCAAGGAACAGCCGTGGCCGCCAGCAGCCAAGGCCGCGCAGGTAGAAAGGAAGGGAGGGAAAAAAAAAAAGTTAAGGCCGGAATCCCAAGCCTTGGCTCCCCAGGCGTTGCCGTACAGGCAGCTGATACACGGCCAGAAAGATGTCTCGTGAACAGGGTAGTGTAAGAACAAAGCAGTAATAGCACAGGTAAATAAGTATATATATAATATAGACAAATATAATGAAGGAAAAAGGAATGTACTTAGTTGATCTGAGGGTGTGTTTACTGCTAGTCCATATCTTTATAGACTGTCCTGTATCCTGACTGGCTGCCCTGCTCCTAGGCAGATTTGTTATATTTAATCTTTTTATTCATATACATTCAAGTTATTATATACATTTCTCTTTCTATCTTTGCTGCTGAGAGAAAATAAAAGAATGCATAATGGGAGCCTCAGTGTCATTAATAAAATCTTCGTGAAGTAACCTAGATATTGTGCTAAATAAAATATAAAAAAACAACAGTAAGTCTGTCTAGGCATTTATTCTACTAACAATGATTCCAGTCTCCAAAGAGAAAGTTCTGAACATATATCCACTATGTTGACCAAACTTGTTGAGCAAAAACACTTAAATACAAATGTTTATGTTACTGCTTCACCTTCTTATTGCATACTTGGTATAACACATACCAGTACTTCAACCTTTTCTAGCCAGAGTATCGCCTTTGTATATCCTGATAATCTAAATATAAAAAGACATTAGTTTATCCTTTCTATCATGAGAACGTACTTGTTATTTACTAAACTAAGAATTTAAACAGACACTACAGTGCCCAATAAAAATAAATAAATAAAAGTCAATGTTTAGTTTATTATGCATTTTTTTTGTAATTGGAGGTATATCCAAAAACAGTTTGCAAAAGCTGCAGATCTATTGTCCAAAGCCTTTGCAAGCCCTCCCCTTCTAACACAGCCCAGGGTTTTTATTGCTGTCCAATCACAGACTTCCCAGTGTAATTCAATGAGAAGTCTTTGTAAGGCAGGTGCTTTGGGCAATAGCCTGTCTCCACTGAACTAAACTAAGAGGAAATAAAAGGACTGGTTGTCTAATTGAATTTTATAGAAGTCTGCACTTTTTGAAAATTAAAAAAATAAGACACATAAGCTTCTGCGCAAGCCTCGGTGTACTTCAATGACTACTTTTTATGTCAACGCAAAAATAAAGATTTAAAAAATTAAATTAAATAAGACACATTCTTCTTACATACAGCACTTCAGCAATGGGTCTGGAGTGTCACTTTAAAGTGAATTCAAAGAGGATTTGAAATTTAAGGCCAGAGTAGCTTAAAGGATCACTATAGGGTCAGGAACACAAACATGTATTCCTGACCATATGGTGAAACCACCATCTAGCCCCCCATGGCCCCTAATGCCTCCATAAATATAGTAAAAATCTTACTGTATTCAAGCTTGAAGCTGTAACTCTGCATGCTGTTAGACTCAGAAAAAAAAGCAGTGTGCTGACATCATCAGAAGTGGTAGCCTGAGCCAATTACAATGCTTCCCCATAGGATTGGCTGAGACTGACAAAGAGGCAGATCAGGGGCAGAGCCAGCATGATTCAAACACAGCCCTGGCCAATCAACATCTCTTCATAGAGGATAATAGGAAAGTTCAGTGTCTGCATGCAGAGGGAGGAGATACTGAATGTGTGGATGCATTTTAGGCAGCCATGACCCAGGAAGGATCTCTAACAGCTATCTGAGGAGTGGCCAGTGAAGTTATCACTAGGCTGTAATGTAAACACTGCATTTTCTCTGAAAAGACAGCGTTTACAGCAAAAAGCCTGCAGGTAATCATTCTACTCACCAGAACAAATTCAATAAGCTGTAGTTGTTCTGGTGACTATAGTGTCCCTTTAAATAAAAGCATAGTCGATTTAGAGAACTTTACCAGTTCAGTTATTTTAAACTTAAATTTGAAAACCACTTTTAATTCTCCCTTTGAATAATCCTGACAGTCATGTGTTCAGGTGTCCTTAGTCACCCAGTACAATATCCTAGTAATAGTTGCTTCACTTGAGTGCAAAATTCTAGTAATGTGCCATTGATTACATTTTTCCAGTTCCTAACAGTGAGTAAATAAAATAATAGACTTCTTTATTCAATGTAACAAGTAACAAAAGAAAAAATTTACAGAAAAAAAGTTTGTACATATATCTATACTAACTGTACAAGGTGAGGGAGAAAACAACCACATATCGAAAAAGCTGGACGCGTTTCGCATCTCTCCCGGATGTTTTCTGAACAGCCAAATATAAAATTGTCCCTGCCTTGCATTTCTCTTATAACGTATTCTGTTCAGGGATATTACGGGGTTCATTTTACAACACATCTATTTTAATGCAGTTTCTACAAAAAAACACACAAGTAACACATCCACAAAAAAAGTAAAAACCTCTAAAGAAAAATTAAGATTTTTTTTAAGTTAAACATTAAAGGACCACTCTAGGCACCCAGACCACTTCAGCTTAATGAAGTGGTCTGGGTGCCAGGTCCAGCTAGGGTTAACCCATTTTTTTATAAACAAAGCAGCCACTAGAGGCGCTTGCGTGCTTCTCACTGTGATTTTCACAGTGAGAGCACGCCAGCGTCCATAGGAAAGCATTATGAATGCTTTCCTATGTGACCGGCTGAATGCGTGCGCAGCTCTTGCCGCGCGTGCACATTCAGCCGACGGGGAGGAGAAGAGGAGGATCGGAGGAGGAGAGCTCTCCGCCTAGCGCTGGAAAAAAGTAAGTTTTAACCCCTTTCCAGGGCCGGGCGGGAGGGGGATCCTGAGGGTGGGGGCACCCTCAGGGCACTATAGTGCCAGGAAAACGAGTATGTTTTCCTGGCACTATAGTGGTCCTTTTATGAAAAAAATCTCCATCTGCAGTTTCATATTCTCTTACACCTTTAGTCTTTCTTGAACAGTTTAAAACAAAAACAAATAAAGGCTCTTTTATGATGAAGATAGAACACCAGCTCTTCTCAAAGGAAAAATGTTATTTATCTACTATTGTCATGTGTTGTTTAAGTCATATGAACTTCCCACTGTCAGAAAAAAAAAGAAATGTCTGCGGTTGTTGAGCAAAGGACAATAGTGTGGTGTGAAGAAAGAGACATTCTGTGTCTTTTGAGATCAAGAAAGTGCATGATATGGAGAGTGTACTCGATGGTGGTAAAGCTTAAAAGAATGAGTAATAATATCCTTTATAAGAGCAAACTGAATAGCTGCCCCCAGCAGATAATCTTCTATATTAATGATCACACTGTGCATTGAAAATACTGCCCAGGGTCAGAAAAAATGAGATTTTGACTTCAGAACTCATGATCTGACATGATGTAAATACCAGTATAATAAGTGTTTGAAGCGCAGTGCATTGGTTTTTATGATCGGTTCAAAATAGTATTGTGTGAGAAGAGACCGGAGACTGGAGGTCATATTTCTGAACAATCAACAGTCTGATTTTGAAGGCATGATAGTTTGAATTACCGATTTATCGAAATAACACATTCGGTGTCCGAATTTGGTAGCAAAACTAGTGACTGCTAACCAGAGCCAACCTTACCACTCGTGAGAATGTATCCTCCATATTAACCATAAGGCAACCTACGGTGGTAGTGTAGGGTTCAGGAGTTAGACAAGGGGTAGAGCTGTCATGAAGATACTTGGTCACATTTAGACCTGTTCATCATCACTTTAAAAAGAGAGAGTGAAGGGGGCTCAAAAATGTAACCTGCCTAGGGCTCTGTGTGATCTTAAACCTTCTTCAGGGCCCTAGACAAGACAATTTACAGTGCTCCCTTTATCCAAACAGATATATACATGTATTCGTGTAAACATAACTTGTCTCACACCATCCTGATTACCAATGCACTCACACCAAACTAGCACATATCCATATACATACACTAGCACACAAATACATACTCACACATAAACACCCTAGAATCCACGCATAAACACACTACCATAGATACACATAAACATGCATCCTTACACTAGCAGACACACAAAACACTCACTAAAACACATGCATACACACTAACATATATATAAAGGGGAATTCATAAAAAAAAAACACACCCACACGTACACAGACACACATTAATAACTGTTTTACCCCTTACTATCCTCCTTTCTGCTGAGTGCTTTCCTTACTCAGGAAGAGGAAAGAGGGAGAGTGTATTCTGTGTTCTAACTCCTTGGGGTCAGTGTAGGGAGATCAAAAATGTTCTACTCCTGGCAGCACAATCTTACCTTTGGCTCCTCTTCAATATATTGCACATTACACAGTCAGTAAATTCCAGGCCTTGACCTTATCTCAGGATTTGACAGCAACTCTTTTTACCACAAAGCCACTACACAATGTTTGGGTGCCATGCCAATCGAAATATCAATGTAGAAGTCACTCCATCACGACAAACACACCTGAAGGACCCCAAGTTGTGAAGCCTGAGGTGGCTGACCCACCCGCAGCACAGAACAAATAGGCCTGCTGTTTACACCTTAATGCCAACAATATCAGCAAATAGCTTAATATGAAGACAGTCATTTTCCTTTTTATTAAAAAAGAGTAAATATATACTGCAAGTAACAGACATTTTCCAAGTATCACCATGTACAATAGACCCAGCATATTACTGCTGCTCAGGATTGGCAGGATTACTTACTAAAGTGAGAAGTCAAAGTGAATTCAAAGTGAATTTCAAATTTAAAGCCAGAGTAGTCGAATTGAAATTATAGCTGAAATTTGAAATTCTCTCTGAATTCTCACTTTAGCGAATGACACTATGAATGTTTTTGAAGTTGCTGCGAGTGCCAAGAATTGGTGCAAACAGGAGTCCTGGCGCTTGGCAGGTGTGGAACTACCAACAGTGCAGCCGATGAGACTGAACCAGGGCCCCAAGAGATTAGGGGCGTACCGGCCCCTGTTGCTATTAGAATGGGTCCCTTCCAGAGGTATTGTATCTATGTGTGAGTGTGTTGTGTGCGTATGGGTCCGTATTTGTGGATCTGTATGTGTGTATATGTGCATGTGTGTCAGTGTGTTTATCTGCACTTATGTGTGCGTGTAAGTACATGTATGTCAGTGTGTGTATCTGTGCATGTGTGTGACTCTGATTGTGTGTGCAGATGTGTCAGTGTGTATAACTTTGCATGTGTACCTGAGTGTCTGTGTATGTGTGCCTATGTATCATTGTAGCTATATGTGCATGTGTATCACTGTGTAAAGCTGTGCATGCAGGGCCGGCGCGTCCATAAGGCGGCACAGGCGGCCGCCTTAGGGCGCACCGGCTCCGGGGGCGCAATATTTCAGTGACCGGCAGGAGGGAAGCTCTCCCTCCTGCCCGGGCACCATCTCGACCCCCGGCGCGGCAATGCTGTGATCAGGCGCGCGAGGGAGCTCTAATCTCCACCCTCTGCTCCCTCGCGCACTGTCTGCTGATGCCGCGGGAGCCGGAATATGACGTCATCCCGCAGCATCACTAGGCAGCCCGCGAGGGAGCAGAGGGTGGAGATTAGAGCTCCCTCGCGCGCCTGATCACAGCACTGCTGCACGCCTCCCAGCAGCCCCAGCCCTCAGGGACCGATCCATCATCCACACCAGCTCTCCAGGTAGGGAGGCTGGGTGGAAAATATGTAGTTATAAAAATAATTAGTGAATGTATGTGATGTGTGTCTGTGAGTGACTGTGTGTGTGTGTCTGTGAGTGACAGTGTGTGTGTGTCTGTGAGTGACAGTGTGTGTGTCTGTGAGTGACAGTGTGTCTGTGAGTGACAGTGTGTGTGTGTCTGTGAGTAACAGAGTGTGTGTGTCTGAGTGACAGTGTGTGTGTCTGTGAGTGACAGTGTGTGTGTGTCTGTGAGTGACAGAGTGTGTGTGTCTGTGAGTGACAGTGTGTGTGTGTCTGTGAGCGACAGTGTGTGTGAGTGACAGTGTGTGTGTGTGTCTGTGAGTGATTGTATGAGTGTGTGTGCATGTGAGTGTATGAGTGTGTCTGTCAGTGTATGATGAGTGTGTTTGTCAGTGTATGAGTGTGTGTCTGTCAAATCAGTGAGAGTATGTTTGTCATTGAGTCTGTGTGTGACTATCAGTGTGTCTGTCAATGAGTGTCAATCAGTGTGGGTCTGTCAGTGTCAATGAATGAGTGTGTGTCAGATCAATGAGTCTGTGTCTGTCAGTGACGTCTGTGTGTTTGTCATTGAGTGTGTGACTGTCAGTGTGTACAGAGTGTAGCGGAGCAGAGCGCGGTACAGGAACTTCTGTTTCCTGTACCTGGCCAGACTGACAGGAGGTGCTCACAGAGAGAGCACTCCCTGTCAGTCCGGCCGGGTACAGAAAACTGAAGCTCCTTTAGGGGATCTGCTCCACTCGGCAATGCAACAATAGAGGTAGGAGGCACACCAGGAAGGGGAGTGTGACCACTAAAGGGGTGTGGGGTGCACCAAGGGACAGGGAGGGAATGGGAGAGAAACACCAAGAGACAGGGAAAAGAGGGGGGGGGGAGAAGAACACTAAGGGACAGGGAAGGGAAGGGACTACTAATGGTCAGGGAGGGGAGAGGGGCTGGTTAAGAGGCACATAGGTGAAGATGGTTTTTTTTGAGGGGGGGGGGGGCGGAAAAATGCATCTTCGCCTATGTACCTAAAAAGCCAAGCACCGGCCCTGTGTGCATGCATATGTATATGTGCACGTGTATTAGTGTGTGTATCTGTGCGTGTGCATGTGTGTGTTTGTGTGTCAGTGTACCTGTTCATGTTTGACAATATGTGTGTCAGTGTGTATCTCTGTGTGTATGTGTTTGTGTGCATCTTTGTGCTGATGTGCATATGTGTGTGGAAATGTGCATATGTATAAGTGAGTATTTGCTTGTATGAAAACACCATCATAAAACACAAACACACCCCTGCATTAAAACACTAACACTGCAAACAAACACACTGCTGCTACAGTCAAACACTGACACTACAATAAACACAAGCCTGTATTCAAACACCAGCACTAAAAAGAACAATACTAACACTGCATTTAAATACTAACATTACAGAAACCTCATCTTCTTGTTTGAAACATTTCTCAACTATGAGGTAAATGTATAGTAAATCTGAAGTTTACAAACCATTTTACTACTTCCAATGCCAACGAAGCCAGAAAATTGTGTCTTTGAATAGGACATAACATTTTGTTGTGAATTTTAAAAATGTCAAGCTTAGTAGATATTGTGAGGTTAATAACAAAACAAAAACAAAAAAAGTGCCCTAAGTTTTTGGGGCTGTCAGAGACAACACAGATAGAAGTTGGCAAGCAGCCAAGTGCATTGATGATGCAAAAAGGGGACAGCTATGTCATTAAAGGGACACTATAGTCACCAGAACACTATAGTGACCAGAGTTTGCTGCCAGAACACCAGGACACTATAGTCACCAGAGTTTGCTACCAGAACACTATAGTCACCAGAACAACTTAGCTTGTTCTGGTGAGTAAAAACATTAACTTCAGGCTTTTTGCAGTAAACACAGTGTTTACATTACAGCCTAGTGATAACTCCACTGGCCACTCCTCAGATGGCTACTAGATATGCACCGTGAGCAGCACTGCCATTTAGTTTCTCCACCCACTGCATGGAGACACTGAACTTTCCTCGTAGAGATGCATTGATTCCGCTCATCTGTATGAGGAGAGGCTGATTGGCCATGGCTGTGTTTGAATCATGCTGGCTCTGCACCTGATCTGCCTCCTTGACAGTCTCAGCCAATCCTATGGGAAAGTATTGTGATTGGATCAGGCTACCACTTCTGATGATGTCAGCCAAGCAGACAGACCAGGGGCAGTGCCAATAGCAGCAGACTGGTATAAGGGTAAGATTTTACTATATTTAAGGAGGCAAGTGGGGACCAGGGAGTGCTAGATGGTGGTTTTAACACTATAGAAATACATGTTTCTGTTTCTGACCCTATATTGTTCCTTTAACCTTTATATTATTTTTAGACATTGCAGTCTCGGTGTATTGCTTTAAGAAACCTCTAAACTGAACTTTTGTGTGCATATGACCATTATCAAGTTTGATATGTTGCATTAATGTCACAGTAACAATGTTATATTATTGTTACTTTGTTAATTTGTGATTATTCTGCTCACGCCCAAATAAATAGAAATACAAGCATCCAAATACTTTGGGATATTGGTTAATTGTTAGAAAAATAATGTAGTCAAGTCTTTTTAGTTGTTGAACTCACTATGTGTCTTATTGTCCTGCTAATTGAAATATTAATTAATTGAATACGGCAGTGCCTCACTTGATGGCGCTCCACTTTGAGAATCTTTACTAATACAGAACTTTTAAGTTACCGGTATATACAAATAAAGAATCTCCATTTTTCCCACAGTTTCAAGATTAGCAATACACATGGTGGTAACTTTTTTTTTGCGTTCATTGTTTTTACTTTACCTTTTCTAGAGTCTAGCACTAATATACATATAATATTTGATGGTGTAAACATGTTTCATGGTTTTTATATACACTAGCAAATGATTCACTTTGCAGTGATATTCACAGCAGTGGCCTGGAACGTAAAGGTAAAAGTTTTATGTGGATTCCACAAAGTTACTGGGACCTTGCATAGAATATGGGTTGTGTAAAAAGCTTAAATATGAAGGTTCTAATTAACTAATTGGGGAGAAAAAAAACTTTTTTTAATCATGTCATTACTGATTGTAGTCTATGTGTACATATGTCTTCAAGAATATAATCTGTTGCTGGTTTGTATGATAAATGCTTCTTTCCTGGACCACATTTTAGCTGATATTTAAGAGTATTAAAAGTGCCAAACTCTGTAAAGCAGTGAAAACATTTTGGAGTCTTTAATTTTTAAGCAGTTGGGGTTTAGCTAAAGTATTCTATATTTGCTGTCACTTTTGATCAGTGATAGGTTGAGTATTTCTGGAACACCGTTATATAGAAGGGTGAAAAAAAAACGGATCCACTGACGTATAAATAAAACAATTTCTCAAAAGAATTTATTATTTGAGAACAAATTTTATGAAGAAAATATGTTTGGACTCTAGTTTAATCAAAATTGATTGAATGTAACAGGTAATGACCAAACACAAAATAAAGAGGATTGATGAAATATTTTCAAAGAAAAAGCAAAGAAAAGCCTAGGTTAAAAGTATTTTATTAAGCCACCAAACTGTTAGTTTCTAAACTTTGGCTGTAACCCCTTAATGGCTGAGTTGTACACTGAACCTCCTATTCTTTAGAGCTAATTTGGAGCTCTGGTAAATGTGAGCATCCCTGATTTCCTGTTAAACATATACATAACTACATATATTTTATAGATAAACATACATGCAATACAAAACATATTCTTAGTAAGATACTGGACTACAGATTCTTTTAATTTCTCTTTGTCTTATGGAATGATTACTACTTTACTTATAATTATCATATAATAGTGTATACAAACTTGTCTACACCTCCAGTGTATTATGTTTAAGAGGATTCATTGTATTTTATTTATCATTCTTGGTATACTGTGGATTCGTCAAGGCTTATATGCCATTTTTTATAAAATAAAATAAATAATAAAAATTATTCATAAGAATAACAAGTGTTCCAATTTTTATTTTTCTCAATACATGTTTTGATGTGTAATAAGAGGGAACAGCTTGCAAATATTGTAGTGTCTACGAGATAAGCACTTATTGATTGCATATTCCACTTAGATTGAATAAGTGCCAATTACAAATTATTTATTGATGACTTAGAATACATTTTAGCAGTTTTGTTTCAAAAGTATGAGGGTGGGTTTATGTATAAGTTGTGTTAATTATCTATATAATTTTTTTGGTGGGCGCCAAATCCACTACATTAAAGTATATATCATACTTCATGAAGGGTTCTGTTCAAACGTCTCATGCTTACCTACAAACATGCCCATATTAAAATGCTACTGCTTGGTCTTTTCATTCCACCAACAACTTGTTTATATCCTGTTCTCGCACCTGCACTACAGACTCTCACCTGCAGGACTTCTCTAAGGTGTCCCTCTCCTTGTGGAATGTCCTCCCACACTACAGTCTATTCTCACAGTCTCTACAGATCTTGAAAGATCTCAAAAATCACAATTCTTTATAGAAGTCTATTAGCTCATCTCTTACAACCTTCCCCTGCCACCTCCCACCTACTATGCTCCCTTGTACCGATTACCCCGCACAGCCTTCAGGTACATATTGATCATTTGATATCCTCACTTGCCTTTGTGTACTTGTCCCTTATCCTTTTAGATTGTGCGTTTGTTTGGGCTGGACCCACTTCACCTACTGTTCCTGCAGGTCAATCGTGTTGTTAGATTTTTTTTGTGTTGTTAACCTGTTGTACAGTGATGTGGGATATGTTGACACTATGTAAATAATTGTTGTTATATAGACCTCCGAGGGTACTTACATCAGACCATTTGTTTGCAAGTCCCTGCCAAAATATCTATATATATCTGCATAATAAATATCTGCATAATAAACGTAAAAACATAGATTTTTAAACTTTCGTTCCTTTTTTTTTTTTTTCATCATTCTTAAATCTAAACTTTCTCATTTTCCTTAAACTAATCCTTGCATTAGCTACAGCCAAAAATATAAATCCCAGCTCATGGGCGATCACCATATATACAGTCCTGTTTTATGACGAAGATGTTCTCTGCATTAAAGTGATGCTATGCCTAGGGTAAACTTTATGGGGAATTACTAGACTGCCTCCAAAAGTCATCCAGCAATAGTCTGCCACATAACATGGTTGGTATGTATAAGGGCTCTTGAAGGCCTCCCAATGCTGCCCACACTGTGTAGATGCCAGGGCTGGCACATATGAGAAGATCTCAATGGCAAAATGGGTGCATAGCAAGAGAGAGAGGTAATGAGGATAGATGGGAAAGTACACTCTCTCCAGCAATATAGAGAGTATGGTAGACAGATAAATGTAACCAGCAACAGTAAGTCCTCCAACACACTCAGATTAGGCACTAACGCCTCATTCATGAGACATTCCAGCAACTACCTAGTCTAACCATGATCAGCAAGACCCACAGCACATGGAGCCTTTAAATGACTCACATAAAAGGTTAGTTGGGCATCACTAAGAAACTTAACGATAACAACATACCTTAGATGATGCCCACCAGGTAGCAGTGATAAACTATCACCTGAAGCTCACTGCTGATTGCTGGGAGAATGTGCTGATGTTAACTGCACATGTCTCCAACTGGATCAACTGTCGTGTAAAAGTGCATGTAAAAGACATTTCCCACAAAGCCGCATTAAAATAACCTGCAAAGGTGCATCATAATAAACGTTTAATGAAACGTCAACAAAATAGACAATTTTAGGTATTTTATAGATTTCTCCAGTTTTTGATGTTGGTTGTGGGAACAAGAACAATGTGAACATGTACCATTATTTCATGATTGTTTATCCATGTACACATGTGATGCATGAATGGGGCGGAAGCTGCCAGTTATATTTACGGGAGCAGGCCAATGTTTATCAAGCCTTAGTCTAATCCCCAGTGTGTATATTAGGAAGTAGAATATATTAGAAGTGGTTGGACTGATTGTGGCGTGGACTGACTTCTGATGATGTCACATACTGACCTACTACACAATATAATTCTACAAAAGGTCATTATAGGAAATGACTACAAAATGGTTGCAGTTAAATTTCTGGTATGGTCCTTTCCAAAGTCCCTTCAAGCACCATAATCCTATGCTTGAGTTCCCCGGTAATGATGCAATCTGTTTGCAATGATTTGTCCTCTTAAAGGACCACTCTAGGCACCCAGACCACTTCAGCTTAATGAAGTGGTCTGGGTGCCAGGTCCAGCTAGGGTTAACCCATTTTTTCATAAACATAGCAGTTTCAGAGACCGGCTGAATGCACGTGCAGCTCTTGCCGCGCTTGCGCATTCAGCCCAGGAGGAGGAACGGAGGAGGATCAGAGGAGGAGAGCTCCCCGCCCAGCACTGGAAAAAGGTAAGTTTAAACCCCTTTCCCCCTTCCAGAGCCGGGCGGGAGGGGGTCCCCGAGGGTGGGGGCACCCTCAGGGCACTATAGTGCCAGGAAAACGAGTATGTTTTCCTGGCACTATAGTGGTCCTTTAAGTGTATTACGCCAGGTGCCAAGGGTCCCACAATAGCAGCTTAATAAATTACCTTCTGTGTATAGAATATGTACAGAATTGACATTAGCCAGCCTGGAACTCTTGTTTTTTGCTAATAAGGAGATAGGGAAAGACAGGGCCCTGGCACAATGAATATGCTCGGCCTCATTAACTATCCCCGTATGAAGAATGGAGGTTGGCGCCCCAAAACAGTATCCTGCCTGGTACCCTGTGATTTCTTAATTCTTATCCGTGGCTAGTTATATACTCATGTTTCCACTAGGGGTGGAGTTATACCTCCTGCAGCAATATAAAATATCTATGTCAGTATGAAACACTGCACATATAGACAACAAGCACCATGACTAATTCAAAACACTAAAGTGGTCATGGTGCTTGGTGTAATCTTTTTAATAGCATAATGCATCAGATTGTGTAAAAAGGGTGCAGGGCATACAAAATACATACCGTATTTTCCGGCGTATAAGACGACTGGGCGTATAAGACGACCCCCTACTTTTCCAGTTAAAATATAGAGTTTGGGATATACTCGCCGTATAAGACTACCCCTCTTCCAATGCACACCAAATAAAAATTAGCCATGATATACAGTGAGCAGACAGAGCTACACAGCAAGACATTAAATAATGATAATCTGAAATAGCATTTAAAGCCCAGGTATGTGCCAGGCTGTTTGGGCATATAATCCATGCCTGCTGGTCTAGCACACAGGAGGCTAATTGCGATATATTCTTTTTACTCCCCCCCTCCATTCTTTTTACTCCCCCCCCCCCAATCCTCCCTACGTTCTTCTCACCTCCCCTTCCCTGTGCAGAGTGGGTGTGAGCTCCTCTTCGTCCTGTCAGTCCGGCCGGGTAGGTACAGGAGATTCAGTTACCTGTTCCCGGCCCGACTGAAAGGAAGTGAGCACTCAGTGTGCACTTCCTTTCAGTCCGGCCGGGAACAGGTAACTGAATCTCCTGTACCGCGCGGTACCCGGCCGGACTGACAGGACGAAGAGGAGCTCGGCCACCCACTCTGCACAGGGAAGGGGAGGTGAGAAGAGAGGCAGTGCGGCAGCCGTCTGAGCGCTCTATATAGATAGGTATTCCTGCACTTTTTCCACAGCAGGAACACCGTTCCCGTTAGTGGTTCTGCAGGACTTATATTCTCACGAAGCAGGCGGGTGGTTAAAGTCCAGGTCGGGTGGCGAGGGTGCGCTGATTTATGAGCTCTCCCTCCTCAGCTCCCTCACTCGCCACAGAGTAATCCTGTGAGTTGGAATAAGACCCTGGACTTTAACCGCCGCCTTCCTTCCTGCCCGCACAGCCCGGCCAGCAGCCCCACTGAACCCCAGGGGAAAAATCCACCCACTTCTCCCAAAGGTAGGAAGGCTGGGTGAATTTAAAAAAAAATAATCTGTGAGTGTTTGGGGGAAATGTGTGTGTGTGTGTGATATGCGTGTGTCTGGCTGTCAGTGTGTGTGTGATGTGTGTGTGTCTGCCTGTCAGTGATTATGTGTGTGTATATTTGTTAGTGTGTGTCTGTGAGTGAGTGTGTGTGTCTGTGAGTGAGTGTGTGTGTCTGTCGGTGAATGAGTGTGTGTGTGTATCTGTCAGTCTGTCTGTCTGTCTGTCAGTGAGTCAGTGAGCCCCCCTACCCACTCACAGTCCCCCTATCCACCTTACAGAACCTCTACACACTCACAGTCCCCCTTCCCACCATACAGACCCACTACCCACCTTGCAGAACACCTACCCACCTTACAGCACCACTACCCACTCACAACCCCCTCTACCCACCTTACAGCCCCCCTACCCACCTTACAGAACCCCTACCCATCTTACAGAACCATAACCTACTCACAGCCTCCCTACCCACTCACAGTCCCCCTAACCACTCACAGCCCCCCTACCCACTCACAGTCCCCCGACCCACCCACCCACCCAAGTTTGTGATTATGTGTGTGCATCTGTAACTGTGTGTGTGTCTGTGATTATGTGTTTGTATGCATGTGATTGTGTGTATAGGTGTGTGATTTTATATGTGTGGATCTGTGATTATGTTTGTGTATGTGTGTATGTTTGTGATTGTGTATATAGGTATGAGATTGTGTGTAGGTCTGATTGTGGGTGTATGTATGTGTATGTGTGTATAGGTCTGTGATTGTGTGTGGGTATATCTGTGTATGTGTGTGTGGCGGTCTGCGACTGATTATTTAAGTATGTATGTGATTGTATGTGGGGTCTGTGATTGTGTCTGTATGTCTGTGTGTGTGTGTGTGTGTGTGTGTGTATATTTGTGATTGTGTGTATGTATGTGACTGTGTGTATAGGTATGTGATTGTATGTGTGTGTGTGTGTGTGTGTGTGTATTTGTAATTATGCATATAGGTCTGTGATTGTATGTGTGTGTAGCTGTGGTTATGTTTGCATACATATACACACGTGTATATGTATAGTAGATAGCTCCCTAATTTGATATCCTTCAATATATGCCAATCCAACACAAGTATAACAAATAAGGGGTTATCTACTAAACAATTGAAATATCAAAATTCAGAAAAGGGCTTTTAAAGATATTACTTATATACATTATATATAATCTATATTATATATTTGCTGTGTGGCCCAAGACAATTCATCTGTGTTCAATGCGACCCAGGGAAGTCAAAAGGTTGGACACCCATGATGTAGATACTTCCTCCCCCTTTCATGATTTTCACAAGGAAAGCCAGACGTTATTTTTTTTTTGTAAATTAAATATATTGGAACACACAGTACAGAACAAGAAATTAGCTGACCTGTGCTTCTGCTTTTATCGAGAAGGTCAGTGTGAGTGAGTCATGACACTTCTTAATTTATTTTTCCACTTAGATAATTTAACATTAAATAACATTATAGAATTATAAAGTAATGTGCTGGCAATGTTCAGATGCTTAGTTTAATCTTTGATTACAAAAAAAAAAAAAATCAACTTTCTAGATAGTGAGTTTCTAGCTATTTTCAAGTGCAGCAAATTACCATGTGGAACATTGCAAACTCATTTTACTTAGATGGCGAAATACAATCATTATTGATAAAATAATGAATAGAGCTCAAGGGACAATTTATGTTTTATGGAACAGTTTAGCATCATGCAACATCGATTCATGGCAACAAAAAAACCATCTGACACGGCTATTCAGTTTAAATGACTTTTGTCACTTAAATGGTATAGTTAAATCTCAATGTTACCATTTTATGTACAACATTAATTCCAAATCAATTACTTTTTTTAATAAACAACAAATAATTTTCTAACATGCCATGGTTTTCAAACTTCTTAACACCGGGAAAAGGACATTTTGTTGACTTCGTTTTTATGATTGGAAACTTATAACACAAGCAGTAGAATCCTTAGAGTGTATCAAACAACTCAAAAAATAGGGTCCACCACACAAGTCTTAAAAGCTATGTTACAGACACAGGTGACAGGTGATCATTTTAGGTTAGCGTTAGGAAATTCACTTTTCCATCAAATTCAGCGAAAGTTTATTTTTGGTGATTATTCAGAAGCATCCCAATTCAAAATGTTCAGTGAAATATTCTCATAACCACACATGACGTTAGATTATGTCTTCCTATTTCTTTGTACACCATCTGGCTTCATACAATGCAAACACTCTAACGTACTATAAACAAAAACCAGTAGATGGTCTTCATGAAAAGGTATTTAGTAGGCACAATATTAGTCTGATGTTCCATAATGAGGGAACACAAAACAATTTCTAATCCTTGTAATATGTTCCTTTTGATTGTAAATTTTGTCTGTATTCCAGATTCCATGCATATTCCACAATTAATTCCAGCTGGATTCCAGTAGCACAAGGACAATAATCATGTACAACACTGTATTGTATTCCCAAACCTTAATCCACCAGTGTAGACTCTCTTTATGAAGTTGTCAAGGCAGAACTCTTTGAGCTTGTTCTGGTGATATACATTGTTAGTTAAGGTATGCTTTCTTCCTCAAAATCAAACTTCTCAAGTTTCTCAGTGGGTCTTGGTTCTCCCCATTTCTGCTTTTTATGTTTCCCATCTATAAATTCTTCATAGGGATCTTTCTTCTGGGTCTCTTTTTTGGAGCGAATGTAGCCAAAAAAGACAGTCAGGGCTAGGAAAGAATAAAAAAGCATGACAAACAATATAAAAAAATATGCATTGTCATACGGCTCCGGCTTTTCACTAGTTTCGTTTGTCGCTTTTTCTGGTGGCTTTTCCAGGATTTGAAGGACACATTTGGATATAAGAGAAGCAAGATGAGTAGCATTCATGTTGCGTATTTTGTGTGTATGTAGATAAGCAAGGAAAATGGAGAGAGAATATTGAGTGTTGCCTCTTTTGGTAAGGAATGTAGCTCATGTGCTGTACTGAGTCTCTGTGAAGTGATAACAATGTGTTTTCAAAAGATATGCTCGTACTTGTTAACTGCTTTCTTACTGGTCTGGGTTTCTGTGTAAGGGACATTTGGCATCAGTACCCTTTTTTTTAATAGACACTGGTGCCAAATGAGTTGAAAACTCGATTATTTTGAGTGGAAAATCTAAATTTGTTATAAAACTTTTACTTATTTTACTGATTCATTCGACATCATCAGTGACAACATTTTTGGAGCATTCAACATCGTGAAAAATGTGGTTGATTCACCCAAGGCCACTAAAAGCTAATTATGATAAAAGGAGCTCCCCTGTTGCAGCTTCCTCAGAAATAATGCTAAACGAGAACTTCTATGAAATGAATACATGGCAAGCCGTGCAGTCATCACTCTATTTTACAGACATTTTTTAGCCTTCCTTTTGCTTCAATACTATCAGTACCACAGGGGATGGTGCAACTAGCTTTATATGAATGGCTTCCATTAGCTTCTGCAGTATATTCATGTTTTTTTTGCGTAAATAGAACTGCTACAGAATGCTGACTTACATATCCCATAAACACTTGCAGCAAAAGTGTTAATCGGATATGATTATATTGTCCTATTGAAAACAAACTGAGAGACAAAATTGACACAATTTTCAGCCCCTTTCTTGGTTCCTGGTAAAGCCTCATATTTGAATAAAATAAGGGATTGACAGGTAAATGATTCTAAACTTTTCTTACCCTTGTGTTATCACCGTAATACATTAACAAAAGGAGTTACAACTCCACCCAATAGTTTCCTTTTCATGATTCTCACCGGTTGCCACCTGTTTGTTGCAAAACAAATTTTCAGGAAGCATTAATTTCCTTTCCAGCTATGGTCCTACAGCTTTAAAATCTTTTTTGTTTCTAAGTTCATGGAACAGCTTATATAAGGCTTGTACATGGTCAGAAGGCAACCCCTGATCCTCTTTAATGAGGATTCTACTCTTGGAACTCTACTAAAACTTTTGTAACCGTGTTCACAATGGTTTCATCGGTGCTAAATCTAAAGGGCTGTACTCTCTAATAATTCCTCTTGACCTTTCCACTGGCTCTGACACTGTGAACTGTTTCAACCATTTGTAAAGTCTCTGTGACACTCAGTGAAAGTTGAAGACAGCTGGTGAAAGTTGTAGATGCTGGCACTAGACATCACCCATAGCATATGGCTAACACAGAGACACACACATGACATAAAGACACACACAAACTCACTGTCATTAAAAAAAATGCTGATTGAAACATACAAACACACACTGAAAAACAAAAACACAAAGACACACTGACTGGCACACACTAACACACATTGACTAACGCATACAAACAAACAAACATTTTTCAAAGCAGGCAGCTTATCTTGAGCTTTAAAGGCACACCAGGTGTCAAAGGAGCCAGTACTGTTGATAGAATGAGCTAGGTGTGCCACTTTTTAGTGCATAAGCCCCTTAATAATCAAATCATCTATCTTCAAAGCTAAATAGGTATCTTCTGGTGGGAACTTTCTGGAAAGCTGTTTTTGTGCTATTTCTGCACAGCATGTTAACAACCTAGGAGTGTAGAGACAAAGGGATCCTCTTGAGTAGATTCCCTCCCTGTTTATGCTGGTCATCTTGGTTAACTGAGATGTTACAAGCCTTGGGAATACAATAGTCAATCCCACATTGCCTGATAGGAAAGGTAGCCCCCATAGAAAACATTAAAGGACCACTAAAGCCACCTAGAACACGTCATCTCAGGGGCTAAGAATCTAAGAAATACTTTAGTTCAAACTAGTAACAAAGAAAAAACAATCGAAAAAATTATTTTCTCGATGAATAAAGGTTTCTATGGATGTGGGCACTGTTTGGCATGCAGAGATACTAAAAGTAAAAAAAGGCATCTTGTAGATTTAGAACCCCTCATCAATAAAAAAATTGTTATAAAAGACCATTTAACCTGTCACTCCAAGGGAGTCATTTATGTTTTAAAATGCCCATGTAACCTCCTGTACAGAGGTCGCACAATTCGAAGTTTGAACATCAGGGTAGCGGAGCACATAAGAAATATTAGAAACGGTGTAGAAACTCATAGTGTCTCAAATCATTTCAAAATTATACATCAACAGAACCCAAAAGGGATATTTTTTTGTGCAATAAAACTAGCAAAAAAAAAAATTGGAGTGGAGGGGATTATGCTAACAAAATAGGGAAAGAAGAAATGAAATTTATATTTAATTTTAATACTATGATACGAGATGGTCTGAACAATGATTTTGAACTATGTCACTTTATGAATTAACCTCTATCCCCCAAATAGTGTTTTTAGTATTTTATCATAATGATTTTATAGTAAATATTTTTATTTGTATATTCATTTATTTTATATCTAACAGCTGATATTGATATTTTTATTCATTCACAATATTGCACTTTATATCTCCTGGGAAATACTTTTTTTCCCCCATATGGGGTATAGTAGGTTATTCTATTACAATTTATATGTTAATTAACACTGCTATTCACACTATCCATTGCATCACTATCTAGTCTCTTTCCCTCTGTATTTATAAGGATATACATTGTGGAATTTAATATAGTGTTTTATTACTGGACTACTTCTCATTTATTATCTCTCTGCTCTCTATTTTATTTATTGAATACTCCTTGTTATAATATTATATTGTCATCCACCGAGACACTGAATGTATGTGGAACGCATGTGCGTTCCAACTAGATACATCTCGGCCGGTCTGGATGGCTGTTGATGAAGTGAGGAATAGTAGGTGGTTGAAACGCACATGAGTTCCAACGTACGGAACCCGGAAGTGACGCACAAATTAGACGAAAACGACAGGCGGGATATTTAAAAAGAGGCAAAGAAGGAGAAAACATTACAGCCAACTGAGGAAGCCTAATGAACAGGCGAAACGCGTTTTGGACTCTTATACTTTGAACTTTTTGGACTCTCACATCTTGGACTTTTATTGAAACTCACCTTTAACCAGTTTTATCTGGTATATGGAATTTTAACCTTTTTTTTTATTTTATATTGAAATAAAATTGTTATTGAAGGACCACCTGAATATCTGGTATTCCTTGGGAGACCTACTAAAGAATACAAGGGGGAATACTAAGAATCCGGCAACAGAATGGTCTGGACAACCCCCAAATGGTCCAAAGAAGCATACCTTTAGAGTCATATGACGATATGACTCTTGCCTTGTGAGTTCAACTATTCTTTTTTCTGTTTTATAATATTTTACAGACATACTATGCTATTTGTTCGTATTTATTCTGTTTTACAGATTATTCAAGATTACACACAGCTCCGCCTATTGTTTTGTATGTATTTTCATGTATTTATAGTGGTGTATGGGATCCCACTTTTTAGGTGTATTTGAGCTGCTTCTTTTTTCTTTCTTCCACACCATGTACATACCCTTTTGTAATACTGTTTAGGTGCAGTGGGCCTGTAGTTTTAAATCTGCAATGTAGAACACTTCTAGCGGCTGTCTTCCAGAGGCGTTTTATCTACAACGACAGAGTAAAACTTGGTCACGTGTCGTTGCAGCTTATAGGATAGTACTGAATTCAGTGGTTTCCTATGGGAAGAATGTGCATCGTTCCCCAAAGCTCCTCTTTGAAAAGCATTGGATTGGATATTTGGCTCGAGAGCTGGATGACGTTATGGAAAGATGTCCAGGGCGGAAGCACCAAGGGAATATTGGAGCTGAAGAAAAGTTACACTTTTTCTTTCCTGGTTTTAACCTGAAATGGGAAGTGGGCGGGCGCATAACTAATCATGTTCCGATAATGAACTATTACTCACCATGATTAATCCTTTATTTTTAATATGATATATTTGTAGGTCCATATAAGCACACATACAGTCAGCTACCTGGGCAAAAAGGCCTCAATTTAATAAGCTTTCCCAATGCTTCAATATTGTTAGAAACGCATTTCTAATGTTTTATCTACACAAGTCACCATTAAAGTCTATGGGAATTTTTGCAGATAAATTATTTGGAAAGTGTTTTTAATATATTGAAGCATTTGGAAGGCTTATTTAAACGAGGCCAAAGTCAGATGAGACTAGAGCTATAACAGCTATATTAAATGATCGCAGTGTTGGAATTCGTCATAACGTCTTCATAAAAGTCATGAGCAGCGGGATGGACTCAATGCAAGCATACAGGACTGGAGACCAATAAAAAAAATAATAAAAGCAGCAACTGAAATACTGAAATGGTTACATTGAAACTAACCAAAAACAACAGTACAAAACCAACCTTTCACTAGAAATCTGGACTCTAAAGTGTGAAGGGAGTCACATGCCAACCTTTTATAATTCTATTTCTATTTTACTGTTTGTTACAGAGTTCCCTATGCTGCCATTTCACCTATAGCAGAGGTAGGCAACCGTTGGCACTCCATTTGTTGTGGACTACATCTCCCATAATAATACCTTTTGTGTCACTTTACTTTTCTAGCATGTAACCTCATTGAGCAGGGCCCTCAACCCCTCTGTTCCTGTGCGTCCAACTTGTCTAGTTACAACTACATGTTTGTTCGTCCAACCATTGTAAAGCGCTATGGAATTTGTCGGCGCTATATAAATAATAACATAATAATAATAATAATAATGCTCTTACAACCATAATGCTGGCAAAACATCAGGGGAGTTATCTACAACATCTGCAGGGTTGGAGTTGCCTATCCCTGACCTATAGGCACACTGGGGGAAAGCAGTTTTGTATAATGGATGAATATGATAATACTGGGGCACTAATTATAACTGTTCAGATAACAATGCTATCTGAAGTAGGCCAAAGTTACTGAGGGAGAGCACTTAGTTAGGAGGACAAAACCAGTAAGCATGCAGGTCCCTATATCATGGAACTCTAGATCAGCATGTAAGCTGAACCCGTAGGAGGTTTGAACAGACCGTGCTACATATAATGCTGTGGTAGTTATTGGATTTATTGACTTGTAAACGAATCCGTGTGCTGCAAGTGTACTAATATCTCTGTTTAAATGTATATTGTCAGATCTGCATGCTGCATTGTGTTCTAACTCCCCGCACTATAACCTCACCCCTGATAATAAGAGCCGGTGACAGTCCTAGAATAGAAACCAATAACATTCCTCTCTACATAGGCAAATAGCTCAGACTGAAAACTTCGGAATCTCTTTTTAAAGGGGACATAACAGTCCTGTTATGCTGAAACAGGGCAGGTTTTACAAACGTTCTCTTTTCGATATCATAGTCGCTCTCAACAAGGTTTCTCCAGAAAGCCACCATCCGGGAGAGGGGGGTGGGGTGGGGTGGGGGAAGGAACATATTCAACTGTGACCATTGCAAAAACAGATACAGTAGCACACTTATTACAAAATCATTCTTTTATTTGATTTTTTTTCATTCTTTATTTCGACTCAGAGAGCGGGTGTTATAAGTATAATATTCACATCCATGACATGACAAATGGTAAATATGAGGTACAACATCATTTTGGAAAACACACATCTGTCTAAGCAGTGTATAGTTTTCAGTTGACATACTAAATTTTTCTTTAGGTTATTGATGACAAAATCATAGGTTTAAACACCCCAAGGAAAAAAATATCTGTAGTCCATACAACTGGCATTTTTTTTCTTGGAAAAAAAATGATTGGCTGCTGCCCCAACTGTTCCAGTGGTTGAGCCTCCATTGGTAACTGCTGTTTCTTGGCTCTTTTCTTATTTCTTCTTAAATTCTCTCAGCATCTACATGTCTGCCACCTCTTAACTTTGACTCTGCATCCTACTTCTTGGTAATCTATTAACTTCCACTGGATTCTACAACCACCTATGTGCTGATAACATTGAAGAAATTTGTATTCTCTGCTCCAGATAAATTTACTCCATGTAGTAACAGTTAAATATATATCTATATCCAAATAGTTTTTGTATCATACATAAAACTGTTTGGTACAATTTAAAGATGCAGAAAATATAGTTAGTAAAGACATTCTTAAAGGACCACTCTAGGCACCCAGACCACTTCAGCTTAGTAGACCAAAAAAAACAAAAGAAATGCACCTTATACACACACTTATATACAAGGATACTTATCAGTGGTAAGTGAATGCAGCCTCCCTCAGATCGCTCCCAGCTAGCAATCAACTTGAACACAAGAATATACAAAACACAACGAGGGAACCGGCTGATTGTCTAAATAAAGATAAATAAAAAGAGGTATAGTGTAATACAGTTTTACAATATTAACACTGCGCAATATGAAATGCACAAAGTGTGGGACTTCCTCAGGGACCACAATATTAAAATAACAATCAATGCAGTACAATCAAAAAAACAGCCTAACATCCCTCCACCCCCAAGTCCTTTAAGGGATTAGCCACACTTTATAGAAGGGACGAAACGCGTAGGACCTCTATTTGTATTTATTTTATATTTTTATACAATTAAAGCCGCTTTTTTCATACCTTCACCCGGAGTCCTGCATTTTGAGTGGAAGTGTCCAGGGGATTCCCCCAGCCCCCCATATCATCAGGGGTGGCACCATATATGCCTGAACTGTCCAAGATCCTGTGAGTGCATTTCATATTGCGCAGTGTTAATATTGTAAAACTGTTTTACACTATACCTCTTTTTATTTATCTTTATTTAGACAATCAGCCGGTTCCCTCGTTGTGTTTTGTATACACTTCAGCTTAATGAAGTGGTCTGTGTGCCAGGTCCAGCTAGGGTTAACCCTTTTTTTTATAAACATAGCAGTTTCAGAGAAACTGCTATGTTTATAAATGGGTTAATCCTTCCCCCAAAGCCTCTAGTGGCTGTCTCATTGACAGCCGCTAGAGGCGCTTGTGTGATTCTCGCTGTGAAAATCACAGTGAGAGCACGCAAGCATCCATTGGAAAGCATTGATCAGCCGACGGGGAGGAGAGGAGGAAGACCGGAGGAGGAGAGCTCCCCGCCCAGTGCTGGAAAAAGGTAAGTTTTACCCCTTTTCCCCTTTCCAGAGCCAGGCGGGAGGTGGACCCTGAGGGTGGGGGCACCCTCAGGGCACTATAGTGCCAGGAAAATGAGTATGTTTTCCTGGCACTATAGTGGTCCTTTAAAATTATGAATTTAGGAAAGTACATATTCTAGTATCTAATCCAATATTTTTTTTATTTTTTATAATTCTTTATTTTTGGTGCGCAGCGAATTATACAGAAGCCCGCCTTGTCACAACAACACGGACGGGCACAATTGTGATAGTACATTATAACATTTATCATACAGTGAATGAGGTTTGCAAGAAACTGGTACATCATTAAGGACATTACGCACTTTTTTTTTTTTTTATAAATGTAGTAGGGTTGTAGCTCCGGTTGGGGAGTCGGTGCATACTAGCGTATTTAGATTGTGTGATGGTGATCCTCTACCAGGTCGATTTGAGGCAGTATGTATGGGCTAGTTAGAGTGAGTGGATGCAGGGTTTTAACATACTGGGTGCTTGTTAATAACGAGTGAGTGACGTGAGGGTGGTTGTAGAGTGTTGGTTTGTAGCTTCGTGGCTCATGAGGGTTGGGTGTGAGGCAGTCGTTTGGGTAGCCAAAGTGGTGAAGTAGGTGGAGTCAGGAGGACTATTTGGTTCCCCAAAGAGGTACATGCCCCTAACGAAGGGGGTGTCGGGGGGTTGTACACCTCTGATGGGTGTGCCTAATGTGTATGTACATTCGAGACAGGGCTTAAGCTGCTCCCAGTAGGACCTGGCCATGTAAGGTATGAATACCAAAAGGGTAACATGTTAGTATTTTGGTAACAGAGAACTAAAGCGGAAAGTACAGATACATAACATAGATGAACTGTTGCAGATTGCTTCCAAACGTGGGGCGGTGTCTTCTCCCTTATCAGTCAGGTGGCTGGTGTGGGTCTTGGTGTGCTTCTTGGCACAAATGGTACTGCTGCTTCTGGGTCCCAGGCTTGTGTAAGAGGTGTAGTAGAGGTGGCCGGTGTGGCGTCTGTAAGACCCAAAGCCTGGAGCAGCGCTCCTGCTTCCGATTCCGCTGAGAGCTTGTGAACAGTTCCGTTATGGGATACAAGAAGGGATCTCGGTGTCCCCCATCTGTATACTACTCCTGCTGAGCGTAGGTGGCTAGTGAGGGCTGCCAATGATTTACGCCATTGTAGCGTGGCCTTGGTGAGATCCTGGTAGAATGTTAGATGCGAGTCTTCGAACAACATTGGGGTCTTGCCCTTCACTGCTGCCATGATGTAGCTTTTGTCTTGGGGTGACAAACACCGAATAATTACATCGCCCGTGATTGGGGTCGAGGTCTTGGTGATGGTAGGTAGGCGGTACAGTCCAGAAAAAAAGATAAAAAGGTTAGCGCTAATAATAAATAAATAAAATAAATAGGAGGCAGCAGCCTTATAGGGGGTCACCCTCTAACCCTCTACAATAAAAGTATACACAGAAACAAAGAACAAGGCTGCGCCAAAGGGGTAATTAAAACAAGTCCAAATAAAATAGAAATAAAATATTCTAATAAAAGAGTCCCAATAATGGATGATGTCTCAACTGATATGGTGTCTTCTTTGGTAATAGTCGTCCGTCTCACGATATGAAAGACACAATGGGAAAGGGCCAATCGTGCAGAGTGTATAAATAATAATTGTGAAATTAAAATATAAATTACACACTCACATTTCCATGAGCTAGGACCAGCTCTAGTATGATGGGCATACAGCGGATAACCCTCCGCTTATGGGGGTGCTTGTCCTCCTGGAGAGTGCTGGTGTCCAATTCTCAGGAAAAGAAAATAAAAACAGCCAATAGTGCTCTCTGGTGAGGTAGTTAGTAGGAAGATTAAAAATAAATAAAATATACTCACAAGTAGAGTGCAGGTCAGTCTGCACTCTATTTTTCGCGTGGGTGGTATAATCCCCACCTTAGGATATGCCAGGAACAATAAATAAGGATGAAAATAATAATATAATAGGTTATATATGTAAAATTATTTATTAGTACAATATATTAAAAGTACAGTCCAGCCATGGTGAACTTTTTGGCTAGGGCCGCAGGTAATAGCGTGGCAATGAGTCTCCTCATGTAGTGGGATAATTCCTCCGTTGTAATCGTGGGGGTACCCCTCTGACTTTAACATTGTTGCGGCGGTGTCTGTCTTCCTGCGCGGTTAGTTGTAGCGCCATGTTGTGCTGTGCAGTTTGGAATTGGTGCATTGTGCTTTGCATTTCTGTTAGTTCACCGCGTATTTTTCCCATGTCCCCTTCAGCAGCGGTCGTCCTCTCGCTGATCTGTCTAATGCTTGATTTTAGGGTAGCCATGCCTGCTGTGAGGAGCCTCTGTATTTCTAGCAGTGTATTCTGCATGTTATGGAGGTCTTGCTTAGTGGCAGGGGCTGTCCCCCCAGGGATGTCTGTGGAGATAGTCTGTGCTTCCCCTTGTGTTGCTGGCGTTGGGTTGGGGGTCAGGCTTGGCACATCTGGGGTTGTTGGGAGGTGTGGGCCTTCAGGGCCGTCTGTGGTCGCCATTTTGGTCGGTACTTGCCTCATGAAAGTGCCGATGTCCCGCTGCTCCGTGTTGTTGCCAGGCTGTGGCTTCTGGGATCTGCGTCCCATTGCTGGAGGTTGTTGTGTGTGTGCTGGGATGCGGCAGTCAGGCGTCTCAGCGGCACTGTACAGGCTCCGATTGCAGAGGAGCCCCTCGAGGTATGCGGGCGCCTGTGAGTAGTAGGCCCCGGACCTGCGTTTCGGCTTCCCCTGCTTTGGGGAGTATAGGAAAGGCATCAACGGGTGCTGCGGATGATCCCCAGTCCGTTCTCGCAGGTATTGGAGGGGGATGGGTCTGGTAAGCAGAGGGATTCTGCTGGATTTCGATGCTTTGTCGGGAGCTACCAGAAATGGCGTCTCTCCTGTTTTCGCGGTTAGGCTCCGCCCCCCCTAATCCAATATTTTTTAACTAAAAAGTATATGTGGATTGTAAGACAAAATACAAAATTTGGAGACAATAGCAGTTATAAGAATTCCTGGGGTACATCATGTATTTTATCTATTAAATATAAAATAGAGGATTTTCTCAATTTTCTTACTTACCACAAATATATGCTCAAAATAATCCAGGGAGACCCCATACAATCAAAACATATCAAAAGTTGTAAAAAATACATTTTAGTACAAGCATCTGTCATGTGTCAATGAACACTAATCCTGTCAGGCCTATGAAATGTAAAATTTTGATCTTGCGTGGCCTGTGCAACCTCTACTTGACCAAGGTCACCTGAGAACGAAACATTGCACTACTTGTACTCAACAGAATAACAGGGTTGTTCACTAAAGTGATAATACTAAGTGAATTCGAAGTGAATTGTAAACAAAAGTTCAAAATACCCAAACTGGAAAAATTCTCCAAGCCAGCTATGTTTTCTGATCTGCTACTCTGGCGTTAAATTTGAAATTCACTTTGAAATTTCACTTTAGTAAATAATCCTGTTGAAGTTCATTGGCACATGGCTGATGGTTGTGAAGGATATTTTTTTACAAATGTATTTCCCTATCTGTTGTTTCCCCACTCCTTTTTTCTCCTCATCTTTTCCCATCTGCCAATTTCCCTGAAGACGATATTTACAGAAGTCATTGATGGAGATATTGGTGTAATCACAGGATCAGTAGCAGTCATTTCTGGAATCCTGAATTTACAAGGTTGGCCAGGTTTGACAGTGTGACATCATCTTTTTTGTCCTGGTTAAGGTTGTGGGTAACTCCATGTGTTACCATGATTGGTGCGGAGAGAAACTATACGAACCAGTTATTAACCCATTGTAATATCCTGACTAATACTACACTGTTCAGCGTCACTTGAAACGCTAATACCATGAAAGGTTACTTACTTTTTATTTGTGAAAATATGTCATTTCTAAAATGATGCTAATGTGCATAATTTGCAAATGGCTTGGATGTACACGTGACCTGACTGAACCTCGGAGACAAAATGTATCTGGATCTGCACTTCAGAAGTGTGAAATCGTTATCTGAACATTCCAAGGTAATATGGACTTCTCAGCTACTTTCTATGTTAACGCTGACCTTGCTTTCACTTTTCATCAGCTATATCCTCTTTCTGATCAAGAACTTAAACAGTATTTACTGAAGTGTGACTTTTGGAAATAAGACTTTTAAAAACATAAGTGGTGTGTTATTCTAGGTACAAATACAGATTGCAAAATATCGTATTCCCCTAATAAAGCCCCTTTGAGGGTTATATTATAAGATGGATGAATGGATAAATGGCTGGATGGGAGAAAGGAGGGTGGGTGGAATGGATGAACAGACAAATCAAGTGGGATTTGTAACAAATTAATTTATAAGCTAAATATCGAGAATAATTAAACAATAGGGGCCTGTACCTGGTAATAATTAACATGTTATTAATATTTTAGAACTCCCATCATCCAGGACTCCCAGGGTGCGTGTTAGGGCTAGAATTAGTGATGGTGTTATGGTAGCATTAAATATAGTGTTAGGGTAATTTTTTGATTAATGCATAGTGTTAGTATAATGAAGTGTAGTATAACGATCAAGGTGAGCTCTTTGCTGTTAGGACAGCCCTCTGCTGTTTTAGCTGTCAGCAATGATTGGGTTTGAGAAAAAGCTAAATTAAAATGGCTGCTGTTTAGAGGTATAACTAGAAGTATAATACAGGTCCCCTGAATTGAATTATTCCTCATTCATAACTGGGAATAATTGCACAATCGATGCCACCATCCACGCAGTACATCATTGGATATCACGATCTGATCATTAACAGGCAGATTATATTTTATATTATATTTTATTTTTATAATTATTTCTCACAATGGGAATAATACATAAATCACCTCCATACAGTTCTGTCCTAACAGTAAAGCCCAGCTGGTAATTTGTATGATACATTACACTACACTACACATTAAACTCTACATAACACTATTACTAACATTACCCCACCATTATACTAAACTAACCACTACACTACCCTATCACTAACCCTTATCTCTTACACTATCCTTAATATAACCATTAATCCCAGTTCCACTGTAACTCATAAATTAACATTAAGCACTCTCAAGCATCGTGTCCACTTAGTTTCACATGTACTAAGGTAACTTAATCAGCTGAGTGGCAGCCAAACTTGACTATAACTCTCATGTTCAGTTAGCCCTACTTAACTATGCAGACATTAGTACGTTTTATTGTTATTTATATTAAATTGTGCAATTTCTATCTATGCCATGGCAAAATACCATGGAGAATGCAACTGAACAGCCTGTCAGTGCTGTCGTGGCAACGCATATATATGTCTGTATATATTTTCACTACAAAAATAAAGAATTTCAAAAATAAATTAACACTAACCTAGAAACTTAATTCTTGTGATTTATTCCAGAAACACTCTGTCTTTTAAAATTTCAAGCCCTACGCTACTAATCAGGCTTTAAAAGTTACTTGCCACTGTAAGCCTAGAGGGTACATAACGCAATCGCCAGCGGTGAATTTCTACCCGCCAGGTCTAAATGTTCGCTCACCAAAGGCAAATGTCGAGTGGAAAATATTTAGTCCTGACATATATATTTGTATGTGTGTTCTTTTATGTACTTTGCTCATTATACATTAAATATATTTTCTGTTTATACTTCACTTCTGTGTTACCTAAGTTCTTAGGGGAATAAATATTTTGACTTTTAGAAATTGATCGCCAACCATGTTGTATTTTTTATGTTGTTGTAATTTAACCTTCGGCAAACAGTGGGACCTGAGGGCAAATCAATCTTCCAGAAACCTGTATTTCTTAGAGATAAGGAAATCCTAGGTTTGTTGGCAGCAAGTGGGAATTGTCCTGCACCTTCTGTAACAATGACCAGGGGTCAAGTTGTGTTATGTCGTGACCACTACATGATCAGAGCAGAGTTCAGGAAAATCCTGAACTCTACTTATTGTCATACAAAGAGGTGAAACCCTATCTCTCTCGTGGATAAGAAAGAAAAGTGAAGTCCGGATAAACGAGAGAAACAGCTGCAAGTGGCTCTGATTCCAACACTGGCTGGAGACTTTGAAGTGAAAGGTACATCAACGAGTCATAGTTTTACTTACTTATCAGCCCTGTTGCTTTAAAAATTGACCTATGAACTAACAGGGATGATGACTCTTTCACATGTGCTGTATCCATATCACTGCCCTGTCTTTCCCTATTACTCTTTCGAATCAAAACAAAGATGAAAAAGGGAATGTGAAATGTTATCCAAGGGGCCAATCGCAAAGTATGGAAAAGAATCTTTGAAAGCTTATAAAAGAACTAGAGCCACTTTAACCTTTTCCCTTCTGGGAGTACCCGAAACATGCTACAAGCCTTCTGTGACCTGATATTAAGTGGATAATCCATACTTACATATACAGGTATGTTTTAGAAACAGACGGTGGAGATCCAATGTCTTTTGGAAACAAAATTAAAAATATGATATTCTGCGCCATGTGTCATTTTTCGTAGAAAAAGAGAATGCACTTGAAATTACATCTACTCATCTGATTTATTGATCATTTATTGTTAAAAAAACAAAAAACAAAAGCAAGTTATTGCAAATATATAAACAGAATTAATAGATTTTAAGGCCATAGTGGCATTATTTTTAGAAATGTAACTTGTACTTTGTAAAGTACTTTCTTATCAGCTTATATTTTAATAATTTTCAGGGTTTTGTTTTCTTTATCTATACGTAATGCATGCAGCTGATTTGGGAGGACTATGAGGATATAGTTATTGCTTCGAGGGCTGACCCAAAACTTTATGCTTCCTGGGTACAAGAACAAACGCCACCTCCCTACAGCCCATTAAATGAAGAATGTAAAGAGTTTACTGGGTTGTTCAAATTTGCATTGGTTTAATGAGTGTTAGTTGCACATTCTAAGTACCAGGTACCATAACTAATTTATATTATTCCATGCAAAGTGCAAACACTGCCCTCATAAAATGGACAGATCAAAAATCCCTGTTCTGAAGCTCTGGGGAAAGCTTGAGTCTTGGTTGCACACATGGAATGACTAAAGTAAGGGTTAGGTTTAAAGTTAGACTCAATATTAGGGTAAGAATCAGGATTATATTTACTCAGTGCTGGATTAAGAGCTTGTTAGGTCTGGTTACGACAAGTATGATGGGCCTGATTACAAAATCATATAGACAGGAAGTACTATAACAGTCATATATTCCAAATCAGGGCCGGCACTTCCTATAGGCGACTTAGGCAGTTGCCTAGGGCGCCCCTTAGGAAGGTGTGCCGCCAGGAGTGCCGGCCCCTCAAATGCTGCAGCTGCCTGAGTGCTCTATGGAGAGCTTCAGGCGGCTGTAGCACTGCCAGGGCCAGCGTGTCCATGAGGGCGCACCAGCTCCTGTACAGCGGACTAGACCAGAGCTCGACCATGCTACAACAAAGGTAAAGGAGGGGGGGTGAGGAGAACGGGGGGGTAGAGACCACTGAGAGAAGGGGGGGGAGGAGAGACCCATCGAGGGAGGGGTAGTGGGGTGGGCGAGGACCACCATGGAGGGGGTGGGAGGGAGATCCTATGGGAGGGACGTGAGGAGAGACCACCGAGTGGAGGGAGGGGGTTTGGGAGAAGAATCACCGTGAGAGGAGGGGATAGACCACTAAGGGTGGGGGTGAGGAGAGACCACTGGGGGGTGGGGGAGAGACCACTAGGGGTGGGGCGTGAGGAGACACCACTAAAAGAGGGAGGGGGTGGAGGAGAGACCACGTTTTTGTGCGAGGAGAGACGACTAAAGGAGGGAGGGGGAGGAGAGAACATTATGGGAGGGGGTGAGGAGAGACCACTAAGGGGGGATAAGGAGAGACCATTAAGGGAGGGAAGGGGTGGAGGAGAGACCACTAGGGCAGGGGTGGGAGGAGAGGAGAGACCACTAGGGGAAGGTGGGGGGGTGAGGAGAGACCACTAGGGGAGGGGAGGTGAGAAGCTACTACTAAGGATGAGGGGGGAGGAGAAACTACTAAGGGTGGGTGGGAGGAGAAACAATGAGGATGGGAGAGGAGAGACCACTAAGGGGGAGGGGAGAGAAGAGACCACTAATGGAAAGGGGGGAAGAGGAGAGACGACTAATGGAAAGGAGGGGAGGAGAGACCACTGGGGGGGGGCAGAGGAGAGCAGAGACCACTAAGGGGGAGAGTAGAGATCACTAATGGAAATGGGGGAGAAGAGGAGTGTACACTAAGGTAGGCGGGAGAGGAGAGTAGAGACCACTGGGGGGGAGGAGAGACCACTAAGGGACAGAGGAGGAGAGGAGAAGCCACTAAGGGGCAGGGGAGAGCTCTATGGAATGCAAGGGAGAGCTCTAAGGGGGGGTAGGAGAGAGCACTAAGGGATGGGGGGGGGAGCACTAGGGGACCGGTGGGGGGAGCACTACGGGAAAGGGGACGGGGAGATCACTAAGGGACAGTGGCTTAGGGGAGAGCACAAAGGGACAGGAGGGGAGAGCAGTAAGGGACAAGAGGGGAGAGAGGCTGAGGAAGGGGGGGAAGAGAAGCACAAAGGGGCTGGTAGGACTCAGCCCCTATCCTACACCACAAACTCTTTCTTTCACACTACACACACAATATTTCCGTAGACACAGAAACACACAATGCATCCCTACACACACAGAAACACACCATGCTTCCCTTATTTATTTATTTATTTATCACTGCTATTTATAAAACGCCAACAGATTCCGCAACGCTGTACAATTAGTGGAGAAACATACAATATACACAAACAAATACAAGAGAGACAGCCCTGCTCGTAAGCTGATATCTAGCCATACACACAGAGAAACATACAATGCATTTATTACACACACAATGCAACCCTTACACACAAAGACAATGCATCCCTTGCACACATACGCAGAAACACACAACGCATCCCTTACACACATAAACAAACAATGCATCCCTTACACACACACACACTGCTTCTCTTACACACACACAGAAACACAATGCACCTCTTACACACACACTCAATGCACCCCTTACAGACACACACACTGCATCCCATACATACACAGAAACACACCTTGCATTCCTTACACATACAAACACAGATTCACACAATGCATCCCTTAAACACAACCAGAAACACACAATGCATCCCTTAAACACAAACACACACTGCTTTCTATCCCTAAAAACAAAAACACACTGCATCCACTACACACATACACACTGCATCACCTATACAAACTGGTGTCCCTATACACTACATTCCATAAGCACACACATTAGATCCTCTACAATAACACATAACACATCCCATACACACTCCCCTCCCTGTGAGCGAACTTATGGGTGGAACATGTAGATGGACTTATGGACATACTCACCATCGGGCCCCGGGGGCCCAGACCTTGTGCTGTGCAAGGGGCCCCAAAAAAAGGAGTTGCTTCACGTTCCCCTAGAACATTTACTTTTGTGACCACAGTTACAAACAGCCACCAGAGAGCCTGTTCTACACCAGACCAGTGGAGCCAACCCACAGCCAGAGCCCAGCATCCTCATCTGGTTGTAAGTAGGCAATCTAGTATATTATTCGTGGCACTAATCTCTAATTTACCTCTGCAGGCTTTTTAATGTAAACACATACTGTGTGCAGCACTGGCGTTAGTTCATATGGCAGATCATATGGGTGGGGCATTGTGATGTCACATGGGTGGGCGGCAAATTTTTATTTTGTCTAGGGCGGCAAAAATCCTTGCCCCGGCCCTGTTCCAAGTGTATTGCATTTGGTGGTGTTTGTGCTGGTAGAACCCTTGCAGGATGTGTTTTAAGTCTACACAAATCCTATAGGGAATAAAGTAGCACACAAGAGTCACTGGTGCTGGCATCAGAGAGTAGGCCCCCAAACTCTCTATATAAAAAATACCACAAAAGAAATTAAGATGCTGCACTCAAGATGATTTAGGTATGCAAAAAAGTTATTTTTATTAATGCACATAGAAAGGATAAGATTACTCAAAAAACATTTGTGCAAACTCACAAGAATCTAAGCCATACAAGAAACAGGTAAGTACTTAACAAAAAAATCCTATCTGCTCATAAAAATAGATATCATAACTCACACAATGTCATTTTTGGGGGTAAAAAGGAAAAATTTTAAAAATGGGCAAATGTAAAAATAACAAAAAGGGGGGGGGGGGTAATGGTACACTATAAATATCATGAAGTATATAACATGTGATTAGTATTAGACAAATGAA
Organism: Pelobates cultripes; assembly: GCA_933207985.1. Lineage (NCBI taxonomy): Eukaryota > Metazoa > Chordata > Amphibia > Anura > Pelobatidae > Pelobates > Pelobates cultripes. Next base: position 71,315,624 of record OW240913.1, on the reverse strand, counting down.
AAAATATACAAAATGTTGATTCTTGGTACGCTCCAAAACGTATAGTGAAAAAATGGAAAAAGAAATTAAATTAAGAAAAAAAAGTGAAAAAGCAACAACAAAAAAGGAGAATTACAAAAAAAAAAAATTAAATATGGGGAGGAAGGGGGGAGGAGAGTATGTTACAATACTGATGATAAAAAAAACACATAGATTGCAAAAAACTAGTTACTTAGAACGAGTAGAGCCTGTATGGTAAGAAGTGACACAGTGGTGGTAGTATCAAGAAAAAAATGGGGGGTAATTCCTAAATTGTTAATTAAAAAAGAAAAAATACTCAAGAAAAAAAATGAAAAAAAAAAATCTACAAGCAGGTGTCTCCTAATTATGAAAGAGATTACAATTAGTGACAAGGTAAAAACGTATCTCTTGATTATGAAAGTGATTTTAATTAATTTCGAGGTTCAAACTTAACTTTTAATGTTATTGAATAATATACAGTGAAGAAAATAATAATAATAATAATAATAATAATAATAAATACATGAAAAATAATGAATAAAGTAAAATAAAACAAGATGTTCAGTTCTTTTTGTATCTAATGATAGATACTATTAGAGCAAGGTAACAGTGAATCTCTGAAAATTATAAATAAGCAAGTAAGTATGCTATAATGTAGACACTGTGACACATCAGTGGGGGAGGTCTGACAGCCAAGTCTAGAGAGAAGTGAGACTTCTCTTGAGCCTTGGCTGTCAGAGTGCTCTGATTGGTTGGCTTACTAGATAGCCAATCAGAGAGCTCTTGGTCATATTCGAAAGCATGGGAAACGTTCCCATGCTTTTGGATAGCTGCTATAGCATTGGAAAGCTTACCTCATGGGAAAGGGTACCAAAGCTCATCCTGCGATTAGTCCTCCATGGGTGAAGATGAATTATTTTTATTGCAGAGAGTTTTTTTAAGGTTTTTATTTTCAGCATTTTTTTTTCTCTTTTTGTAATTGCTATTTATTTTTATAATTTTAATTAGTGGCATTAATGATTCAGGATTTTAATTTGGCCTTTTAAGGACTAAAGATGAGGCGAATTAGAAAAAAGAAGACGTCTGATGGTAAGCATAACTTTAGGTTTATTGCACCCCCTTTTATTTTTAGGGTGATGGTGATGATAGGTAGGGACTTTAATTTATTTAGGGAATGACTAGGGGATGGGGATCCCTAGCCACCTGTGGGAAAAGTTATATGAAGGGGGAATGGCATACACACCCCCTATTTTAAAATGAGTTGGGTAGTTTCCTTTATTGTTATTAGGGCCCTCACCTGTCACCCATCGGTGGGGTGGGGACCAATGGGGAGTACACTTGGTTCTCCCCATGCATATTAAAAGTAGCCCCAGCCAATGTCTCCTCCCCACTTCCCTGTTAATTCTCAGGCCCAAAATAAACAAGGTGGGACAGTGTCATCACTGTCACCACTCAAAGAACTGGTAGGTCATTAATGTTTTCTAACTTTCTGGGGACAGTTCTCTGGTGTCCCAAAAGTGTCACTGTTAGCATTAGATTAGTATTGAAGATATCGATAAAGATTGCTATAGCTGTTGTAAAATAAATTTTAAAAATACCTTTATTTTAGAAATATGTGATTTAATTGTATTTAATGTATGTGGGCACCATGCTTAATTGCAGACATTCTTTTTACATTTTGATACCCCCAACATTTGTGTCCTGAGAAGCAAGACACCATTAGAGGGGGTAAAGGAGGCGGGCCAGTAATCCAATTGTTTTACTACCTCCGCCCAAAGAGAAATGTCCACCTGGAAAGAGGACGCATTGAGTGAATTACTGGCAGGTCAACCTGGTGTAAATGCATTCTAGGCTGCCTGTTATTTCCACAGGCCTGCCGACTCAGGACGGTACTTGCAAGGACCACTATTTCAGTGCTTTTTTGCAGGGTCCTAGTGCTCTTGCAGGGAAAGCACATCTAATGATGCACTTGCATGACACTTTTTGTGAAACCACTCCCTGGTGCCCCCAAAAGCAAAACTACAGGGAACAAATTCAGGGCGATTTCTTAGTAAGGCTTACAAATACCCAGGGCCGCCATCAGGGGGTGACAACCATAACGGTTGTCATGGTCCCGGCTGCTCTGGGGGGCCCGGCCGCCTGGGCCCCACGTGTAGCGGCGGAACTGCCGCCGGTGCACTTCCACCGGGGTCCGCACACTGATGGGGCCTACCGGGTGGCCCACGCACTTAGGGCCACCCGATGGGCCCTATATCTTCAGTGGCCCGGTCAGCGCTGTGACCGTGGTATAGCACGACGGGCCCCTTTAAAAAAAAAAAAAAAAGCAGCCGCAGCATGTGCTGCTGGGAGGAAGTGGTCACTTCGTCCCAGCTCACTCCGCGTGGGAGCAGTGCGCGCCGGCAGTGAGGGAGAGCCATGCCGACTCCCATCAGCCCCAGCCACCCTCCTGCAAAGAAAAGGTAAGAGACAGGAGGATGGCTGGAAAATGAGCTGTGTGTGTGTGAATGTCTATGTATGTATGTCATTATGTATGCCAGTATCAATGTATGTCTTTATGTCATTAAGTCAGTATGCATGTATGTATGCATGTATGTATGTCTGTATACATGTATGTATGCACGTATGTATGTCATTATGAATGTATGTCTGTATGCATGTCTGTCTGTATGTATATCCGTATGTATGTATGTCTGTATGTATGTATGGCTTTTCATTTCCCAAATATTGTTATAATAGCAGAACCATAAGTGAAAAATAAACATTGTATAAATTTACATAATTACATTTTTTAAATATGTCTGCAAAGCAATCTATACACAAAGTTGCTGTGTTATGATATCTTTATATGATAGCTTTGCATCCCTTGCTTCTAAATGCTATGCTCATATGTTTTCAATCAAAAAGTGCTTGGTAGTGAAGGGGTTACTCCCCAAAAAATATAAAATTAGTAAAAGTGAAAAAATCCCATATTATTTGACATCTACAGAGAAGAGGACTATCTGCTCTGGCTGCTTGAACTGAAAATAAAAAATGTGTCATGAAATGAATGAATAAATGTGAACTATGTGTTTGAATGTGCTCTCCAGTAAACTCCATCTCAATATACCCAGTGTTTGCCTTCCTCATCTGTTCTTTCTCTTTCAAAAAATCTTTGCTTCTAACCCACCACTAATGGGTGGGGGCTGGGGTGTGGACATTAGGAACCCCAGCATTAAATTAGTAGCCCCCACCCACTGATCACAGTGTAGGGCAGGGATAGGCAATCTTCGGTACTCCAGACGTGGTGGACCAAATCCTCCATAATACTCTTACACCCATAATGCTGGCAAAACATCATGGGAGGTGTAGTCCAAAACATCTGGGGTGCCCAAGGTTGCCTATGTTTGGTGTAGGGGGTGCATAAGGATGTACTTCCTATTTATTTTATTTTATTAGCCCCCACATGCTGGCCAAGAGGAGGGCAAGGAGTTGGACAGCAATCTATCCTTCCCCCATTGTTTAATATAAAGTCTTCCACCAGATGTGCACAGGTGGGGGCACTAGGAGGGACTATGGCATAATCATCATGGGATGGAGCCTATCTAATGAGTTGGTAGGAACGGATGCCCACTTTTTAGTTTTTAAAGTTTAGTAGATAAGACTTAATCCATCCACATTTCAGGTTGGGACATAGGGAAATTTAAAAACTCCCTTACAGTAATATGGAGGTCTTTTTGACAAAAATAGGCTTTTTAATAATATTTTTTTTATTATTAGTTACTTTAATGTAGTGGCTGTCAAGAAAGAGCTGGTCAACCACCAAAGGGTTAACCTGTGCACTGCTAAGAGTTCTTAACTATTTGAATGCTGGCTGCTAGATCTGTGGAAAAAAGTTCAGTTTTATAAAATCCTGACCTGGATTTGAAGCATTCAGGCCAGGATTTCAGACGTCCAGCGGTTTTTGGTCCGGCTGAATTCTGGACCTAACTTTGGCTCTTTTGGAGCCTGAATTGCAATATCCACATATTTTTAAATAGTGAAAAAAACATCTGGACTTTGCAGTTCAAATGCCCATAAACAACCGGATGATTTTGCCCCATTCGGTACATAGCCATACAGGAAAATAAACTACAAAACTATCATGAAAATTTTAAATATTTCATAATTATTTAATTTTAAGGCACATGGTACTCAAGCTATTGGGACAGTAACCTTAATAAATATATCTGTACTAATTATTTGGAATCACAGATTTTTAATCAACAGATTTAACGTTTTAAAAAAATATATCTTTCTCAAGTCTTACACTCCCAGACTTTTGGAGACATATTAATTATGGTAATTCAATAAAAAAACAAAATATAAATAGGTTTAGGAAATAAATCTGAAAATGAATCGCAGGAAACACATTAAAATAAATGATTGAATGTATAGATTATTATTTATTTTTTTGCCAAACAAAATTAAAGGAATCTGAAAAATAAAAAGGTTTTTGTATTCTGTAATTCCTTTTATTTAGAGTAGAAAGAATATTATAATTACAGTGGCAAAGTTAGCCAGATCACATATCCGCTTGTAATGGAAACGTGAAAAATATAAGAAAATTATGGAAGAAATATCTGTGTATACTCAAGTTATGAATTCAAACACAGTATATATACGGCTTTGTCTACCACAGAAACTGCCAAACATAATTCTACATAACAAATTTGAGAAATCTCAGACATCACTTTACAAGAGGATAAAAATGTTACCCAGTACATAGATTATATGTGTATTTCAAAGCCTTTTTCTTTCATAAAATACTTATTGCCAGCATCACTGGTATATAAAAATTCAGTACACTTAGGTCTTGCCCACACACAGTAGACTTCAAAGAAAAAAATGTAGCAAAATATTTCCTTGCATATTATTGTATTTGAGCTGTCTAATTGTATCATCACAAAAAATCTACTTCCTGAGCACAGAATTCTTACACTGTTTAGATTTATTTTATTATAGTGGAAGCCCAGCAATTAACATTTTTAGTTTTGCATCCTTAAAGGCACAATGCAGGCTGAAATCAGGAAGTATTACTTTACTGAGAGGGTAGTGGATGTATGTTTGGTTCCAGCTGAAGTGGTAGAGGTTAACACAGTAATGGAGTTTAAGCATGTGTGGAATAGGCATAAGGCTATCCTAGACTTAAGATAAGGCCAGGGACTAATGAAAGTATTTAGAAAATTGGGCAGACTAGATGGGCCAAATGGTTCTTAGCTGCCGTCACATTCTATGTTTCTATGTAAACTGACTCAGTTTTTTTAATATGCTTTGAAAAATATGCAAAAACAATAAATTGACTATATTAATGAATGTGAGGAAAAGGCAGAAACTTTTATTTTTGATAATCTTTCATTCAGCTCAACTCGTAATTTTTGTATCTTCTGCAGTGAACTCTTACCAAATGTGAAAGTGGTTCAATCCAATTAACTCTCTTGGGCATTCCTGAATATATTGGATGAGCTGTGCTTTATGAGTAACGCAAGGGGTTCTGGGGCTTGTGATTCTGTTGTCTGCTGTCTATTGTTCAATTGTATTTTTGTACCAAATATCTGGTTGTGAGGTAAGGACAGAAAGAGTTGGTCTATCAAGCCAAACTAATATTTTTTTATTTATTTTTTTATTCTGTATTTTATTGTTCGTTTGCAGAACTAAATCAATGACAAGAAAAGAGAGAAAAAACTTCAGGATTAATATTATGCTGTTATACAATATAGTCATTCAGCATCCACCTGGTCGACAAAAACCTATACAGCCTCATACATATTATATGAGGAAATTGGTAATGGTGTAGCATGAACCAAAAACATTTGAAATGTGAATAGTGGTGGAGTTTCAAATATGTCAGTGAGTGTTTTTCTAACCATCTGCCAAACAGGTTGTATCACTGGGCATTCCCACCAGATGTGCCTTCTTGGCGTTATGTCCCCTCCACATCTCCAGCAGGTTGGAGAGACTAATGGGAATATCCACTTGTAGTTAACATCTTGTTACCATGTACTAATGGAGCTCTTATGTTGCATTATAAGAATTTTTGCCCATTGGACGGCTGCAAAGGAGATGCCAAGGGTTTCCTCTCGTACCCGTGTGACCTGAGTGGTTCTTTTCCCCCATCCACCAACAGACTGAATGACTGATGCCAAACTAATTATTTTGATAAACTAAAAAAAAAGACTAATAAAAAGACAACCCACCAGCCTATCCTATCCTATGTATTGCATCAAACATATGTCTGAAATGTTTTAAAGATGAGTGAAGCAGTTCTGACATGTCACAGTTTTGAGAGATATGATGATATGATGTTCCTACTTGAAACATGAATTGGAGAACATTTGTTTCTAGATTCACATCTTTTTTTCCCATGTAAAATAGCTATAAAATAGGTCACATCTATAAAATGGAATGTGGAGTTCTTGTTCTAGAGCCATAGTTCCCATACAAGAGAGCTCCCTAGCCTTTAAGTAATGCTTTGACTGTCATAATAAAGGTGTGGTGTTTATAATTTTAGCAAGCCTTATTAATTAACAAAGTGTGGCCGACCTCACAGCTGTGATGTGTTTCCATTCCCTACATGACTTCATATGCTCTGTTTGATAAACACAATTGGTTTAGAGCAGCATTTTCCAATTGGTGTTCCACAGAACCCTGGGGTTCCGCGAGAACACAAATGGGTTTCCGCCGCAATTTCGGGAAACAAAATGGCCACTGCTGATAATTGAGACGGGCGGCTAGGGAACACTCTCCCCTGCTCAGCTCCTTTGCGCACACCGCAGTGATACCAAAGTATGACGTCACTCCAGCCCCGGCATCACTAAGAGGCGTGCGAGGGAGCTGAGCAGGAAGATCACTGCTCCTACGCCGCCCGCACTCTACACCCGCATGCCAGCCCTTCAGCCCAGCAGCTTCTCCACTTGACCCCACGGTGACCGCACGCCAGCCACTCAGCCCAACAGCCCCACTGGACCCTAGGGACCACACACCAGCTGCTGAGCCCAGCAGACCCACTGGACCCCAGGGAAATAGAGACTCAATGCCAGCACTCCCAAAGGTAGGGAGGTTGGGTGGAGTGAAATTTTAAAAAATAAATCAATTGTGTGTGTGTCTGTTAAGGAATTTGTGTGTTTGTCAGTGAGTGTGTGTATGTGTGTTTGTCACTGAGAGTGTATGTGTGTTTGTCAGTGAGTGTGTATGTGTGCTTGTCAGTGAGAGTGCATGTGTGCTTGTCAGTGTGTGTGTGTGTGTATGTGTGTTTGTCACTGAGAGTGTATGTGTGTTTGTCAGTTAGTGTGTGTATGTGTGTTTGTCAGTGAGAGTGTATGTGTGCTTGTCAGTGAGTGTGTATTTGTTAGTCAGTGAGAATGTATGTGTGCTATTCAGTAAGAGTGTATATTTGTTTGTATGTGTGTCTGTCAAAGAGTGTGTGTGTCTGAGTGTGTGTCAGTGTGTCAAGGTTTGTGTATGTGTCACTATGTGTATCTGAGTGTGTGTGTGTGTATGTCAGTATGTGTGTATTGGTATGTGTGTGTGAATGTGCCAGTGTGTATCTGTGTGTCAAGGTCTGTGCATGTGTCAAGGTGTGTATCTTTGTGTCTGTGTGTATATGTCAGTGTGTATATGAATGTGTGTGTGTATGTCAATGTTTTTATTTGTGTGTCTGTGTGTTAATTTCTTTGTGTAGGTATGTACGTGGCATACGTACAGCAAACATATGTGCATACATCCCAGCAATCAAACACTAACATAACATGCAAACACACTCCTGCAAACATTACATACAAAAACCCTTGGATTCAAATTTCAGATTTATATACAAACACTCAAACACACCCTTCACTCAAACACTAATTCTACACACAAATGTACTGTACATCCGCATTTAAAAGCTAACACTACAGCCAAGCACACCCCTGCACACAAATGCAAACATTATATACAAACACACCCCTGCACGCAAATGCAAACATTGCATACAAACACATCCCTGTATCAAAACGCTAACATTATATATAAACACCAACTGTACATACAAAAGCACACCTGCTCCTAAGTACTACTATCTGTTTACCATCTGCGCTATGGCGCCAAAAATAGGGGTTCCACTTTGTTGGCGCATTATGTCAAAGGGTTGCACGGGAAAAATTAATTGGGAACCCCTGGTTTAGAGTAACAAAATAGTTTTTTGCTTTTTATTATTGAACATAGCAAAGCTACTTATGCAAGATTTCTAGAGTGATCATTCAAACTCCATTCTCTGTTTTTCTATCTGTTTAACTTGTTAGGCTTCTACTATATTTTCTGTTTCAATGAGTTCTTAACAAGACTTCTCTAGAGCTGCACTGTTCCTATAAAACTCCCTTCCCTGCTCTGCTAGACTCTCACCCAGTCTCATTAGAAACTCACTTCTTCTATGAAAGCATATCAATTAAACTGTTAAAGTTCGGTTCGGCACTTCCGTAATTCGGAACTTCGGCAATTCGGGACTTCCGCAATTCGGCACTTCGGTTCAGTTCGGCACTTCTGAAATTCGGGACTTTGGCATTTCGGGACTTTGGCAATTCAGGACTTCGGCAACTCGGGACTTCCGCAATTCCTTAACCCTAACGCCTACCCCTAACCTTACCTCCAACCCTACCCTTAACACTACCCCCAACCTTACCACTAATCATTACCCTAACCTTAACATTACCTCCAACCTATCCACTAACCCTTGCCCTAACCCTTCCCTAACCGTACCCCCAACCCTTCCCCTAACCCTAACCCTAACCACCACAACCACTTCACATCTAGGGTTAAGGGTAGGGTTGGGATTGGGGGGTAGGGTTGGGGTTAGGGGTAGGGTTGGGATTGGGGGGTAGGGTTGGGGTTAGGGGTAGGGGTTGGGTTAGGGTTCAGGGTAGGGTTAGGGATAGGGTTAGGATTAGATTCCTGTCATTATTCCCATAATTTTTCCTCACTCTCTTGTTTTGACACTTTTCAGAAATCCGAAGCACCTCGGCACTTCCGAAATTCGGCACTTCAGCAATTCAGTTCGGTGTTTCCAAAATTCGGCAATTGGGACATTCAGAAGCATCCAAATGTCCGAATTGCTGAAATTCGTCCGAATTTACATTTGGAACCAAACAAATTGCACATGTCTAATAAATGATAGGGAACCTGTATAACCCAAACTAAAGAAACAAACTGTAAAATAAATCATCTAATGCTTTCTGATGTCATGATTGCAAATTACTTTTTTTTTTAAATTGTACATAAAAAAAATTATAACTGTGCAACTAAACAGTAATAGTAACAGTCTGATATGCAAATGCTTTAGGATCTCTCAGTAAGGACATATGTGGGCAAAAAGACCTGAACGTTTACTAACTGAAGGGCAAGCTACTGATTTTTTCGATATTCTTAGTGTTCTTATATCTTCTGGGTTTGTTTGTTTGTTTATTTATTTCAATGAATTTGCTTAGGGTCTCCCTAAGTTGAAAACATAATCCAGATTTAGACCCCTTGCTCCTCAGTAATGAGGCTCAGTGAGGGTTGAAACGACTTTTTGGGGTCGCTGTACCTATCGTGCAGAAGGAACTTGCCAACATGATGGATGTTGACTTATTGGTGTAAATATGTAAATGGTATTGGTTCTCTCTGCAACAAAATCCTGTTTGAGACCAGAAGGGCAAGCTGCAAATTTTTTTGCCAGTTCTCGATTTTCTCTTATCCTCTGTTTGTTCTGCTTAAAAGAAAAGCCAGCCAAGCATTTAAAAAGCTTGCCAGAAAAAAAACTGCTGGAGAAAAAAACCCAAAAAAGCTGTTAGCTTGAAGAACAAGAAGGAGTCTGCTAGTGGCAGGACTATTCATATGCCCCTTCTAGTTTTTTTGGGGTATGATCTTCTTGGTTGCATCGTAGACAATAACATTCCCAGTTTCACTGTACAGACTGACACAGTATCTCTAGTAAGATCAGTATCCATAACATCTTGTCCGTGTAATTTCCAACTCACATTTAAGGCTACATTTAAATAAATGTGTTCTGTGCATTTCAGCTTGCATTACCATGATTTATTGTTTTATTGCCTTTGGCTAAAAGTTTATTAGATTTTCTGATGGTATCCACACAGCTCCACTTTTTGGGAAGTTAATAAAATGAAAAGCACTTGATTTTAGGAAACTAGGTAATTAGATTCTTTTGTAAAGGTGGTGGGGGGTTGTTTGTTTAATAATATATTTTTTAAAATGTATATACTCAAAATGTTTTATACAGTATATGGTCCTATATAAAACTGAAGGGTTGAATAAAAAAGTTTAGTTTTAATGTGTGTATATATAAAACTAAATGTGTGTGTGTGTGTATGTATATATATGATACCAAAATACCAGAGTATTGCAGTATGCAACCTTTTGGCATCTTGTCTACTGGACTAATATGGCTAATCCAATCTACACTATATATATATATACTCAAACATTACTTTTGTGTATCACCTACATATCTCAATTTGGTCCTTGGGAAACTCTGCCTTGGGCATAGTAATTCCAATAAATTGTAATTGTTTCCACAATTATCCCAGAATTCCCAGCTCAACATGCAAATTTGCTGACAGCTTTCATGTTTCAGATTTCATCCTGCATACTGTAAGCCTGAAACATGATGCCTGTACCTGCTCATTTGCATGTTGAGCACGGAATTCTGGGATAATATTGGAAAAATGATTTATTTGCCTAACTATGCCCAATTTGAGATATGAAGCACTGGCATACATACTCAAAAGGGCCCTGCAGCCCTGCAGACCCATGCGACCGGATACCAGCCGCCATGTTTTGTGGCCCCGGTCCGAGCAGCAAACCGCCGGGGCTGCACATGAAGGGTCCCATCGTGTGACCCATGCTGTTAGGGCCACCCGATGGGTAAAGATTTCCAGGGGGCCCGGTCAGCGCTGCGCGCTTTAACAGCTTGACCAGGCCCCCTGTGATGATGTCAGACAGAGCTGGAAGGAAGTGACTGCCCCGGTCACTCCTCCCAGCTATCAGAGAGCCGTGCGGGAGGAGGGAGTCAGAGTGGGAACTCTGACTCCCATCAGGCTGAGCCCCCACGGGACCCCAGGGAAAGTCACCTTCCTGCAAAAGGTAGGAAACAATTGGGTGACTAAAACATTTTGTGTATGTGTGTGTTTGTATGTATGTGTCTGTGTGTATGTGTGCAGGGCTCGAGTCCTGCAGGAACGCATGGGAACGGCGTTCCTGCACTTTTTCCAAAGCAGGAACGCCGTTCCCGCTAGTGATCCTGCAGGACAGGTGTTCACAGGGGGTGCAACGTCGCTGTGCTGCCTCATTTCTCCCAGTCCCCAGCACAGTGCCGCCCACAATACACTGTCTGCTGTTGGTGGTATAATGGCTGTCACGATGCAGGAGATGTGCCTGCTCACACTACTCTCCCCCGCGGTAGTTTACTGAGGAGTGAAGACTGCAGTGGGCGGGGCATTTTACATCACTTCCTGTCAGACCCTGCTAGAGGATTACCGAGCAGGGAGAGCTAAGAACATCTCTTTTCAGCTACTTACACCACCAATGGTAAGCAGCCATGTTTTATTTATTTTTTTCATGATATAATTATGTATCTAGCACAGAGCTCCACAGAGCTAAATCTTATAGTTCATGTGTAGCTCTGTGTTTTATTGGTCCAACAGTGCCACCTCACTTCTATTCTTCTGATGCTTCCATTCCCCCCATCACTAGCAGCCATCCAATCTCCCCATCACTAGCAGCCATCCTTCACTCACCCCTATCACTAGCAGCCATCCCCTTCTCCCCCATCACTAGCAACCATCCAATCTCCCCATCACTAGCAGCCATCCTTCACTCACCCCTATCACTAGCAGCCATCCCCTTCTCCCCCATCACTAGCAGCCATCCAATCTCCCCATCAATAGCAGCCATCCTTCACTCACCCCTATCACTAGCAGCCATCCCCTTCTCCCCCATCACTAGCAGCCATCCAATCTCCCCATCACTAGCAGCCATCCTTCACTCACCCCTATCACTAGCAGCCATCCCCTTCTCCCCCATCACTAGCAGCCACACATTCTCCCCATCACTACCCACCATTACTCTCACCCCTATCACAAACAGCAATCCTCCTCTCTCTGTTACTAGCAGCTATCATCCTCTCTCCCTCCCATCACATGCAGCCATCCCCCTCTATCCCTCCCATCCCTAGCAGCCATCCCTTATCTCCCCCTATCACTAGCAGCCATCCCTCTCCTCCTCTCATCACTAGCAGTATATGTCTGTTTATGTATGTCTCTGTATGACTTTCGTCTGTTTGTCTCTGTATGACTGTGTGTAAATCTCTGTATGACTGTGTCCATATTTCTCTGTCTAACTGTGTCTGTATGCCTTGTTCTGTATGACATTATCTTTATGTCACTGTATGACTGTGTCTTCATGTCTCTGTATGCCTGTGTCTTCATGTCTCTGTATGACTGTCTGCGTGTCTCTGTATGACCGTCTGTGTGTCTCTGTATGACTGTCTGTGCATCACTGGTTGCTTGTATGACTGTGTTTGTTTGTGTACCTTTTATGACTATGTGCCTGTATGGTTGTGCCTTTATGCATGTATGTATTTGTACCTGTATATCTATGTCTGTTGTGTTTGGGAGGAAAAAGCCAGGCAAAGGGGCTCGTGGTGGGAGAAAGAGACACAGAAAGTGGCTGGGGGAAAGAAAGAGACACACAGAGGGGCTGGGGGGAAGAAAGAGACACAAAAGGGCTGTGAGGAGAAAAGAGACACACAAAGGGGCTGATGAGGAACTAAGAGAAACACAAAGGTTGTGGTATGAAGAATGAGATATACAAAGGGCCGGGAGAGGGAACACAGAGTGTGTTGGACCCCCGTGTGCACCGGCTGGCTCTCTCCACCATACCACCGGACCACCAGGCGATCTCCCCCCTCCCTGGCAAGGTAAGAAGCAGGGAAGGGGGAATAAAAAAATATATATATAAACACATAAATTTAAAAAAAAAATGCTTCCCCTCCTATCATCCAGCACACGCACACATCATCCAGCACACACACATCATCCAGCACACACACATCATCCAGCACACACACATTTTCCAGCACACACACACACACACATCTTCCAGCACACACGCATCTTCCAGCACACACAAACTGCATTCATTACACACAATCTGCACTTACTACAAACATTCTACATTCATTATACACACTCTGCACTCACTACACACACTGCATTCATTATACACACTCTGCACTCACTACAAACACACTACATTCACTATACACACTTTGCACTCACTACATTCACTATACACACTCTGCATTCATTATGCACACACTGCATTAATTGTACACACTCTGCCAAGGCTGCCATCAGAAATTTTGGGGCCCCTGACACAGTTCAAAGTGTGGGCCCCCTGGGCCCGCCCCCGAGTCTGCCCCCGCAGGTGAACATATAGATAGCTATAATCACTATCTATATGTGCACAAATGAGCAGTCCGGGCCCCCAGGACCGTCAGGCCCATGACACTCTGCACTCACTCGGCCCTGCACTCTGCACTCACTACACACACTGCATTCACTATACACACTCTGCACTCACTACATTCACTATACACAATCTGTACTCACTACAAACACACTACATTCACTACACACACTGCATTCATTATACACAATCTGCACTCACTACAAACACACTACATTCACTATACACACTGCACTCACTACATTCACTATACACACTCTGCACTCACTACACACTATACACACTGCATTCATTATACACAATCTACAATTACTACAAACACACTACATTCATTATACACACTCTGCACTCACTACACACACTGCATTCATTATACACACTCTGCACTCACTACAAACACACTACATTCACTATACACACTCTGCACTCACTACATTCACTATACACACTTTGCACTCACTACATTCACTATACACACTCTGCATTCATTATGCACACACTACATTCATTATACACACTCTGCATTCACTACAAACACAATACATTTATTATACACACTCTGCATTCACTACAAACACAGTACATTTATTATTCACACTGCACTCACTACAAACACACTACATTCATTATACACACTCTGCATTCACTACAAACACACCTCATTCATTATTCATACTCTGCACTCACTACAAACACACTACATTCATTATACACACTCTGCATTCACTACAAACACACTACATCATTATACACACCCTGCACTGCACTATATGCATAGGAGTGTAAATTATTTTTTTTTGGGGGGGGGCAGGAATCTTGGGTGAGTTCCCACACTTTTTTCCCCAGGACTTGACCCCTGTATGTGTGTGTTTCTGTATGTCTGTATGTATGTGTCTCTATGTGTGTGTGTCTCTGTATGTATGTGTCTGTATGTGTGTGTGTGTCTGTATGCATGTATGTGTCTGTATGTGTGTGTGTCTCTGTATGTATGTGTCTGTCTATGTGTGTGTGTCTGTATGTATGTCTGTATGTGTGTGTCTGTATGTGTTTGTGTGTGTCTGTATGTATGTATGTGTGTGTGTGGGAGGGGGGTGTCTGTATGTGTATGTGTGTGTCTCTGTATGTATGTGTCTGTATGTGTGTGTGTCTGTATGTATGTGTCTGTATCATACAGACACATACATACAGACACACACACATACAGACACACACACACACATACACACAGACACATACATACAGACACACATACAGACTGTATGTATGTGTGTGTGTGTGTGTGTGTCTGTATGTATGTGTCTGTATGTATGTCTGTGTGTGTGTGTGTGTGTGTCTGTATGTGTGTGTATGTGTGTGTGTGTGTGTGTGTGTGTGTTTGTATGTGTGTGTATTTGTGTCTCTGTATGTATGTGTTTGTATCATACATCACACATGTGTCTGTGTGTATGTGTGTGTGTCTGTATGTATGTCTGTGTCTGTATGTATGTGTCGGGGAGGCGGGGCCCATGGATCCGTTTCGCACCGAGGGCCCCATGGATTGTGTGTACACCACTGATATGAAGGTAATGCATAACAGGCATTTTTTAATTTGCATGTATAAATAGGCTCTTCCATGTATTTCATGTAATAGTCTGTATGTTTACACACACACTCATATATCACAGTGGTCATAACAAGATATGTACTTTTGGTTTCCCAGGGGAAAAAAAACTGTGTGGGCAGGTAAAGTGACACCTACAAAATTTAACAAATACAAATGGTGAGACATACCTTATGAAACTGATTTAACAATGTTTATTTTTCTTCCTCAACCAGAGGTTTTCTCAATAAGAAGAGAAACATTATTTTGCTAGATCAAAAAGAGAGGTGTCAAAGGAAAAGGAGCACTTTATATTCACAAAATTCACAAAAGTATAAAACCAGATTAAAATGTAATGCTTATTTTATTAGTAAAGTGCAAACATATTTCTGAGCAATTAGAGGCCCCTTACTATCTCTCCTACATAAGTGCAATAATAAGCTAAACCTCCCTCTGAGTTTACTCTATAAAACCGTGCATAAAAAGGCCACAGGTGTCTGAGAAAAAGCAATGTTGTAAAACATGGGAACATATGCTGTGCCGAATGCTGAGATTTAATGTTCAGATCTAGGAGATCCTTTGTATATTTATTGTATAATAAGTCTAAAAATGTCCAGGTGATTCATTTTGAGAAAGATGACTTCCAAATATCAAGCATGATTATGTCATATTAATAGAAATAGAATAACGTGGTGAGCACCCAAAGCACGTTTTAGAGGAGGTTGTACATGACCTGGATCCATTGTCCAGAAATAGCAGATGAAGAACAAATAGTCCAGCACACATATCAAGTGACAACGTTTCAGCTACAGAAGGTGGTCTGTGTCAAAGTATTTATAAAAAAAAAAAGGGAATTGGGAGCAGCCCCGGGACATTTCTCAGCAGTGGTGTTGGTGTAGAGACTAACATTTATTCTTAAAATCATCTATCGTAATAAACAAATATGGGGATTCAGTTCCACCACATGGCCATATTGTGTTAACCCCACCACGACTTCACAGTTCCCCAATATCGGTGGGTCCTACTCTAATTCCAGCGTGGGAGGCACATTTTTTATAGTGCTAGTGCTAAAGTAAATAAAGTGTAGATTTGCGTGTCATCCGCATAGAAATGATAACGGAAGCCAAAGGAGCTGATGAGTTTCCCAAGGAGGGCAGTATAGATAGAGAACAGTAGGGGACCATGGACAGAACCTTGGGGGACGCCGACAGACAGTAGTTGGGGGGACAGAGTCAGAGAAAGAAACACTGAAAGAGCGCTGGGAGAGGTAGGAGGAGCACCAGGAGAGTGCACTATCCCGTAGACCAAAATTACGGAGAATGCAAAGAAGCTGTTGATGATCAACAGTGTCAAAGGCAGCAGAAAGATCAAGGAGAATTAGGATAGCGTAATGGCCACGAGATTTAGCAGCGATTAAATCGTTGGATACTTTGATCACAGCCGTTTCGACAGAATGACCAGTGCGGAATCCAGACTGAAGGGGGTCAAGCAGAGAGTTGGATTTGAGAAAGTCGTCAGTCTGATGTACACAACTCTCTCGAGGATCTTGGAGGCAAATGGCAATAGCGAGATAGGGCGGTAGTTGGATGGGGAGTTTGGGTCAAGGCTGGGCTTTTTCAGAATTGGGGTTACAGTTGCATGTTTGAAGGGAGAGGGAAATGTGCCAGAGGAAAGGGAGAGATTGAAGATTTTATTGAGAGGAAGAGCAAGAGAGGGAGACAAAGTGCGGATGAGATGCAAGGGAATAGGATCGAGGGAACTGGAGATGAAATCTCCTTTCTTCCAGCCATTGAGCATACGTGAAACTCCAGCCAATCCCAATTAGTGGCATGATGGACAAGCTTTGGGGTGAGTATGCACGGTCTGCATTAGAGCACCTGAGCAGTGACACCCTTCGGCCCCAGCTGTTTGGAGGCGTTCAGGAACCAAGTATTTCCCCCACCAGGGGCAGTTGAAGAATCTGTATGGTATGTTCCGCTGTCGCAGATGGTCTTCAGCCAGCGTGGTCAATGCGCAGAGGCGATGCCTCGTGTATCCTGAGGCCCAGGTAGCCTGACAGCTGCACATGTCGCACCATGGAGATGCAATTCGAGTATAGTGGGTCCACTTCTTGCCAACAAGATGCTTCTCCGCCAGGCCACCTTTAGCTCTGGCTAAATTTTGCAATCGGTCCTGCAGCTTGTGCCAGAAAGTCTGAAAGACCTAATCCAATCTATGCATAAAGTAGTCAAGAGAGTTGTGGCCACTGGGATGGACTCTGCCAGCTAAGTTGGAGAGCTGTGGCCATCTTGTAACGTTGCAGTAATTGAATTGCCGTTGGGGTGTAAGCTAAAGCACAAGGTGAGTGCAGCTCAACAAGCATAAGAGGTTTCAATGGGGACTGGGATATCCCCCTGGGTTTGGCTCCATTTTAAATCATACTGATAACAGAAATCACCCAAATGGCCCTGATCAAAAGTTTACATATCCTTGAATGTTTGGCCTTTTTACAGACCCCCACACGTTGACACACACAGGTTACAATGGCAATTAATGGTTAATTTCACACACCTGTGGCTTTTTACATTGCAATTAGTGTCTGTGAATAAATAGTCAATGAGTTTGTTAGTTCTCACGTGGATGAACTGAGCAGGCTAGATACTGAGCCATGGGGAACAGAAAAGAACTGTCAAAAGACCTGCGTAACAAGGTAATGGAACTTTTTAAAGATGGAAAATCATATAAAAATATATGATACCAAGCCAAGGTCAGGTGAAGCAAGAAAGATTTCAGCCCCGGATTTCAGCCCCAGCCAGAAGAATTGTTCAGAATACAAAGAAAAACCCACAGGTAACCTTTTAGGAGAAATACAGGCTGCCCTGGAAAAAGACGGTGTGGTTGTTTCAAGGAGCACAATACTACGATATCACCCCCCTCTCACATCACCCCCTCTCATCATGACCCCCTCACATCACCCCCTCTCATCATCACCCCCTGTCCCTCACACATCACCTCCCTTCCTCTCATCATCACCCTCGCTCTCACCATTACCATCCTCCCTTTCATCATCACCGCCCCTCCCTCTCATCATAACAGCCCCTCCTTCTCATCATAACAGCCCCTCCCTCTCACCATCACCCCCTCCCTCTCACATCACCCCTCATCATCACCCCCTCATCCCTCATCCCCTCATCATCACCCCCTCCCTCACACCATCACCCCTCTCCTTCTCATCATCACTCCCCTCATCACATCATCCCTGCGTCATCACCCCCCTCCCTCACCATCACCCCTCTCCTTCTCATCATCCAGCCCCTTCATCATCACCCCCCTCTCAGCATCACCACCCTCACCATCACTCCCCTCACCATCAACGTCAACTCCTCCTCCCTCTCACATCACCCCCTCTCCCTCTCACATCACCCCCCTCTCATCATCACCCCCTCTCCCTCTCCACATCACCCCACTTTCCATGTTACCCTCCCTTCCTCCCATCACCCCCTCCCTCTCACCATCACTGCCCTCCCTCTCACCATCACTGCCCTCCCTCTCATCATCAACCCCTCCCTCTCATCATCAACCCATCCTTATCACCATCACCCCCTCCCTCTCACCATCACCCCGCCTCACAGTATTACTCCCCCTCCCTCTCCACCTTCCCCTCCCTCACACTATCACCCCCTCCCTCTCACCATCACCCCCTCCCTCACACCATTATCCACTACACAAACACACTGCATTCACTATGCAAACACACGCTGCATTAACTATACAAACACACTACATACACTATACAAACACACACAGACACACACTTATACATGTGTGTATGTGTATCTGTATGTCTGTGTATCTGTATGTGTGTTGGTATATGTGTATCTGTTTGTGTGTCTATGTTTGTATCATTGTGTCTGTATGTGTGTGTCTCTGTCTGTGTGTGTGTCTGTATGTGTGTGTGTGAGTGTTTGTCTGTATCTGTGTATGACTGTGTTTCTATGTAACTGCATGTGTGTACCTGTGTGTCTGTGTATGTGTGCCAGTGTGTGTATATGTGAGTATATATGTATATGTGCATACATCTCAGCATTTCGCCTACACTACACACAAATACAACCCTACATCCAAATGTCAACACTACATAAAAACACACCACCATATTCAAAAACCACACTACAGAAAAATGCACGCCTGCATTCAAATGCCAATACGTGCAAACATACCCATACGTTCACTCACACATACTCAATACAAAAACATGCTTACATTCAAACACAACACTGCTTGGTGCTAAATACATTTAAAAAAAATCCAAACCCTGCTCGGTGCTAAATACATTTAAAAAATTTGCAGGTGTTTTTTCTAATTTTTTAAGCTGGGGGAGGGGTGCCAAATATAGGATCCGTCCCAGGGGTCGGATGGTTTCTCGGGGCGTGATGACGTAGGCGGGTGCGTGTCTACGTGAGGGGAGGGGCGGTATGGTGGAGAGTGGCCGGCGACGTTTTTATTTTCCTCTGGCGGGTCGAGTGAGCGTGGCTTGAGCGACCGAGAGCCGGAGCTGACCGAGAGCAGAACCGGGTGGATGAAACTTCGGATTTCAACTCCCTCTGTAGCAGATT
Source organism: Pelobates cultripes (assembly GCA_933207985.1). Lineage (NCBI taxonomy): Eukaryota > Metazoa > Chordata > Amphibia > Anura > Pelobatidae > Pelobates > Pelobates cultripes. The sequence continues at coordinate 71,295,935 of OW240913.1, read as the reverse complement.
GTGTGGGTCATTCGGAGTTGCACTGGCGGTCCGGTGTGAAGAGAAGTTTCTCTCGACATATAAGCCGGGTATACAGGCTTGAAAAGATAAGTCTGCTTTCATGTTCTACTGACATGTTCTACTGATATAATTAAAACGAACAGAATAACATTGCATTTGAGAGGGTAATAGAGAGAAGGGGGTTGAGAGTGGTTGAGAGTGGAAAATAGTTAACAGAAACTACTGCAAATACTTTTTGTTCTGCGAACTTTTAGAAGCTGAGGAGTGGAGCCTCAAAACATTATCGAGTAATCGAACTACAAATATTGTGGATAAGTTTTGTGGCTTTGCAATCAAAAAAAAAAAAAAAGTGAAGAAATGAGAAGGAAAGAGTGGGAAAAAGGAGAAAAAGATTAATAAATAAAGAAAAAGAGAGTTTCCAAAAAGAGAAGAAAAAGAGGGGCAAAAGGTCAACCGAAGAAAAAAAAACTGCAAAGAACAGGAAAAAAAAAAGGGAAAAAAAAAGAAAATAAAAGGTTAAGAAAACTGAGAAAAATAATAAGAAAGAAAAGGGAAGAGCAACAAGTATAGAAGACCTTTTATATAAAATAAAATGGCAACTAGAAAGCAACAGGAGGAAAGAAAAAAAAGAGAAAAAAAAGACCCTATCACTGATAAAAGGTTATCAGGATATTTCTCCCCGCCTCCAAACAAATTCCAACTGAATTCTGAAACTCAGGATAACTCCCCTCCCCCCAAATCTAACTCTAATCCCTCTCATATTGCACAAGCAGGTAAACCTCTAACTGAAGAGATTTTAATTAATTACCTGGAGAAATTACAGAACAATATTAAAGAAGATATCCAAAAAGGATCATTAGATTTAAAACAAGAGATAAGAGATATGAAAGTCCAATTGGAATGCATAGAATCTAAGATGATGCAAACAGACTTAAAAAATGTGCACATAGAGTCAGTAATAACAGACCTACAAACCAAGGTAGAATCATTGGAGGACAAATTAAATGATTTGGAAGATCGTTCCAGGAGAACCAATATAAGAATCCGTAATATCCCTGAACAAATTAATGATTCTTTACTGAAAAAATTTTTGATGGAATACTTTGAAACAATATTATCTCCAGCTGGTTTTCAAGATTCAGAATTAGAGAGATACCACAGGTTACCTAGACCTAGAAATGTGGCAGAATCATTACCAAGAGATGTAATTGTTAAATTACAGTCTTTTTATACTAAAAATCAAATAATGAGTTCTGTGAGAAATAATCCGGTCACAGAAGAGAGATTTAAGAACTTGAAGATTTTTCCTGATTTATCTTTCCATACAAGAGCATGGCGGAAAAGCTTTAGCCAGGAACTATCCATATTAAGAGCCAAAGAAGTTAAATATATATGGGGATTTCCTAAATGCCTCAGGATCTTCTGGAGAGAAAAAAATGAAAAATTTACTACTCTGGATTCTTTGAGAAAATGGATGGAAGATCAATCTATAGCGGGTGTTATATGATTTTGGAATAATAATCAAAAATTGAAGATGCTTCGTAGTTCGCAGCTGTCTGGATGTAAATGAACAATCATAATTATATATAAGTTTTGTTTTTGTTTTTTAGTTTTTTTTCTCCTTTCAGCTGGATTGGTGCTAATAGATAGCTAACACGTAAAGGATGGAGATAGGCAAAAGGTTAGGAATAAGTGTTAATAATAAGTGAATGGTGGGTTTATTTTTTCACATGTTAAGATGGAAGTTAAGTGTTAATACTCTAAAGGAGAAAATATGTAAATAGATTGAGTAAATTTATAAAATTAGATAGTTTGAACACAGTAAAGGGATGCAATTTTTACACACTGCATTAGAAATTGATAAAGTGTTAGGAGATTCTGGTAATTTAAATAAGAATCACGGAAGATTATGTATACACAGTAGGAAGATAAATTATTCACGAAAATAAAAAAAATAATTATCATAGGATTAAAACACATGGTAGGATTTGATATACTTAAGAGATAGATTTGTATATATTGTCACACAAACACACAACTGGTTGGGTGGTAATAGTAAGTTATCTAAGAAGAATGGTAGATATTCTATAACCAATTGGATAGATCTTTTAAAATAATAGCACCACATAAACTGTTAGTGATTATATATTCATAACTATCAGGGAATCTAGGTTGTAAATAAGTTTTTTTTTTTTTTCTCTCCTCTGTGTAACTATGTGAGATGGTAGAGTTTTCTTAAAAATAAGGAACAAGATTTTCGGTTACTCTCCTCATACCGCCCCACCAAGTGTCATCTCTTTTGTTGACACAAATTCCGTGATATGGTGAATCTAAACACCATCTCACGAGGACACAGATGGTCCTGGAGTGGTATGCCGAGAGGAAACCTTTCGGGAGCCAGGCTGTGTTGGGCCAGACTGGGGGTTTTTCCCATAAGGTTTTTGTGGGTCTATGTTCAATGGACCTTTTGTGTTGTATGTGAATGCATTGCAGCTCTCTTGGGGTCAGTGGAAACAATGAGTTTTGATTTAAAATGGTAAAGATGATTTCAGTTAATGTCCAAGGCCTTAATTCTTTAACCAAAAAATCTTTAATCTATGATTATATGTTAAGAAATAAAGTGGAAGTGGGCTTTTTTCAAGAGACTCACTGGTTGGATATGGATAGTCAGGGCTGGGGTGGTTCAAAATTCCCTATAATGATACATGCTTCTTTAAGTGGAGAAAAAAAAAGAGGAGTAGCAATAGTATTTTCCCACACATTAAAAGTGGATATAATTCATCAAATTAAAGATAAGGAAGGTAGATATGTTATAGTTTGTTGTAAATTGAATGAGATACCTTATACATTGACTAATATATATCTGCCTAATGACTTTCCTGCTCCAACCTTAAAAAAGGTCTTAACTTTAATGGAATCTGTCAAAATAGGCACATGTTTGGTGGCTGGGGACTTTAATAGTGTATTGGATCCGATATTAGATAAGAAGACATCTTCAATACTATTACATCAAAAAAGAACAGATAAATTGGCAAAATCTATTAAGAGAAACATGATTAATTTTGATTATTTTGATCTTTTGAGAACGACCAATCCTAATTCATTGGAATATACGTTTTTTTCACCGGTACATCTTTCGTATTCCCGAATAGATATGGTTTGGGGAAATATGACCGCATTGACGAATATTAAATATTTTAAGATACTTGATAATACTTGGTCAGATCATAGTATTAATATGTGGGAGATGAAGAATCAGTGGATCAGGATTGGTCGTGATACCTGGCGCATGGATGATAATTTGTTAAAATCTAAGATCAATCTTGATATAATGGAAAAACAAATAGTAACCTTCTTTCTTGAAAATGATCCAAATGATACTTCATATACAAATAACTGGTGTGCTTTTAAATCTACCATGAGAGGCAATATAATAAGTATTCAAACAAGATATAAAGTAGCAAATAATAGATCTTTTATGGTATTACAGACAGAACTGAAAAAGGCTGCAAGCAAGAACAAGCAGTTTCCCTCTAAAGAAAATGCAGACGAGCTAAAAAGTATTCAGAATAGAATTAATAATTTTCTTATAGCAAAGAATGTAAAAATTAGGAATAAACTCAAAGCCAATTACTACTATAAGGGAAATCGAGCAGATAGAATTATGACCAAAAAATTAAGAGATAAAATTGGATCCAATAAAATAGTAAAGATAGAGGATGAAGACGGGGTATATCTGGACCCAAAAAAAATAGGGGAGAGATTTAATAAGTATTATGAGGCTTTGTATAATTTAACTCCCTCGATAACCAACGAGGAGGACTATCTGAGTAAAATTAATACTCCTAAGATTACAATAGAACAAACTAATAAGCTAAATACTTTAATTACAGCTCAGGAAGTAGAGGTAGTAATAAATAAATTAAAACCAGATAAGACGCCAGGCCCAGATGGTTTCGCAAATATATTTTATAAATCATTTAAAAAACTTATTGTCCCCCACCTAACAGACATGTTTAACGAAATTGTATCAGTTGGTAAATTTCCTACAGAAATGTTGAGTGCAAATATTCTTCCAATTCTTAAAGATAACAAAGATCCTCTAAAGGTAGAAAATTATAGACCTATCTCCTTAATCAATACAGATGTTAAGATTTTTTCTTCAGTTTTGGCTCATAGATTAAGAGGTTTAATGGATAATATAATTAAAAATGATCAAATTGGTTTTGTACAAGGTAGAGATCCAGTATAACTCTAGAAGATTATTGGATCTGATAGATGTATCTAGAAGAAGTAATAAACCTTTATTTGTATTGGCGGTCAATGCCGAGAAAGCTTTCGACAGGGTCGGTTGGGATTTTTTAAGGAAAACGATGGAAAAATTCGGAATTCAGGGAAGGATGCTAAATGCTATTTTGGCATTATATGAAGGTCCTAAAGCAAGAACAGTGGCCCCAAACATATGCGCAGAGTGGTTTACACTTAAAAATGGTACGAGACAGGGTTGTCCTTTGTCACCGATTTTATATATAATGACAATGGAGATCTTAGCCATTAAAATAAGAGATAACCCTCAAATTAAAGGATTTAAACTTAGAGAAAAAGAACTTAAATTAAATCTATATGCAGATGATCTGATATTGACCCTAACCGACCCTGTCGAATCGCTTAAAGCACTGATGGCAGAAATAGATAAATATAGTCTGATCTCAAATTATAAAATAAATGTAATTAAATCCACTTTTTTAGCAATAAATATTTCCAGAGATTCTATTCAACAGATTAAAGATAAATATAAATTTAATTGTAATAAAAATTTGTTAACGTATCTGGGTATAATTCTCACTGATGATGTTAAAGATACGCTCCAAGTAAATTTTCTGAAAACATTTAGATCGACACATGAGTCTTTAAAGAGATGGAGACAAACTGAACTGTCTTGGTGGGGCAGAATTAATTTGGTTAATTCGTATTTACTACCTAAATGGTCTTATTTATTCCGTATGATCCCCTTGAGAATGCCACAACCATGGTTATCTATGATACAACGAGATATAAATAATTTTATATGGAAAGGAAAAAGGCCGAGGATGAATAAACAACTTTTGATGCAGAAGACTAGGAAAGGAGGGATAAATTTTCCAAATGTTACTATAACGTATCTAGCAAATATGATGTTCCATATATATAAGACACAATTATTAAGTTCAGAGGAAGTTGGTTGGTACCAACTAGAATTGGAGATGACAGAAATGGAAAATTTACATCATTTGATTTGGTTAACTAAACAAGATGAAAGAACCAAAAAGGTCTGTTCCTCCAATACATGTTTGAAATCTATATTAATGGAGTGGGAAAAGATGAGGATTAATAGCGGTTTATGTAATAAAATATTGGGAAATTTTAACCTTAGTATTATCCAACTAAGGATGAAGGATCTAAATTTAGGGGAATGGACAAGGAAAGGTATTGACTCTATAAATCAAATAATAATGGGTGACAAAATTAAATCATTTGAAAATCTGATACAAGAATTTTCATTACCCTGGAAGGAGTGGTATAATTATTTAAGAATTGGAAGTTTTATCAAACAATATTTGCTATATCGACCTACAGTGGGCATAGAAAACCTGATAGTTTTATTAAAAAATGAGATCGTACCGCAAATAGTCTCAAAGGCAAGGACTGCTCTCCTCCAAATTGAAGCTCCAAATTTAAATGTAAATATCCAAAAATGGAGTAAAGAGTTAAATGTACAGATTTTTAAGTCTGAATGGGATCAAGTACTATATCAAACAAGTAAGATAATCCATTGTCTGAACCTTCTTGAAGTATTGTTTAAATTAATGAACCGCTGGTATCTAGTCCCTACCAGACTAGCCAAAATGTATATCTCCAATTCCAATTTGTTGGAGATGTAACGAAAAAGAGGGGACCTTTGGACATATATGGTGGGAGTGTAGTAAGGTGAAAATCCTGTGGTATATGGCTTTCGATTCACTGGATATTACAGAAATAAAAATCCCCAGGGGTCATCATAATGGTTTATTTCACTTAAATTTGCAATCACTCCTTTTCAAGGATAAATTTATATACGTCCATTTTGTAGCAGCAATAAAAATAATCATTGCAAGGAATTGGAAGAGTAGTGCAAATTTTACACAAGCCCAATTATATTCTCAAGTCCAATATCAATTAAATATGGAGGCCCTTGGACATCAGTCAATTAAAATTAGAGACGTCAGTAATTTTTGGAAAGAAAAAGTGGAGAGTATGGCCAGAATAAATTCTGGATAAAATTAAAGTAATTAGATCAGTCTCTCTCTTTCTCTTACATCTTTATCTGTTTAGTATATTAAGGTATTGAAATAGAGGTGCCACTGAAATACCCCAAGAAGAGTTTGCAATGCATAAAAACAAATGTTTGTCTTTTATGTTTGTTGTGTATATCATATTAATGAAGTTTGGAATGCCATCTACCTAATTTATGTATTAATTAATAGTGAATTAAGTTGCCTTATACGATAGATAAAAGGAATTTTAATATTAGAGGGAGGTTCGATAAAAATTTTTAGACATGTAGACTGATCTTTCTTCTTTCCTCTTTTCCAATATGGCATTTGATCTAGATCTAGAAAATAATTTAGTAGAAAAATGAAAAGGGGAAAAAGCTCTTATATCACAAAGGCTAATATGTGTGCAATAGTATTGAGTATACATATAAATTTAAAATTTTTATCTAATTGGTGGTAGATGGCAACACTTTTCATGTTTTCTATATCATTAATGTTGATGGTAATGTCTTGAATGGCTATATAAGAAAAATGAAATAAACAAATTATTTAAAAAAAAGGATCCGTCCCAGGGGTCAAATGCTCCAAGTACGCCCTTGCAGGGGTCATTTAATTTTTTACTTTGTTGTCATGTTTTGTTTTAGATTGTGCCATTCTGTTAAAACCTACCCTTGAATACAAATCCCATAAGAAATACAATGCTTTGCCTGTTCACTCATGTTTTCTTTAAATTCTTCAAGAATATGCAAACCTTTGAGCACAACTATATGTGTATATTCAATAAACATTGACACTAGTTCTAAACCTCAACACCTTGGGCACCTTTTAATTTAAAGAGACACACCTGCCCAAAAACTATTAAAAAAAACATTTTTTAAAATTACAGTTTAGTAGATATACCCCAAGTGAAAACATTCATGCATTTAATTGTATTTTTTTGGGGGGTGGGGGAGAAGACCTCCCTTTCTAAGCCCGCACAGACATTCTGTGACTGTCCAATCACAGACATCCCAATGCAGCTCAATGAGACGTTTTTGCAAAGCAGGTGCTCTGGGCAATTGCTGTCTCTTACGTTTAGCTCCATTGAGCCAAAAAAACAGGAAGTAACAGGACTTGTTGTCAGATTGACAGCCTGGATGGTGTAACAAGGTTAATTTATAAAAGTGTCAAACTTTATTTAAATCTGAACTTTTTGTCAAATGAAAAATAGAGGACAAATTATTGTGTGGAGTGGTCCTTTAATAAGTTCTATTTTCTAAAGTCCATTTGGCAATAACAGATTTGCATAAACAATTTGGAGCAATATATTAAATCTGAAACTTCAATTTAAAAGAAATGTATAGTCATTTCAAGGAATGTCAAATGAGTCCAAATGTGTCCTGGAAGTTTTTTGGTTTAAGAATATAATATATTCCTTTATTCCCTTATAATCATGATGAAATATTATAGAACATTTTAAAATAATAACTATGCACACTGCCATTCTGCATAACAGTCCTTGAAAAATGCATTTTGTGCTAATTTAATCTAAATTAATAAATTGATTTATAATTTTAAAAAAGGCATATATTTGGAAACTAGTAGGGCACAACCAGGACATTTGTGCAGGGGACACTGGGTATAGTAATACTGAGCAAGAGTTGGCATGACAAGCAATGAAGAGCAGGTAGGGTGGTGTATGACAGGTGTTTCTGTGGAGAAGCATTGTCTATGGCAGGGTAGGCAACCTTTGGCACTCCAGAGGTTGCCTACCCCTGTTATGGGTTTCTCTAATATCCCAGTTTTATACTTTGCTCATTGGTAGGGGAGAAAAAAAAGACCGTCATGAGAAAAAGGACAAGTTGTTGTTTAGAACAACCAGACAGGTGGTGGTGAGGATCAATCCATCATTCCATTGAATGTCGCCACATGGCTTACCTTCCTCTCACACTTGCACCTTTGCCGGTCCTTAGATTGGCTTCCTTCACAGTTCAGAATACAATTGAAATACCCAAACTAACATACAAAGTCCTTCCTCATCCTACCCCTACACCCCTCATTGCATTCCCTCTCTTATTCATGACTATACCCTCTCTCAATCACTATTCTATGCTGGTGGCCTGCTTTTGACTCTCATATTCTTTATTTTTACACGTGGCTAATAATGTGTACTTTAGCAATTAGATAAACAACACACACAAAAAAAAAATATGCATGATATTCTAGACCAGGGATAGGCAACCTTCAGCACTCCAGATGTTGTGGACTACATCTCCCATGATGCTTTGCCAGCATTATGGCTGTAAGAGCATTATTGGAGATGTAGTCCACAACATCTGAAGTGCCTAAGGTTGCCTAACCCTGTTCTAGGCTTCTTTTATTAGGACTGAAAGGGTTACTCCAAGCACCACACCATGGCAACTTCAATGATTTGAAGTGGTCATGGTGCTCGAAGTCTGTATGTGCAGCATTTCATTACGAAACCCTTCACATGCAGAGATAATAACCCTTTGCTGTCAAAGGTGTAACTCTACTTCTGGCAGCATCATTAAAGCATCACTAGCCAGCCCAGAAGAAGAGCACTGGGTTGACCAATGTCATTTCTGTGCATATTGGATATCCATTGGCAGCATGCACGGTATGCTGGTGACAGACAACTAATAGCATAACCCACACTCTGTGGCTCCCAAGTTCCCCCCTCAGCCCATCCTCCCTGATGTCCATTCCACTTCAGCGTGGAAGGCTGATGTCAGGAATAACATAGCCTCATTATTGGAACACAGGTACGTTTTAGCTTTACCCTTTTTTTTTCAGTTGTGAGGGAGACCATGCAGTGAGGGTTACTCTGACCAAAAACAATATTTTATTAAAACCCCTTTTTATGTTCTAGTAACCCATTATACTTTGTTAAACAATTGCATTCTCATTATTTGCATTTGTAGACATTTCTCTGATTCAGGTAGAGGACAAGAGAAAATCACATTCCAATAGAACACTTAGCAATGACTGCAACTGGTCAACATCCCAATGATGAGTCGCAGCTTCCTTGATGAAGAATGACTTTGAGGCTCCTATATTTTGGCTCATTGCTTGATCTCAAACCTGTATCAGTGAACTGTAACAGAAGACAAGAGAAACGTTGGGTCACTTGGTTAAACTATCTGAACCTCATAATACAAATATATTCCAAGCAGAGAATGTTTATAAAGTTTACAGAAGAGGGTGATGTAGAAAACAGATCATTTCTACGGCCATCTTTAAGAATACGAGCACATTAAAGCAGCTTGTAAAATGAAAGCAACTTTGGAGGCATTATTTTCCTGTAACAGGGCTCTCCAGCTGTACAGCAGAGGAAGAGGACTGTGATGAGGAACAAATGGATGTATAAAAGAAAAAATTAATTCCGAGCACTCTTCAATTCAAATCTTGACAACTTTTTAATGGAGCATACAACTTAGGCAATGTATTATTTACTATATGTGACCTTTAGCAATCCATACCATTGTGGCTTGATAAAGGTCTCACACACAGTGACTGAGGCAGTGTCTAAGCTATATGCTCCATTTAAAAAGCTGTCAAGATTTGAATTGCTCCATGCCTGGAACTAATTTTTACTTTTAAACATGACATTGGTGAGGAGTTGGTGCCATCTCCAGGTTTTGGAGCACTGCAACCTTAATGTGATAACCAGGAGTGTCAGTAGGGCTAGACCCTGGATAGAGCTCAGAGTGGACCCTAAACCTCCACTAGTGTTCCAATCTCCCACTACTGCCCTTAAATACCCCACTTCTGCATCAATCCCCCCACTACAGCTCCTAAATCATTATATAAATATGCCGATTGGTTCTATGAAGCTGTGGAGACTCCTCCATAGTGTTAGTGTTGCAAGCTCACACATGCATGAGAGTACAGCACTAATGTGGGTTTCTGGCAGATGAAGTGCAAGGAACTGAAAAAAGAGGATGGCGGCACTCACGGGGAACAGAATCAGATACGTATAACTCACCATAATTGTACCATTTCCCCACGGCATCCAAGCAGCAGCCTCACCAGTGAAGGTCTTTGCAAAATATGCAAAGACTCCAGAAAGTGACAGAGCCGCTTTAGTTGGATCAGTGTCAAACATTAAGTGCAGACGGATATTTTGTGACTACATTTGATGGGAGTTATACAGCGTGAACATCTGGAGGTGCTATTACCATCACAATAGCTTAATCCAGGCATAGGCAACTTTCGGCACTGCAGATGTTTTGTACTACACCGCCCATGATGCTTTGATAGCATTATGTGTGTAAGAGCATTATGGGTGATGTAGTCCACAACATCTGGAGTGCCGAAGGTTGCCTATCCATGGTTTAATCCATCCTGAGGATAAATACACATGTAATGTCTATTTTAACAAACACGTCAGACAGTACATGAAACATCACAAAGGGGTAGAAGCAAATGTAACTAATAAACTTTATTTTTCTGTTTAAATTGGAGAGAAGCACTCAGTAAATTACCAGAGAGCTGTACTGCCTTCTGTCTTGCATTCTGTTCAATAACTAATGATATGCACATGGTGGTAACTTACAGTGAATTGAATATGTATTTCTCTAGTTAGAAACTTACAGCAAGGCACTAATCAACTGTAACCTTACTTAGAGGGATCAGCCTCTACATCAGAAACTGCACTATCCTAGGTGGAAAAAAACTGTTTAGTGTTCAGCATATGCCCTTATAAAATATACAAAATTCGATAATGATTCCCATACCGTCATTGATAACCATAAAACGTACCTAGCCATATGAATATGGACTTCACGTGCCCATATGAACAGATACTTTCATGTGGACAATTGGGATTTCAATGTTCTGAATTCTGGATTCTGCAGGTGCTTAAGTAGGTCCCCCACCAAGAAAAACATGCACATCATTCTATTGCTAAAATTAATAAGAAATGTTACACAGTTAGTGCTAATGTCCTTATTAATTTGCATACATGGGCCAGAGGTAATTAATGCTTGCATTACTTAACTTAGGACCTCTTCATTTTCAATTTGTTCCTTGAGGCGTGGCCCACCAGTGATCCTGGAGTAATGGTTTGAGCCAAGGATGCTTTCTTTTCAAATTGTGATTCATCAGTGGGCATCAAGCACAAGTAGGGAAATTCATAAAAATAAACACATATTCCTATTCCTCCTCTCTTTGAAATAGTCTTCTCAGTACAAGACTCCAATTATCTATGACAATAAGGAAATGTAAATATATTTGTTGTCTTCATACAGATGTATTGAGCCTGTAGCACAATTATAACAAAAAAAAAAAGGTGGTAGATTTCCCAAAACCACTAGTTTCTGTCTAAAAGAAATGTTCTACCAAAAGTACTGCTAACACCTTCACCAAGTTAGTTTGTTCTTTACAGTCAATAGCTTGAAATATTAATATATGCATCACAAGCAGGATTAGGTAGCTTATTGGGTCTTAAGCTCTTGCAGCCTCCCAAATACTTGCCAGTAGAAAACAACTCACACCCAACGCCCATGTCCACATGATGGGTAGCATTCTTTGCTATTGTAACAATTTTCAGTTATGTTGCCTATGGTATGTACTAAACAGTGGAACCCAAACGAGTCCTCGTGGCCCACCAACAATAAAATATTTATGTATTTCCCTGTTTTTTCCCAATGGAGATACTAACAAAACCTGGACTTTTGATGGGTAGACTGCTTTGGGAAACACTGTACTAAACTATATCAAGCTAACATACTCCAGCTTATGGCAATTTATTAGAATTACCCACATATTTGTTGTTAGTTTCATAAACAATGTAAATTTCGTTCTCTGAGTATCTATTGTATTTTACTCAAAGCAACTGTCTATGAGAACTCTAATAGATATCCAATTACTGACATACATTTTATACTCTGGAAGAAATAGTCCTATTAAATAATACAACTTCATTTTTATGTTGTAACATTGGGAATTCCAATAAATATAGATTATACTCTCTTCAAAGATTTGGGGTCTTTGTGATAAAATGTGAAGCCATTCATGTGCTCCTGCATGGGCAAAATGTGCTTAAAACAAAATGTTTGACTAACTAGGTTCATTCACATATTTGTACAACACTACATGGTGACAAGATGGATGGATCAATGAAACAAATCATTATTTGCTTCCATGGTTACTTAAAGATTTGGAGTTTCCTTCTACTTTAACAGATATAAAGAAGCTTCAATATATTGATATCAACATTTCCGTTTTGCAGTTACATTGAGGGTTACTACATTACATACTGTGTGCTGGATTCTATTACAAGACATAGCATATCTCTGGTAACTGAATCGCAACTTTCTCCTAGATGTTAAGAAGTTGGACAACTGCAAACACGGCTACTATTGTAATGCCTGTCTCTTGTAACAGAATACAGCTTTATCATAGGATTTACCAATGGTATTCATTTCTTTTCTGTTTTCATTTTGATTGACTCTTTCTTAAAACTTAAACAGTGGTCAATATGAAATGAATGAATGTTTTGAAATCATGACTAAAATGCATGAAATCACTGCTCTCAGGAGTCAGTTTTATATAACATTTTATTGTTACCACTTTAAAAAAATGTTTTACAGTTTCCCGTTTTTAAGTTGGTGACATTTTCATGAAATACAGGTGGGGGAGATCTCATTCTTCTGCTTGCTTACTAGTCATAGTCACATTAACAGGCCTTCTAATGGTGCAGATTCCGGCAGGATAGTCCATATTTTAGGGTCCCATCCTATAGTCATGATTTAGTTCCTTGGCGTTCTACATCCATGGGACATCCCCAGACAACACAGTGTGAGCATGGTATTTTATGGACTTGCAATGTGCAACGGACACTAGTGCCATCCAGAGAGCGCTTTAGCCGGGATCTCTGCATGGCCTTGTATGTGGGGCTGGCTTGGAGTTAAGGGAATCCATGCTCTGCTGCATTCTTCTATGTTCATGGAAATGTGCCCGAACATAGACGAACGCAACAGAGCAGGGAATCCCTCTAATCTATGTTCAGGGAAATTTCCCCAAACATAGATTAAGATATTCCCTGCTCGGGTGCAACCATCGTTTGTGTCTTCTTCAGAAAAATTATGGGAAACTTTAGCTTTAATAGTTGTCCATTTATCAGTAATGAGTCAGCATATTATGTACTTTTTCTATGTAAGAGCATCTTGCAGAATAATGCCATTTTCATTTGTTGTTTGTATACCATAAATGCTGCTCCGTAACATTTTATAGTACAAAATAGAAGGACATAGTAATAAGAGTTTACACTCAGTGTTTCCAAGTCCTAGATGTCTGTCCAATACATGCTCTCCATCGCTTTCCCAAGATGATAAATGTGAGTCCAAGCTTAAAGGACCAAAATAGGCACCCACACCACTTCAGCTCAATGAAGTGGTCTGGGTGCCAGGTCCCTCTAGTTTTAATCCTGCAGCTGAAAGCATAGCAGTTTCAGAGCCTCTAGAGCCTCACTGACAGCCACTAAAGGCTGCTTCCACAATTCTCACTGTGACGTCGGCAGGAGGAGGAGAGTTCCCCAGCGCCGAGGGAGCCCGGCGCTGGAGAAAGGTAAGTGGCTGAAGAAGGTTTCAACTACTTCAGCCCAGGGGGAGGGGGGCCATGAGGGTCGGGGGGACCTAAGGACTACATAGTGCCAGGAAAACAAGTTTGTTTTCCTGGCACTATAGTGGTCCTTTAAACAAACATGATCTTAGTGGATTACTCCAATATCAAATGCCACAAGTTACACTTGAGCAGCACAACAAAACAGCATACAATGAGGGGGGAAAGTATTTGATCCCCTACTGATTTTAAACGTTTGCCCACTGACAAACAAATAAACAGTCCATAATTTTAATGGTAGGTGTATTTTAACAGTGAGATACAGAATAACAAGAAAAAGAAAACAAGAAAAACGCACGTCAAAAAAGTTATAAATTGATTTGCATGTCAATGAGTGAAATAAGTATTTGATCCCCTATCAATCAGCACGATTTCTAGCTCCCAGGTGTCTTTTATATGGGAAAAGAGTTGAGATTAGAAGCAGTCTCTTAAAGGGAGTGCTCCTAAGCTCATCTCTTTACCTGTATAAAAGACATCTGTCCAATGAAGCAATCAATCAATCAGATTCCAAACAAAAGACCAAAGAGCTGCCCAAGAATGTCAGGGACAAGATTGTAGACCTACACAAGGCTGGAATGGGCTACAAGACCATTGCCAACAGCTTGGTGAGAAGGTTACAACAGTTGGTGTGATTATTCGCATATGAAAGAAACCAAATAACTTTCGGCCTCCCTTAGTCTGGTGCGCCATGCAAGATCTCACCTCGTGGAGTTTCCATGATCACGAGAACAGTAAGGAATCAGCCCAGAACTACACAGGAGGATTTTGTTAATGATCCCAAGGCAGCTGGTACCATAGTTACCAAGAAAACAATTGGTAACACACTACGCCGTGAAGGACTGATATCCTGCAGCACCCGCAAGGTCCCCCGACGCAAGAAAGCACATGTACAGGCCATCTGAAGTTTGCCAATGAACATCTGAATGATTCAGAGGAGAACTGGGTGAAAGTGTTGTGGTCAGATGAGACCAAAATCAAGCTCTTTGGCATCAACTCAACTTGCTGTGTTTGGAGGAGGAGGAAGGCTGCCTATGACCCCAAGAACACCATCCCCACCATCAAACATGGAAGTGGAAACATTATGCTTTGGGGGTGGTTTTATGCTAAAGGGACAGGACAACTGCACCTCATCAAAGGGACGATGGACAGGGTCATGTACCGTCAAATCTTGGGTGAGAACCTCCTTTCCTCAGCCAGGGTATTGAAAATGGATCGTGGATGGGTATTCTAGCATGACAATGACCCAAAACACACAGCCAAGGCAACAAAGGAGTGTACTTCAAGAAGAAGCACATTAAGGTCCTGGAGTGGTCTAGTCAGTCTCCAGACCTTAATCCCATTGAAAATCTGTGGAAGGAGCTGAAGGTTCGAGTTGCCAAACATCAGAGAGGATTGTTTGCAAACCTGGTGGCCAACTACAAGAAACGTCTGACCTCAGTGATTGCCAACAAGGGTTTTGCCACCAAGTACTAAGTCGAAGTGGTCAAATATTTCTTTCACAACCATAAGAAACAAAACTACAAAGTGAAAACATTACCTTTACCCTTTATTTCTACAGATCCCATCTTTTTACTCAGAGGTAAATAAAAACAGAGAAACAATTCAAAAGACCACCACTTCCTTTATAAAAGTAAAAAACCTATTTGGTAAAAATATGTTATCATGTAATTTAGATGACAATCTTGTTTTACTTATCATCATTTGAATATGCAACCTACCTCCTCTGACACTAAAATCTATTGCATATATCACCAAAACTTAGATTAATTGTGGCTGCTGTTTTATGATCTATTATACCAGCATCACCTAGATCATAGCTTTTTAGACTGATCTAACTTTCCTCTATTTACATGCATGGAATGTAACATATTTTATTGGCACTTTCTCTCACTACAAAAAAATTTATGCAAGAAATGTAGCAAAGCACAAGTATTTGTACCTTATGTGGTACTGATTTCCATCTCTGAATAGTAGATTAGTATATTACGCTGAATGTGAGTTTTGTATGAAATCTAGCATACCCGGTTACATGAAAAGAGACTTGCATCCATCAAGCTCAACTTTTCTCACATCTATTTTTGCTGTTGATCAAAAAGAAAACAAAAAACTCCAGTTTGAAGTACTGGCCCAAAAACAAAGTCGCATTAATTTTTCACCAAGATCTTGTATTGATGATGGGAAAGTCGGACCACTGCGCAAAGCCTTTTCCAGCACATCCCAAAGATTCTCAATGGGGTTAAGGTCTGGACTCTGTGGTGGCCAACCCATGTGTGAAAATTATGTCTCATGCTTCCTGAACCACTCTTTCACAATTTGAGCCCGATGAATCCTGGCATTGTCATCTTGGAATATGCCTTGCCATCAGGGAAGAAAAAATCCATTGATTGAATAACCTGGTCATTCAGTATATTCAGGTAGTAAGCTGACCTCATTCTTTGGGTAAATAATGTTGCTGAACCTAGACCTGACCAACTGCAGCAACCCCAGATTATAGCACTGCCCCCACAGACTTGTACAGTAGGCACTAGGTTTGATGGGTTCATCACTTCATCTGCCTTTCTTCTTACCCTGACAATGGTTCCCCGCTATCCTTCCAGTTTTTAATCATGTGTTGGACCCAATTTTAGTAGTTTCTACAATCTCCTTAGATGTTTTTTCTGCTTGCCGATGATTTGCCTCTTCTCAAACAGACTAACATCTTTTCCACGACCACGGGATGTTTCTTTTGGCATGGTTGTTTAAGGAATTAAAAGCTACTCATTGCATCAGTTGGGGTTAAATAACTTGTTGGCAGCTGAAAGATTATCGCCCATGAGGTAACTATCCAATAGGAGGCTCTTACCTATTTGCTTAGTTAAATCCAGGTGGTGACTTTTTTTTGGCCAGGCAGTGTATTTTAGCTTACGCTGTAGTTCCAAAGAGCATTTTGCAATGGCTGATTTTAAACAAGTCTCCCAATTAATCTGCATAGTATTTCAAAACTGTGCTAAGAGGATAGGAAAAGGCACATAATAAAAAGATAGTGATTGGCTGTGGAGCAGAGTCATGTCAGTATCTCAGCTTTAACTGATCACTGGCTGAGCTGCATATGTACAATTAGGAAGACATTTTATGAAAAAATAGAGACATTTCTAACCCAAGTTATGTAGCAGTAAGCTGCAACAACTTTTTTTTTCTTTCTTAGAAAAACTTTAGAGATTTGAATATGGAGGAGAATTACAACATGACTATGTGGTTAAATCCTACAAAACGCATTTCAATTTTGAAAATGTTTTATTTATTTTTTTAATATTTATTTTTTTATTAGATTTTAATTATACATACATTTAGTAACAAGCAGAGAATTTATATTTATATTTGCATTAGTTATCCACTAACATAATTTTGATTATCATAGATTCAACAACAAACAATTACGAGCACAAGAAAAAAAAAAAAGACATACACAAATAATAATAAGGGAATTTAGGCTTATTATTTGTGAAAAAAATATTTTAGGTGCAAAATGTAAAATAGAAGGGGAGTGCTATAGCAGAATAGTACACTTACTACTACTTCTTTTTGTGTCATGTACTGAATCATAACATGAGAAATAAAAAATAAATATACCATGTGAATGGAAAAGATAGAATTGTGCAGAGAATGGCTCTAATTTTAATGACCCCTAAGGTAGCACACCAACTTTCTTTGCAAGCCTCACAGCGCGCGCATTCGGCTCCGCTGACGTCAGACGAGGGAGCTGATGTCTGCAGGGGAGGAGAGGTCATCAGCGCCGAGGGAGCTCGACGCTGGAATAAGGTAAGTGGCTGAAGGGGTTTTAACCCCTTCAGTGCCACGGGAGGGTGACCCTGAGGGTAGGTTCACCCTCAGGGCACTATAGTGTCAGGAAAACCGCTTTGTTTTCCTGACACTATCGTAATCCTTTAAATATACATTGCTTTATTTTAAAAAGGTATTGATTAACTAAATGTAGCTTCTCTCAGAGGCATACTAAGGCAGGGCTGTCTACCACGGATGCAGGGCCGGCGCTACCTGTTAGGCGGACTAGGCAGCCGCCTAGGGCGCCCCTTGGGAAGTGCCAGCCCCCCTAATGCTGCAGCTGCCCGAGCGCTCTGCAGAGAGCCTCAGGCGGCTGCAGCTTTGCCCGGGCTGGTGCGTTCATGAGGGCGCACCGCCCGGGCGCTGCATGAGGAGAGGGGCTGACAGGAGGGAAGTACTCAGCGCTCAGTGCTCCCTCCTGTCACTCCCTCACTGTAGCGTGGCCGAGCTCTATATGGTTCGCGGGTACAGGGAGCATCTGTCTCCTGTACCCGGCCGGACTAACAGGAAGTGCACACTCAGTATGCACTTCCTGTTAGTCCGGCCCGGTACAGGGACCAAAAGCTCCCTGTACCCGCGGACCATACAGAGCTCGGCCACACTACAACAGTGGTAGAGGAGGGGGGGGGGGATAAAGAAATTGGAA